>CM044010.1:24587148-25236501 GCA_024085815.1 Flaveria linearis
AGGTTTGATACCTTAAGATGCAAGTACTGAAGTGTGAAAACTTGTAGATAACTAGTTTTAACATAAATGATAACATTTAAACTGTAGGGCTAAATGTAAAATTTGTCTTAAATGAAAATGTAACTTTCGGGTAATGATGCAAAGTCACAAACTGTAGGACTGAACGTGTAACCACAAAAACAATACCCCCCCTGTTCAGCCCCGCAAATCCGGCATTCACCAGCCATCTCCGGCCAACCTCCGTCGAGGACCCAAAACCATTACATCTTCGAATTTATGAACCCAAAACGTTCCAAATCGATTAGTGAACGTGATTCGAACTTAATCACGCACTTTAATTACGATTAAACATCGGTTACGAACATAATCGGTTGTATAACCGAAACCTTTTAATCTTAGAGCCGTTCATCATTTAAACCCAATAATAATCAATTAAACAGATCCTAATCGAACGTTAAACTAATCCAAAGCTTTTGTCGAACTCAATTCCATCTGAAACACACTTCAACCTCTAATTTGATTCCCTCACCATCGCGACCTGTTCATCGACTGCGCATTCTCCTTCTTGTTTCAAATCAGGTGAATTAACACATCATTCTACTCGTTTTTTACTTGGAAACAAAAGCCCCATGGTTATCAACGATCACAGAGTTGTTTTGGGGATCAATTTGATCCCAAATCGATCTAGGGTTCATGGACTTTTGGGGGTTTTCTTATGATTATGTTTTTAAAATTTAAAAACCGTTCTATAACACGGCCACGGCCCTTAGTCTACCGGTAAAATACACGCACGTCCAACTAGAGGTCCCGGGTTCGAACCTGGGCAACCTCTTTTATTTTTTTGGGTTTTCCTAGCCTTTAAAAATTATGGAAATTTCTAATATATATATATAATATATATATATATAAATCAGTTTATAAATTTAGTTTATTTTGAAGTTATTTAACCATTTTCTGTGAATTTATTTATTTAAAAACCTTAACATTTGTTATATAAACATTATTATAAATATTATAAATAGTTATTTTTATGAAAATGGACTATGAAAAATAGTTTAAATCATAAGTCATTACTGGAAATCATATTATCCTTAATTATGGATTAACCATGATAATTATAGGAATATATATATTTTCACAAAATATTTACAAATGTCAATTTGGGTTATAAATTGTACTTCAAATAATAATTCAGATTAATATATCTATCGGTTAATTTTGTTATGATTAATAATTTTACTGGGCAATACGTTATTTTAATCATGGTTAAAACATATGTTTCAAATATTATAAATTTATTTACTTTATATTTAAACCTTCTGATTATTTTACCTAAGCTCTTTTCTATATTAAAGCAATGAAATGGCATAATTCCTTTCATGGAATCAAAATATAAATGATTTTATTAGATAATTTATTTACTAGACAAAACCTCACAATTCCATTGAAACCTAGTTCTCGTTAGAACTTTAATCTTATTATCAACTTTAATCTTGTAATATATATATATCTAGGTGCCTTGTGACGGTTTGCATTGGAACGTCGACTATTATTTTATTGTTAATCATCAATTATATATTTATTGATCAGTGAGTATTTCTATACCCCCTTTTTCATATTTTCACACTTGGGGTGAAACATGTTATGTTATAATCATCGCACTTGTAACGTTGATTCTTGTAAACTTATGGCATTTCACCTGTAGTTGTGATTAGTTGACCTTTGTACTACCATGTAATGTCAAATATATGTACAATCATTAACTATTGCTAGCCTGGCGACGTCATAGATCTATGGGCCTGACAAGCCTGCTTGGTTAATCCAAGTACACTTAGCTAATCGTATATACTTTTACGTTTGAGACTTGTAAAACTTTATCAAGGTTTGATTGTGCATTCTGTCTTACATCTCTAGTTACTTTATTCTCTAACTTACAACATGAATTGCCATCTTTTAAATACTTATGTATTGAAAACTATGGAAATCTCACAACATTATTGTTGACCTTTTATTTTTAGCATGTTTCAAGAAATACTCAAGTTTGATCGCCACTTTTGAAGTTTGTTCACACATAGGAATGGACCTAGTTAAATAAATGAATGAGCTTGTTATATTTCTTATTATGTTTGTTAATTTCCTTATTTGCGACTTATGTTTGTAATGTTACTTTTGAAACTTATGAATATTTTTGGAATTATTAATAGCGTTATTTGCTGTGAACGATCTACTCTAACTCTCACATCTCGACGTTTCCGCCGTCAAGGTTGGGGTGTGACAGATTGGTATCAGAGCCCATAACTATAGGGATTTAGGTTATTAGAAATGTGACCTAGACTATAGCTTATGCATGAACCTTATAGGATAATATTTATATTCTTGTAGATACATAAATGTTTGCATGCTACATAATTCTATGCCTTCTTACTGCAACTTGATGCCTTAGCATAGGATTGCCTTTATGTATGCTTAAACTTTGTTACCTGACTCCCCTAAACCTATCTTTGACTCTTTGACTCTCCCCGAACATGAATCCTCTTAATCTTATACTCGACGACACGTGGAATCGTATACTTATACTTATGACTTGGATCTTTAGATGTACGTCTAATCTATATAAATCTCATCAGGTTTTGATTTCATGTACCCAAGAAATTTGTGTGACACATAGACACCTGTATTCTGGATTTCCTTAAAAGGCCTTCGGGCTAAGGCAAGCATGTCGTATAAATCTCATTGCGAGACCAGTTTGCTTACCTGGGGATTTCTAGGATGAGTGATAAACTATGGTTAACATACACAAGTTTCTAAGGCAAGTGGGTCAACTCACCTTGACGTGTCAACGTTTCCAAATGGTAATGTGTTACCAAAGGAACCATCCTATTTGTATTTTAAATTTAAAAACCCTTCCTTGGCCTGGTTTATCTCCAAAACTCTAATATGTTCTCATTCCCATTTATAGAATGTTCTCGTTAATATTCAACTCGTTTGCTCCTCATTCCTACGATTAAACATCGTTATACGTTGTGCGCCTTATGTAACTATCTTTATAGCTTGACCAATGTGTACATGGATCTTAATATATCCAAAAATATTGGTCGTCTAAACCGAATGGTTTCAAACCTTAAAATTGTACCTAAGGTTTTCAAATGTCCTTAAGTGTGTTCCATAACTGAAATCATGCAATGCCGAAAGGTAGAATACCTGCATCTCGGGATACCTTATCTAGGCAAGGTATACACATAAATCTGATTCGACCGTTAAATCCGTTTACCTGACTTGGAACCTATGAGATGAGTGTTCGCTTATAGGTGCCGTGTTTGTTCAATAAAGTTGGTTTGACGTAACACTTTAAGAAGTCAACGCATTCCCTTTTATTTCGAATCGAACGTTTACATCTCATTGTTTTGAATCATTTCCGTCATTGATTCCTGACTTAAACCATTCAAGATTTGACAACCTAACATAATTACTCTGTTAACCCGAACTTTAACCTTAATCCTAGCAAGCATGATTTTTTTATTCATGTTATGTTACATCGATGTAATTTGAAGTTTTGAATTTCTAGCCATAATCTCATCTTGCTAAGTCAAGCTCTGTAAATCTTTACCGTTTCTCACCGTAGGCAATGCAAGAGTCTGCAAGTCAATCTATGACTAAGGACACTCGTATCCCTAAATGAATCTATCTCATCAAAACAGGGTGACTCCCTCACTTTGATGATAATTTTCATTCGCTATTATGGTTTTTATGAAATTTCATCATCAAGACAGAAGTGAACCTCTTACGAATTCGTATTTCGTCAGCTGAATTACCTCCTTAAAATAGGAGTGAATTTCGTACCTCGACGATGGTTTTCAACTTTTCTATTGTGTGTTTTATGAAATCTCGTTCTCTGAATCGGGGTGATTTCCTGTTTTGAGAACAGATTTCAATCATTTCATTTAGAACTCGTATTTCACGAATGAAATTACATCACCAAAATAGGATTGAATCCCGTACTTTGTTGACCATGTCAATTCTCGATTGTTTTCTTATTATGAAATTCAATCATCAAGATAGGTGTGAAATCCATACCTTGATAATAATTTCACCCTTTAAAATTTTATATGGTATTTCCCTCAAACGAAATGACCTCATCAAAGTAAGGAGTGAATTTTATACTTTGATGAAGCCTTTCATTTTGCTATATATTGTTTTATAAAACTTCACCGTTAAGATAGGAATGATTATCCTTATCTTAATGGTAAGTTACCTCGTTTTATTCTTCTGGATCCTAACAATGAGTTAGGATCAAACTCTCGTTTGGTAGTTAAGAGTCATACTTTGAGAATACACCACCAAGCTAGGAGTGATAACCACATCTTGGTGACTATTCCCATCCCTTGTTCTCAAACCTACCAAGGTTTTAAGACTTCAATTGATAAGAAACATGTAATAACTTGAAGGGTGAACACCGTTATTTGATTAATCGACGATAGTGTTCTAACCAGTCAACTAAAGGATGATTCTTGAACTCAAAAGAGGTCATTTTCACTTTAGGGTAACCCTAGTTCCAGCCTGGAACATCTAAATTTTAAATCGATTTCTCTTCTCACGATTTTATGTTTCCACCTGACATTTGATCCAGCTTTATGGAACCTTTTAATTCTCACTTATTGACCTTCATTCTAGGTTATCACCACGCTTAATTGCACGATGATAACACTCCTAAAACAAACCTTCGCACAAGATTAAGCCATTATAAATCTATGTCATGCTTTTCTGGTTATACCAATGTACGGTTATGTTCATGGGTTTGATGAATCTCGTGTGCAAGTCGTACTTGGAAAGCTATTGGTGATTGTCTTTATTGTCGATGTTCTGAATTATTTAAATTTTAATCCGATCATGACGACATCTTTACCCATATTAAGAAATGCAATTCCTATTATTTGGATAATCTTTGAACTTCTAATCTTGAAAATCTCTAAACCTCTATCATGATTGCGACTCACAGACTTGTTATTACATTCATTCCAATGTGGACATAGCTTGGATATGTTCCAAATTGCCTCGTATTTCTTGATGACATAATGACTTTTGGTGCATTATTGAGCGATTGACTAGTTTCGCGCATTTCATAACCCTGTGAGATAACGAGCCGAGAACTTGATTCGTACTTACCTCAAATAGTCGGTCAACATGGTGTGTCGTTAAACATCGATCGTTAATTTTGATGATCAATCCACCTTCTGTTATTAGCAATGTCTCTAATCATCTATGGGAACCCAACTCAAAACTCAGCTTAACGTATCATTCTTAATCTGACGGTTTAACCGAAGGAACAATATGTATTCACAAGTTATGCGTTGAGCTTGTGTCATTTTATATAGTGACACTTGGGATTCTTAATTCCATCGAAAAACTTTCATACAATGATGAGACTTGTTCATTGGCTTCAAGATGTCCCTTAATACATAATTTCATTCTATATGCTGAGAGTAGTGTGCCTTATAAGTCTAAAATACCTCAGGAACTCATCATCGTTTCCCAACATTTCATGTGCCAAATCTCAAAGAGCTAGTTTGTTAATGATAACTTTCGCATTCCATTGGAAGAGTTAAAATTGCATATATCGTGTCAAGAACTGTAAAATTCCATAATTCGCAAAGTGAGCATCTCACCCCTAATCAGACGCCAATCATTGTACGTTAGTACACTTATCTTTTAACATAAGTCTCCTGTTCGTTTAAGGTTCATTCTTATTTCGGGAAGAAATTCTTAAAAGTTGGGAGACTGTAACCTTTTGGTTTTCCGATAACTAAAAGTTACTTCGTTATGTTCTTGTAAGGACCTTTCTGTCATTAATGAAACCTTGAGGGCTCGTTTATGCTTGTTTCTGTGTTAACTTAAAGGTTAATGAATAATAATAATAATAATAATAATAATAGTGGTTACAACGCTTGTTTATTATTGTAAAACTTAACATTAGTTATAATAATAATATAATAATAATATATGATGATGATGATGATGATGATGATATGCTGATGATGATGATGATGATGATGATGATGATGATGATGATGATGATGATGATGATGATGATGATGCTGATGTGATGATGATGATGATGATGATGATGATGATGATGATGTGATGATGATGATGATGATGATGATGATGATGATGATGATGATGATGATGATGATGATGATGATGATTGATGATGATGATGATGATGATATGATATGATGATAATAATAATCATCATATAAGGATAAGCTTGTAAACAAATAAAAATTTTATATGTTATCATTATTTTAAAACTTGTAGATAACTAGTTTTAACATAAAATGATAACATTTAAACTGTAGGGACTAAAATGTAAAATTTGTCTTAAATGAAAATGTAACTTTCGGATAATTGATGCAAAGTCACAAACCGCTGGGACGAACGTGTAAATCACAAAAACAATAACCCCCCTTTTTTCAGCCCGCAAATCCGGCATTCACCGCCATCTCCGGCCAACCTCCGGTGAGGACCCAAACCCATTATATCTTCGAATTTATGAACCCAAACCGTTCCAAATCGATTAGTGAACGTGATTCGAACTTAATCACGCACTTTAATTACGATTAACATCGGTTACGAACATAATCGGGTGTATAACCGAAACCTTTTAATCTTAGAGCCGTTCATCATTTAAACCCAATAATAATCAAATTAAACAAATCCTAATCGAACGTTAAACTAATCCAAATCTTTTGTCGAACTCAATTCCATCTGAAACACACTTCAACCTCTAATTTGATTCCCTCACCATCGCGACCTGTTCATCGACTGCGCATTCTCCTTCTCGTCTCAAAATCAGGTGAATTAACACATCATTCTACTCGTTTTTACATGGGGAACAAAAGCCTCATGGTTATCAACATCACAGAGTTGTTTGGGGGATCAATTTGATCCCAAATCGATCTAGGGTTCATGGGACTTTTTGGGGTTTTTCTTGTGATTATGTTTTAAAATTTAAAAACCCTCTATAACACGGCCACGGCCCTTAGTCTACCGGTAAAATACATGCACGTCCAATTAGAGGTCCCGGTTTGAACCCGGGCAACCTCTTTTATTTTTTTGGGGTTTTCCTAGCCTTTAAAAAATTATGGAAAAATTCTAATATATATATATATATATATATATATATATATATATATATCATTTTTATAATTTAGTTTATTTTGAAAGTTATTTAACCATTTTCTGTGAATTTATTTATTTAAAAACCTAACATTTGTTATATAAAACATTATTTACAAATATTATAAATAGTTATTTTTATGAAAATGGACTATGAATAATAGTTTAAAATCATAAGTCATTAGTGAAAATCATATTATCCTTAATTATGGATTAACCATGAAAATTATAGGAATTATATATTTTCACAAATATTTACAAATGTCAATTTGGGTTATAAATTGTACTTCAAATAATAATTCAGATTAATATTACTATCGGTTAATTTTGTTATGATTGATAAATTATTACTGGGCATACGTTATTTTAATCATGGTTAAAACATATGTATTTCAAAATATAAAATTTTATTTACGTTTTATATTTAAACCTTATGAATTATTTT
The DNA here is from genome assembly GCA_024085815.1 of Flaveria linearis. Lineage (NCBI taxonomy): Eukaryota > Viridiplantae > Streptophyta > Magnoliopsida > Asterales > Asteraceae > Flaveria > Flaveria linearis. The sequence continues at coordinate 24,594,770 of CM044010.1, forward strand.
ACCTAAGCTCTTTTCTATATTAAAGCAATGAAATGCATAATTCCTTTCATGAAATCAAATATAAAATGATTTTATTAGATAATTTATTTACTTGACAAACCTCACAATTCTATTGAAACCCTAGTTCTCGTTAGAACTTTAATCTTATCATCAACTTAATCTTGTAAATATATAATCTAGATGCCTTGTGACGGTTTGCATTGGAACGTCGACTATTATTTTCTGTTAATCATCAATTATATATTTATTGATCAAGTGAGTATTTCTATACCCCTTTTTCATATTTTCACACTTTGGGGTGAAACATGTTACTTTATAATTATCGCACTTGTAAACATTTGATTCTTGTAAACTTATGGCTTTCACCTGTATGTTGTGGTTAGTTGACATTTGTAGCTACCATGTAATGTCGAATATTTGTACAATCATTAACTATTACTAGCCTAGCAACGTCATAGATCTATGGGCCTGACAAGCCTGCTTGGTTAATCCAGTACACTTAGCTAATCGTATATACTTTTAACGTTTGAGACTTGTTAAACTTTGTCAAGGTTTGATTGTGTATTCTGTCTTACATCCCTAGTTACTTTGTTCTCTAACTTACAACATGAATTGCCATCTTTTAAATACTTATGTATTGAAAACTATAGAAATCTCACCAATATTATTGTTGACCTTTATTTTTAACATGTTTCAGGAAATACTCAAGTTTGATCGTCACTTTTGAAGCTTATTCACATATAGGAATGGACCTAGTTAAATAAATGAATGAGCTTGTTATATTTCTTATTATGTTGTTAATTTCCTTATTGAGACTTATGTTTGTAATGTTACCTTTGAAACTTATGATTAATATATTTGGAATTAATAGCGTTTTGTGGCTGTGAACGGTCTTAACTCTCACATCTCGACGTTTCCGCCGTCAAGGTTGGGGTGGACAATATGCAAGGCTAAACCACCCGTGATCATCTTCGGGTGGACGGTTTGTGATTGGATTTTTTGTACTTGTGCTTTTACCTTGTCAAGACATAAACTTTAATTGTTTCATAACTTTTCTTCGTTTATGTGTTTTGAATCATGTGTTGACTAAAGATTCGTGTTAGTAGATTTGATTATTGCTTATCAAGTTATCAGTTTTACATTGTTAACCATTGAGTAATAATTAGGTTATTATCGTTAATTGGTGATTTCAAATAAAGTTTCTAGATTGTGGCATTAGTTAGTTTACTAGTTAATTTATACAATCAGTTATCAAGTTGGTAATACCTTTCAACATATGTGACAAACAAGTTATGTCTATGTGACTCTAGATTAGGTAAAACATAAACCGTGTATTCAATTACAATCTTGAAACCCGATGGTGATTCTTGTCATCTTAATAGTTCTAAACCAAGTTCAAGTTTTTGTTTTGTTTATTAAATGATCATCTTATCTAGTACAGTCAAAGTGACAATAGTTTAACTTTAATTATTTAGTTAGTTAAATAATCAAATGAATCTGTAACACTAACCACATGCTCCCCGTGGATACGATACCTGACTTACCCTAGCTACCTAGGTTAATTAGGTTTTGCATGACCCCAACGACAGGTCATCGGTAATTTTGTGAACAAACAAGTCTTAAAAGTTTATTGTTTGATTATCACTTTAATTGAGTAATTTCACAAAATCATATTTATGTGATTACCAATTATTCTTATTAACTTATTGTGGATCTTTGAACTTGAACTCGAAAGTGACTCCTTTTTCGCTATAGTTTTCAAAGCCCTGGTCGATTTTTTGCTTTCTTAATTATTTGCGTTTAATTACTTTTCATTATAAACAAAAACCCATAAATAGTTGCTTTTCATATTTTTGATTTTTTGTTTTTGGCTAAGGTATTCAAGCTTGATATTTTCCACCAATTCCCTGTGAAGTATCTTACTTACCCGTATTATTATAGGTATTTAAATCCTTTGAATTATTTGTTTTCGATCCAACCATGACAACTCGATCATACATGTTTAGGTAATTCACATCCCATCCTCCTCACGATGTGTGGATATTTTCACAAAGTATCTACCGCGGCAATTATTTCAAGACTTTCGTTTTAGATTCGACCTTATCACCTTCAAAACTAGGGGAAATATTAGAGGATAGATATGAAAACAACTATATCCAGTTGACTTATTTTGAATATTTATACTTTTCAATTCTTTAGATAGAGTTTGTATAGGTTTGTAATTCTTCCCTGGGGCTTCATTGATGATTAATGAATCAATTCATTCAATACCATACACACTTTTAAATCATTATATGTTGTCGGTTTTCTATTTTTGAATATTTATACTTTTGAATATTTATACTTTTCAATTCTTTAGATAGAGTTTGTATAGGTTTGTAATTCTTCCCTGGGCTTCATTGATGATTAATGAATCAATTCATTCAATACCATACACACCTTTAAATCATTATATGTTGTCGGTTTTCTATTTTTGAGCTTTGTGTGCTTGATCGTCATTGTTCCAGTTGCACATTTGCTTTAATCCTCATGATGATTCACTAAGTGTATATTGGCAGGAGCTATGGCATAATTTTAAACATCAAAACACAGGATAACTAGATTCAGAATTAGCATTAAACCTATTGGATCGAATGACTTTAACACATTGTCACTCAATTTGAACAAGAACATGAATATAAAAACAAGCAGTAGTAAATTACGAAGCAGTAATTAAACAGGATCAACACATATGTTTCATTAAACGTGAATGGAATCTATTACAATGAAAACAAAAACTAAGATCCCTCTAGAACAAAGCTTTCATTTATGATGGACATACTCTCTCTTAAACTAGACAAAAGGAGAACTAATCCGACACCTTAACAAAATATGCTCATTACAAAGATATAGAATACTCTATTTTGCTGTAATATTGTTGACGTGAAGAAAATAACAACGTTACTTAACCATCTTAATAGAGGATTTTAGTTTTATTAACAAATCTTTATGATTTATAATTTTAATAAATGCGATTGATTTTGCAATCTAGTTACTTATTTTACTTTTTTCAAAAGTTTTACAACTGTTTTTGCAACCATATTATTTTATCATTTGCTTTTTCTAACTTTTTTCATATTTATTACCGAATTATAGCTGGCTTATTTTTATGTTTTTTTTTATTATATATTATATTACCACGCGTGAGTGTAACCGTTGGTTGAATCAATCAGGGTCGTCGGATGAAGCTGAAATTAAATCCTGACCGTGTAAACTCGACGGTTTTGACGGTTACGGGTGGTTTTCGACAGTTTTCTCCGTTCCGCGGAATTTTAGGGTGCAGTTATGCACAACCTGGAATTTAGCAACAAAGCATCGTGGGATGGTTCCCTATAAGGTTGTAACCGTTTCATGTCCTCTATAAAAAGCAGCCATTATAGTCCTGCCCTCGAAACCTAAATCTAATTCATAAGATCAACTTGCAAAACAGAGGGTGTATTTATCTTCAACCACCAGAAGGAAGGATAGAAGACACGTAATTGCGACCTTAAATCATCGTTATTCATGAGTTTGTTCTTATTTCATGATTTGTTGATTCGATTGCACCTTGGACTTGCACATTTATCAGACTGACTGAATAAAATGGATGAGAATTGATTTTGGAGTTTCAGATACGGAGATGGTGAAGTAAATTTCACAAAATTGCTTTTGGGGGATGATTTTTCTTTGGGAGGAAGGAGTTACGTTTCATCATATTTGGAAATGCTATTACAAATCTCTAATGGTGTAAACATGAAGATAAGCCATTCTTTCTTTCTACACCTATAGTCATTGAATTTGAATATTTGACAAAGATATTTGATTTTGATTCTCTTTTTCTATACCTTTAGTTTATTCAAACATTAAACACTAATTATTGCAACTACAAGTCACAAAAAGTCGTTTCAAAACACTAATCCTAGATAGTAACACGATATTTGTAATTTTTATTGTTAGGTTTGCAGCTGGATGCTTCTGGAAGTTTCAGGACTACTTCTCTTCTCAACGTATACTCATCTTGTCCTATTTTGGGCTGAGATATATCATCAGACGTGATATATATTATCTTCTTTAATCTTATATTTGTAAATTATTGATATAATCTTGCTATTTCCTTGCAATATGCAGCAGGCTAGAATTTGCCAACATATAAACTCAGGACCACTTATGTTGTGTTGATATGGGAGTTTATTTCATTCAGGTTAGCTACCTGTACAAATACATTTCTATATGCTGAAAATTTTGATCCATCTACTTAATACTCTGTAGATTGGGATATGTTTTACTTTAGCGGGTCAAAAATGCAAAGGAATTAATTAACTCATAATGAAATGGGTCAAATGCTGATCAAAACTATGTTTCATAGCATAAAGCCTCCAAAATCAATGCATTCAAAAATGAGATTACTGAAACAACATGATTTTATTATTATATATTTAGCTGGTAGTGTTAGTGATATACATGTGTGAGTTTGCCTTACCATTTCATATGATGGAAGCTTGAATTTGTTCATTTATATGCTACAATTAGTTGTTATATTTGTTAGTAAGCAATTTACTCAAATCATACATAAACCATATTATATAACATAAGCACGAAGTATTAATTGAGAATTTTAATTTTCCCTCTTTTGTTACAGCTAAACAACATTCTATCACTAAGCCTTCCTTTTGATAATGTTCTTGGCTTCATATTAATTATCAAGTGAAAGTTTTGTTGAGGAGTAATTCCAGATTTCCAGTGACATATATGAGAAGGGAGGGTGCCCTAAAAGAAAGAGAACTTTTATGTGGTTTGCTCATTTATCTGCTTATTCGGCCACTTTTCCTATCTGGATTTTACCATGAGGTGTAGGTATGTATGATATACAAGCTTTTGAGTTGTTTCTCTTTCACTTATGTATTATGTATTGTATGATTTATTGTGTACTGTATGCTATGTGTTGTATGATTATTGTATGATGTCTGGCTATCGATATGGCTTTTTGTATACTGTATGCTATGTGTTGTATGATTTACTGTATGTGGTCTTGCTATCAGTATGGCTTTTGCTAGCGAGTCGGGGGTCTCTTTGGAAGCGGTCTCTCTACCTAACAAGATAGAGGAAAGACTCGCCTACACCTACCCTCCCCAGACCCTGCTCTTGAGTGGGATATACTGGTTTGTTTGTTTGTTTGTTTGTTTGTTTTCTCTCCATGTTTATAGTCTTTGTATCTTTATCTATTATTTCCATGCTTATAGCATTTGGTTGTAATTTATTCTTATAGTTGTTGGTATATATTATAGTGTCATTCAGTTATCATAACTTGTGCATATGATTGTGCAACAACTTAGAGTGTAAAGTGATTTGTCGTTATGGTTGTATCGACCTAAGTCTAAGTATAAATTTCTAATGCTCTTTGTTGATGTTTGTTTCTTTTAGTCTATCTTGTAATCACTTAATTCAAGACACACCAAATGGGTTTAAGTTTCTGTATTTTATGTTATGCAAATTAGAATTTTGATCAAATTTATAAACTATTGACATGGACAACAAGACTTGCCTTTCCCTATACCCTTTTTACATAATATGATTTTATCTCCAGAGATAGAACTACGATAATTGCCAATGAGGTATAATCTTCAAATTCATCACCCAAATGATCGACATGCTTTTTTTACAATCTTAAATGTTGAAGCTGCAAAATATAAAAGAAGCTTAGTTCTTTCCTTTAGTTTGGAATAAATGATCTCATCTAAGTAACAGTTTGGTACAGTAGAGATGATGTTATCAAGTTTCTTCAAATTTATCTTTCGCAAAGCTAGCTATACCATGGTCCAATTGAGCTTAGTAACATGACTTTTAATATACACAAATAGATATTGTGGGTGAATGTTATTGATACAAATTTTAGTTTTGTTTGTTTACTTATAACAAGTCTAACGACGTCGTCCTCGATAATTTCAAGATGTGTAATTATAATTCTTTAATTTTTGTGTGTGAATTTGAAATTTTTATTTACTTGCTTTTGTGTTTATTAGACTAGCAATTGTGTTTGTAAACTATTTATAGGTTTCATCCAAACTGCTTCCACTGTTAGCTCTTGCATCTCTTCTTTTAAGAATTTACAGTCTCCCTTATGCAAATTCTCAGGCACCACTGATTGATAACTATTTGAGAATGTTGAATGGTTCTAAAGAAGCACCATTTCTGGTCACAAGTACAAATGTTTTTGTACAATCTGGAAAATGAATACTGAAAAAAGATGGCTGGATCAGAGGTTTTTTGTTTGCTTTTGGTTGTAGGGGTACTATTTATAATGCATTAGCAGATAAGGAGTGTTATGGTCTAGAGACCCCAAATGCTTGAATGACATGTATTTTGTTAATAAGGTGGATCTTTTTCTATAGGTATAACACATTTATACATGTGCCTTAGTGTATCTATAGAATGGTTTTGACTGAAAAATGGAAACTAATAGGCTTTAGTAAATGTCGATGGTGAGCTATCAAACTTAGTACATGTTCATGTTTTAACTGAAGTGAATGATCGCCTTGCTTATGACAAGCCCGCATTATTGGAAAGGTATTAACAATGGTTGTTATTTCTACACCACATATTATATATGAATATGTCATCTGATTTTATATTTTCTATTGCAATGTTCATGTTTTGTATGACCTAATATATTGTCTATTATTACAATCAACTTGCAGAGTAGATTATTCGAACTTTGTGAAATTCACTTGTAACTTAATTTTTTAATTGGACAAGTTCATGGTCAAAACCTACCCATTCTTATTGCTATCAGATTGCTTCTTCTGTGGGAAAAAGAGAGTTATCATTTGTTTTTGGCCATTAAATTATTTGTTGTTCTAAAATTCAACCATCACCAATTGCCTAGGTTTTTTACTAACCTCTTTTGGCTTAAAGTGAGGTATGAAATAAGTTTCATGTATGGAAATGTTAATATTTAACAGCACTCTTAACTTTTAGTATTTACTGATTTACAGATTTAAAGAGAATTCTTTGAGGGATGCAAAGTTATTTTTTAAAGATATAAATGAGGTCAATTGGTTAACTACTTCATGGTGAACATGCAAATCCTCCACCCCAAGTTAGTCAACATGCACATCCTAAGAATCTACGATCCAAGATGGACTACACAATCCTCTGTTTCAGTAGTTATTTTTTACTGATTTGTTTTGCGGTTATATTGGCTTAGTCACTCATTTTTTTCTTTAAAATTAATCGAGATGTACTTTGATTTAAAACTCAATCTTATTTTCTTTGGGATTCAAAAAGCAAAAAACTTATTTTATTACATTAAAATACCCAACCACCGGACGTGTATAAAACTAGTTAGCAACAACTTTTGATAAAGGTCTGGTAGCTAATTTTACGACCGTTTTTCCCGAAAATAAAATTTCAGTAATCTTTCTCAATTTTATAGTAACGAATGGTGTGTCCAACTTTGTGATTTTAAATGCCAACGAATGCAAATAAACCGGCCAACAATTCTCAATAAAATATGAAAGCAGGCCTACACAACGTTTATATACATTTAGCAGACGAATTTAAAACGCCTGCATAATATTCATCTTTAGTCTCATTTTCTTATGAAAACTGATTGAACAAAAATTCTACATATTAAATGCAATTTGCTGAATACTATTAATTTATAAGATTAACGCACATACCTTTGATACACAAAATATGAAATGATATCTGCCATACCCATTAACTTCCGTAAGCTTCCTATAATGAAAACATGCACTCTATAAATATCCGTATAACAGTAAATTTATTTAGCTCGTGTATTACACGGAATTGTAACCTAGTTAAATATATATTAAAACTTTTGGTCAATTTAACATATCAAATATAGCTAGTTGATTGATGTCTGCGATGCGAGTTGATCAAAACATATCAAATAAATGGTTTGGTGTGTTCCTCCTTGACTTCGCTTCTTTTAGATAAAGAAAGTCGTCTGTAATTGGAGCTTATATATGATAAAATAATAATAATAATAATAATAATAATAATGTATTTATATAAACTGGATGTAATAGTTTATTAATAGTTTATTCTTTTTGATGATTGAAACTGTCTAATTACAGCTATGTGCCTTTGTCCACGATGTAGATATAACTTGTTCTCAAAACTTGGGTTGACTTTCATTCTCACACAAATACTATAAATACCCTCCGATTATGTCCCAACATCATCATCACATTTAACAAATACATTACTTAATCTATAAGACAAATCTTCATTAGCAATGGAGGTTTCTTCATTAAGAAAAACACTAATCTTGTTGGTTCTTCTGTTGGCCACATTCACAACCTTGACACTAGCCAAAGGCAATCGCGGTCGTGGTAGATCAGGCACTCGTGTTGGCTTCTACAGGTCCACCTGCCCTAGGGTCGAGTACATAGTCCGCTCAGCGGTTCAGTCTGCTGTCCGCGTCAACCCCACTATTGCACCTGGTTTACTAAGGATGTTCTTTCATGACTGTTTTGTCAACGGTTGTGATGCATCTATACTCATTAACGGCCCGTCCACTGAGAAGACAGCACGACCAAACTCGCTCTTAAGAGGCTTTGAAGTTATTGATGCTGCAAAGTCCCGACTCGAAACCACCTGTCCTGGAGTGGTCTCATGCGCTGATATTGTCGCCCTAGCTGCCCGCGATTCTGTGGTTCTCGTAAGTAGATGTTTTATTAATTTGTTTCCTCATGGTGCTTGTACACTTGTAGATCAACACTTAACTATGGACATCTTGTAGACGGGTGGACTTAGCTGGCAGGTACCATTAGGACGTCGAGATGGCTTGGTTTCACGAGCATCGGATACTACAAACTTGCCTGCGTTTAACGACCCGATTAGTGTCCAAATCAGTAAGTTTGCTGATAAAGGTCTCAACACTCAAGATCTTGTTACTCTTGTTGGTAAGTAGAACAATATCTACAATAACTACTATATGTAATGTTATGACCTTAGTTATTAATTAAGTTGTGATTTATTATCCTTTACTAGGTGGACATACAATTGGAACAGCAGCTTGTGCATTATTCAGCTACAGATTATACAACTTCAACAATACTAATAGACCTGACCCTGATATAAACCCAGCATTCCTACCACAGCTGCGAGCACTTTGTCCTAATGGTGGTGATGGGTCGAGGCGTGTGGCGCTTGATACGGGTAGTGAAAATAGTTTGGCAGTTCATTCTATGAAAACTTGAGGAATGGGCGGGGAGTTATTGAATCCGATGCAAAACTATGGAGTGACCGAAGGACGCAAAGGTTCGTGCAAAGGTTTTTGGGGAGTAGGAGGCAAAGTGGATGGAGATTTAACGTCGAGTTTGGAAGAGCGATGGTGAAGATGGGGAATATTGAGGTGAAAACAGGGAGACAAGGTGAAATCCGTAGAGTGTGTACTGCAACCAATTGATACAAATGTGGATGGTTTAACACAATTAAGAAGTTGTTAATAAATGAACTTTGAATTGATTGAATATGTATTCATCTGTTTCATATGTAACAATGTGTGAAAATTGTATTGTTGTGTGTTAATGACTGTTTTTTGTTGTTTGATGATTTTATTCATGACGTGAAATATATTCTTAATCTTGTTATATAACTATCGCGCTTCATAGAAAAGTGAAGAGTTTCTAGACTTCAAATACATTTCATATGTCTCGTTACACAACTAAACAAAGGATCATAACAAATGGCAACTTCCGTGAAGATCAATCCCTAAACGTGGTTACCAACAAAATTCCATAGGTAACCATACATCGGAGAATAGACGTATTGTAACATGGAGTTTACCGATAAATCATTCAAAAGTTTTCTTAGGTCCTCACCGGTCACACCGTAAAACACAAGGCTTAAAGAATGAGAAGAGCTAGCCGCACGGATATTGGTGATTATCGACCACCCTCCTTCGGTGATAACAATGCTAAGATCATCAGATGTGGCGATAAACAGTTTTGGTGAAATGTAACGGTCACAGTTATGACAAAGGGTTGGAATGGCAATCAAAACTGCAATTTTAATGTCTTTTGCACAATGTAAACAAATGGTTTTGTGGCGTTTGTCATATTAACTCTAAGGGTTAAACACCACAATAAGAGATAATTTCAACAAGTAATCGACCTAAAAGAATCATTTGTTCACCAGAACCATCATCGTAAAATCAATGCGATAATCCTCTTTTTGAATTTTCTTAAACGGACACTACATTCTTATATTTTCTTTGACGATATCATTTTGTTAGTTTGATATTTTGGATTTGTGATCGATAGAAAACCATATAATATTTATAAAAGAATAATTTTTTCTTATTTATTATTTGGTTGTTGTTTAAGTAGGACTAATTAGTAATCATGCATCCATATAGTATTTTTATTTAAAAAAATTAGGTCGATATGCATACAATAGTGTTTAAAAATGCATATATGCATCCACTCATTCTAAGAAAATTATAACGTCGATAAAAAAACAAGTCAATTAATCGGTATTAGCTACTTTATCGTATAAGGGAAAATAAGGTCGTCTACACAAAAATTGATGGAAAGTTTTTTTTAACTAGACTAGACTTAAGTTACGTACAAAAAGAATTTAAAACAAAAACTTGAGCTCCGGATGATTTTAAGAAACACAATTGCAGAAAGCAACAAACTTTAAAAGAGAATTTACTAATTAATTAGAAAGTAGTCACTTTCGGGTTTCAAATTCCATAAGATCAACAATTGATATATTCAATTAGTGTTTTCACAATAATAGCCTCAAGATCTTAATTTTTAGTTAAAGTGACAACAAAGGAAAAATATTTTAAGATTCGTTCATTCATAATATTTTCAATTTTCTTATATCACATTGTCAACCTTCCTTAATGAGCTAACGATGTAAGTAATCAAAAACTTATAATCAAACAAACAACGTTATGTATAATTAAACCTTTAAACCTTTTAAATCAATCAAATTTTAATTATATTTAATAATCCATTGTTCAACACAAAACCCTAATCTACACACACCAATTGTCTCACTTAGCAAGAATCATCCACCTGAAAGCAATTATGAATAGAACTAGCCACGCATGATCGTCATTGAATTCTCAATCTTGTTTGGATGATGATTGTGGATGAATTGTATTGAATTGGAAGGCTTCAAAACAAGAAAAATCACCTTAAGATTGCTTTTTTCAACTAGGAGAAGTTATAATTTGAAAACCCTTTAAAGATGTTTGAATAGACTTAAAATTTATCAAAATCAGAAGCTGAAACAGCCACTGCTGTATCATACACCTAACCGGCATATGATACGCCACCTTATACACCCATCTTATGGATTTTTATCCAAATATGCCCATAAAAACAGCAGTAGATCGGGGCAGTGTATGATACGCCCACCCTGGCATATCATACGATGATTGGTTAATTTTTTTCTGCTTCTTTATATCTTTTATTATATACAATTCTAGTCCCAAAACTTTATTATTTTGCTTCATTTGACTCTTAAAAATGTTCCTATGAGTTCCAAACACCTAAGAAACAAAAATCTACAGAGTAAAGTTGTTCCATAATAATAACCATATAAAATCACGTTTTAAAAATCATAAACATCAAATTGTCGCTACGTGATTTTAACCTAACAGTTGAATTTAGACATTATAAATGCAAGTTCTTGAACCAAAATTTCATCATCTACAAGCATGACAATTTAAAACATTAACTAAACTTAAATTATATTATATTAGACTTCAACTAAACATAATTATGTTAGGATGTCAATCTTTAATCATGATGCAAGATAGCTTCAAAAGCCATGACAAGCCCACATCTTTATTTATATACATACCTGTCAAACTAATATAAGGATCGTTACTTAGTGAGTTTTAGCTTTACTTTTTCAAAACTCTTATTTTATTTCTTTATCATACTTTATCTATATTTTCACTTTAAATTTCACATCATACTTATCAAGTATACTTATCAAGTATATGTTCTTTATACTTTACCATATTTTATTTATGTGCTTACACTTATGTAAGATTTCTTTAGTTTTTACTGTGTTTTTTCTTTAATTAAACTTTAGTCATTCTTTATCTTTACTTGTGCATTATTTTATCATGAGTCTGTACTTCATACAAGACTCCTTTAATCACTCCTTGTGTGATACAAAGACTTTACCGTTGCTTGCCATTACGCAATAAAATATATCAAGATCTTTCTGCTTACAATACTTTTAGCATACTTTAATGCTTCACAAATATGTTTTAGCAGTGCAAGTGTTTTTTAATTTATTATTAACGTATTTGTCATTTCACATGTCATTTTAGCTTTTTTATTTGTAATCATCTTTAGCTTTTAAATGTACTTTAACTTCTTTAATTGTGATTACCTTTATCTCTTCAACTACTTTAGCTTCTTTAATTGTAGTTATGATATATCTTTAACTACTTTAGCTATGGTCACTTAATGCTTCAACATTCTTTAGCCTTCTTCACTTAAATACTTTAGTTCATTACTTTAACAAGACTGAATAGTAATACTCTATTGTAACCGGGAACTTTATCAGGCTAAGTATTCTACTTAAATCGAGAATTATACTAGACTAAGAACTTTGATGTATAAAAGATCTATACCCAGGTGAGTACTTTTTGATCTGGTTGTCGAGACTCGATCAAAAGTAGTTAAATAACCGGTCTTAGCTACTTTTATTGTGTAAGGGTAAGTAAGGTCGTCTCTTCAAGCAATATGTGAAAAATGTTTAACGATTGTAACTCAATTAACTAAAAGACTCAAACTTTATAACTAAAAATTAAAACTTTGAATGAATTACTAATCACACGTGCGTAAAGCAAGAAACTTTAAAACGATTTTGGTTAAATATTAACAAACAACCAATTCCAAGTTTCAAGTTCTACAAGATCAATGGCTTATCAAATGTATTTTAGGGTTGCATAACACGACTTAAGATTTTAGGTTTTGATTAAAGTGATAACAAAGGAACAGACTTTTAAGACTCGTTCATTCACAAACTTACCAATTCACATATATCAAATTATCTACTTGTCTTAATGAGCTTATGATGCAAGGAAACCAAAAACTGATGATAAAGCAAATAACTTTCTTTATAAATGAATTGTTTAACTCAATTAAACTTTCAATTACATTTAATAACAAAGTGTTCAATATAAACAAACCCTAAACATGACTAACCATCTCCCTCAGCAAGAACTATCCACCCGAAAGCAATCACGTACGAACTAGCAACTCATGGTCTTCATTGGATCTTCAATCTTGATTTGATAATGTTTGTAGATGTGTTGAGATGAATGTGTAGGCTTGGAATCACCACAAATCAGCTTAGAATCATCAAGAATCGAGTTGGAAGAGAAGAAGATTTGACTTAGGATTGATTCCCTTTAAATATCTTGAAATCCCATGAAAATAGGAAGTTTGTTGACCACCGACGTATGATACGCCGACCCTGGCGTATCATACGCTGGTCTTCTGTAAAATTCCCCACATACGCCCATAAATACGCCGACCATACGCCGACTGGCATATGATACGCCCCTACCCGGCGTATGATAGCCGGTCTAGGGTTTCTGGGCCATTTTTTAACTTCGTTTAATCACTTCTTCAATCCTTATAGTTTCTTCCATAGCTCTTTCTCACCCAAAATATCACTCTTTTAGTTCCACATCCCTGTAAATCAATACATACACAACTTGAAATCACTTCATAATAATCACACTATAAATTCACGTATTTAGGTCAATTAAACATTGAATTATTGACGTGTGATCACATCCCCATACTTAACCTTTTGTTTGTCCTCAAACAAACTTACTTGTAACACTCCACCCAAGTTACCCACATATGACCGATTGTCACAACATTGAACAAGTTAAGATCCTCCGACATGTTTATTTTTCTGCTTCATAGTGTAATATTCACACCCTCACCATTCATATTATTCCGGTTGCTAAGTGTGAAATATTTAGTCGGCATCTACTCACCTTTGCTTCAAACATACATGCATTCACATTCCTTATAATGAACACTCCTCTCGGCTTATTTTATGGACTATTGATGAAGAATTAGTATTTCTGGAACTCTATAGCCGTCAATGCACATACTAATCATAGGCTTGTGTATTAATCACATCGCCATCAATTAACACAATGTACTACATAAATCAAGAGGTCTTTTATAGGTTGTAATGTTAGGTTAAGTTTAGGGTGGGATGGAAAGGGACTTTCTGGCTAGTGGGTGTTGAAATCCAAGTTAAACATGCTACATATCGTGTTTATCAACTTCTATCTTCTAATAGCAATCATATTATAAATTCTCACATTATTTTTGTTGCTGCATATTTTGGTCAATTTGACCTCATACTTAGCTTCTTTTTCTTCTTTTTTTTTCTTTTTTTTATGATAAATATATGTCTATATAACCAGATTAAACTCAATCATACTATTATTGAAGTAATACTTAACAATACTTCTAGACATGTCATGGATTGGACTTCATCCCCTGAGGTTTCATAAAAAAAGTTAAGGCTTTATAGGTTTATTATTTTGGGTTATTCAAACGATAAGTTGGGGCTCAAAATGGTGTCTAAAGGGAACTTATCAAGGTATGGAATTCAAAAGGAAAGGTTTAAAAATAGTTCATTCCTAATGCCTCTATCACATTTATGCATACGTTGGGTCATGACCTTGATATGCATCAACTACACAAGTTCTAACCTGGATGCACATCGTGGATTCCCTCTGTATGCGATACTGTAAAGTGCCCATAGTTTACTATGAGTTTCTCAGTTAGGCTTAACTCTAACGGAAACAATGGATAAGGGTAATCAAATATGTAGCATGTATGTTATCTACAATCAGTTCATTATGCCACATTGGATTTCTACCAACTTTTATGACATTCATGATTCAGATGCATTACACAATTACTCAAAACGACATGTCAAGGCATCTCTACTTGCACCATACATAATATTTACCCACGTGTGAAAACTTTGAATCTCATGCCCACTTAAGCATATTTGAAGGTTTAATTTTCTAATTTTTTTCAAGTTTATGGTTAAAGTTAATTTTCCACACATTTCCTCCCCTTATACCCACACTTGAGATACATTGTCCCCAATGTAGGGTGCTTCATCTCATGACACGAGAAACCATAATTAGAACTTGACATTCTTAACATTCAAAGTTACCCAATCATGACCCTCCTTTTTTGTCCTCCATTCACTTATTACAATCATCCAATAAGTTGTCTTAATCACACAAACACTATTATTCATAACTAGAAGGGATAGAGTACATGGACCTGATCAGTTTGCAATACTCGATCAGCAAGTGCCACGATGGTTCCTGCTAGGGTCATCATATGGGTCATCAACCTGTGGTGGTGGTAGTGGTGGCCTAAACCATTCGGTCATCTAATTCTGCGTCTGCTGGAAGCTATATGGGTCAGTGGTTCCTTCAGTTAGCGGTTTCAGTGGTTGTAGAGGAACCCACTAAGATGGTCATGAAGCCAGATGTGGGTATATTGCTTGCCCGTCATAGATTCCTGTTTGGCTTCAGTCTGTTTCTCTCGGATATGGTACATATTCTCTTCCTGCATACAAATCATGATAGTGTCATTGTTGAGTTAGATCATCGTACCTTTGGTTGAGGAATAGCTGATGTTGGTACTCCTGGTTTCTTGCATATAAGTTTTTCCTCTCCATTGCTTCCCGCTGTAATGCCATTGCCTCCTTGTGCCTATCTTTTGCAAAGATTGATTCTCGGTTGGTCATGACGCATCTCGAGCAATTACCGACCATTGACCATACTCGTTTGGTCGCATCCTTCTCATCCTTTCTTCAATTGATGGTGCTTCAGACTGCCTTCGGATGGAAATGGGTGTGCACTGAGCCGTCCCCTGTTTTAGTGAATCCTTCATCCTCCTCGTTATTCTCCTCTGCATCGTCTTCATCCTCTGAAGACATTAGCGCAAGTTGTTCACCTAGCTGTAGGGGTGGAGCATTTGGCCTTCTTCTTATGAGTACTTCTTTTGTTCCCTTATCCTTTAGCATGACTTGAGTGTCGGTCTTTTTGTAGTACCAAGTTAATTTGCTAAACTTGTCAACCATAAATAATTTGTGTGGTTTAACAATGTATATAGTGTTTCTTCCCAACACCCCTTGTGTCCTCATAAGTGCTGTGATTACTCTACAATGAGGGATAATCTTCTTATCTGCACTCTCAAGACTATCCCAAATATTCATTAAAATCAAGTGTCTCAATGACAGCACCCTTCTTCCTATTAACAGTGCATGTATTATGTGCACATCTGTTTGCCTAATGGTGTTCTTGTCTCTCGATATGGTATTATATTGAACATGCTGATCATGTTCAAGATTTTAGGCATGATATGCATCTGAGTCCCTATAAACCGACCCCCGGGTTATCAACGAACATGTCATGCAATATTTCCATATCTTCCAGAGTGACAAACTCACTGTTCCAAATGACTGCTTCAATAGGGTATTCATAATGATCTGCTGGTCACGAATCAAAATTCACCACCTGTCGGATGGTGTCGAATGACACGATCATCTTCTTTTTGCCCACTTGCCCCCTCAGTATAGTTGTATGCGGGGGTTATCACCATCTTCCCTTTCCAATGTTGACATCCATTCCAGAATAGCTTTGCTTGGAATATTGTCATTGTGGCCTTCATCACGGAATGTCAATGTAGCTTTCTAGCCTAACCTTCTGAACTTGTCCACTATGCCCAGGGCCTCAAAATCCTCTAACAGTGCAACCTGTTCATATACAAAGATGTTGTCTAAATTTTTCACCCCCTTTTCAAATTTTCCCATGTACAACTCCTTTTGCTAACGTGGGTCATGCTCGGATAGCTTCTTAGCACGAGTGAAGCTTGGTCTTGGCCCTCTACCGTGATCAACTGGTGGCATGTCTTCATCTTACAACTCACCGTGACTTTGCTTTTTCTATTTCTTGGACGACCTTGATGATTCGGGTTGTTTGCCCTTTGACTTACTCCTGAATAGATGCATTGTTCCTACAAGACACACAAATCATAATTACTTCAACAACCAAAAATTGGACCAACCTTAGTATGTTCTTGTGGCACCTACTTGGCCTCTTATAACTATAACATGCCTTAACATGGTAGCACATGTCACACCCCAACCTTGACGGCGGAATCGTCGAGGCGTGAGAGTTACGATTGTTCACAGCCACATAACGCTATTGCCTGAAACATGTTAAAAATAAAGGTCAACATATTTTTGGTGAGCATTCTATAGTTTTGAATACATAAGTATATAAAAGATGGCAATTCATGTTGTAAATTAGAGAACAAGGTAACTAGGGATGTAAGACATAATGCACAATCAAACCTTGACAAAGTTTTACAAGTTCTCAAACGTTTACAAGTGTACTTGGATCAACCAAGTTATAAGTATATACGATTAGCTAGGTGTACTTGGATCAACCAAGCAGGCTTGTCAGGCCCATGATGAGATGTGAGCATTCGCTTCACAATCGAAAGGAAAATACAAGGACTTCTCAAGATATGAGATCAACCATAGCCTTATTGAAGACACGCGTACTTATAAGTGATCAATCATCACAAGGATTTCGAGTCAAGTAAACGGATTCAATGATCGAATCAGATCACCATTTACACTTTGCCTAGACAAGGTATCCTGAGATGTAGGAATTCCACCTACAGTATTGCATGTTCTTAGTTATGGGACACATCCTTAAGAAGATTTTGAGAACCATAAGTAACGGTTTAAAAATTTTGAAGACCATACGGTTTAGATTCCCAATATCTTTGGGTATATTAAGAGTCATGTTCACGTTGGTCGAGGTATAGAAATAGTTACATGAAACACTGAGTTCAATACCTTTGCACGTTACACGTTGAGCGTTAAAAACGTAAGAGTTGAAATGTAGGATGAGTTCAATATTAACAGGAACATTATTTAGGTTAATAATGAGAAGATATTAAAACTTTGATAATAAACCAGTTCAACGATTCAAGGATTTTTAAGATATAAAAAGGATGGTTCCGTTTGGTAATGTATTACCATTTGGAAACGTTGACATGTCAAGGTAAATTGACACATTTACCTTAGAAACTTGTATACGTTGACCATAGTTTATCACTCATCCCAGAAATCCCCAGGTAAGCATAACTGGTCTCGTAGTGAGATTTATGCGATATGCTTGCCTTAGCCCGAAGGCCTTTTGCCAGGAAATCCAGAATACAGGTGTCTATGTGTCACACAAATTTCTTTGGTTCATGAAATCAAAACGTTGATGAGATTGATATAGATTAGACATACGTCTAAAGATCCAGATCATAAGTAATAGTATACGATTCCACGTGTCGTCGAGAATAAGATTGAGAGGTTTTATGTTCGGGAAGAGTCAATGATAAGTTTAGGGAGACATGTAACTAAGTTTAAGCATACCTAAGGCAATCCTATGCTAAGGCATCAAGTTGCACAAAAGGCATAGCATTATGTAACATGCAAACCATGTATTTACAAGATAAAAAAATACTATAAGGTGCATGCATAAGCTATAGTCTAGGTCACCATTTCTAATAACCTAAATCCCTATAGTTATGGGCTCTGATACCAATCTGTCACACCCCAACCTTGACGGCGGAATCGTCAAGGCGTGAGAGTTACGATTGTTCACAGCCACATAACGCTATTGCCTGAAACATGTTAAAAATAAAGGTCAACATATTGTTGGTGAGCATTCTATAGTTTTGAATACATAAGTATATAAAAGATGGCAATTCATGTTGTAAATTAGAGAACAAGGTAACTAGGGATGTAAGACAGAATGCACAATCAAACCTTGACAAAGTTTTACAAGTTCTCAAACGTTTACAAGTGTACTTGGATCAACCAAGTTATAAGTATATACGATTAGCTAGGTGTACTTGGATCAACCAAGCAGGCTTGTCAGGCCCATGATGAGATGTGAACATTCGATTCACAATCGAAAGGAAAATACAAGGACTTCTCAAGATATGAGATCAACCATAGCCTTATTGAAGACACGCGTACTTATAAGTGATCAATCATCACAAGGATTTCGAGTCAAGTAAACGGATTCAATGATCGAATCAGATCACCATTTACACTTTGCCTAGAAAAAGTATCCTGAGATGTAGGAATTCCACCTACAGTATTGCATGTTCTTAGTTATGGGACACATCCTTAAGAAGATTTTGAGAACCATAAGTAACGGTTTAAAAATTTTGAAGACCATACGGTTTAGATTCCCAATATCTTTGGGTATATTAAGAGTCATGTTCACGTTGGTCGAGGTATAGAAATAGTTACATGAAACGCTGAGTTCAATACCTTTGCACGTTACACGTTGAGCGTTAAAAACGTAAGAGTTGAAATGTAGGATGAGTTCAATATTAACAGGAACATTATTTAGGTTATTAATGAGAAGATATTAAAACTTTGATAATAAACCAGTTCAAGGATTCAAGGATTTTTAAGATATAAAAAGGATGGTTCCGTTTGGTAATGTATTACCATTTGGAAACGTTGACATGTCAAGGTAAATTGACACATTTACCTTAGAAACTTGTATACGTTGACCATAGTTTATCACTCATCCCAGAAATCCCCAGGTAAGCATAACTGGTCTCGTGGTGAGATTTATGCGATATGCTTGCCTTAGCCCGAAGGCCTTTTGCCAGGAAATCCAGAATACAGGTGTCTATGTGTCACACAAATTTCTTTGGTTCATGAAATCAAAACCTTGATGAGATTGATATAGATTAGACATACGTCTAAAGATCCAGATCATAAGTAATAGTATACGATTCCACGTGTCGTCGAGAATAAGATTGAGAGGTTTTATGTTCGGGAAGAGTCAAAGATAAGTTAAGGGAGACATGTAACTAAGTTTAAGCATACCTAAGGCAATCCTATGCTAAGGCATCAAGTTGCACAAAAGGCATAGCATTATGTAACATGCAAACCATGTATTTACAAGATAAAAAAATACAATAAGGTGCATGCATAAGCTATAGTCTAGGTCACCATTTCTAATAACCTAAATCCCTATAGTTATGGGCTCTGATACCAATCTGTCACACCCCAACCTTGACGGCGGAATCGTCAAGGCGTGAGAGTTACGATTATTCACAGCCACATAACGCTATTGCCTGAAACATGTTAAAAATAAAGGTCAACATATTGTTGGTGAGCATTCTATAGTTTTGAATACATAAGTATATAAAAGATGGCAATTCATGTTGTAAATTAGAGAACAAGGTAACTAGGGATGTAAGACAGAATGCACAATCAAACCTTGACAAAGTTTTACAAGTTCTCAAACGTTTACAAGTGTACTTGGATCAACCAAGTTATAAGTATATACAATTAGCTAGGTGTACTTGGATCAACCAAGTAAGCTTGTCAGGCCCATAGATCTATGACGTCGTCAGGCTAGCAATAGTTAATGATTGTACATGTATTCGACATTACATGGTAGCTACAAGATTCAACTAATCACAACACACAAGTAAATTGCCATAAGTTTACAAAAATCAAACGTGTTTACAAGTGCTACGTTTATAATGTAACATGTTTCACCCAAAAGTGTGAAAGTAATAAAATGGGTATAGAAATACTCACTTGGTAATTAAGTATATGAATGACGATTAATAATGATAATAGCCTCGTTCCAATGTAAACCTTCACGAGATACCTAAGAATATATATATTGACGAGATTTAAGTTTAATTATATTAAGTTTTAACGTTTTAACGCGAACTAGGGTTTTTGGTAGGAGTTTGGGGTTATTTTTATAAATAAAGTTAATAAACGATTATTTATACTTTGTTTGATAACGGATGTATCATTTATACAATTTTTAAGGAAATTTAATCCTTTATAATAATTTGTGAAATTTAACTATGAAATACATATAATTTCTACGAGAAATTCATAATTACGTTTACATCGTGACCAATACTAATTTAATCTTTTAAACTATTATTTAAAGTCTATTTTTATAACAATAAACTAAGTATAATACTTGTAACTTATATTTTATAAAAATATTAAAGTATTTAATGTTATAATTTATAAAAGATACATAGATAATTTTTAAAAATAAACAAAGTGTACAAAACGAATTTTTATAATGTTTAGAAATTTATTATAATTAATTTAAGGCTAAAAACACCTTTTAAAAAAAATAGAGGGTGCCCGGTTCGAACCCGGGACCTTTTAGTTTGAAGGTGAGTGGGGAACCAGTGAACCAAGGCCGCGGCCGCGGTATTACTTGGTTCCAAATTCTTTTAAACACACCACGCAATTCATCCCCCAACCATATGAACCCTAGAAACGATTTGATCCACATTGAACACCGAATCAGTGTTTTAACGATTTAGATCATGGGGCTTTTGACCCTCGTGTAAAACCGAGTGTGTGTGTGTGTGTGTAATTACCTATATGATGTCGATTTGGTGTTGAACCCAACAAGAACAGTCACGACCACGGTTGGGTATGATTCGAGGTGCAAACTTCGTTGATAATCAAATTGATTCCACACGAAGCTTCTATTGGGAATGATGATTGAAAGCCCTTTATCAATTTCGGGTTTTGAAGCTCGAAAGAAGATGAACCAGTTAGTTGCAGGTCCGACGGGTTCGAGGTGATCATTAGTGGTGTTTTTGTTGATTTTTGATGAAATTGAAAATCTTAACAGATTAAGAACATATAAATGGTCGTTCAACTTTGATTAATTTAGTCATTTTAATGTTTGAGTGGGTTAACCGACCGTTGAATGGTCGGGAATAAAGTGGATTCGAGGTGGTGAGCTTTGGATCCGAATTGTTCAATGATTAAAGGTGCATAGGGTTCGAATCTTGGTCGCGAGCCTGTCGGGGCATTTGATTTGGGTTGAAACCGCATGATTTTGTGTATTGAGGCTCGCCGGAGACGGCCAGAAAGGTGGCCGGAATTGATCGTCGGAAAATCGAGGGAGAGGAGAGAGAGAGCAGTTGTTTTTTTGAAAATTTACAGAATTGGTCCCTGAGGTTTCAAATTTTTTGTTATTTTATGTACAAAATATCTTTTAAAGTTTGATAAATTACAAGAATCACCCCTGGACTATATTATTGTTGTTGTTATTATTATTATTATTATTAATGTTATTATTATTATTATTATTATTATTACTATTATCATTATTATCATTATTATTATTTATTATTATTATTATTATTATTATTATTATTGTTATTATTATCATTATTATTATTATTATTATTATTATTATTATTATTATTATTATTATTAATATTATTATTATAAAAGATTTAAACGTCATGAAAATACGAGATGTTACAGTCTCCCCTACTTTAGGAAATTTCGTCCCGAAATTTGTTTACGAGGAGGCTGAGACGAAACGATGAGGACGCTTGGATTTCATTTGATCCTCACGTTCTCAAGTGAATCAGAAGGTGAACATGAAGCCACAGATAGATCATAGTGATTCTCTTTTTCTTTCTTGATGCAGTTTGTGTTTTCATTTTCTGAGGTACACTTTGAAGAACTTTCGGGTTTTGATAAGATATCAAAAGAAGAAAATTCATCATCGATTAAGCTGACCGCTTTAGTGTTTACTTTATGTGTAATGGCAGGGCTATTAGAGGTAAAAAGAGAGTCTAAAGTGTGTGACTTCAAATTAACATTATAAGCTTTTACGTTGATTAAGAATGAATGTTAATTATCGTATAAATACAAGGTGTTACCGTCTCCCCTACTTTAAAGAATTTCGTTCGGAAATTAAAAATGAACTAAACCAACAAATACGGGTAGGTGTACGAACGGACAGTGATAGACATTTGATTACCGATGAGATGTTTCACTGTAGGGAATCCTTCAAGTCTCTTTGACATAATATATGCCAACTTGACTCTTCCAGTGAAATACGAGACGTTTTGAGAGGAAACAGTGGAAAGCGATGCCGAGTTACCATCGTATATTAGACTTATAAATCACAACTTCCAGAATATAATTTCGTGGTAAGGTGATGTCTAGAGATCAATAAAAGACCAACAATGGTAAGAAAGATTAACCGTCGGAATTTAAGAATCCCAAACGTCACCATATGAAACGATCTTAACGCATATCTTGTGAATATGTATTTCTCCTTCGACCAACCATCGGTCTAAGAATAATACGTTATGCGAAGATCTTGGAATAAGTTCACAACTATGGTTAAGAAAGAACAGAAAATGAATCAATCATTCAAGATATCGATCGATGTTTTAACGTCATACCACTGTATACGAATAGTTGAAACAGATACAGGTCAATTTCTCGATGTTGTGAGATAATGGGTCGAATTGAATATTTAGCCAATCGGTCTATAATGCACCAATTGTCATCATGACATTTAAAATAAGAGGCACCTAGTGGATGAAAAGTTAAACAGGAGATTTACGGGAACACGGAGGTTAGATTTTGTCATATGTAAGGATAAGACACTTGGACAAATGCCAAGTTATGTCTTTTCTTTAATGCCAGACCCATGACTACAGATTACAAAATTTTAAGAATCATTATATCCATATTTTAATGAGGATAATAACAAGTCTTGTTGTTCGAATTCAAGATAAATATTTCCAAGGTTAAGGATTCAAAATCGATTCAAAAAGTGATACAAACAATAAGAAAGGTATTTGTAACCATGTTTTGCAAGGTAACAAATTTCCAAATGCAGATCGCATACGTAATTCATCAAACAATAAGAGAGGTATTCGATAATATCTTTATTTGACAAAGGATTGTTTAGAAGGATTATACTTATGGGTTTGATGATATCTCAAGATGAAAGTTGGTAAGTGAGGAATAAATGGTTCCATATAGCTACATCAAATCAATAAAATAAGGGGAAGAAATCGATTTAAGAATTTAAGTGCTCCAAGGTTGGAGTCAAAATCAACCTAAAACGATCGGGTCTTCTTTCAAGTTCAGAGATCATGCTTTGGCTTGATAGGTCAAAACACTAACATTGTTTCACCCGTCAAGTTACTACATGCTTCTCGTCACTTGGTTACAACCATGGTAAGTTGAAGATCAAGAAATGAGAGTAGTCATCAAGGTGTGGTTTTCACTCCTAACTTGAAGGTGTATTCCCAAGGTATGACCATTAACTTACCAATCAAAAAGTTCGATCCTAACTCATTGTTGAGGATCCACAGAAATAAGACGAGGTAACTCACCATTAAGGTATGGGAAATCACTCCTATCTTAACGATGAAGTTTTACAAAAACAAAATATAACAGGATGAACTTCTTCATCAAAATCCAGAACTCACTCCTACTTTGATGAGGTCGTTCCATTTGAGAAAATACCATCCATGAAATTATCATCAAGGTATGGGATTCACGCCTATGTTGATGATTGAATTTCATAATAACAAGAAAATAATCAGGATTGACATTTATTACCAAAGTGCGGGTTTCAATCATATTTTGGTGAGATCATGTCATTTGTGAAGTACAAGTTACAATGAGAATAATTGAAGTCAATCCTCAGGATGAGGAAATTGCCCTTATTCAGAGGATGAAATTTCATAAAACACACAATTGGAAACCGTTTATCGAAACAAATAGAGAACCATCAAAGTAAGGGAATCACCCCTGTCTTGATGAGTTAAGAATCATTTAGGAGATACGAGTGTTCGTAGTCATAGGTTGACTTACCAACTCTTGCATCCCCCACGGTGCAAACGGTACGAAGTTTGACAAAACAGCGAAAAGAACAGAATATCAACTTAGAAATTCAAGAAATTTCAAGTTACATCAACATAACTGAAAGGAAAATCATGCTTACAAAATTTAAGGTCAAAGTTCGAGGTAACAGGATTTGTTATGATGTTCAAATCTTGGATGTCTTAAATCAGGAAGACGAAATCAAGGACAAGAATGATTCAACACCATGATGAGATGTGAACATTCGATTCACAATCGAAAGGAAAATACAAGGACTTCTCAAGATATGAGATCAACCATAGCCTTATTGAAGACACGCGTACTTATAAGTGATCAATCATCACAAGGATTTCGAGTCAAGTAAACGGATTCAATGATCGAATCAGATCACCATTTACACTTTGCCTAGACAAAGTATCCTGAGATGTAGGACTTCTCAAGATATGAGATCAACCATACGGTTTAAAAATTTTGGGTATATTAAGAGTCTTGTTCACGTTGGTCGAGGTATAGAAATAGTTACATGAAACGCTGAGTTCAATACCTTTGCACGTTACACGTTGAGCGTTAAAAACGTAAGAGTTGAAATGTAGGATGAGTTCAATATTAACAGGAACATTATTTAGGTTATTAATGAGAAGATATTAAAACTTTGATAATAAACCAGTTCAAGGATTCAAGGATTTTTAAGATATAAAAAGGATGGTTCCGTTTGGTAATGTATTACCATTTGGAAAAGTTGACTTGTCAAGGTAAATTGACACATTTATCTTAGAAACTTGTATACGTTGACCATAGTTTATCACTCATCCCAGAAATCCCCAGGTAAGCATAACTGGTCTCGTGGTGAGATTTATGCGATATGCTTGCCTTAGCCCGAAGGCCTTTTGCCAGGAAATCCAGAATACAGGTGTCTATGTGTCATACAAATTTCTTTGGTTCATGAAATCAGAACCTTGATGAGATTGATATAGATTAGACATACGTCTAAAGATCCAGATCATAAGTAATAGTATACGATTCCACGTGTCGTCGAGAATAAGATTGAGAGGTTTTATGTTCGGGAAGAGTCAAAGATAAGTTTAGGGAGACATGTAACTAAGTTTAAGCATACCTAAGGCAATCTTATGCTAAGGCATCAAGTTGCACAAAAGGCATAGCATTATGTAACATGCAAACCATGTATTTACAAGATAAAAAAATACGATAAGGTGCATGCATAAGCTATAGTCTAGGTCACCATTTCTAATAACCTAAATCCCTATAGTTATGGGCTCTGATATCAATCTGTCACACCCCAACCTTAACGGCGGAATCGTCAAGGCGTGAGAGTTACGATTGTTCACAGCCACATAACGATATTGCCTGAAACATGTTAAAAATAAAGGTCAACATATTGTTGGTGAGCATTCTATAGTTTTGAATACATAAGTATATAAAAGATGGCAATTCATGTTGTAAATTAGATAATAAGGTAACTAGGGATGTAAGACAGAATGCACAATCAAACCTTGACAAAGTTTTACAAGTTCTTAAAAGTTTACAAGTGTACTTGGATCAACCAAGTTATAAGTATATACGATTAGCTAGGTGTACTTGGATCAACCAAGCAGACTTGTCAGGCCCATAGATCTATGACGTCGTCAGGCTAGCAATAGTTAATGATTGTACATGTATTTGACATTACATGGTAGCTACAAGATTCAACTAATCACAACACACAAGTAAATTGCCATAATTTTACAATAATCAAACGTGTTTACAAGTGCTACGTTTATAATATAACATGTTTCACCCAAAAGTGTGAAAGTAATAAAATGGGTATAGAAAAACTCACTTGGTAATTAAGTATATGAATGACGATTAATAATGATAATAGCCTCGTTCCAATGTAAACCTTCACGAGATACCTAAGAATATATATTTGACGAGATTTAAGTTTAATTATATTAAGTTTTAACGTTTTAACGCGAACTAGTGTTTTTGGTAGGAGTTTGGGGTTATTTTTATAAATAAAGTTAATAAACGATTATTTATACTTTGTTTGATAACGGATGTATCATTTATACAATTTTTAAGGAAATTTAATCCTTTATAATAATTTGTAAAATTTAACTATGAAATACATATAATTTCTACGTGAAATTCATAATTACGTTTACATCGTGACCAATACTAATTTAATCTTTTAAACTATTATTTAAAGTCTATTTTTATAACAATAAACTAAGTATAATATTTGTAACTAATATTTTATAAAAATATTAAAGTATTTAATGTTATAATTTATAAAAGATACATAGATAATTTTTAAAAATAAACAAAGTTTACAAAACGAATTTTTATAATTTTTAGAAATTTATTATAATTAATTTAAGGCTAAAAACACCTTTTAAAAAAAGTAGAGGGTGCCCGGTTCGAACCCGGGACCTTTTAGTTTGAAGGTGAGTGGGGAACCAGTGAACCAAGGCCGCGGCCGCGGTATTATTTGGTTCCAAATTCTTTTAAACACACCACGCAATTCATCCCCCAACCATATGAACCCTAGAAACGATTTGACCCAAATTGAACACTGAATCAGTGTTTTTAACGATTTAGATCATGGGGCTTTTGACCCTCGTGTAAAACCGAGTGTGTGTGTGTATAATTACCCATATGATGTCGATTTGGTGTTGAACCCAACAAGAACAGTCGCGACCACGGTTGGGTATGATTCGAGGTGCAAACTTCGTTGATAATCAAATTGATTCCACACGAAGCTTCTATTGGGAATGATGATTGAAAGCCCTTTATCAATTTCGGGTTTTGAAGCTCGAAAGAAGATGAACCAGTTAGTTGCAGGTCCGACGGGTTCGAGGTGATCATTAGTGGTGTTTTTATTGATTTTTGATGAAATTGAAAATGTTAACAGATTAAGAACATATATGTAACACCCGTATATTTCTTTTAAAGAAATAAAAGAATAAAAGAGAAAGAAAATGGGGGAAAAGAAAGTCAACCCCAAAGTTGAGGGACCAAAAGTGTTAAAAATGATAAAATCTTGAAAAGTTGGTGTAAAAGGCGATATGGTCGCCCATACCCACTGCACACTCTTTTCTTGTTTGGATTTTAGAGAGAGAAAGCAGAGAAACTCTCGGGTTTTTGAAGAACAAGAAGAAGAATTCGATTTTTAGGTAAGGTTTAATGTTTTTAAGTTGTTCTTGGCTAGATTAGCCTCGGTTAAATGCTTATGTGTGTTTCTATGTGTTCAAATGCGTGTTAAGAAGGTTTCAAAGTGTTGGAATTGGTTGAAGAAGCTCGGGAGAAGAGTGTAAACTCGGAGGACAATTAAGGTGAGTTACTAGAACCCCTTTTTACACGTTATTAAATGATTTTGGGGCTGGAAAATACATGTATGTATGTTTTTATGAATTTGGGTATGTTACCCGTATGTTATGTACATATGTATGTTTGTAGAGTATGTTTTAGGGTAAATGTATTGTTATGTTTATGTTAAGTTATGTCTGGAATCGTATGTGCATGTTCAGAACTAGGTAATATGATGAATGGGGACTGGAAAACGATTTAGAAACATAAACAGCCTGCTAATACGTCTAATAAGTCCAAATAGTGGTCATGTGTCTGAAATTTGGACTTAGAAAACTAAGTACAAGATAATAAGTCTGAATAGTGCTTATACGCCCAGGAATTTGCCTTAGAAATATTCTAAGGGTCATAAGACCAAGAAGTACTTATATGTCCAAACAGTCCTAATACGCCCCAGACTCATGAGTCTGGAAAATTTACTAAGTATGGGAGGTGAAAAGTATGAATAGTGGTCGTATGACCAGAAAATTTTTCTAAGTGTAAATGTGAGAAGTCCAATAGGGCTCATACGCCCAATAGTGCTTATACGCCCAGAGTTGAAAAATTTTTCTAAGTGTAAGCTGGTAAGTCCGACAGTGGTGAAACGCCTGAACAGGGCTCTTACGCCCAAACACTTAGAATTTTTAACAGAATATTCTTGGAGTTTGTGCAGTAGGGTTTCGCATGATTAATGACTAGGGTTAATTAATAATGATGTTTTATGCATGTAATGATGATAAAGGATTAACCCTTATTATTACTGATACTATTATCAGTATTTTATTATTGTTAACAATATTATTATTTAAATATTATTATGTATGGAATGACATGATGAAGAATGTTTAAAATTTAACGAAGAAGTATTATCATTAATAAAGTGAAAGATTAATGATAAAGAAGAATGGAACGTAAATGAATGAACGAAAGTCTTGCAAGCAAATGAATGGAGGTGCACACCCCTGGCAGGTGTTAGCTCAACTGTGATGCGGGTTCACTACCCCGAAGGATGCACACAGGGTCAATCCTTGAGATTGGCATAGAGGTGAGCGACTTGGTGTCGCAAAAGACTCACAGGATGAAGGTCAATTTTTGTGATTGGCTTAGAGGTGAGCGACTTGGTGTCGCAAAAGACTCACAGGATGAAGGTCAATCTTTGTGATTGGCTTAGAGGTGAGCGACTTGGTGTCGCAAAAGACTCACAGCTTAAGTGAAGATTAATGATAAAAGTACGAATTGAACGATGATGAAGATAATGAAAATATTACCTATGTGTACGTACAATGTATGATCACCCATGAAAATGAGGAACGGTTTTTGAATGAAAAGCGAAGTATTTTAATTATAAAACTAGAACTCACTCAGCAACGCTGACTTTTATGTATTTTCCAGTTGGCAGGTAACAGGTTGCTGAGGATGGCACACGGGGATGGCTACACGGCGGGCAAGACTGACATCCATTTATGTTTTGACGATACTGTTGTTTTGTAATTCATTCGACTAATTATTTTGTGACTTATGAACTAGAATGTATTGCTTAACAACAGTGTTTACAATGAATGAAGGGTTTTTGCCAACTTAATTCCGCTGCTTAATTTATAATATGTATGTTTTATGCTGTGAATGACCAACTGTGAGGTGCCCGGGAACGGGGCCTTACAGTATAAATGGTCGTTCCACTTTGATTAATTTAGTCATTTTTAATGTTTGAGTGGGTTAACCGACCGTTGAACGGTCGGGAATAAAGTGGATTCGAGGTGGTGAGCTTTGGATCCGAATTGTTCAATGATTAAAGGTGCATAGGGTTCGAATCTTGGTCGCGAGCCTGTCGGGGCATTTGATTTGGGTTGAAACCGCGTGATTTTGTGTATTGAGGCTCGCCGGAGACGGCCGGAAAGGTGGCCGGAATTGATCGCCGGAAAATCGAGGGAGAGGAGAGAGAGCAGTTTTTTTTTTTGAAAATTTACAGAATTGGTCCCTGAGGTTTCAAGTTTTTGTTATTTTATGTACAAAATATCTTTTAAAGATTGATAAATTACAAGAATCACCCCTGGACTATATTATTGTTATTATTATTATTATTATTATTATTATTATTATTATTATTATTATTATTATTATTATTATTAATGTTATTATTATTATTAATAATATATTATTATTATTATTACTATTTTCATTATTATCATTATTATTATTTATTATTATTATTATTATTGTTACTATTATCATTATTATTATTATTATTAATATTATTATTATAAAAGATTTAAACGTCGTGAAAATACGAGATGTTACAGCACATAACACAGAAATTATCCGATTGAACTATTTCAAACCCAACATGAAGTTATCCCATTGAATTATGTTTGTCAAAACATCATGTTTCTGTGAACTACCACTACATATTTGGCCATGAGTTGTCCCAATATCATCAAAATCTTAACTTTGCATCCCCAAACCTACCCTCCTTGATGTGTCTAACCATTTATCATTTCTAACAATTCGCAATAGATCATATACTTACATTCATCTCCATACATAAGAGCATCACATACACATCATCATATAATGCATTTGTACCTCATGTTTGTTGAGTTTAGTGACGCAAAACATACCTGGAGAGTGTTAGAAGGTTGAAAGCAACAACTTGTGTTAAATTATAAAAAGAACCCCAAAATCCCTGAATGCTAACTTATCAAATATTGCACACCATTGCAAAAATTGAAAATCTAACTCAAGATTCGTGTTTCTCGTGCAGAATTACTCGAAATGCATATCAAACTCGTTTGTTTTGGTTAAGAATTGGAGAAATTGTGGTTGATGGGATTTAGGGTTCTTGAGAGGAAAAGAGGATTGGTTGAGATGAAGATGATGAAAGTATGAAAAAATGGGTTTAAATTCGTGAATGGGGTGATATGGGGTGAATGTATGGTGTAGAATGAGGCAGAAAGTCAAAATTCCCGAATTTCCCTAGGACCGACGTATGATACGCCTAACCCGGCGTATCATACGCCGCTTGGCGTATTGCTGGGCGTATGGCTTGGCGTATTTGAGCAGCGTTGTAAAACTAGGCCAACTCTGCCGAGTACTATGGGTGTACTTGGAACTCGGACATGTACTGAAGCGACTTTCTTCAACTCAGTCTCATAACTCGGAATCGGTCAAAATCAGTCCAACTCGAACCTACTCGGAGCTAGGTGGACAACTCGGGCCTACTCGAAGCTAGGCGGCCCTCGGAAAACTCAGATTTTCGCTATTTTTCGTTAATTTTCACTATATTTCAATTGTTGGATTTTTCTTATTTTTTATGTTAATACCTCGAAAGAAGCTATTAAATGATTGCAATATCTATAATATTATAAAATAAATTTCAATTTTTTGAAATATTTTAGTATTTGATAATCTATCGTTTTAATTTATATTAATATTTACATATATTGTTATAGATATTAATGAACTTGTGATATTTGATATATGTAGTATTTTTCAAAAATTATTTCTTTATAAATTGCTATATCTGAGTACTCCCCGCCTAGAACGAGTACTCGTAACTCCCCAGTCGACCGACCTGGCAGCGGCTAGCAACTTTTACAACATTGTATTTAAGAAAAAAACAGAATGTTTGAAGGGGTCCGGCGTATGATACGCCCACCCCGGCATATCATACGCCGCTTGGTGAAATTGTTCCACTCAATTATTTGAGTTTTTCAAATTGCCAATCCACACCCCCTACACACACGTGTTTCGTTCCGAAGCACATCAAGAACCTCTAACATACCTGAGTTTAGTGCTCACCATCCCCACACTTGAGAATAGCCCTCGGGAAGGGTTAACCGTAGGGCATGCGAGGGTACTAAAAACACAATTAGCAATAAAAAGAAAGAAATTGAAATTGAAAAGAATTCAAAATATTGACTCACTCACTTTCGTAGGAATCACGGTTGCATTTAGCATATTAAACAAGCCTTTAAACCCCTCGGGTATCCCGAGTGGACGAGTTATAGTCTCGTGAGGGTTTGTAGTGAACACACCCACAAAGTTCACGGATTGCCTCCCGTTAGCGCTAAGTTTAACGTCTTCAGCCGGACTTGTTACCTGGGATGCTTACGTAGGATGCAAATTCTCCAAGGTATCCAGTAGAAAGCTTTAAGTCACGTGAGATGGTCCATTAATATCATTAGCTTCCAAGTAGGGTTTTAGACATTGTCCGTTCGCCACTTGACGAATGTGATCCTCAAAATCCTCAATTTCAATATCTCCATAGTTTCCTATCCGTGTAACGAGATATGGCCCTGTCCATTTACTTTTGAGTTTCCTCGGGAAGAGTTTTAGCCAGGAATTGTATAACCACACTTTTTGGCCTTCCTTGATAGTCTTGTTTCTCAACTTCACGTCATGCACTACCTTCATCTTGTCCTTGTAAGCAGACACGCATTCATAAGCTTCGTCTCGCAGTTCCTCCAACTCATATATGTTTATCTTCCTGGCTTTACCTGCAAGCTCATAATCCATATTAACATTCTTTACAGCCCACAGTGCTCTATGAGCTAATTCAACAGGCATATGACATCCTATGCCATAAACCAAACGATAAGGTGTTGTGCCAATAGGGGTTTTAAAAGCTGTGTGATACGCCCATAAGGCATCATCTAACCTAATAGACCAATCCTTATGGTCGGCTCAAACAGTTTTTTGTAAAATTTCTTTAATTTGCCTATTAGACACTTCTACTTGGCCACTTGTTTGTGGATGATATGGTGTGGCGATCCGATGATCAACACCATATCATTTGAGTAGCTTACCAAATTTAAAGTTTTTGAAATAAGACCCTCCATCACTAATGATCACACGAAGGATTCCAAATCATGAAAATATGTTAGATTGCACGAATTTGCAAATGACAGCATGATCATTTGTTTTGATGGTGATGGCTTCGATCCATTTGGACACATAATCAACAGCCACCAAAATGTATAGATAGTCGTGTGAGTTAGGGAATGGTCACATGAAATCGATTCCCCAAACATCAAAAACATTGACTACAATGATCGGTTGCATGGGCATCTCCTTCCTGTAACGCCCGGCAGTTTGACTTTTGGTAGGTTATGCGACTGAGCCTCAGTCGCATGGAATTGATGCGACTGGAGGTTCGATCGCATGTTATTCGGCCGATTGAAGCTCAACCGTACGCTTAGAGTTCAATCACCCGAATGAAGGATGAATCGCATGGAACTCATGCGACTGGGGTCCAGTCGCATGGTGTTTATGCGACTGAAGGTCCAGTCGCCCCTGGACCAGATGCGACTGAGTTGTAGGTATAAAAGAGGAGCAGCTCTCTTCTCCTCCCCAACACTTACACTTTTCAGTCGGGAGAAAGAGCAGAGAGCGAGAAAACAGAGAAAGAAGAGAAAGAGAGGGAGAACGTGGTGATTCGGGCACGAGATTTGTCGAGAGGATAGTCAAATCGAAGCTCTTCATCTTCTCCGCGATAAGGTGAGTTCTAGAACCCCTCATTTACACGTTTTCAAACAATTTTGGGGCTGGATCACATATAAACCCTATTTTTGAAGTAGTGTATGTTTGACCCATTTGGGTGAGATTTTGAGTAATGCGTTTATAGTATGAATTGGTACTTGTATATGCTTGTATGATGTCCTGGTATGAATTCCTGAGGTTTAGGAGGGCTAATATGGGCTGAAACCGTGTTTAGAAGGGTTTGGACTTCGTTGGTTCGCGACTGCTGTTCATGAAGAACTCCAGTCGCTGCCCAGTTAGGGTTATGCGACTGAAGGGCCATTCGCCCGAATGAAGAATAGTTTATGTTCAATCGTACGATTGAGGCTCAAACGCACGATTGAGCCTCAGTCGCACGATAGTCTATGCGGTTGAGGGTTTCGGTCGCATAGGTCCAATCGCAGGGTAGTTCAGTCGTACGGTTAAGGGTTAGTCGCATTTAGCCCAGTCGCATAGTGTTTATAGTGTTTATTCGTACGGAGGGAAGTCCAGTCGCACGATTGTATGCACATTCGCATAACAGCCCAATCGCACGACCCAGTCGCATGGAGGCCATGCGACTGGGGTACGTCCAATCGCCCGAGTAGGGCTGAGGTGGATGAATAGAGAAGTGTATGTTAAGTATGATGTTGCCATGATAGATGGTGAATACTGATGACTTGTAAATATCTATGTTCCTTGTATTGATGTATGTTGTCTTTCCATGGCTTTACGTGAATAAATGAAAGAATGAAACGAAGGTAATAAGAACGTAAAGTAAAAGATAATGAAAGAGGAACATGATGAATGAATGCATGCATTAACGAATGAATGAATGAATGTAAGTAAGGCTTGCAAGCAAATGTAAGGAGGTGCACACCCCTGGCAGGTGTTAGCTCAACGGTGTGCGGGTTAGCTACCCCGAAGGATGCACATCGGGGTCAGTCTTTGTGATTGACCATATGTATGTATGGGATCCTTGCCGCTTACCCTAGGTGACTGGATCAGCAGTAGTGCACAACGTTCGTGATTGATCATCACAGGTCCAGCACCCGCATTAGTGCACAACGTTCGGGGTATAGCATATGGCATTGATCCAGAAGAAAAGTGAAAAGATAAGTGGTGCATGTACCTACCCCAGGTGACTGGATCAGCATTTGTGCACAACATTCGTGGTTGATTACCACAGGTCCAGCACCGGTAGTATGTATGATGTTTGGGATACTGTACATGTCACCGAATGTAATGAACGTTCGAACGAAAGTAATGAATGTACGAATGGATGTAATGAACGTTCGAACGAATGTTATGAATCTTTCAGTGTGATAGAAGATGGTCGGTGGTAGATCATCTAAAGCTTCCCGTGGTGGTGGACGTGGTGCTGAACCGCGTATCACGCGAGGAAGACCTAGGGCAGAGAAAGTAGTTCGTGAGGAAAACGAGATTCCTCATCAGGAGGAGTCAGACGAAAGCGCAAATTTGAGAGCCTCGGTAAAAGAGGCAGTGGTCGAGGAAGTGCACCAGGTCATGCAGACGATCTTACCGTCTGTAGTGACCGAAGTGATAAAGGCAGTACGTGAAGACGAGAGGCGAGGGAGGAATCGGTCCTCAGGTAGACAGCAACAGACGGAAGCAGAAACGGTACTATCTGATGATGAAGAGGAAGAGGAAGAAGAGCAGGTATGGGAGACAACCCGGGGTTGTAACTACGGGGCATTTATGAGGTGCAAGCCCCCGACTTTTGATGGTTCTGGTACGGCTGCGGATGCTCACCAATGGGTGAGAAAAATGGAGGCGGTCCTCGATATTAGTGATTGCCAAGAGGACAAGAAGGTGAAGTTTGCTACCCACTCTTTTACGGGGATGGCTTTATGCTGGTGAGACAATATTGTCCAGGCCGAGGGTAGCAGGGCCATTGGGAAGATGAAGTGGTCCGAGTTGAAGAGAATGGTGATCGAGGAGTTCAGTCCTCGCCGGGAGATGGACAGAGTAGAGATAGATTTCCTGCAGTTGGAGGCGGGGACGATGACCCACCAACAATACACCACCAAGTTTAACGACATGGCGCGGTTGGTGCCAGAGCAAGTGACGCCGGTGTCTCGAAAGATTAACCGATATATTCAAGGGCTGCCAGCCGAAATTCGTTGGCATTTTATTTCCGCTCGACCGAGTACTTTCAGGTCGGCGGTGGATTTGGAGGGAAGGTTGTACGATGAACGGGCTGCGTCGGTAAAGGCTGAGGGTGGTAAGAAGGGAAGTGATGAAAGGAAGTGGCAGGGGAAGAGGTTGGGTCGAGGTGATACTTCGACAAGTAGCAAGAAGGCACGGGTTGATGATCGCCGTGTGGTCACGTCAAGTACAGGATCGAGAAAGTGTGGAAAATGTGGGAGAGAGCACGGTGGCGAGTGCAGGTGGGGGTTGAATGTCTGTTTTAAGTGTGGAAAGCCCGGTCATATGGCTAAAGAATGTAAGGGCTTGAGGTGCTTCAATTGTGGGGAAAGTGGCCATATGAATAGAGATTGCAAGAAGCCGAGATCTGAGGGTTCCGGCGTGAAGAAGACAGGGGGTGAAGGGTCGAGAGCAAGCGCCAGGGCATTCACGATGACGCAGGAAGAGGCTAGGACGGACCCCGATGTAGTGTCCGGTACGTTTCTGGTGAACCAAACTTTAGCCTCTGTATTATTTGATTCGGGTGCCAGTAGGAGTTTTATTTCTGCTGCTTTCTGTGCCAAATTGCCCGTTAGTAGTAGACGTGTGGATGTGCCGTTTGATGTAGAGACTGCTATAGGTAAAACTACCAAGATTTCCGAGGTAATAGAGGGTTGTGATGTGGAATTAGAGGGCCACAAATTTCCGGTTAAACCGTTTGCAATGACGTTAGGTTTTGAATTGGTGCTCGGAATGGATTGGTTGGCGGATTTTGAGGCGAACATTGTGTGTCGCAAGAAGATGATCAGTTTGACAGCGCCTGACGGTAGTTCAGTGACAGTTTATGGGGATCGGGTTACTATGATTCCGAAGGTGATCTTGATGGCAGTGGCGGGAAAATGTATGAGGCGGGGATGTAGCGCCTTCTTATGTTATGTAAAAGATGTAGAAACGCCAACACCACGACTGTCTGATGTTCCGGTTGTGCGTGAGTTCTCAGACGTGTTCCCGGAAGACTTATCGGGATTGCCACCTGACAGAGAGATCGAGTTCCAGATAGATCTGATACCAGGCGCCCAACCTGTTGCCAAAGCACCATATCGATTGGCCCCGACAGAGATGAAAGAGTTGATGGAGCAGTTACAAGAGCTGCTGGATAAAGGGTTTATTTGACCGAGTGTCTCACCTTGGGGTGCTCCGGTCCTGTTCGTGAAGAAGAAGGACGGAAGTGTGAGGATGTGCATCGACTACCGCGAGTTGAATAAGTTGACGGTAAAGAACAGATACCCCTTGAAGAGGATCGACGACTTGTTTGATCAACTTCAGGGTGCTAGTTGGTTTTCGCGAATAGATCTTCGATCAGGCTACCATCAACTGAAGGTGAAGGAGCAGGATATCCCTAAAACAGCTTTTCGCACGCGCTACGGTCACTATGAGTTCCTTGTCATGTCTTTTGGATTGACTAATGCGCCAGCTGCTTTTATGGACCTGATGAACAGGGTGCGCCGGCCGATGTTGGATAAATCAGTGATTGTATTCATTGATGACATCTTGATTTATTCGAAGAGCGAGACTGAGCATGCCGGTCACATTCACGAAGTTCTGGAGATGTTGAGAAGGAAGAAGTTGTATGCTAAATTCTCCAAGTGCGCATTCTGGTTGCGTGAAGTTCAATTCTTGGGTCACGTGGTAAATCCGGATGGGATTATGGTCGATCCGGCGAAGGTGGAAGCAGTGATGCAATGGAAGTCTCCAAAGAC
Organism: Flaveria linearis; assembly: GCA_024085815.1. NCBI lineage: Eukaryota > Viridiplantae > Streptophyta > Magnoliopsida > Asterales > Asteraceae > Flaveria > Flaveria linearis. The sequence goes on from CM044010.1 coordinate 24,632,341, forward strand.
GCCATCCGAGATCCGCAGTTTCTTGGGTTTGGCGGGCTACTACCGAAGGTTTATCCAAGACTTTTCCAAGATTGCTTCTCCAATGACCAAGTTGACCCGAAAGGATGTGAAGTTTGTATGGGGTCAAGCTCAAGAAAAGGCGTTTGAAGAATTGAAGACGAGATTGACCCAAGCTCCAGTATTGGCATTACCCGATGGAAGCGAAGATTTGGTGGTTTATTCCGACGCTTCCTACTCGGGGTTGGGGTGCGTATTAATGCAAAGGGGAAAGGGCATCCCGACAGCTGAAAGTTCATGAGGTTAATTACCCTACTCATGACTTGAAGCTAGCAGCTGTGGTTTTCGCGTTGAAGATTTGGCGGCACTATCTATACGGGACGAAGTGCACCATCTTCACAGACCACAAGAGCTTGAAGTACTTCTTCGAGCAGAAGGATCTAAACATGAGGCAGAGGCGGTGGTTGGAGCTGATAAAAGATTATGATTGTGAGATCCATTACCACCCGGGCAAAGCCAACGTGGTGGCTGATGCCCTTAGCCGAAAGGAGAGGCCCGACCCGATTCGGGTGAAGGCGTACCAACTAATCATGACCTCAGACGTGATGAAACAAGTCAAAGAGTTCCAAGATGAATCGCTAAAAGAGGATCATCTAAACTCTGAACGAATGAGAGGTCTGGTCGCGGAACTGGGTGAAAACACGTTTGGTGTCAAGACTCGATTTGGGCGAATGTGGATTCCTCGATTTGGGGATCTACGTATGAAGATCATGGACGAAGCCCATAAAACTCGATACTCCATCCATCCTGGTGCTACCAAAATGTACCAAGATATGAAGAAAGATTATTGGTGGCCGGGTATGAAACGTGATGTGGTGGAGTATGTGAGTAAGTGCCTCACGTGTTTGCAAGTAAAGGCAGAGCATCAGAAGCCGTATGGAAAGATTCAACCGTTGGATATACCGGAATGGAAGTGGGAGCATATCACCATGGATTTTATCACAAAACTGCCACGTACCCCGAAAGGGTATGATACGATCTGGGTGATTGTGGATCGCCTGACGAAGAGTGCTCACTTTTTACCGATGCACGAGACATATTCGTCCGAAAGGTTGGCCGATCTTTTCATCAAAGAGATTGTGACTCGTCATGGTGTACCGGTGTCGATTGTGTCTGATCGCGACACTCGGTTTACATCCAAATTCTGGAAGAAATTCCATGATGCTATGGGGACGAGGTTGCATATTAGCACGGCTTATCATCCTCAAACTGATGGTCAGTCGAAAAGGACCATTCAGACTTTGGAGGACATGCTCCGGGCATGTGTTATTGACTTCGGGGGAAGTTGGGATGACCACCTACCGTTAGCTGAATTCTCGTACAACAACAGCTATCATGCCAGTATTGGCATGCCACCCTACGATTTGCTATACGGTAGGAGATGCAGGACACCCGTCTGTTGGGGTGATATTGGTCAGAAAGAATTGGGAAGCGTCGAAGTGATCGAGGCTACGACTGAGAAGCTCGAAAGAATTAAAGCTTATATGAAGGCAGCCAGAGACCGACAGAAGTCGTATGCCGACAAACGACGTAGGCCGATTGAGTTCCAGGTGGGAGACCGGGTCATGTTGAAGGTCTCACCTTGGAAGGGTATCATCCGATTCCGAAAGCGGGGTAAGTTGAGTCCGCGGTATATAGGCCCTTTTCGAATCATTGCTCGAGTAGGGGAGGTGGCCTATAGGTTGGATCTACCAGATGAGCTAAGTGGAATCCACCCGACTTTCCACGTGTCTCATCTGAGGAAATGTTTGGCGGACGAGGACATGATCGTCCCACTGGGGGACATCGAGATAGATGAACGGCTCAACTATGTAGAGCAACCAGTAGCGATCATCGATCGCAAAGAGAAGAGGTTAAGAAATAAAGTGGTTCCCCTTGTGCGTGTACAGTGGCAGCACAGGAAGGGATCCGAGTCCACGTGGGAAACTAAAGCAGAAATGAGGCAGCATTACCCACGATTGTTCGAGGAATAACAGGTTTCGGGGACGAAACCTAAATAAGGGGGGTGGACTTGTAACGCCCGGCAGTTTGACTTTTTGGTAGGTAATGCGACTGAGCCTCAGTCGCATGGAATTGATGCGACTGGAGGTTCGATCGCATGTTATTCGGCCGATTGAAGCTCAACCGTACGCTTAGAGTTCAATCACCCGAATGAAGGATGAATCGCATGGGTCTTATGCGACTGGGGTCCAGTCGCATGGTGTTTATGCGACTGAAGGTCCAGTCGCCCCTGGACCAGATGCGACTGAGTTGTAGGTATAGAAGAGGAGCAGCTCTCTTCTCCTCCCCAACACTTACACTTTTCAGTCGGGAGAAAGAGCAGAGAGCGAGAGAACAGAGAAAGAAGAGAAAGAGAGGGAGAACGTGGTGATTCGGGCACGAGATTTGTAGAGAGGATAGTCAAATCGAAGCTCTTCATCTTCTCCGCGATAAGGTGAGTTCTAGAACCCCTCATTTACACGTTTTCAAACAATTTTGGGGTTGGATCACATATAAACCCTATTTTTGAAGTAGTGTATGTTTGACCCATTTGGGTGAGATTTTGAGTAATGCGTTTATAGTATGAATTGGGACTTGTATATGCTTGTATGATGTCCTGGTATGAATCCCTGAGGTTTAGGAGGGCTAATATGGGCTGAAATCGTGTTTAGAAGGGTTTGGACTTCGTTGGTTCGCGACTGCTGTTCATGAAGAACTCCAGTCGCTGCCCAGTTAGGGTTATGCGACTGAAGGGCCATTCGCCCGAATGAAGAATAGTTGATGTTCAATCGTACGATTGAGGCTCAAACGCACGATTGAGCCTTAGTCGCATGATAGTCTATGCGATTGAGGGTTTCGGTCGCATAGGTCCAATCGCAGGGTAGTTCAGTCGTACGGTTAAGGGTTAGTCGCATTTAGCCCAGTCGCATAGTGTTTATAGTGTTTATTCGTACGGAGGGAAGTCCAGTCGCACGATTGTATGCACATTCGCATAACAGCCCAATCGCACGACCCAGTCGCATGGAGGCCATGCGACTGGGGTACGTCCAATCGCCCGAGTAGGGCTGAGGTGGATGAATAGAGAAGTGTATGTATGATGTAAGTATGTTAAGTATGATGTTGCCATGATAGATGGTGAATACTGATGACTTGTAAATATCTATGTTCCTTGTATTGATGTATGTTGTCTTTTCATGGCTTTACGTGAATAAATGAAAGAATGAAACGAAGGTAATAAGAACGTAAAGTAAAAGATAATGAAAGAGGAACATGATGAATGAATGCATGCATTAACGAATGAATGAATGAATGTAAGTAAGGCTTGCAAGCAAATGTAAGGAGGTGCACACCCCTGGCAGGTGTTAGCTCAACGGTGTGCGGGTTAGCTACCCCGAAGGATGCACATCGGGGTCAGTCTTTGTGATTGACCATATGTATGTATGGGATCCTTGCCGCTTACCCTAGGTGACTGGATCAGCAGTAATGCACAACGTTCGTGATTGATCATCACAGGTCCAGCACCCGCATTAGTGCACAACGTTCGGGGTATAGCATATGGCATTGATCCAGAAGAAAAGTGAAAAGATAAGTGGTGCATGTACCTACCCCAGGTGACTGGATCAGCATTTGTGCACAACGTTCGTGGTTGATTACCACAGGTCCAGCACCAGTAGTATGTATGATGTTTGGGGTACTGTACATGTCACCGAATGTAATGAACGTTCGAACAAAAGTAATGAATGTACGAATGAATGTAATGAACGTTCGAACGAATGTTATGAATGTATGAACGAAAGTAAAGAACGTACGAAAGAATGACAAGAAAGTAAGTACGAATGTGAATGTGAACGATGAATGGTACACGAATGAAAGTAAGTAAACGAAGGATGAAAATAATAATAATATTATCTACGTGTACGTATGATGTGTGAACGCATGATTGTAAGAACAGTTAATAAGAATGAAAGTATGTTTTATTATAAAACTAGAACTCACTCAGCAACGCTGACTTTTTATGTGTTTCCAGTTGGCAGGTAGTGTTGCTGAGGATGGCACGAGGCGGCTACTCAGCTCTTTTGGGATGGCATTCTCCTTTTGATAATGCTGCCACGCAATGTGTTGTGGGCCGTAACGCGTGCAGCACATTATGTTGCATGCGAGTGCAAGATTTCTTGAAGATCCTGATAAACAGGATTATTTAAGAAATCTTCTTTATGAAGAAAAATTTTATGTTCTTATACTAGAGGTCACTGTTTATGACCATTTTGTACACAGAAAAGATGAAATTTTTTATAATAGTGCTTTTGTAATGTAATGCAACATTAGGTGTTTTGTAATTGATGTACGTTGTATTAAATGGCAAAAGTACTTATAGTAAAAGAAAAGTTTATCTTGAATGTTTCTGCTGCATTGTTTTATTTAAATATATGCGATGAAAGACCAACTGTGAGGTTCCCGGGATCGGGGCCTTACACTTCCTTTTTGAAATACTACCCATCTGTTGACACTTTATACAATTCTTGGAGAATTCAAATGTATCTTTGAACAATGTGGGCCAATACAATCCACAAGATAATACTTTATGCCATGTTTTCTGACCACTGAAGTGCCCAGCACATGCTGATGCATACAGAAGTCCCAAAACCAATTGGATCTCTTCATCTGGTATGCATCATCGGATAATTTGGTCCGCGCCCGCCTTAAACAAATCTGGTTCATCCTATATGTAATGCTTTGCTTGTGCTATGAATTGATGCATTTTCTTCTTTTTCCAATGGTCGGGAAGTGTACCTGCAGCCAAATAATTAGCCAAGTTAGCATACCATGGAAGGGTGGCCACAAATAATAAATGTTCATCTAGAAATGTTTCTTTAATCTCTTCATGTTGAATGTCATTTTGATGCACGACACGTGACAAATAGTCGGCTACCACATTGTCGCTTCCTTTCTTGTCCCTGATTTCCAAGTTAAATTCTTGTAAAAGCAGAATCCATCGAATTAGTCTTAGTTTAGTATCTTTTTTCTCCATTAAGTATCATACAGCACTATGATCAAAATAAATAATAACTTTACTACCCCAAATGTACGATCGAAATTTGTCTAACGCATATACTACCGCAAGTAAGTCTTTTTTGTAGTTGTGTAGTTCAACTATACACCAGAAAGGGTTTTACTTGCGTAATATATGGCCACGGGATTCTTATCCACCCGTTGTCTTAAAACTGCCCCAACTGCATAATCACTTGCATCACACATAATTTCAAAAGGTAACGACCAATTTGGTGATTGTAAGATTAGGGCTTCAATTAATTTCTGTTTTAACACGTTAAAAGCTTGGACACATTCATTATCAAATACAAAAGGAACATCTTTTAGAAGGAGATTACATAAGGGTTTTGTGATGACACTAAAATTTTTTATAAATCTTCGGTAAAACCTAGCATGCCCTAAAAAAGAGCGTACCCTTTTTATGCTAGTGGGTGGGGGTAAAGTTGAGATCACTTGAATTTTCGCATGATCGACCTCAATACCTCTACTAGAAATCACGTGACCTAACACAATTCCTTCTTGTACCATGAAGTGACTTTTTCCCAACTTAAAACCACGTTTGTTTCGACACACCTTTTTAGTACTTTGGTAAGTTGAGCTAGACATGACTCAAAAGATGGTCCAAAAATAGAAAAATCATCCATGAAGATTTCCAACAACTCCCCAACCATATCTGAACGGGCTGCCGGAATCAACGCCTTGCCTATATGATTAAATCATTAGTTAATAAAGGGCAAAAGAGTTCTTTTTTTGGTAAGATTTTGAAAGACATAGTCCCATAAACAGTGTTCCGGGAAGTTCAGTTTTGTATGTATTCTACCCCTTGTAGAAGATTGAGTAGAGTACGTCCAATCATACACCTTTGAAAGGTGGCTGGGGCGTTACATAATCCAAATGGCATTCGCCTGAACGTGAAGGTTCCATATGGACACGTAAATGTGGTCTTTTGTTGATCATTCGGATGGATAGCAATTTGGTTATACCCAGAATACCCATCTAGAAAACAGTAAAATTTTTGACATGCGAGTTTCTCTACGATCTGATCAATAAAAGGTGATCTTTAGAAGTCGTTGCATTTAATTTTCTATAATCGATACAAATACGCCACCCGGTTACCGGCCGAGTGGCTACCTCATTACCTTTACCATCTTTCACAATTTGAATGCCAGCCTTCTTTAGAACTGTTTGTATGGGACTTACCCATGTGCTATCCGAGATTAGGTAGATAAAACCTGCATCAAGCCACTTCAAAACTTCCTTTTTGACTACGTCTCTCATGTTAGGGTTCAATCTCCTTTGTGTGTCGCATGATGGTTTGACTCCTTCTTCTGTTATGATTTTATGCATGACAATGGATGCTTATTCCCTTCAAATCAGCAATGGTCCACCCAATGGCTGCTTTGTGGGCAGTTAGTACTTCCATCAAAGCCTTTTCTTGTTCCTGTGTTAAATTTGATGCAATGATTACTAGCAAGGTATTGTTATCACCTACAAAAGCATATTTCAAATGTTTAGGCAATTCTTTTAATTCCACTTGTGGTGGTGAAATTAAAGATGGTTTTAAATGAGTATCAATATGCTCTGGTAAGCTTTCAAATTGATGTGTTCAGGTCAGTTTGCCTTCTTGCATTGCCTTCACTTCCCATTCATGTTCTTGTACTTCTAATTCACTCATTAGTTGTGCCTCTGCCCTGTCACATAAAACACACCACTCTATGATGATATCCTTATTTTCGTGAGTATGGCACTCGTCAATTATGTCTATCATAAAACAATCATCATTAAATATGGTTCTTGGCACAGAAGAAAACACATTTAATCTCAACCTTCTATTACCAAACGCCATGTCTACTGTGCCATTCATACAATTGATCAAGCATTGAGTGGTTTTTAGGAATGGTCTCCCAAAATCACATTAGGTTGCTTGTCATTTGTAGGACCTGCATAGTCTTGTAACCTGCATAGTCTAACATAAGAAAGTCCACGGGATAATAGAAATATTCCACCTTCACTATCACATCAGTTACTATTCCACATGGAAGTTTAAGTGATAAATCAGCTAACACTATGGTAGTGTTTGCTTTTTACAACGATCCAAACTCATATTGGTCATATAAACTCCCGGGTAAAATACTAACATTTGCTCCAAGATCAAGGAGGGCCTTATTAATCTTAAAGTCCCCAATTTGAATAGAAATTAAATGTGCTCCTAGATCTTGGAGTTTGGGTGGAAGGACACCCGATAACACAGAAATAACATTATCAATAAAGTCAAGCTGTTTTGGTAATTTTTGTTGCCTTTTCTGTGTACATAAATCCTTTAGATATTTAGCATATGCTGGAACTTGCTTGATTGCATCTAGTAATGAAAGATTGATATTAACTTGTTTAAACACTTCCCAAATATCATCTTGTTGAGGTCCTCGTTTTTTAGAAAATGGTTTTGTGGGTTCTTTTAACATTGCGGGGTAAGGAATGGTAGTGTTCTCCGTCCTTACTCCTTGTGATGCCATTGTGTTTGATTTTTTTTCTTTGTTTGTTTCATGAAAAGTTACTTTTTGGTTGCTTTAGGTGTTTCTTGTTCCACTTTACTATCGCTTTTCCCATTTTCCCCAAGGTCGACCACCACTCCCTCTTTAAATGGTAGTGGTGGCACCACCTTGTTATCATAAGTTTTACCACTTCATAAAATACTTACCTGGCCAACATGAGAACTTGTTGAACTTGAAGCATGATGTTAGGGATTCTTTATTGTGTCACTTGGAAGCTTTCTTGTTTCTCGTCCGGACAATTGTTCAGCTAATTGTCCCAGTTGCTTAGCAATAGCTTCATTAGTCTTTTCTTGCACTTTTTTGAATTATTTCATGTCTTTTGCTAAGTCATGAATTGTTGTTAAGATTGCATTATCATTACCATTTGAAGGTCCTTGTTGATTTCTCGGTTGATGATGACCTCCTTGTTGATAATTCCCTTGATTATAGTTGTTCCTTTGATAGCCACCTTGATTGTAACTTTGTTGTCGGCCTTGGTATTGATTATTTCCTCGATTTTGTACCTGAAAAGGAGGATTCAACTGATTAGTACTATTATCATATCTAAGATTTGGGTGATTTCTCAGACAAGGATGATAGGTGTTAGAATTCATGTCGTGTGTCTTCCTTTCTCCTTGGCCTTGGACCTGGTGTATTTCTTCACTCTTCTCTAAATTCAAATAACATGCGATAGATGTGTGGCCAATGTCATTGCACATATCACATACTTCATATTCATTAGATATGTGTGCCACACCACTTTTTCCAACTTTTAAGCTTGCAATTTCTCTTTCCGAAATAGCAATTCTGTCCATAGCAACTTGATCATTGACCATATTTACATTTGCCCCTCTTGACCTTCGACTTGATTATGCACGCTTTTTATATATCACACTCATCCTCTCTAATATATTCTAGTCGTCATCTTCATGATTCAAGGTAAATATGTCTGCACTTGTAGAGTTTACATCTCTTGCCTCTTTTGGTGAAAGACCATCGTAAAATGTTGATATCAGTTCCCATTTAGCTATCCCATGATGTGGACATGTTCTCAACATCTCCTTGAATCATGAAAAGCTTTATGAAATTGTTCCCCCGGCTGTTGTGTAAAGCCTCGAATTGCCTGTCTTGTAGCACTTGTTCTTTGAGAAGTGTAGTATTCATCAAAATAGTTGTTGCATTTGAACCCAAGTTTGGATACTTGCGGATGGCAAAGATAAAAACAATTGCTTCGCTTTATGTTTGAGTGTAATATGAAAAAGTACAAACTTAACTTCCTCCGGTGAGAAACCTTGACCACCTATAGTATTACAAGATGCTTCAAATTCAGATATGTGCAGGTATGGTTCTTTAGTTGTCATTCCATGATAATGAGGGAGAATGCCTAAGCATTGGGGTCGGACTCCAAAGGCTCTCCCTCGTTGTATTGATGGAACAATAGGAGATGAATTGATGGCAATGGCAGGACGGAAGTGACTATCCAAGCCATATACAGGTACATACTTGTGAACTCCCGGGTTAGCTGGTATACCATTGAATGGTTGTGTTCCTTGATTTTGGAATTCTGGTTGTTGTGCATAACCATCTTGATCATGGTTTGGTTGGCGATTCCGATAACCTGGTTGATGTCCATAATTTTCAAAATTTTGTTGAACCGGACCGTCCATATCTTCTTGATCCTCAATCCATTCGTCCACATAATTAGTATGATGACTACCTTCCATTGAAAACCTCTCATCATGTGAAAACTTGAGTTTTTAGGCTAACACCGTTTCGTAACTTAACCTCTATGTATATATATATAAATAAATATATATATATATATATATATATGGCATGATAATTATTAGTAACAATTAAATTTTTGATCTAACTAAACATAATTAACCCAAGGTGCAAATAAGTAAACTCCAAGGACTTAGAAGTAAATGCCCCTCATTGTTGGGGAATTATAAATGTGAAACCCCACATCGGCTACCTCCTTCAAACCAACCCTAATCCACCAAGAAACCTCTCCCTATCGTCATCAATCTCTCCTTCAACACAAGGTCCCTTTTAGCAGCCCCTTCTTTGCTTCTGACAGCCCTATCGTACTCGTGCAACTCTCCAGCAAACCTATTCCATACAACCGTGAGCCACCGGTAGCCATCGTAACCTCTTTTCCACAAACGCACTCTAATCGATAAGTTATTTTTACTCCACCGTTTGTACGGGTTCTTGTTGATACGGTTTCGGGATTGTCAAGCTCTGGGTTAACCAATGCGCGTTCTTAACTGTGGGTGTTTGTGTCATGATGTCCGGGTTGGTATTATACGTGTTATTGTTTGTATGTTGTCCATGATGAACGGTAAGTTGTGTGTTATGTGTGTGGGTATGATTTCCATCGCAGGATGTACATGTTGCATGTATGTATATGTTTGTTATGCGTGTGTGTTTCTGATGTGTATGTTAGAGGGGAAGATGCATGGATATGATGCATGTATAGGCACGTGGCTATGTTTGGTATGAATGGGTGCATGGGAAATTCAAGATTTGGACGTATGGGGTTCCTTAGGTGCAGGGAGGAGTTTCCTTAGGGGTATGAAGGGATTTTATTTGTGTTGCATGGATTGGTGGCAGTGGGTGTGCTGGGTCTTTCATGTGTGAGTGGTTGAATTAATTATAATGTACAATTGTGAAGTGGTTGTGTGTGGTTTTTATTAATGTGCTTGTGTGCTTGTACGTTAATATATATACATATATAAATATGTGTGTGCTAAATGTGTATGTGGCTGTATGTATGTGTACCTCCCTAGAAGCATGTTGCATAAACGTGTGGGTTCATTTTAAACTTGGGTTATATGCTTGTGTGAGTTTGTGTATGCTTGTGTTTGCTAGTGTATGAAGAGTCATGTTGATAACCGAAACCGTAACCGAGCCATGAAACGTGAAGCCGTACCTTCCTTATATTAATATTTAACAATTAATATTAATAGTCTAAATTAATATTAATTCATGTTAATCGGAGACCCGAATCTTTTGTGTTACATTACTTTGTTGTTGTGCAATTAAGGTGAGTCTTCACGGCCCCTATTTTGTTTTCTTTCTTTTGGGGTAGAAAACATGCAAACAAATTTACAAAATGGTTTTGGTATTATTGTTTATCGCCTATTACGTTAGTGCAAACATACTTAAAAGTCCTTACATTCTCGAACCGTTAGTATTGTGTAGCGACGTAATTTTGAGTAGTACTACTGGGTTTGACAAACCCCACCCGGGCTAGTCGCACTAGCTTGATTGGAGGTCAAACAGGTGCATTATTGACCTAGCATTTGTCACTGTCTGGTGAGACGTGACGGGAAGGAAACAAACATACAAACAGTCAGCTTCGGTTCAAAACGCTAAGTAACTAGATTATAGGCTAGCTACCTATTGATATGCTTTAATTAACCATTCGAACATTTACAAACATATTATGTGTTATTAAACCTGTGAACTCACCAACTTTATGTTGACACACTTTAGTATGTTTTCTCAGGTCACAGGAATGCTTAAGCTCATGTTGCACGATTCAGGAATGCACTCAGGACATGCATTCATCAAATTCATTTATTTTGCATCAAACATTGTTTTGACATAGTATTTTGAGACTTTCAGTATTGGTTACATTTCATATTACGCTTCAGCACTGATGTTTATTTCATTTATGTTTCTACTCTGATTGAAGTCAAACGTTTATTTTTAAATTCATTTAGTGTCGTTTGATATGACCGTGTTTGAGATCCTGGTTGTCACATGCCTAACGGTAAAACCCCGTTTGTGGAAATTGAGGGTGTGATAGATTGGTATCAGAGCCACTGGTTATAGAGAACTAGGATTGCATCTGCATCTAGACTATAACCTTAGACACAACACTAGTATTGCACAGACATTCTTAGATGATCACAATTGTTGAACGAACATTCTTCCGGCATGCTAACATTACATTACTGAACGATCATAATATTATCCACGCTATCCATGTCACTTGTATCATCCTCGACTAACAGAGGGGCGGAGAGTCCCGCTCGCTTGCTTACGACATCTACATCTGTTCCTTTACTCCCGGAGTTGAAGCAACGCCAACTTGAACCTAACATTACCATTTCGGAACACGGAAAACTTTTCTAACACGCACGACTAACCTAACAACTACAATCAAGGAGAACAACACACCTTACTTTTCTGACTTTTTCATACTTGTTTCTACTTCCAACATACCATATCTTCCTCACTAGCCTGAACAGTAAATATGGGACAACCAAAGGGATTCGAAGTCTATCAGGGGATCGGACTTAGATATGTAGACACTTAGAGCTTCAAAGTGAAATATTTTAACTCAGATCGCTAGATTATTTTCCATCCAACACGTAGATATATTGAATTATGATTGTTTGATTTAAATACGTTGTATTTCCTACAATTTATTTTTATCAATAATTATTATTCGATTAGTGACTGTTGTGTATTGTGAATTGAAGAATCAGGTCTGGAAGAAGACCTGGACGCCCGAGTGGACGAGAAAACATCAACATGACTCAAGCTGAGTTGGATGCTATCATTAATGAGCATGTTGTCGACGCGCTTGCAGCCTATGAACAGACCCGCAATCAGAACCAGAACAACTAGAATCTGAATCAAGGAGGTAACCTAGAATCAACAGACACATTAGTTTTCCCTACGATAACATATATTGATTCTTAAAAACTTATATGTCCTTTTGATTCAGGTCCAACAGTCCGTACCTTCAAGATGTTTATGGATTGTAAGCCTCACTCTTTAAGTGGTTCTGAGGGTGCTGTCACATTACTTCGCTGGCTAGAGAAACTCGATTCAGTATTCGCCATGTGCAACTGTCCTGTTGGAAGTCGTGTTAAGTACGCCTCCGGCACACTGGAAGGACCCGCTCTGATGTGGAGGAACTCACAAGTCCAAACCTTAAGACTTGATGATGCTAATGGTTTGCCATGGGATGATTTCAAGATTCTGATGAAATAAGAGTATTGCCCCAGAAACAAAGTCCAGAAACTAGAAACAGAGTTTTGGAATCTTAAGATGAATGGTTCTGACATTGAGGAATATACGACTCGTTCACACGAGTTGGCTGCTTTATGTCCTTAGATAGTGACCCCGGCCTACAAACGGATTGAGAAGTACATTGATGGTCTAGCTCCTCAAATCCAAGCTAGTGTTATGGCTGCTGATCCTGTCACTGTTCAGTAGGCTATCCGACTAGCTCATAAGCTCACTGATCAGGCAGTGACACAGGGTACTTTGCCTAAATGTGGCACTGCATCTGGTTCATCTGATTATAAAAGGAAATGCGATGGTAATAACAGCAAGTCTTCAAACTCCAACAACACCCAACAACAACAGGCCAGAAAGTTTGATTCATCCAGAAGCTTCACAATCAATAATCAGAATAACAACAATAACAATGGTCAGGGATCGAGTAACTATGCGGGAAAATATCCAAAATGCAACAAGTGCAACTTTCATCATCATGGCCAGTGTGATCGATTCCGTTGTCAAAGGTATGGAAGGATGGGTTATGCTGCTAAAGACTGCAAGGGTGAACTGATGACCAAGCAACAACATCAGCAACAACGACAGGGCGAAGCAACTAGAGGTTGTTATGAGTGTGGTAAAGAGGGCCATTACCGGAAGGATTGCCCACAACTGAAGAATGGCAACAGGGGCAATAATGGAAACAATAATGGAAATGGCGCCAAAGGCCGAGCTTTCGTGATTGGGTCTGGTGAGGAAAGAAATGATCAAAACGTAGTTACCGGTATGTTCCCTCTGAATGACTGTTTTGCTTCTATATTATTTGATACCGGCGCTGATAAGAGTTTTATCTATACTAAGTTTAGCAAAATTTTAGATGTGACCTTGACTGAAATAGACCCTCGTTACATGGTAGAACTAGTTGATGGTAAGATGATCGAGGCAACTCACATTCTTAAAGAATGCAAATTAGAGCTATCAGGACGCAAATTAGAGATAGACCTTATGCCCGTTACACTTGGTAGTTTTGACGTGGTCGTTGGCATGGATTGGTTATCTAAGAACCAAGCTGAAATTTTCTGTCACGAGAAGATCGTTCGTGTACCACTCCCTACTGGTGAAGTCTTATCCATTCAGGGCGAGAAAAGTGGTGTCGTTTCTGGCATCATTTCGTATATAAAAGCCCAGAAGTTCTTACGCGAAGGCCATACCTATATCTTAGCTATGATCACCGAGAAGACCACTGAAGAAAAGAAGATCGAAGATATCCCTATCGTTCGTGACTTCGCTGAAGTCTTTCCTGAAGACTTACCTAGTCTACCACCGCATCGTCAAGTCGAGTTCCAGATTGATTTGACGCCTGGAGCCGCACCAATAGCTAGAGCACCATACAGGTTAGCTCCGAAGGAACTGCAAGAACTTTCCACTCAACTGCAAGAGCTTCTAGATAAGGGATTCATCAGACCTAGTTCGTCACCGTGGGGAGCCCCAGTCCTATTTGTCAAGAAAAAGGATGGGACTTTTCGCATGTGCATTGATTATCATGAGCTGAACAAAGTTACGGTTAAGAACCGTTATCTTCTACCTCGCATTGACGATCTGTTTGACCAACTTCAAGGGTCGAGCTTCTATTCAAAGATAGATTTAAGATCAGTGTATCATCAACTAAGAGTCCGGGAGGAGGACATAGCAAAGATGGCATTCAGAACATGGTACGGTCACTATGAGTTTCTGGTAATGCCATTTGGTTTGACCAATGCACCAACGGTTTTCATGAATCTCATGAACCGAGTGTGCAAACCCTACTTGGACAAGTTTGTTATCGTTTTCATCGATGACATTTTGATTTATTCAAGGAACAAGGAAGAGCACGAGGAACACCTTCGACTGATCTTGGAATTACTTAAACAATAACAGCTATACGCCAAGTTCTTGAAGTGTGACTTCTGGATTAGGGAAGTCCAATTCTTGGGTCATGTACTCAACGAGAACGGCATACATGTTGACCCGGCAAAGATAGAAGCTATCAAGAACTGGGCTACGCCAAAGACTCCGATGGAGGTACGACAGTTCCTTGTATTGGCTGGATATTACCGACGATTTATCGAAGTGTTTTCGAAGATCGTTCAACCACTTACAACGTTAACTCAAAAAAGCACCGCGTACAGTTGGGGTCACAAGTAGGAATCAGCATTCCAGTTCTTAAAATAGAAACTCTGCACGACACCGATATTGTCCCTACCGAGGGAACCGAAGATTTTGTGGTATATTGCGATGCTTCTATTCAAGGTCTCGGTTGTGTGCTAATGCAACACGAGAAGGTGATCGCATATGCTTCCCGATAACTAAAGGTTTACGAGAAAAACTACACAACACGCGACTTAGAGTTGGGAGCCGTTGTGTTTGCTCTCAAGATATGGGCACATTACTTGTACGGTACCAAGTGCACCATTTATACCGATCACAAGAGTCTTCAGCATATCTTCGAACAGAAGGAATTGAATATGAGACAACGTCGATGGTCGAGTTGTTAAACGATTATGATTGTGCGATCAAGTATCATCCGGGCAAGGCTAATGTAGTAGCAGATGCCTTAAGTCGAAAGGAGACACCTAAGGCGAAGCGAGTTCGAGCATTACAACTCACCATCCACACCGGTTTACCCGATCAGATCCGCAATGCTCAACTTGAGGTGTTGAAAGACGAGAACCTGAAAGCTGAATCACTACGAGGCATGGAGAAGCAACTGGAAATCAAATTTGATGGAATCCGCTACTTCATGGACCGAATATGGGTTCCTTTATATGGAGACCTACGAGAGCTGGTAATGGACGAAGCTCACAAGTCACGATACTCTATTCATCCGGGTTCAGACAAGATGTATCACGATCTAAAGGTCCTTTACTGGTGGCCAAACATGAAAGCTGATATTGCCACATACGTAAGCAGATGCTTAACCTGTTCTAAGGTTAAGGTGGAGTATCAACAACCATCTGGTTTACTTCAACAACCAGAAATTCCATTTGGGTCAAACATGAAGCTGTATCACAAAACTGCCTCGGACTCCCAGCGGATGCGATACCATCTGGGTGATCGTGGATCGTTTGACGAAATCCGCACACTTCTTACCGATTAGAGAGACTGATAGAATAGAGAAGTTAACTCGTATCTACCTAAGAGAAATAGTCTCTCGGCATGATGTGCCAATTTCCATTATCTCTGATCGTGACGCTCGATTTACTTCTCACTTCTGGCAATCCTTGCAAAGATCATTGGGGACACGACTAGATATGAGCACTACATATCATCCTCAAACTGACGGCCAGAGTGAGCGTAAAATCCAAACTCTGGAAGAAATGTTGTGTGCCTGTGTGATTGATTTTGGCAGCAGTTAAGAAACTCACTTACCGTAGTTGAGTTTTCTTACAATAATAGTTATCACACATCGATCAAAGCTGCTCCGTTTGAGGCAGTGTATGGGCGTAAGTGCCGATCACCTATTTGCTGCGCGGAAGTTGGAGAAAGTCAACTTACCGGTCCTGAACTTGTGCACAAGACGACTGAGAAGATCGTGCAAATGCGTAACCGCATGGCAGCAGCATGTGACCGACAGAAGAGTTACGCTGATAAGCGTCGTAGACCGTTGGAATTTCAAATTGGTGACAAGGTACTTTTGAAAGTGTCACCTTGGAAGGGTGTGATACATTTTGGGAAACATGGAAAGCTAAACCCATGCTACGTCGGACCTTTTGAGATTGTCAAAAGGGTTGGCCCCATAGCCTATCAGTTGAACCTACCCGAAGAACTCAGTGGAGTACATAATGTGTTCCATGTTTCGAACCTGAGGAAGTGCCTTGCAGATGAGACTCTCGTCGTTCCATTAGATGAGATACATGTGGATGAACAACTGCGTTTCATCGAGGAACCGGTGGAAGTTATGGACCGAGAGGTCAAAACGCTCAAATATAGTCGTATCCCTATCGTCAAAGTCCGTTGGAACTCAAAGCGTGGACCAGAGTTTACCTAGGAACACGAGGACCAAATGAAGAAGAAGTACCCACAACTGTTCAAATATCAGACATCTACTTCCTAAGGTATCATTTTTTTTAGATATTCCTTTCTTAATTTCGAGACGAAATTTCCTTCAACAAGGGGATGATGTCATAACTCTCGTGAAACCATACATTCTTTGTTCTTATGTTTCTTTGTATTTGGTGTTTAGATATTTCAGAAACCCTATCATAAGCGAGCTTCTGACCTTTTTTCATTGTTATTAAATCTGGTGTTTAGTTTTAACCGATGTTCTAATTTTCGGGACGAAAATTCCTTCAACAAGGGGATGATGTGACAACTTGAGTTTTAGGCTAACATCGTTTCATAACTTAACCTCTATGTGTATATATATGTGTGTATATATATATATATATATGGCATGATAATTATTAGTAACAATTAAATTTTGATCTAACTAAACATAATTAACCTAAGGTGCAAATAAGTAAACTCCAAGGACTTGGATGTAAATGCCCCTCATTGTTGGGGAATTATAAACGTGAAACCCCACATCGGCTACCTCCTTCAAACCAACCCTAATCCACCAAGAAACCTCTCCCTGCCATCATCAATCTCTCCTTCAACACAAGGTTCCTTTTAGCAGCCCCTTCTTTGCTTCTGACAGCCCTATCGTACTCGCGCAACTCTCCGACAAACCTATTCCATACAACCGTGAGCCACCGGTAGCCGTCGTAACCTCTTTTCCGCAAACGCACTCTAATCGGTACATTTTTTTACTCCGCCGTTTGTACGGGTTCTTGTTGATACGGTTTCGGGATTGTCAGGCTCTGGGTTAACCAATGCGTATTCTTAACTGCGGGTGTTTGCGTCGTGATGTTCGGGTTGGTATTGTATGTGTTCTTGTTTGTATGTTGTTCATGATGAACGGTGAGTTGTGTGTTATGTGTGTGGGTATGATTTCCATCGCAGGATGTACATGTTGCATGTATGTATACGTTTGTTGTGCATGCGTGTTTCTGATGTGTATGTTAGAGGGGAAGATGCATGGATATGATGCATGTATAGGCACATGGCTATGTTTGGTATGAATGGGTGCATGGGAAATTCAAGATTTGGACGTATGGATTTCCTTAGGCGCATGGAGGAGTTTCCTTGGGGGTATGAAGGGATTTTAGTTGTGTTGCATGGATTTGTGGCAGTAGGTGTGCTGGGTCTTTCATGTGTGAGTGGTTGAATTAATTATGATGTACAATTGTGAAGTAGTTGTGTGTGGTTTTTATTAATATGCTTGTGTGCTTGTACGTTAATAGATATACATATATAAATGTGTGTGTGCTAAATATGTATGTGGTTGTATGTATGTGTACCTCCCGAGAAGCATGTTGCATAAACTTGTAGGTTCAGTTTAAAACGTATTATATATATAGTGTACTTTTGTATATAATTCGGACTATATGTGAAAACTTGGGTTATATGCTTGTGTGAGTTTGTGTATGCTTGTGTTTGCTCGTGTATGGAGAGTCATGTTGATAACCGAAACCGTAACCGAGCCATGAAGCGCGAAGCCGTACATTCCTTATATTAATATTTAACAATTAATATTAATAGTGTAAATTATTATTAATTCATGTTAATCGGAGACCCGAATCTTTTGTGTTACATTACTTTGCTGCTGTGAAATTAAGGTGAGTCTTCACGGCCTCTATTTTATTTTCTTTCTTTTAGGGGAGAAAACATGCAAACAAATTTACAAAATGGTTTTGGTCTTATTGTTTATCGCCTGTTACGTTAGTGCAAACATACTTAAAAGTCCTTACATTCTCGAACGTTAGTATTGTGTAGTGAGGTAATTCTGAGTAGTACTACTGAGTTTGACAAACCTCGCCCGAGCTAGTCGCGCTAGCTTGATTGGAGGTCAAACGGGTGCATTATTGACCTAGTATTTGTCACTGTCTGGTGAGACGTGACGGGAAGACAACAAACATACAAACAGTCAGCTTCGGTTCAAAATGCTAAGTAACTTGATTATAGGCTAGCTATCTATTGATATGCTTTAATTACTTTACCATTCGAACATTTACAAACATATTATCTGTTATTAAACCTGTGAACTCACCAACTTTATGTTGACACACTTTAGCATGTTTTCTCAGGTCACAGGAACGCTTAAGCTCATGTTGCACGATTCAGGAATGCACTCAGGACATGCATTCATCAAATTCATTTATTTTGCATCGAACATTGTTTTGACATAGTATATTGAGACTTTCAGTATTGGTTACATTTCATATTACGCTTCCGCACTGATGTTTATTTCATTTATGTTTCTACTCTGATTGAAGTCAAACGTTTATTTTTAAATTCATTTAGTGTCGTTTGATATGACCGTGTCTGAGATCCTGGTTGTCACACGCCTACCGGTAAAACCCCATTTGTGGAAATTGAGGGTGTGACACATCATGACTATGATGGCTACCTTCCCATTATGCTGAAAACTTGGATTCCGGATCCAAACATTTTGTATTTGTTGGAAATTTGCAGGAGGAGGTTGGTGTTGTATTCCTTGACTCGCAGGGATCGGCCCCTGCGGTTTAGGTTGCACATGTGGCGCTTGATGTGGAGGATCATCAGGCGACGGGAACACAGGTAAGGGATGTTTCCCAAAGGTTGATTGAGTGGTGGCCCTCCTTGGTTTTCTGTTATTCATCCCTCTAGATTCATTACTTTCTGGTGTCCTTGAAAGTCAACTTAAGATCCGATGAGTTGTTGCTGATGATGTGCCTTCCTCTAATCTTGTTTGGCCACGAATCTGGGAAGTCCTTGAAGTTGATGTTTTCTGAAATACACGATTTTCTCTTGCAGTCTTCTCGACTTCTGAATCAAAGTGCAAAGGTGATGTCCTGCCTGAAAATCTTGTATGTGTTAATGTAATGGTTACCTGCAAACAAGAAAACACAAGAATACCTCGCGTAATACTGAACAAGAAAACAGTTGAAAAGAAAAAACAGAAAAGTAAAATCTTTTTGGGTTTTTTAATAAATTTTTAAGAAAAGTAAATAAAAGCAATTCAACACTAAGCGCACTAATTCCCCGGTGACGGCGCCATTTTGATCTGGTTGTCGAGACTCGATCAAAAGTAAGTTAAATAACCGGTCTTAGCTACCTTTATTGTGTAAAGGTAAGTAAGGTCGTATCCTCAAGGAATATGTGGAAAGTGTTTAACGATTGTAACTCAATTAACTAAAAGACTCAAAATTTATAACTAAAAATTAAAACTTTGAATGAATTACTAATCATAAGTGCGTAAAGCAAGAAACTTTAAAACGATTTTGATTAAATATTAAGAAACAATCACTTCCAGGTTTCAAGTTCTGCAAGATCAATGGCTTATCAAATGTATTTTAGGGTTGTATAACACGACTTATGATTTTAGGTTTTGATTGAAGTGATAACAAAGGAACAATCTTTTAGGACTCGTTCATTCATAAAGTTACCAATTCACCTATATCAAATTATTTACTTGTCTCAATGAGCTCACGATGCAAGGAAACCGAAAACTAATGATAAAGCAAATAACTTTCTTTATAAATGAATTGTTTAACTCAATTAAACTTTCAATTACATTTAATAACAAAGTGTTCAATATAAACAAACCCTAAACATGACTAACCATCTCCCTCAGCAAGAACTATCCACCCGAAAGCAATCACGAACGAACTAGCAACTCATGGTCTTCATTGGATCTTCAATCTTGATTTGATAATGTTTGTAGATGTGTTGAGATGAATGTGTAGGCTTGGAATCACCATAAATCAGCTTAGAATCATCAAGAATCGAGTTGGAAGAGAAGAAGATTTGACTTAGGATTGATTCCCTTTAAATATCTTGAAATCCCATGAAAATAGGAAGTTTGTTGACCACCGACGTATGATACGCCGACCCTGGGCGTATCATACGCTGGTCTTCTGTAAAATTCCCCACATACGCCCATAAATACGCCGACCATACGCCGACCATACGCCGAACAGCGTATGATACGCCCCTACCCGGCATATGATACGCCGGTCTAGGGTTTTTGGGCCATTTTTGTAACTTCGTTTAATCACTTTTTCAACCCTTATAGTTTCTTCCATGGTTCTTTCTCGCCCAAAATATCCTTCTTTTAGTTTCACATCCCTGTAAATCAATACATACATAACTTGAAATCACTTCATAATAATCACACTATAAATTCACGTATTTTGGTCAATTAAACATTGAATTATTGATGTGTGATCACTTTTACAAGGGCCAAATACCATATATACATAAAATACTTCTATGAATCGAGTATTGTACAAAGGCGAGTACTATTCTATGGCTAGGAACATTACTATGAGCCGAGAACTTTAGCGTTGAAAACTATAACATCATTGTATATAAAGCCCAATACTATAACCAATTACTACATGTAAGAACTTTTGCATAACGAGTTCCCCTAACTATCAAAGACTTTAATATGCAAGTTTAGGTTTTGTAATAAAGATGCTATTCTATTAATAAAGCCACTAATAATGCAAACTTTT
Organism: Flaveria linearis; assembly: GCA_024085815.1. Classification (NCBI taxonomy): domain Eukaryota; kingdom Viridiplantae; phylum Streptophyta; class Magnoliopsida; order Asterales; family Asteraceae; genus Flaveria; species Flaveria linearis. Next base: position 24,653,561 of record CM044010.1, read on the forward strand.
ACATCAAAAACTATGTATACTATCATGGTGTATACTAGCACCAAATTGTAAACAAATAAAAATGACAACATAAAACTCACCTTTTTGTGTAGAATTTCAGACAAAGTCCCGACCAAGAAGGATAATACCCAAGATCTTCATGTATACACACAAAGTTGATAACTTTATCATCCGGTTGATGTATAACCACTATATAACAACATAATTATCTTAGATCTATCCAAATATAAATATGAAACTCATACCTTAATATTTTCAACTTTCTTTTTCTAGAATTTCACACTCTTTATACAGATATTAATAAACTTTCTTAGCAAGTAATGAGTATTGGGGCGACTATTTATTATAAATAGGGAGTACATAGGGTTTTACTTTTTTCTTGTTGACATCTTTAGCATCACTTCTTTACACTCGATTTCCTTTGATTTTTAAGGGGTTACAAAAGTGCACAAATACACAGACCATTTTTCAAAATTCCTATAAACATATACACAAATACAAATGTATATTGTGTTTGTCTTCAGTGCATATATTTTAAATACACTTATTCATTGCATCAAAAAATATGCATGCTAAAAAATATGATATAGAGAAACCAAAAAGGGGAATAAAACAAAAAGGACATTCATTTCCCGTCTTTGGTTATCATGATTCTTAGTCTGAGCGATTGAGATGATGTAGTCAAGAAAAAAAGTTTAAAAGGTTTTAGGTTCAAATCTTACTCGAAGCAAAATATTTTGGGTTAAGCCAAGGTTTTTTCAAGTTGTAGGTTTTCTTCGGAAAGAGGTTGGGGATGTGATCGTGACTGAAAAACAGATATATGGGCCTGATTATAGTAGCATTTATTCTTCGAAACATGATAGTACATTTGACATTAAAAATATTTTCTTTACTTTTTTTTACTTTCATCAACTATGCAATAATTATTGAAATTCAATGTATGTTAGGCCTTCGTAATTATCCATTTATTTGTTGCGTAACAAGATTTAAGGTGACATGTTTGTGAAATAAATAAAAGAGTAAATTACAAATTTTATCCTTTAAATATGTTTAAAATTATAGATATTGGCCTCAAACTTTATTAATTACATTGAGTGTCCTTTATTTTAAAATTTATCACTCTTTATGTCTTTTCTACTAACGTTAACTTTTTCAATTACTTTTGTGTAAATGTACCATTTTGTCATTATCCCTTAAAGGACGAAATCTGTAATTTTTCTTAATCTTTTAACTTTTTCATTTTGTTTTTATTTTATTTACTTTATCTTTTTAATCACTTTTTATTTTATAAACTTATCTGAAATATTATTACTTAATTATTTTAATCTTTTTATATAAAATATACTTTTATCTATAGGTTTTTAATTTATTATATTTTTTGTTTTTAGAAATTAGTTATCTACCTTTCTAATCATACGAGAACAAGATGGAGAGCTTAAAATATATTTTTTATGTTATAAAATTTAAACTAGTAATCGATTTTGTTTCATCATCGTTGTTTTTATTACCTTTTTGGTATAAGAATTTTCAACTATTTTAAACAGTTTGACTTATAATTTATATTAAAAACCTATTGATAACAGTGTCGAGGTGTATCAAAAACATTTATAAAAACCCAATCCTAACACTTAATTGTAGTATAATGGAAAGGGGTCGAACACAGGGAACAATGGTTGTACTAGTCCAATGTTGACAGTAAATTAAAAGTGACTTGCTTTACCTATGCTGATTTGAGTTTTTGTTTAAAGTTGTTAACAATCAAAAGGAAAATAACCGACTCCGGGATCCTAGTCTATCAACATGTGCGAACCAATTAACAGTTTAGATGAAAACAGTGTCAAACACCATTCAGCAATGATTAATCAAAGTGATATTCAATTCGTTGTTGTTGGATCAATGACTATATGAATACCTACTTACGAATACCACACTATGCATCAAGATCAATCAATTTGTCACAAAACAGATAATCTATTCAATTGATGAAATCAACACAAGTCTCAATTCAATAACTATTTTAATTCGATTAATCGCAAGGATTCGGATTACATAAAACGAATCCCTCATCACAATTGAAAACCAATCATATACACATGTCAATTAAACTATTCACCCGAAGTCAGTGCTACGCATAATCAAAGAAAAAGATAAATCAATAGAAGAAAACATGATTCGGTTACAAAATTCGAGTGATGAATCGGGATCGATTAGACCTTCAAAATTCGTCCTCAAAGCTTTCTTCGCCGCCCAAAAAAGTTAAAAGTCCCGTAACCTAATGTTTAGAATGTATTTATATGGTCAAATATCGGGCAAATCGCGAAAACCATGAAACCAGCGCTTGGAGCGCCCCTCTGGACGCTTGGAGCGCCCCTCCTGCTTGGAGCGCCCCTCCTGCAGCTTGGAGCGTTCCTGATGCAGCTTGGAGCGTTCCTGATGCAGCTTGGAGCGTTCTATCCAGTTTCTTGCCCACTAACCCTCCTTGATCATCAGAACTTGTTCCCACTTGTGTCTACCATTCCATTCGCTCCATTCACATACTTCAAGTCATTTGATTTGACACTCTAAACTCGAATCTTCAACCTCGTGCTTCATTCAAACTCTACGTACCGTCCCGAAACTCATGAAAGCCGTTTTCGCCACTTTATGCACCAATTCCTACAAAATCATAAAGTACACAACGTAATACCATTCAAATGCATAAAGTAACTAGAACGCATGAATTAAGCACGATAAAAGTCGGTTTTCAACATACACATCACATCCCCACACTTGCCTCTCACTTGCCCTCAAGTGAGACTGTTTTTTCAAATTAAAACCATTTGTAAAACAAAGCGCACAACCACAAATCCCATCCCGAGGTTATACCCCATCTCGTTAAAGATTTACAGTTTGACAACTTGGCAACTTTCAACCATTCCTAACACAAACCCGCAACGCCTAACTAAAGCTTACTAAACCTATGGCTGCTCTCTTGCACAACCCATGCCCCTCACAATGCTCTCTCCCCTCGGTTGTTTCTGGACTAGCGAATAATGTGCTAGTATTTATGATCACTCAACCGTTGGTTCCACAATCTTAGCATAAGCTTGTATCATGATCAAGCCTCCACCAACTAACACAAAATGATGCACAAATCAAGAGGACTTTAACGGGTTGTAATGTTAGGCTTGGGTTCAGGTAAGGATTAAGGATTTTGAAAGTGACTAAAGTGCTAGAAATCTGAACCATCTGAGCTACCATTTATTTACTAACTAAACAAAATAGTTCGGATTGACCCGCTAACAACGACTTCTTTTTGGTGCTTCATATCTCGGTCAATTTTTGACCTAACTAGAAACATTTTGCATTTTTCCATCTTTTTTTTTTTTTTTTTTTTTTAATCTCACTAACATGAAACAAGAACTAATCCCAGATTCCATCACACGGGTTAAAAATAAAAAACAAAGGCTAAACAGAAAGGGATATGGGTTAATACGGGTGAACAAACGAAAGGCTAAGACTCAACGGGGCAACTAAGGGAAACATATCAGGTAGGGAAATTAAACGAAAAGAAAGGTTAAAAACAGAGAAAGGGTTAATCCTAATGCCTCTATCATTTTCGTGCACATTCCGGTTCCTGATCTCGACGAGCATACGTGACACAAGCTCTAAAAGAGTATGCTACACCACGGTTCCCTCAACATATCTAATCATTTATAACTAATAAGGCTCAATATGTTCTCACGGAAACGGTGGGTTTAGGGTTACCGACATGATCATGCAAGTTTACTACACCTAAGGTTTAGACTCACCCTAGTTAGGCATTCCTTTACAACCTTACCACCTATCCCAAAAGTTGCTAAATAACTATTCAAAGACACTTTAAGAGATCAATTTTTACCCCGGGATTCAACCTGTTCAACCCGTTTTGGAGAAAAATTTAAAATTTTCAAATTTTCTGAATTTTTTGCAATTTTGTCAAATATTTATTTCTCCAAAATGTGCTTTCCCTTTCCCATCCCCACACTTGAGATACATTGTCCTCAATGTATGGGTTTTTTCACCAAAAATAGATAAAACAGTCTCAAATGAACTTGCCACCGATCTTTTGACTCTAACACCTCCCAACCACCCCGAAATTTTACTATTTATTCTCATAATCCCAAAACGAACACTACTCAAGTTAGAAATAGTACATTACCCGATTACATATCTTCCATCTTCAAAACTCGAATCAAATGCACCTCTCCAAAACTTGAGTTAATCAAAATCTCACGCTCATCTGAATGTGGGGCCCGATGGCCCACCAAAGAAACCGCCCAGCTGTTCATACCACGAGCTTATGTCAAATGCATCAGTGCTGCTGCTCGAACCCTCACCACCTTGGTTCTGCTGTGGTGGATACTCATATGGCGGAGGCTGGAACGGCATGCTCTGATAATGTGGTGCGGAGTATTGATCAGGAAGCCACATCGACTGATACACCCAAGGAGTAGGTAGGGCTGGCTCATCAGGACCTCGAGGAGGTAACGAGGCATAGTCAACATATGGCGGGTTTCGCACCACCGGGACTCTGTTGAGCCAATCCTAATGCATACGCAACTGATTCTCGTCCCGCGCTCTAAGGTTAATGTCCATCTCACGAGCCAAATGTAATCCCCAGAAGCCCTGTCGAATTTCCTCTAAAACCTCTAGATGACGACGGCTGGATTGATCATGTTGAAATTTCTGGTAAGCATCCCAACCCTCGTATTCTGGTGGTCTCATACTCACCACCTTAGTATGCATCAAGTCCTCCTCACTACCCCCGACTGCATCTGTCATCACTTCATCATCCACTGCATTCGGGCCCACACCCTCTCTTGGCACCTCGATCACTCTCTTAGTTTTCTCCACGGTGATTCTATGCTTTGTCTCAGTCAACTCGTATTTAAACATCTTACCCTTCTGGATGCTATTAAGATCCCACTGTGTATGAGCTAAAGACTCACCCTTTCGTCCCTTCACGGCACCCTGTTTCTTCAGCATAGCAGAAATAAGACGAGCATGTGGAATACTCGTTCTTTTCTTCTTAATTCTCGCCCACCAAACATTCTGCATAATCAGATGTCTACAGGAAAGGACGGGTTGTCCTGTCATCAATGCATATAACACAATCACCTCAGGATCGCGTACCTTAGTGGGATCACTGTTTCTGGGCATCAGATTGGAGTTCAAAAACTTTAGCAGCAAAAGTGGCATAGGCTTCAAGTTCAGCTTCAATAGAGGCCACTTTGTGAAATCTTTCACCGAGCTGGGGACTACAAACAACTCCAACATCATTGCTTTCCATCGCTCAGAATTTTTATCTCCTTTTAACTCCCTGTTTCCCGGATACACATATGGGCCCATAGAGGATCCACTGTCAAACTTACCCAGTGCTTGAAGAGATTTGAATGACATCTCAACAGTTTTGTTGTTCACCTCTGCCCAAATCCTAGCCACATCCGGGCTGCTCCCTACCATCTGTGCACCTGAGAACCATTCAATTGTCTCCTCCAAATACACTTCCGTGTCGTCAATCCGACGAAAATCCAGAATCGCTTCCCAGCCCAACCTCTTAAACATGTTAAACACCCCAAACCTGTCGAATGCCTCCTTAACCACCTTTCGCTCTCCAATAAATAATCTGAGATTGTCGGGCATGTAGGCCTTCATTTTCTTCAGATACATTTGCTTTTGGCACTCCTCCGGGTACCTACTCAAACTTGTATTCTCTCCCCACTTTGGTAACCCATCCACGTCTAACTCAAAACCTAGGTCCTCATAACCTTCATCATCTTCATCACTACTTTGCTCGACCTCTTCTTCACTTTCGCTTTCCACCACCCTCCTTTTCTTCCTGCCTTGAGTTCTCTTACTTGCTTCTTCTACTTCTGCATTCTTAGCCTTTGCAAGATTAAGCGTCCTTGGTGGCATTTTCCTACAATTACACAAATCAACAATTAGCGATCATTCAAGAACCTGAATTGCCATATTTAAAAGACATGATGCCTTTATGCCCAACCATGAACCAACACCACAAGTGCATCCCCACACTTTTTTCCCATAAATTCTAACAAAGAGACTTGATTCATCTACTGGGAACCCCAATCCACCATTTTTAAACATTCAATTTTTAAATTTACTTGCCAATTTATTGAAAAAAGCTTATAACTTTCGGATTCTAAAGACATTATGATGGTGGTGATCACATTCTCAAAATCAATAATCAATTAACTCTTCACCCATGATAAACAATATTCTCATAAACAAACCAAGGGTTTGATGAATTATTCTAGCTTAAAAACGCTCAATATCCATGGATTCCATATCAACCTTACCTAAAATCTTAGTTGTAAACATCACATTGTGATTCTCGCCATAAACATGATAAAAACAGTAAACACATACCTTGCTTGCTTATGACTCGGAGAAAAGATGAGACTTGATGAAGAATTCCAAAAACCCACAAAAAGTTCAAAATTTTCGTCACTTGCAGGTTACCAAATCTAAAAATCGGTCGAGATTCTTGCAAAACCAAGGCAAGGGTTGTGTTGCTCTCGAAAAATTAAGCAAGATCCATATAGAATTCGTATGATTTGGTTGAAGATTGAAGAAGTTATGGTTGTAGGAAGGTTTAGGGTTTTGAAAGAGTTTGGTGATGGTGATAGTGAAAGAAGAAAGGGAGAAGTGCAGAACTTATGCACGTTTTTTTTTTTTTTTTTTTTCAACTATACCCCGAAAGACTCGTGCATTGTCCCGAATGCACAATTAACCCTTTAATCATACCTGAGCACATTTGAATACTTTGGTTTCCTTACGGTTGACTTGCATCCCTCACTGACGAGCTACATTGTGTCGTAGCGCACACATCGGCACTAGAAAAATTAAATGGAACTGACTCGTGTACAAGAAAAACTTACAACTTGCGGGTTGCCTCCCGTGAGCGCTAAGTTTACGCGTCTTCAGCTAGACGTAAGGCTTCGTTCTTTCAGTTCTCGTCACTTAGTACCAACTCCACTGGCAATGCTTCCATTTCGTTTCCGGGTCCGTTGATCTCATTCAAATGCAAATATGGCTTCAATCGATGACCGTTCACCACTTGTCTCACGTGATCCTCGAAATCTTCAATCTCGATGTCCCCGTGATCACCGATTCTTGTAATTAGATACGGTCCATTCCACTTACTCTTTAACTTACCCGGAAAGATCTTGAGACGAGAGTTGTACAACCAAACCCATTGACCAACTTCGAAGACTTTCTTCTTGATCTTCGCGTCGTGCACCTTCTTCGTCTTTTCCTTGTACGCTTCTTGGCACTCATACGCTTCATTCCTCAATTCCTCCAACTCAGTCATGTTCAGCTTCCTGATTTTACCTGCATTGTCATAGTCTACATTAACGTTCTTAATAGCCCATAAAGCACGATGAGCGATTTCAATTGGTAAATGACAACCCTTTCCGTAGACCAACCGATACGGAGTGGTTCCAATGGCAGTTTTGTAAGCCGTGCGGTATGCCCACAAGGCGTCATTCAGCTTACTTGACCAATCCTTGCGGTCGGCTCGCACGGTTTTTTTGCAAAATCTCTTTTATCTGCCTATTAGAAACCTCTACTTGACCATTGGTTTGTGGATGGTATAGGGTAGCAATTCGGTGATCTACCCCATAGCGTTTAAGTAGCTTAGCAAAAAACTGATTTTTAAAATGTGATCCCCCGTCACTTATGATTGCGCGGGGGATTCCGAATCGAGAGAAAATGTTTTCAAGTACGAATTTGCAAACCACTTTATGGTCATTGGTCTTAGTGGCGACCGCCTCAATCCACTTTGAGACGTAGTCTACCGCCACTAATATGTACAGATTACCCCCCGAATTTGGAAAGGGTCCTATGAAGTCTATGCCCCATAGATCGAATATCTCGATCGCTAGAATCGGTTGCATGGGCATCTCATCTCTCATCTGAACACTCCCCATTCATTGACACTAAGTGCAATGCTTTGCAAATTCGCCAGCATCTTTGAACATTGCTGGCCAATAAAGACCACTCTGAAGCACTTTATGACCCGTCTTCTGACCACTAAAGTGTCCTCCGCATGCTGATGCGTGAGCCAAACCTAACACACCCCTAACTTCCTCTTCCAGGATGCATCTTCTGATCAATTGATCTTCACCTATCTTGAACAAATCTGGTTCGTCCCAGATATACCTTTTGGCTTGTTCTCTCAACCGTTTCTTCCTCTGTTTGCTCCAGTGCTCTGGCAATGTACCTGCAACCAAGAAATTAACAATGTTAGCATACCATGGAGCTGTAGATACCTCAAGCAAGAACTCATCAGGGAAAGTCTCCTTAATGTCATTCGACGTATCATTCTCGATATGTGGTAAGCGTGACAAATGATCTGCCACCACATTCTCCGTCCCCTTCTTGTCTCGTATCTCTAAATCAAACTCCTGTAACAATAAAACCCAACGAATCAATCGTGGTTTTGCATCCTTCTTCTCTAGAAGGTAACGAACCGCACTGTGGTCTGAGTACACGATCGCCTTGCTTCCCCATATGTAAGATCTGAATTTGTCAAGAGAAAATACAACTGCAAGCAATTCCTTTTCAGTAGTTGTATAGTTTATTTGTGCACAATCCAAAGTCTTACTAGCATAGTATATAGCAACCGGTTTCTTATCAACTCGTTGACCCAAAACAGCCCCGACTGCAAAGTCACTAGCATCGCACATAATTTCAAATGGTTTGGACCAGTCTGGTGCTTGCAATATTGGGGCTCCCACAAGTTGTTCTTTTAAATTTTGAAACGCTTTGACACACTCATCGTCAAAAATAAACGGTTCGTTTTTCAACAAAAGTTTGCACAATGGTTTCGTTATGGAACTAAACCCTTTTATAAACCGCCTATAAAATCCCGCGTGCCCCAAAAACGATCTTACCCCTTTGACATTGGTGGGAGGTGGTAGAGTGGATATAACCTGAATTTTGGCTCTATCTACCTCCATCCCACGTTCAGACACAACATGACCTAACACAATACCTTCACTCACCATAAAATGACTTTTTTCCCAGCTTAGAACCAAATTTGTTTCGACACAACGTTTTAAAACCTTTGTTAGTTGTTCTAAACATGTTTCGAATGAAGTTCCAAAAATAGAAAAATCGTCCATAAAAATCTCAAGTGAATCCCCAATCATATCTGAAAAGATACTCAACATGCACCTTTGAAAGGTGGCTGGGGCATTACATAACCCGAATGGCATTCGTCTAAACGCGAAAGTACCGTATGGGCAGGTAAATGTGGTCTTTTGTTGGTCTTCCGGGTGGATAGCTATTTGATTGTACCCAGAGTAACCATCTAGAAAGCAGTAAAACTTCTGACCTGACAGTTTTTCAACTATTTGATCAATGAAAGGCAATGGAAAATGATCCTTTGAAGTCGCCGCGTTCATCTTTCTGTAATCAACGCAAATTCGCCACCCCGTCACCGGTCGGGTGACTGTCTCCTCTCCATTCTCATTTCGGACAATTTGTATTCCGGCTTTCTTGGGCACCGTCTGAGTGGGACTAACCCACGCACTATCAGATATAGGATAAATAATCCCTGCGTCTAGCCATTTCAGCACCTCTTTCTTCACCACTTCCTTCATGTTTGGGTTCAACCGCCTCTGAGCATCTCGTGATGGCTTCACTCCTTCTTCAGTGATGATGCCTTTAAGGTCTGCAATCGTCCATCCTATAGCAGCCCGGTTAGCTACCAACACCTCCATCAAACTCTTTTCCTGTTCGTCAGTCAAACCTGCAGCAATAATAACAGGAAGAGTGTTATTTTCACCAACGAATGCATATTTAAGGTGTTTCGGTAACTCTTTGAGTTCAAGTGTTGGAGGTGATTCCAACGACGGCTTTAGCTTCGTGTCAATATGGTCCGGTAATGGTTCATGCTGATATGACCATGGATGTGGTCCTTGATGCACTGCCATCACCTCAATCTCCCGGTCAATCCCTTCCAAGCCATTCACTGTACCTGCATAAGATTTACCTAATAATGCCATCTCCTCAAGTGTGCCATCCTCCTCATTAGTTGGAATCATAGAAGGCATTTTTCCTGCACTAATCTCAGTCATAAAACATTCATCAGTGACCTGCGAGTTAGAAACATGACCAAGAACACTCATTCGCATCTTCCGGTTTCCAAATGTCATGTCCACCGTACCTGACCTGCAGTTAATTTGTGAGTCCGAAGTGGCTAAAAATGGATGACCCAATATCACAGTTGGTTGCTTGGTTTTATCAACAGCAACATAATCAAGAACCAGGAAATCAACCGGATAATAAAACTCATTAATTTTGACAATTACATCAGTTAAAATTCCCCTTGGTAATTTGGGTGTCAAGTCGGCCAAAATCACAGTGGTCTCCACTTTCTTGAGTGGCCCAAAATCATACTGATCATATAAGCTACCCGGTAAGATACTCACACTAGCCCCAAGATCCAAGAGAGCACGGGTCATTTGAAAATCACCAACTTGTATAGAAATAATTGGTGCCCCTGGATTTTGTAACTTTTGAGGAAGAGTACCTGAAATAATGACACTCACATCTGATTGCATTGCTAATTGCTTTGGAATTTTATGATTCCGTTTTTGAGTGCACATCTCTTTCAGGTACCTCGCGTAAGCAGGAATCTGTTTAATTGCATCTAAAAGAGGTATATTAATTTTGACTTGTTGAAAAACTTCCCACATCTCATCCGATTGTGGGCCCCTTTTATTTGCAATCTTCTTCTTGTTGGGGTCTAACAAAGCCGAAGGAAAAGGGACGGTGTTATTCACCACCACCTTTTCAGTCGTTTTATCATCCCCCTTTTTAAAAATTTTTGGCTCTTGTGTTTTAAAAGTTTGTGGTTGTTTATTCATTTTAATCACTTCCTGCTCATCCTCACTCTCCTCTCTATTGGTCAAATCCTCAATTTCACCATCAACCTCCCTAGGTGATGATGAATTCCCAACCTTGTTGTCATAAATCTTACCATTTCGAAGAAAGCTTATGGCACTTATCTGATGGATGTTCCCGTTCTTTGCACCGCCAGAAGATGACTGAAGATGTTGTGGATTCGTGTTGGTGTCACTTGGTAGCTTACCCGGCTCTCTTCTTGCAAAATCTGAGGCCAACTGTCCTACCTGTTTTGACAAAGCTGTAACAGTCTTATCTCTCATCTCGTTACCTTGTATTAGGTTCTTGACATCTTGTCTCATTGCTCTCATCTCCTCTAGCATTGCCATCATTGAATCTTTTCCCCCTTCTACATTCTGTGGTTTTTGGTAGTTTTTCTGTTGGTACCCTTGATTCCCTTGATTTCCCTGGTTGTAGTTGTTCCTTTGATAACCCCCTTGATTGTATCCACTTTGACGGTTTTGGTACTGTTGCTGACCACCTTGGTTGTTTTGAGTGTTTTGACTCCGTGCCTGCACATCAGTACCATGGAAATTAGGGTTCAATTGGTTATCTGGGTTTCCGTACCTGAAATTAGGGTGATTGTGAAGATTGGGATGGTAAGTGTTAGAGTTGAAATCATTTCTGTTGCGTTCTCCATACAACTGGTTAACCTCCACCTCTTCTTCAGCCTGTCCCAAAAACTCCGGGCAATCTTCTGTAGCATGTCCTACCTCTCCGCATCCTGTACAAACAGGAAAGGAATTAGTAACTTTTACCTCACTAGACTTACCTAGGCTCATTTTAGCCATTTGCTTTTCAAGCTGTAGATTCTTTTGTTTTAGCTTCTCTATCTGTGCTTCCGCTCCCGTATCTACTGCTTTCAGTGCTGTTGGTCTTGCACTCGATTTTCTGCTAGACTGTGCTTGCCGTTTTGAACTCGCACTCAACTGCTCGAAGTACCCCCAATCAGTTGCTTCAATGTTAGACAAGATAGTCCCCCCACTCATGGATTTCAAATCTCTTTGATCTTCTGGCAGCAACCCATCATACAAACATTTTATTAATTCCCAAGTTGCTATCTCATGATGTGGGCATTGTCTCAGCATCTCCTTGAATCTAGTGAATGTCTCATGAAACTCTTCACCCGTATGTTGTTGGAAATTTCGGATCGCGTTTCTGGCTTCACTTGTCTTACTGTTTGGGTAATACTCTTCTAAGAACACTTCTTGCATCTCCTGCCATGTACCAATCGACCCCGGTGGCAAAGTGGCGAACCAACTTCTCGCCTTGTCTTTCAAAGTAAACTGAAAGAGCATCAGTTTAACATCTTCTGGTGTGAACCCGGGCGCACCAATGGTACAACAAATGGAGTCAAATGCTGAAATATGCAAATATGGCTCTTCCGTTCGTTTACCATAGAAATCGGGTAAATGGCCCAAATAATGTGGCCTCACTTCAAAAGGTCTTCCTCTAACTAAAGTGGGAGGTATTATAGCAGAGGAGTTTGGTACCACCATTGGCCTGAAATGACTATCAACTCCTTGAGGTTGGGCTCTTTCTTGAACAACCGGAACACCATCAACATACCTCAAGTGTGGTCCCCGTGGATTATTGAAGTGGGGTACACCTCGCGGTATTTGATTTCTATCATGCACAGGAGCTCGATTTCGGTGAAATGGGGCTCTTTCTCTATTGACCGGTGCCCGGTGCACCGGTTCTCTAGCAAATTCATACTCTTGCTCACTCGCCTGATTGTCATAATTACCATCATACCCATCATCTCGTTCAAACTCAGGCTCATCCTCATAGTCACCCGGATATTCCTTAGAATTACCATAATCCCCGAAATCCTCAACCCTTACGTTCTGTCTACCTTGAGTTACAGGCCTACTTTGACGTACCGAGTCACGTTGAGTTTGTGGTGGGTTGTTAATGTGATATGGGGCTGGGCTGAATTGATGGTATCCTGCGAATTCCCTAGGTGGTTGTTGTTGTGGTTGGTTAGGTTGCACGGTTGGATTTTGTTGTTGTGGTGGAGGTTGACCAGAGAATCCAGGTATGTTAAACATTGTTGACTGGTGTTGAGAAGAGGATGTGTTGGCTGGCATCCCATGTTTGGGTTGTTCGTGTTGTGGTGAGAATGGGTTGGTTTCATCATCAAACCCAACCGTTTTCTTCCCTGGATTTGAAGCATCTTCATACTCGGGATTACCCATTTTTCGTCCTGTCTTTGACTGTAGTCTGATTTGATTGTTCTTTCTTGCGGTCTTCTCAATTTCCGGATCGAATCTCAATGGAGATGAATTACCAGATCTTCTTGTATGCATGCACTAAACTTGTCACCTGCGCGCACACTAAACAAAAAATACCCGGTAAATCTAGAAAACAAATAAAATAAACGAAAAAAAAACAAAATTTAAACTAATACTAAGCGCAATTGTTCCCCGGCAACGGCGCCATTTTGATAACAGTGTCGAGGTGTATCAAAAACATTTATAAAAACCCAATCCTAACACTTAATTGTAGTATAATGGAAAGGGGTCGAACACAGGGAACAATGGTTGTACTAGTTCAATGTTGACAGTAAATTAAAAGTGGCTTGCTTTACCTATGCTGATTTGAGTTTTTGTTTAAAGTTGTTAACAATCAAAAGGAAAATAACCGACTCCGGGATCCTAGTCTATCAACATGTGCGAACCAATTAACAGTTTAGATGAAAACAGTGTCAAACACCATTCAGCAATGATTAATCAAAGTGATATTCAATTCGTTGTTGTTGGATCAATGACTATATGAATACCTACTTACGAATACCACACTATGCATCAAGATCAATCAATTTGTCACAAAACAGATAATCTATTCAATTGATGAAATCAACACAAGTCTCAATTCAATAACTATTTTAATTCGATTAATCGCAAGGATTCGGATTACATAAAACGAATCCCTCATCACAATTGAAAACCAATCATATACACATGTCAATTAAACTAATCACCCAAAGTCAGTGAAGAGTTTAGCTACGCATAATCAAAGAAAAAGATAAATCAATAGAAGAAAACATGATTCGATTACAAAATTCGAGTGATGAATCGGGATCGATTAGACCTTCAAAATTCGTCCTCAAAGCTTTCTTCGCCGCCCAAAAAAGTTAAAAGTCCCGTAACCTAATGTTTAGAATGTATTTATATGGTCAAATATCGGGCAAATCGCGAAAACCGTGAAACCAGCGCTTGGAGCGCCCCTCTGGACGCTTGGAGCGCCCCTCCTGCTTGGAGCGCCCCTCCTGCAGCTTGGAGCGTTCCTGATGCAGCTTGGAGCGTTCCTGATGCAGCTTGGAGCGTTCTATCCGGTTTCTTGCCCACTAACCCTCCTTGATCATCAGAACTTGTTCCCACTTGTGTCTACCATTCCATTCGCTCCATTCACATACTTCAAGTCATTTGATTTGACACTCTAAACTCGAATCTTCAACCTCGTGCTTCATTCAAACTCTACGTACCGTCCCGAAACTCATGAAAGCCGTTTTCGCCACTTTATGCACCAATTCCTACAAAATCATAAAGTACACAACGTAATACCATTCAAATGCATAAAGTAACTAGAACGCATGAATTAAGCACGATAAAAGTCGGTTTTCAACATACACATCACCTATTAGAGATCATATGATTTTAGTATATGAATTTTTATATTTACTTGGTTATAGTTATTCTAAGTTGAGTTATATGTATAACCAGACATTGATTAATATATGAAGTATTTAAGTGTTTTTAGTGAAAGAAAGTTCAATAAACTTAATCGTAAAACCAAACCAAAGCAAACCCTTAGTAATTGTTTGGTTCGGTTTTGTTTTAATTTTAAGTGGTTTGGTTTTGATTTCCATTGCTAAAAACTTATTATTAACAGTTTAAATAAAATCATGAATAAAAGTGCATTTAACAAAAAATATTTTGAATGATTGTTTATTTAAAAACTCCGAGTAGTTTTTTAGTAACATTTTAGTATATTTTTATTTTAAATTAAAGTTATGCGGTACACACTATATTTATATTTAAAAATAAACCATTTGATTGAATATGAAAAGTTAAAAATTTATATCATAAACTAAAATCTTAGTTTCCCCAACCGGTAATAAACCCTAAACCAAATAACTTGAATCGATTAAAATATCTCATACTAAAAAAGTTAAAAATCTAGTTGTCTAATTTCTATTAGTTTTATTACTTACAAATGTAATGAACAAATTGAGCAAATGAAAAAAATTTTATAAGAAAATAAAAATCTATAAATAAAATTACATTTTATAAAACAAATAAAACTAAACTATTACTAATATTTATGATTATTTTTTAAACAAATGGGTCTAATAATAATTTAAAGTAAAGAAAATAAAACTAAAAAAATAAAGAAAGAAAATAAAAGATTAATAATAACACATTTCGTCATTTTAAGGGTTAAGGGCAAAGTGAAAATAAGTTTATAAAAATAAAAGTGCTTAGAAAAGAAAAATATTAAATAGAAATAAAGTAAATAAAATAAAAACAAAAGGTAAAAAATAAAAGATTAGTGAAAATTATAGATTTCGTACTTTAACGGGTAAGGGTAAAACGGTCTTTTACAAAAAACTAACTGAAAAAGTTAACTTCTGTTAGTAGAAACGACATAAAGCGTGATAAGTTTTAAATAAAAGACGCTCAGTGTACTTATCAAAGTTTAAGAACAATATTCATAATTTTAAATATACTTAAAGGACAAAATTTATAATTTACTCTAAATAAAATAATAAATTTTATGGCTCGAGATATGTGCATGAATAGGAAAGAGTAAATTTTTATTTTGGTCCCTGAGGTTTGATATATTTAAGCATTTCAGTTCAAAATAAAATCTTTTAACTATTTTGGTCCTTAATGTTTGAACTTTGTAATTGTTTTAGTCAATGATACTAACTCTATTAGTTTTACAGTAAGTTTAATGATATTTTAATCATTTCATATTTAAGGGACTTTTATGTATTACCTAAACTTAAAGGGTTGTTTATTTAGTGAGCTTAAAATAATTATATAAAATAAAAAATTAATAAAAAATTACTTGATATATTTGTAATCGGGACAAATCATTTTTTTTTTACAAAGATTTTAGATGCACATTTGTAATAGTTGTAGATGAAAGCAATGTTAAATATTCAATGATGAAGTATTATAAAAGAATGCAACTATTATTCTGTGACCATATAATCTAATTTGAAACCCACAAGGGAAAAAGAAAAAAATGCTTACATGAAAAATACAAACATAACTCGTTTCTTGTTCAAAATAAATCGATCTTTAAAGAGAAGTTATTTCACATATAAAATAAAAATATTAGTTTATAAATTGTTCAGAAAAGTTTATTTGATAACAAGAAGAAAAGTACCTTTTAAAGTATTAAACAGTTACAAAAATAGTCCATTTAATATAGAATTATTAAAGCGTCTTTCAACTTAACCGAAAAATCTAACATGTCTAGTGTCAATGACTGAAATCGTTACAAAATACAGACCTTAGGGGCGAAAATAGTTAAAAGTTCTTTTTGGACTAAAAGTGTTAAACATGGCAAAGCTCAATGACGAAAACAATAATTTACTTAATAGAAAATAATAAATATATACATATGTGTATATTGATAAATAATCTAAATTGAAAGGTGTTTATCATTCTTATGCTAATACTTGCAACAAAACACACAATGAGTAAGAAAAAAGAACTCTATTAGAAAAAGAATAAAAAAATTAATCACCTAACACATAAAATAGCCTGTTATATATAAAATTGATTGGTTTAGAATTAAGAGACTAACTAGTATTAAGACCGTACTATCATCGCAAAGACTTTAAACCGTAATAATGTACGCAGAAACTTTGCCACGAACTTGAAAGGGTCAAAATATTATAATTATAGAATAATAAATATTGCATGTTGAAAGTTAATTGTGAAATTATTGTTATCTAAGTATAGTGTTTTACATATTGTAAATCAAACTATAAGATTTATATATTTAGTTTGACTAATATTTAATTTTTTTTGAAATTTTGGAAGTATCTCTCACTCTCTCTCTCAACGTTCACCTGCGCTCTCTCTCTCTCCCAACAACGTCCATCCCTACCGGCGACCTCCGCCGACCCACCCCCACCGGCGACCTCCGCCGACCAAACCCGACCAAACCCCCATCAAACCCGACCAAACCCGACCAAACCCCACCGACCGGCGACCAAACCCCATAGACCGGCGACCAAACCCCACCGACCGGCGACCAAACCCCAACCGGCGATCAACTCGTCTCTCATCTCTCCCAAACGGATCTCTCGCACAGGAACGGCTCGTGCTCGCTGCTCGTAGAGAAAGCATTTCACCATCACCATCGCCCCAACGGCTCCTGCTCGGGTCCACGGCTAAAACGTTTTCGTTGGTACTCAAGGTGCTCGCTCGTGCTCGCTGGTTTGTTAGTGCACGGCTGATTGTGCTGTTGACCCCCGCTCGTGCTCGCTGGTTGGTTCTGGTTCACGGCTGAAACTTTCTGTTGGTGTTCTAGGGTTAAAACCCTAGATCTATTGATAAAATCAAAGTACCAAATTGGGTGGTGATAGTTGGTTCTGGTTGTTTTGCTAAAGGATTGGAATACCTTAACTTGGGTACCCCTGGGTGAGTTCGTTCCATCATTCTCTTCTTCTTGTTTTTTATTATTCTGCATCACGAATATTCTCTTGTTTTAGGCATTGTTTGGGCTGGGTTAGGAGGACCAGCACTGTTTTAACAGGGAGAGCCATCCCCTGTCTCTATTTGTGGGCATCTAATTGTGTTTTTAATTGTCTCTGTTCTACCTGTTTGTGGGAACCCCCCTTTGTCAGATCTTTCTATCCTTTTATATTTCTCTGTTCTACCTGTTTTTATATTTCCTTTTATATATCCCCTGTCTCTATTTCCTGTTTTTAATTGTCTCTGCTTATTTGCTCTTTTGTTTATTTTTAGTCTGGGTTAGTCTTGTTTATTTGACAGGGAGAGTCATCCCCTATTTTTCTGTGTGAATTCTGCTTGTTTGTGATTTGTTGTTTTTCTGTGTTGTCCGTGTTTTATATTTCTTGGTGGTTTTAGTAGACTCTGTTTGGTATAATAGATAGTAGGAGCCATTATGCTGCCCCGAGATCATGTTCGGTGAGGAGAGGTGCGAAGAATGGGAATAAGGTCTGTAGATTAAGAGTAGCATCGTGGAATGTAGGAACCTTAACCAGTAAGTTATTAGAGTTAATTGATGTGCTGAAGAAACGTAGGGTCCACATAGCATGCCTGCAGGAGACTAGATGGCGAGGTGGGAGAGCAAAAGAGTGCGATAGTTATAAACTATGGTATTCAGGGTCTGATGGAGCTAAAAACGGAGTAGGTTTTCTAGTTGCTAAGGAACTCCAAGATAATGTAGTGGAGGTGAGAAGATACAATGATAGAATTATGCTGTTAAGAATAGTAATAGGAGACGAGGTAGTGACGATAATTAGTACGTATGCACCACATGTTGGACTAGGGGAAACGGAAAGAAAAACATTCTGGGAGAGTTTAGACCACGTTATAGCTGACATACCTAGAGAAGAAAAGTTATACATAGGAGGAGATTTTAATGGACATATCGGAAGGGATAATGAGCATTTCCAACTGGTGCATGGAGGATACGGGTATGGTCTTAGGAATGACGGTGGTAGGGAGCTTCTTGAATTTGCAGTAGCGCATGACTTAGGCATCATAAATTCGTTCTTTAAGAAAAGAGACTCTCATCTAATCACGTTTAGCAGCGGCGGGAGACACACACAGATAGATTATTTATTGACGAGAAGAGAAGAGCATAGCTCGTGGAAAGACTGTAAAGCAATCCCGGGAGAGACGGTTGTAACGCAACACCATATGTTGGTGGCGGATATACGCGTCAAGAGGCCAATTGCCCAACGGAACAGGAGAATCACACCCAAGATCAGATGGGGTCAACTCAAAGACGAAAAGATTACCATTTTTAGTGATAAAGTCATACCAATGAACCAAACTGGGCCACACGAAGATGCAAACCAAAGTGGGAGGCTATGGCAACTAGGCTCATACAAGCAGCTAAAGAAACGCTTGGAGTTACAACAAAAAGGACAGTTGGTCATCAGGAATCATGGTGGTGGAACGAAATTGTACAGGAGAAGATACGTATCAAACAACAAAGTTTTAGAGAGCTCATACGATGTAGCAGTGAGGCAGAACACGCAGAGCTAAAACAAAAGTACAAGGAGGCTAAGAGACAAGCGAAAAAATCGGTGTCAGAGGCAAAGAACACGGCATATGAAAGGATGTATAAGCGATTAGAGACGAAAGAAGGAGAGCATGACATGTTCAAGATAGCCAAGGCAAGAGAAAGAAGAAGACATGACCTAACAATGGTCAAGTTCATAAAGGCTGCGGATGGAAAGGTTTTGGTGAACGAGAAAGATATCAAGGTGCGATGGAAAACTTACTTCGATAACCTATTTAACATAAGGAATCCAAATCAACAAACTGAGATAGATAGAACAACCCAAGCTACGCAACAAAACCAATGCTATTGTAGAAGCATCACGGTTGACGAAGTTAAAAGAGCTATGAAGAAAATGGGAAGGGCTAAAGCGGTGGGGCCAGACAACATACCGATTGAGGTGTGGAAATGCCTGGGTGATGAGGGTCTCCAATGGCTAACAGATCTATTTAACACTATCTTTAAGACAGGGAAGATGCCAGACCAGTGGAGAACCAGTGTCATAGTCCCCATATATAAGAAAAAAGGAGATATCCAAGGATGCGAAAACTACAGGGGAATAAAGCTACTGAGTCACACGATGAAACTATGGGAAAGAGTTATTGACACGAGAATTAGACGGGAAACCCAGATAGCAATAAACCAATTTGGATTTATGCCAGGACGCTCTACAACAGAAGCCATACACGTCATAAGACGGATAATGGAGAAATATAGAGAAAAGAAAAGGGACCTCCATATGGTATTCATCGACCTAGAAAAGGCATATGACAGTGTACCGAGACAACTAATTTGGGAAAGTCTACGACATAGAGGGGTACCAGAGAGGTATATCAAATTAATCAAGGACATGTATGACGGGGCAAAAACATGTGTGCGAGCACCGGTAGGAGACACGGACTCATTCTCAGTGGAAGTGGGACTCCATCAAGGATCGGCATTGAGCCCATTTCTCTTCGCACTAGTGTTGGATGAGATGACTAAGTCAATACAACAGTCAGTCCCGTGGTGTATGCTCTTCGCGGATGATATTGTCTTAATATCAGAATCTAAAATGATGCTTAACGACAAGCTAGAGCAGTGGAGAGCAGCGCTAGAGAGCAGAGGATTAACGATAAGTCGCTCTAAGACGGAATACATGCATTGTAACTTTGGTGGCGACGACGAAGAGGACACCCAAATCAGTATCCAGGGCATGCCGGTCCCACAGACATCTAGGTTCAAATACCTGGGCTCGTACCTGCAGGAGGACGGAGAGATACACAGCGATGTAGCTCACCGTGTCCAAGCAGGATGGTGCAAGTGGAGAGCAGCATCAGGGATCCTATGTGATAAGAGGTTTCCAGCAAAACTTAAGGGAAAACTATACAGAGTGGCGGTACGCCCAGCTATGCTATATGGAACAGACTGCTGGGCCATAAAGAAATCGCACGAGAAACAAATAGAGGTTGCGGAAATGCGAATGCTAAGGTGGATGTGTGGCCATACAAAACTGGATAGGATAAGAAACGAAGTGTTTCGACAGAAGTTAGAAGTGGCTTCTATTGCAGATAAAATACGAGAGGGAAGATTAAGATGGTATGGACATGTCAAGAGGAGACCAATGGCAGCACCGGTCAGAGCAGTGGAGAACATCAGCATAGAGGGTAGGAAGAGTAGAGGACAACCTAGGTTGACTTGGGAAGAGAAAATTAGGCGAGATATGGAACACTTGCACCTCTCTGAGCACATGATCGAGGATAGGAGTGACTGGAGACGTAGAATTAAAATTAAGAACTTTTAGTGGTTTCTGTAGCTAGGAAAGGACTGTGTTTACTTGTTACGGGGCTTGATGTGTATGTAATTCGCGTAGACCTTCTTAGGGGAAACTTGCGGCTTTTCTGATGCATGCTTGTTCATTTTATACGTCCTTTTGGTGATATCTTAATGCTTTGAATGCTTGTTGTATGACGTGTGCTGTACAATATACCATATGTCATAAATCGTACGTTTGATTATATGATTGATTATTTGATTATTTGATTATATGTTAAATCGCGAGCGTTATAGCTTTTGTATCGAGCCAGGGGTCTCTTTGGAAGCGGTCTCTCTACCTATCTGGATAGAGGAAAGACTTGCCACCACCTACCCCTCCCAGACCTTGCTCTTGAGTGGGATATACTGGGTTTGTTTGTTTGTTTGTTTGTTTTGACTAAACTTTAGGGCCCTCTATTATGAATAATTAGAACCGTTAAGGAGTTATTGTGATGGTAGGCTAGCTAGGGTTAGAATTATTAAAGAGTTTAGCTACATCAAAATATCACACATCATTCAACAAAAGGCTGCTTTAACAGTTAATCACTTTTTTAAAAAAAAAAGAATTATTAAAAAGTTTAGCTACATCAATATTATACATCATTCAATAAAAGGCTGTAATTACTTGCTATTAAAAAATCAATAGACCGTAAAAAATAAAGAGAGAAGAAAATGGAGTCACACGTTCTAGGATGAAATTTACAGCAATACTCTTATCTATATTAAATTTTTTTAAACAACCAACAAGAAATTAATTTTATGATAACTAATAGAGAAGTTAGGAGAATACATATTATAACTACATAGACTTATCCAATCTTGACAAATTGTAGAAACGAAAATATAATAAACTTTTATTGCTCGACCTAGAACCGACTATGCTTTCTTGATATAACGAAGGGAGCAAGGAATCTAGATCGCACTCGCACATCCCGCAAGACTTAACGGGCTCGGAGATCATTTGTGAAATGTCGATAAGTTTCAAATTCCTTCACGAAAGTTACCCCAACACATGATATCCTCTGGAACATACCTTTTAGGTCCCTTCTCTCATTAGGAATCAAGCACTGATTTTTGAAAGTGAGTAAGATAGTATGTCTTTTAAAAACCAAGTTTGCACCAATGAAGTTTGAAATAATAATTTTTGAGAGTGAGTAAGATAATATGCCTTTTTAAAACAAGTATGCACCAATTGAGTTTGAGTTTTGTCTTGTCTAGCTTTCTTTGAAGCATAATTTTTTGAGTCCCATAACTATTTGAGTTTCACATACCAATCCATTGAGAGCAGATCTCCAAAACATTTGATTTTCTTTAACTTTGAAACTTGAGTTCGTTGTAATGTCTTTATTTAGATCACAAAGTCTTTGTTTAGAGCACTGGTTTTGACTTATAAATAATTGAGTAAAATGTTATTTTCGTCTATGACGTTTTGTTAAATTTGTCATTTCAATCCAAAAGTTTTTTTTTGTCATTTCAGTCACTGTAGTTTATCAAATATTGTCATTTTCATCCACTCCACTAACTTCGTTAAAATTTCCGTTAAATATGAGGGTATTTTAGTATTTTTAAAACTTTAATTATCCAATTAAAATAAACTAATCAATTAATATTAAATTAAAATTAAAAAACATATAAAGAGACTAGTGAGATTGCACTTTCAAACAAAACATTAAATATCAATTGAAATGTCACAGCAGAGCTCAATTGAACAACATAATTTAGAGTTAATCGAAACTTTTAAATCGAAACGTCTGGTCTTAAAAGTCGCTTCATATGTTTTCTTTGTTTTAATTAAATATTAATTGATTGTTTTATTTTAATTGGATAATTACGACGTTGAAAAAGACTAAATAACCATCATATTTAATGGAGATGTTAACGGAGTTAGTTGAGTGGATGCAAATGACAACATTTGGTAAACTACAATGACTGAAATGACAAAAAAAAAGTTTTTTGATTGAAATGGCAAATTCAACAAAATATCAGAGACGAAAATGACATGTTACTCTAAATAATTAAAATATATCATTATCAATTAAGACTCCCTTGATCATTCTAATATATTGTTTAGAATTGTTCTTATGATTCTCAACTAATTTTTGGTTCTTAATAGGGTAAAGTACAACAGTTAATTGCAATATGCATTATTTCTTGTTAGCTATACATGATTAGATGTATTTATCAGCAAAACATAGCTCATATCTACTGAGAAGACATTAGAATAGTGTCTATTTCAATACCCCTAAGGACATGTAACACAACACGGTTGAAGATTGTGGTATTCGTTAAATAAAGGAGGCAAAGAAAGTTTAACATGAAGATCATGCAACATTTATCAACATAAATAATTACAGTTGCAGTTATCAAGCGACAAATCATCAACTACAAATGTTTTAAGAAACTTTTACTTAGAATTGACATTCACGATTCTTAGGATATGTTATAAAATTAACACAAGAAATCAAATACGAAGACGATATTGAACATCAAGAACTCAATGTTTATTGATCAAAACCAATTACAAGAACACAAGATGAATACAAGATGAATGAATGTTGTTCACTCACTGCTTTCCCCTTTTTATCCTTCTCAATTACAACGGCTAACTAACAGTTAACAAACGATTAACAACTAATCTTTCAAACACACACAAATAGCCCTCCTAACTATTTACATTTACAACTTGCCCCCTCAAACTTATAACTAGTGTAACATCAATGATAGTCAATTCTAATTTGACTTTACACCCAACAAACTCCACCTTAAAGCCAAATTTGAGTTGATCATCCAATGCCCAACGATTGAACACAAAACTGAAACTTGGACCCAGGTAGACCTTTGTAAGCATGTCAGCTGCATTATCATCCCGTGCCAATCTGCACAACCTTTACCTCTTTAGAGTTCAACACCTCTCTAATAAAATGCAGTCTAACATTGATGTGCTTTGTTCTCTCATGAAACACACTATTCTTTGACAATTGCACAGCACCCTGACTATCACAATTCACCACTGATTCAACAGATTGCACTCCCAATTCAACCACAAAACCTTTAAGCCACAAGGCCTCTTTTACAGCCTCAGTTAGTGCAACATATTCTGCCTCAGTAGTGGACAATGCCACAACATGTTGCAAGGCTGACTTCCAACTAATCAGATTACCCAATACCATAAAGGCATAACTAGTCACAGACCTGCCTTTACCATATCCTTGGCATAATCTGAATCAACAAAACCAAGAATTTGATGATACCTATCAGCATCATGCTTGAACACCAAACCGTATTCCTGTGTACCTGCTAGATACCTCAGGATCCATTTCACTGCAGACCAATGGTTCTTACCAGGATTAGACAAATACCTACTCACCACACTAACACCATACCCCAAATCAGGTCGAGTACAGATCATAAGGTACATAAGGCTACCCACAGCATTAGCATATGGTACCCTTTTCATATACTCTATTTCTTCACTAGATGAAGGTGAATCTTTGTTAGAAAGCTTCAGATGCTGAGCAAAAGGAGTAACCACAGGCTTACAATTGACCATGGAGTAGTTCTTTAGCACTTTAGACAAATAAGACTGTTGGCTCAACTTCAGGCTTTTGTCACTTCTATTGCGAGATATCTCAATCCCAATTATCTTCTTAGCCTCCCCCAATTGCTTCATATCAAACTCTTGCATCAGCATCTCCTTGGTTCTATCAATCTCATCTTTATCTTTACATGCAATTAGCATGTCATCAACATAAAGCAGCAAGTATACATAATTGTGCACACTATATTGTTTAAAGTAAACACAACTATCATACTCACTTCTTATGAACTGATGAGAAACCATATATTCATCAAACCTCCTATACCATTGTCTAGGAGATTGCTTTAACCCATATAATGACTTTTTCAACTTACATACTTTGTGCTCATCACCAGCCTTCAAAAACCCCATAGGCTGCTACATGTAAATCTCTTCATCCAGGTAACCATGCAAGAAAGCAGTTTTCACATCAAGCTGTTCAAGTTCAAGATCAAACTGAGCCACCAGTGACAACATAACTCTGATTGAGGTGTGTTTTACCACTGGAGAAAAAAATTCTGTGTAATCCACCCCAGCCCTTTGTGTGAACCCTTTTGCAACAAGCCTTGCCTTGTACCTCGGATTCTCAACCCCAGGAATGTCTTCTTTAAGTTTAAACAGCCACTTGCAGGCTACCAACTTTTGACCATCAGGTTTGTCCACCAAATTCCAAGTGTCATTCTTAATCAAAGATTG
The DNA here is from genome assembly GCA_024085815.1 of Flaveria linearis. Taxonomy (NCBI): domain Eukaryota; kingdom Viridiplantae; phylum Streptophyta; class Magnoliopsida; order Asterales; family Asteraceae; genus Flaveria; species Flaveria linearis. The sequence goes on from CM044010.1 coordinate 24,678,867, forward strand.
CATCTCTTCATTCATGGCTTTAGTCCAATGATCCCTATCAGGTGAGACTAAAGCCTCATCATAGGTTAAGGGCTCAGAATTGCTCTCATTCTCAGCTGCTAAAAATGCCACAGCTGACAGGTTTTCACCCTCTCTATACCTTAGAGGAGGTACCACATTCCTTCTTGGCCTATCTCTGGCCAAGTTATACTCAGTGACATCTGACCTTTGACTACTACTGGTCTCCCCTGCATCCTTATCAACACCAAAAGACTCCACCTCAATCTGAACCCCATCACAGCCTTGGGTATTTGTCTTATCCAACCCTATCAAATCTCTATAGTATACATTTTCTTTAAAGACAACATCTCTGCTTAAGATCACCTTTGGATTTTCAAGTCTCCACAACCTGTAGCATTTTACTCCTTCAGGGTAACCTAGGAATATACACTTCTGAGCTCTTGGTTCAAGTTTACCATGATTAACATGTGCATACACTAGAGAACCAAACACCCGAAGTCCATTGTAATCTTGTCTTCTATCAGACCACACCTCCATAGGTGTTCTCTTCTCAAGAGCGGTACTAGGAGATCTGTTTACTAAGTAAGCAGCTGTTGCAACAGCTTCAGCCCAAAATGATTTTGGCAGCCCAGAACTAGACAGCATGCACCTCACTTTTTCCATTAAGGTCCTATTCATTCGTTCCACCAAGCCATTTTGCTGTGGGTTTCCTGGGACTGTCAAGTGCCTCCCAATTCCATGTTCTCTATAATAGTCATTGAACTCATGCCCACAAAACTCTAGACCATTATCTGTTCTTAGCTTTTTGACCCTTCTCCCAGTTTGCTTTTCAACCAGACATTTCCATTCCTTGAATCTACCAAATGCCTCATTCTTACTTTTCAAAACATACACCCTGTTGGACCAAAAGAACCAATGAGCCAAGATCAGGAAAACCTCTAAGTCCCACATGACATCACAACAACTGCTGAAGACCTTCATTAGCAGTTGGACAAAGTCTGAAGAATCAAAGTCTGAAGATCAAAGATCTGAAGTACAACAGCTGAAGATCCTAAAGTGCTAAAGATAAGTACTGAAGTCTGAAGTACTGAAACATACAAGTACTGAAGACTTCAAGTACTGAAGACAAGTGCTGAAGATCAAAAGTTGAACTGAAGAACTGAAGATCATCTACTGATGCACAAAGTCTGAAGACAAAGACTGAAGACATCAGCTGATGACATCTACTGAAGTCATCAGCTGATACATCATCTGAAGCCCAAGTCTGAAGAACAAGTGCTGAAAGCTTCAGAGTTTGTCACAACAGCTGAAGAAGTCTTCTTCAGTTGTTGTGATGGTTTTTCTTTTTCAGTAGTTTTGTTTATCTTTTCAGTAGTTTGTACAACAGCTGAAGAGCTTGTTCATCAGCTGTTATAGTTCAGTAGTTATAAACGACTGAAGAGTTTGTTCTTCAATCGTTGTAGGCTTTCAGTAGTTTCCTTTTTCAGTACTTGTAATAGGTAGACAGCTTTTGTAAGAAGATGTCAGATGTTGACATCTTCAGTAGTTTTATGTTCTATCAGTTGTTAGTTTAATAATCGGTTGATGTCACTGTCAAGTGACATCATCATCCATCCTTTGCCGTCTATAAAAGGATGGTGAACCATGCTGTATTAGGTGCCAAAACGTGTGAAGTTATAGAAAACATATTTTGCAGATCTTTTCTCTCTTTCTATGTTTGTACTTTTACTTGCAAAATCTTTTGTGTTCTTGCTATAATCGCTAATTAATGTGCTAACTCCGCTGCAAACATAATCTGATTGATCAAACTAGAGGCTGAGATCCTGTCACACCCATACTCTTCGGGAGTAATCATCTATTACTGATAAGAAGTAATGTGCTCTTCCCAAAGAAGTTGTGCTTGATGGGCCCCATAGATCAGAATGCACATAGTCAAGTACACCTTTAGAAGTATGGGCTGCCCTCTTGTCAAACTTTACCTTGTGAGACTTACCCAACACACAGGTTTCACAGAATTCAAGATCACAAGCCTTAATGCCACTAATCAGTCCTTGTTTACCCAATTCCAAGAGTCCTTGATGACTTATATGTACAAGTCTCTGGTGCCATAACTGTGAGATATTGGTCTTAGCACTAGAGACTGCACAAGCTTCCCCATCAATAGCCTTTCCATCCAGCAGATAAGCGTTATTTCCCCTTCTAGTCCCAGTGAACATCACCAATGAGCCTTTTATCACCTTTGCCTTGCCATCTTTTAGACTTACATGATAACCAGCTTTTTCAAATGTTCCCATAGACACCAGGCTCCTCTTCAATTCAGGCACATACCTTACACCTTGAAGCTTTAGCTCGGTTCCATTAGACAGCATAAACTTAACACTTCCAACCCCATGAATCCAGCATGCTCTATCATCACCAAGCTTGACCACCCCAAGATTTTGGTCCTGGTACTCACTGAACACTTCTTTCAGGGGGGTCATATGAAACGAACACCCTGAATCTAACACACATTCGGTCTCACTCCCACCACTTGAGATAACTAGCACTTCAGAGCTTTCATACCCATCTTGAGATTCATCCGACTGGGTATAATTGTCAGTACCTTTGGATCCACTGGGTTCTGCCTTCTTCTTCTTTAATTCTGGACAATCCCTCTTCAAGTGCTTCTCCGAATTACATACGAAGCAAAATTTGGATTTTGACCTCATTCTATCCTTGTTCTTGTAATTTTTTTGTTCTGGTCTCCCTCTTACTGACAGCCCTTCACCCGACTCTTCCCGTACATCACCTCTCGTTTTGAGTTCCTTCGAATTCAAGGCTGCCAACACTTCTTCCATCTACAGGCTTTCTCTGCCATACATTAACGTGTCCACAAAATACTCATACAATTATGGCAAGGAGGCAAGGAAGATGATAGCCTGATCTTAATCTCCCAAAACCACGTCAATGTTTTCCAGATCAAGAATGAGTTTGTTAAACTTATCTGTGTGATTTTCTATCATTTTTCCCGAGGCCATGTGAAAGGTGTATAGCCTTTTCTTCAGGTACAGTCGATTCGTCAATGATTTGGTCATGTACAAGCTCTCGAGCTTCGACCAGATACCTGCTGCGGTGGTCTCCTTTGAAACCTCCCTCAGCACACGATCTCCCAAACATAGGATGATGGCACTGTGTGCCTTTTCCATAATGTCTTTCTTTTCTTTATCGGAAAGAGTCGTCGGAAGCTTCTCTTGTCCAGCGAGTGCATCAACCACTCCTGATGGACCAATAATGCGCGCATCTTCAACCTCCATAACCCGAAGTCGTTCTTGCCGTCGAACTTCTCCAAATCAGACTTAGTTGACACCATTCTTGATCTTCAATTGACTCCCTGTTTCGCCGATTCGAGCCCTAAACGAGACTCTGATACCAATTGTTGTAAAATTAACACAAGAAATCAAATACGAAGACGATATTGAACATCAAGAACTCAATGTTTATTGATCAAAACCAATTACAAGAACACAAGATGAATACAAGATGAATGAATGTTGTTCACTCACTGCTTTCCCCTTTTTATCCCTCTCAATTACAACGGCTAACTAACAGTTAACAAACGATTAACAACTAATCTTTCAAACACATAGAAATAGCCCTCCTAACTATTTACATTTACAACTTGCCCCCTCAAACTTATAACTAGTGTAACATCAGTGATAGTCAATTCTAATTTGACTTTACACCCAACAGGATATATAAATAAATAAAGTATTAAAAATGTCGCATTTGTATCCTCATCACTATGTTTTGTTCTTTTGAGTTACTTTTTTTTGAACGGTGACTTTCTTAAGAGTGACTCAATGTCACATCACCCATGAGGTTTCCCTTGGGCGACCCTAGCCAAGATCTGCTCCAGACTATGTTGTCTGAACCGGGTCCACGCTGGATTGTCAGACTTGGTTTCGACGTTCCCCCGCAAACCGTACTGCCTCCACAAGGGTTGCCCCTCTGGAGTAACAGCCGGATGAAAACCGGGGTCGAGCTCTGAGAATTGGCGTCCGCACCAATGGCTCAAAGGCTAATTCTCGTCATTCTAAAATGTCCCCCAAGCCGGCGGAGAGGCTCGAACCCCTGACCTCCACTTTGGGAGGAGGGGCTCTTACCAACCAACCAAGTCACGAGGGACTTCCGAGTTACTTATTAGTAAGATTTTAATGAGCAAACATAAATAATCCAAAAATATTAAGGAGAGAAAATGCGCCTTGTAGTTTTTATCCCTTAGCAAAATTTTATCCTGTTTTATTCTTAAAATAATAATAACAAGTCAGTATTTTTTTAAATGCATGTGTTCTAAATATAAATTTTTTTTGAAGAGCAAATTTCATTGTTCTAAATATAAATATTATTACAGTTATCAACAATTACAATAGATTAGAGATTCCATTATTCAAAATTTGGTATCTTGTTGTATGACAATCTCTCTTCTCATGGTACTTTACTTTAAGGGTTGTTTTATAATAATTTGGTCAAAATAATAAACTACTATCATAATAAAAGTAAAAGAGCATTCATATTTAGGTTCTATTTTTTATTCTTATAATTATATTAAAAATTAATATTATTTCTTTTTTATCAATTAAATAATAAATTTTTATTTTTATCATCATTTTTTTCTGCACTAACAATCACTTTTAAAAAATAATAAAAAATTATAAAAATAAATAGTGTTTTTCACAAATATACAGATAAACATTTATATATTCTCTCTACTATATTCGGAATCACAATCATTCTTTGTAATATATGAAACTATGTTAGAAACTCATGTATTACATGAGTATAAAAACTCAACATATTAAAATCATTAGAAGTTATTAATATTTTGTATGTTACGTGTCATTGGCAATTCATTATATAATAAATAATAAAAAATTTATAAAAATTATAAATAACAAAAATAAAACATATATTTAGAGATAGAATACAATAGAAATATTATAATTTAATATGTTTCAATAATCTATTTAATAAAAAATTTACATTTTAAATATTTATCTATTTAATTTCTTTATTTAAAATCAATTTCATTTAATAAAAGAAATTACATCTCTCTTCAGAAACTTGATTTATTATAGCGTTCACAATCTGTTCCCTGTAACATGTGAGTGTCTTATATTATGAGGATATTGTAAGTGATTGTGAGTGAAAAAGTTAGAAAATTTATGGGGATGTACCGTGTTTTTTTCATATTTGAAGGAACTCGATACAACCTCAGTAAATTTTAAATATTTTTTAAAATGATTGTAATTGAATTAAAAAGAAAATGTAATAATAAAAATATTATAAAATATTATTTAAATAAAAAATAATTATAATTTTTAATATAATTACAAAGATACCCCTACATTATACAAGACACCTACCTATAAGAAATCAAGAGGTAAACCCATTCTCACCAGCAAACAAAAGTACAAAACTAAAACCCAACAAACATCCCCTTCTTCACTCACACCCACCGTCGACACCACACAGTCCTCCACCTCCGTCACCGGCAGCTCAGCTCCGCCGTGCTCCTCCCTTTTCTCCGTCAAGCACCTCAACTCCGATCAACCTTTCATCTTCACCATGGTTTCCAAAGCGTTCTCTCATGCCCTCATTTCTCAAATAACCTCACCTTCCCCAATCTCCAACCGACGCCCCGAACCCACATCTCTCATCTCTTTCAATCGATTCTCACTTCGAAGTGCCTCCAGATCCCCTTCTCTATCAACCCAATTGAAGACGAATCACACCAGTTTCATCGCCAACTGTTCTTCAGCTGCGAGTGATAGCTCGAAAGACGAAACCCCAATTGAACTCAGTACGCTGGCTTCAGTTCTTTGTTGTTAAGTTTAATCTTCAAGTCTCATGCCTTTCATTTGATAACTTGTTTCTACAATGTCTTTTCAGGGTTCCCTGCGTTTCCAACGGTAGTTGATATCAATCAGATTCGTGAGATTTTGCCTCATCGGTTTGTGATTTGCTCTTTGATGCGATTATCTTGATCTTGAATTTGGGGTTTTTGTTATCGAAAGTTTTTGGGTGGAATTTCAATGTTATTGTTTGAGTTTTAAATTGGGTTTTGATTGTTGTTTGCAGGTTTCCGTTTCTTTTGGTGGATAGGGTGATTGAGTATAATCCTGGGGTTTCAGCAGTTGGGATCAAGAATGTGACTATCAATGATAACTTCTTTCCTGGGCATTTTCCTGAGAGGCCGATAATGCCTGGTGTTCTTATGGTTGAGGTAAAAACTTTATCTTTTATCTTCTTTATTATGTTATGGTTTTTTGTAATGATGCATAAGTTGTTTGTTGTTCTTTTGCCAATTGTATTCTGGGTGTTGCTAGTATGCATTCTTGAAATTTTGGCATTGTATGTGTTGTAGCCGGCCTAAACAAACAAACAAACATACTCGGTAATATCCCACTATAGAGTGAGATGAGGGTAAATCTTACCTTTATCTTGGGAGATAAAAAGATTGTCCGGCTATTCCTAGGAGATAGTAGGTTCTATGTCTGTGGGTAGCTTCTTGAGTGCAAATAGGATCAGTATAATATCCTTTGGTTTGAAACAAATGAACTATTGTAATGATGTATTCTATTACCATTGATGATGGGTAAACAATTTACTAGATTTCTCTTATAAAGTTCAACCTCTTTTTGGGATAAAGGGCAAATCTTGAAAAAGTTGTTACAAAAAAAATAATAAAGTGTAATAAACCAAGCTCAAACCTCACACCGGGACATATTAAGAAGGGGAGCGAAAGGCAGCCGAACAAGCGAACAAGTCTAGGAAGGTAAAACACCTAAGATAGACAATGCAATCAACCAAATCAAAGTATATCCTTAGCCTAAATCTAGCGGCAGGACTGTCTTTGGAAAGCAAGTCTTCTTCACCCTCACCCTCCATCTTAATATTTAATCTAATTTTCAATGTTTAAGCATCAAGATTTATAATGGCTACTAGTTCAAAAGTTGAATGTTAGATGTTGTTAATAGGGCGTTCTTAATTAAATTGATTCATGTTACTAGTTGTATGGAAATATAAAGTTTGGTTCTTTGCTCTCCATTGCTTATCTTTGTTCAATAATATAATTTTGTGAAAGAAGGTGACAAGGTTCTACTTTAGACGAGTCATAGAATGCACAAACAAAATGGTTAATATCTCCTTGCAGCATCTATAACAGTTTTCAACGTTTGGCTAATAATTTTCAACTTTGGATTTGTGCCAAATATTGAGGTTTTATACTAGCTGCAAGCCTGCAACTCGTCTTATCATCAAAGAATAAAGTAAAACTACCTATATTCCGTTTCTTTTAACCTATATCACTATTCACAAACCCTCTCTTTGTTCTTCGCAGGATTGTTTTTTTTTTGGTCTATTTATGTATTCATTCCTTAGATAACTATTTCTATTTTTTTATTTATTTATTTTTTGAAAAAAAAAAACTCAAACAAGTGATTATCTGATTGTTACAAGTTCAAAGAGCAAAAGCACATCCAAACACTCTCTGCAGCCTGTTTTGTTAAGGTTAATTACCTTATTCTGAATATTCAATATCACATCATTTACAAAACACATATCCAAGCACACCTCTATTGAGATGATAAATGATCAAAATTTGAAGGAGCTCCAGAAGGAACCTCAAAATAGTAGAACAGGAAATTTTACATCCATTTTGATATTATTCTCCAAGAATGCAACCAAAAAGCAGCAATGAAGCATCACAAACGTCTCATTTTCACCTTTTTTTGCTTATAAACGTCTCAATATTATTTCAGGCGATGGCACAAGTTGGTGGTTTGGTAATGCTGCAGCCAGAAGTGGGCGGCTCACGTGACAATTTCTTCTTCGCCGGAATTGACAAGGTGAGGTTTAGAAAGCCAGTGGTCGCCGGAGACACCTTGGTGATGAGAATGACATTAATCAAACTTCAAAAGCGGTTTGGAATCGCGAAAATGGAGGGAAAAGCATATGTTGGAGGGGAGGTTGTATGCGAAGGTGAATTCTTGATGGCTATGGGTTCTAGTGAGTGATATTTTGGCAAGATTCTTGGTTCACTAGCTTAAATCTTGCATCTTTTTCTTGTTTAATTTCTTATTCTGAGTTTTAGATTAATTGTAGTATTGTACTACTCCAAATAGAACCATATTGGCTTACTTTTAATGAGCTTGTTCTTTTTTGTGTCTTTGTCTTCATATTCATTCTTGTGGTTTTCTTGTTTAATTTCTACTGGTGGAAAGATGGACGGGCGTGGTAACCGGTCGGGTCAACACATTTTCATGTTGAAATGAATCATGTTAGCACGAGTCAATTGGCTCGTGTGGGCTGGCTTGACCAACAACACTTTTCTCTAATCTTTTTTAATGACATTTTCAATCTCTTTTAACACGTCAATCAAGCTGTCTATAAAACACCACCACGTGTCTGCTGGTTCGGTTTTGAGCCCTAACCAAACCAAAACCAAAACCAAACTTTGGTTATGGGATCTTAAAAACCAATCAGTTTCAGTTAATCGGTTATTGGGTATTTGGTTCCGGTAACCAAAGGCAACATATGTTTCAAGGTCTATTGTGCGATTGTTGCATTGAACCGGCCTTGTATGTTTGTTGAACCGACCAAACTAAAAACCTACCATCAGTTATTCAGTTAGGTTAATTCGCTTAAGTTTTGTCGATTATTGCTCACCCCTAATTAACACTTTGATTTCAAAGTCATCAATTGATGATACTACTAATGTGGGATTTCTCTAAACAAATTTACAATACGTGGATTACATAAAATCTTAACAACACAATCCTTTGTTTTTTCCCTTACAAACCAAGAGCTCCTAGTGGTGTTTTCCCTTGTCCTGCTTCAAAGTAGAAAATTAACATAGCAACCATAGCAAGTCTAGCATGCTTAATCTCAGCCACCTTCAATCTGTCAAGCTTCTCGGTATCCGGAACGTAAACCCCGTTCTGGATTGTACCCGCGAAGCTTAACGGGTCGAAGAACTTGCCACCGGGGTATCCTTGTTCCCCGGTGTAATTAGCAAAGTTCTCAGCAGTTCTTGACCACGGAGTCGCCCACTCGACCGATTGCGACTCGGGGTTGAAGAAGTCAACCCATCTCTTACTCTCAACCCAACCCATTAGGAGGAGTTGGGTCCCCAACAGACTCCCGAAAGAAAATGGGGCGATCGCACCCGGGTCGGCTCCGGCTTCAAACCATGGGATTCCGCTCCAGGCCTGACCCACGAAGATCCCGAGGACCGCAGCCATGGCCCATCGCCCGTGGATGAGCTCGGCTTCTCTGTACCATTTTAAAAATGCTGGGTCCTTTCCCAAGCCCAACGGATCGAACCCGTAGTCACCTGGGAGCCTGTTTTCAATCAGTTAAAACCAAAAACTCAATGATCAAAAGAATTACTACTTATACTCATCGTTTTCATAACCAGACAGGACAGCCAGTGCTTTAGCAATCCGTCTCGTCAAACCGGCCGAACCGTATTTAAGAATCCGATAGACGTGAATTATTAAAGCTATTCAAATGTATATAATTTATATAAAAAAATGAAAATAATATATGTTTTGATGTGAATTTGTACTTTATAATTAATAAAAAAAATGGATCAAAGAGTACTTAATACAAAAAATGAGATTTTATTAGAAAAAACAAAAAAAAAAAGAATTTCTTTTATCCGAGCACCGGCCGGTTCGATTAAAAACGATCTAAATAGACACAACCGGACCAGTTTTATGGTTGGTTCCCGCCCCAACCGGTTCGGTTCTAAAATCACTGCTTATAAAACACCAAAACTTACGAGCCATCGAGCCACTCGGGGTCAATCAAGTTACCACCGCCCTTAACCGCAGGGATCCAAGATTTCTTAGGAGCAGCAGCAGCAACAACAACGACACGCTTAGGGACCGAAACCGAACCAGCGCCAACGGGGGCAGAGAGAGTATGGGTCCTCTTGCCACCGGTCAAGAAGGGTGAACCCAACCTGTTTAAGGCCGCAGCAGATGTAGCACTAGCAGCTGCCATTGTTAACCAAGGTTTTGATGGTGGTGGTGGTGTGTTGTTGATGTTGAATATGAAGAGGAGTGTGTGTTATATGGGTGGTGTGAGATCAAAAGGGGTGTGTGGATGGTGCCACGTAGGATGAGTGAAATCTGTGTAGGAAGTAGGTGGATAGGGTTCTGGCCAATGAGGTGGTGGTATCCATCTGAAATATTGATCATGGTTCAATCCATTTGTTCTGTGTGGACCCCAAGTAGTTCGGGTGGTACCCACTTTTAAGTCCTTGTGGTCTAAATCGTTAACAAGTTCTTGATGGCAATATTTAACCCATTTTATCGATAGTAGGACAACTAAAATTAAAACACACTCATTGTTTCAAAAATCTACTCAAGTAAGTTGCATGCACAAGAGTACTATTAAAGATATTTATAACTAATGAGTAATAATTAACAAAAAGTTATGATAATTGATAAAAAAAATATATTTGATGGAAATAAAAAAATCTATTAATCAACAAGTATCATTTCAACATAATAGGTTTCGTTAGAGTTTTGGTTACTTTGTTGAATTTAAAATCATATTATACGAACATTAATGGTGAGATCTTAAACTTTAATATTGAGGTTGTTCAGTATGATTATCTTATCTGACTACATAAAGGTGTGCATAAAATAAAATGAATCGAAGTTAAGTAGATATCATTCCATTATACAAAAAAAGAGATAGAGTGTTGAATAATTTATTAAAAAAACTGGACTCTTTCAAAGTAGAAATTAAAATTCGAAATCCATAAAAGTAGAAATTGCTTTGTTAAAAATATAAAAAAATCAAATAAAAGCTTTCATCTTTTTTTAAATGATTTCCGAGTTATTGTTTAAAATTTACCAAAAAGTTCTCATAAATTTATGAATATGATTTGGAGTTAAATTAAATCAAATGTAATAATTTAAAATTCAAGAATATACAAATAAATGAAAACCAAAAAATTTAACGGAATATCATGATTATTAATTAAACTGGAATAAAGTTCTGAGTTTTTAGAATTTAATTTCATGTTATGTTAAATTGTAGATTAGCTTGAAAATGAAATAAATTATTAGTTATGATTTAGAAATAAAGAAGGAAACATATTTTCATTTATTATTTAAATTAATATATAGATATTTTAGAAAACAATATAGACTAATTCAAAACATGCCATGTGACTAAAGATGATTTTAAAAAATAACATGTGGCATAAAAAATATATATATTATAAATAGTAAGATTTTCCTGTAACCGGTAAAATATTAAAGAAAATAAGTTGTAAAGGAATATGTTTTTTGAAAGTTGAGAATCTTCTAATTCATTTTTCTTTGAAAATTATTATGTTGATGGTACAACTTTTTGAACATTTTTAATAGATTTATTATTTGTTTTACCCCATTATAAACTTTATTTTATTTCAGATGTAAAACAAAATTAAGTAAATAAATAAATACAAATCTTAAAGGGTTAATCACCACAACACAATAGTATAACAAACAAACAAACTCAGTATATCCTACTCAAGAGTAGGGTCTGGAAGGGGTAGTTGATGGCTGGTCTTTCCTTTATCTTGGAGGATAGAGAGACCGCTTTCAAAGAGACCCCCAACTCAATAACAGAAGCAATAGCAAGCAATAGCAAGTAATAGCAAGCATATTATATATCGTACAACACATAGGTAAATAACACATAAAGATTGAGAAAGTGCATACAACCAAATACGCGGCATGTTTCATCTAGCAAGGGCTTTATTTATCCTCCCTATCCACAGATCCCGCTAAAAGTCCTTACTTTTAATTCTACGCCTCCACTCACTCCTATCCTCGATCATGTGCTCAGAGAGGTGCAAGTTTACCGTATCCCGCCTAATTATCTCGTCCCAAGTCAACCTAGATCTTCCTCTACCCCTTCTACCTTCTACGCTGATGTTCTCTACTGCTCTAACTGGTGCTGCCATGGGTCTCATCTTCACGTGCCCAAACCATCTTAATCTTCCCTCTCGTATTTTATATGTGATACAAGCCACCTGTAGCTTCTGTCGAAACACCTCATTTCTTATCCTATCCAGTCTTGTGTGTCCACACGTCCACCTCAGCATTCGCATTTTCGCGACCTCTATTTGTCTCTCATGCGATTTCTTTATGGCCCAGCAGTCTGTTCCGTATAACATAGCTGGGTTTACTGCCACTCTATATAGTTTTCCTTTTATTTTTCCCGAAAACCTCTTATCACACAAAATCCCTGATACTGCTCTTCACTTGCACCATCCTGATTGAACACGGTGGGCTACATCGCTGTGTATCTCTCCATCTTCCTGTACGTACGAGCCCGGGTATTTGAACCTAGATGTTTGTGGGACCGCCATACCCTGGATGCTGATTTGGGTGTCCTATTCAGCTTCAACACTAAAGTTACAATGCATGTATTCCGTCTTAAAGTGACTTATCCTTAAGCCTCTGTGCTCTAGTGCGGCTCTCCACTGTTTTATCCTCTTGTTAAGCACTCTTTTAGATTCTGATATTAAGATAACATCGTCCGCAAACACAATAGTATTTCTCCCTTAAAAACATCAAGATTTCAAAACCCTGTATATAACACGGTTTTAAAACCTAAAAAAACTTGGGTTTGAAAGAGAACGAAAGGTTGGATTCGAAGAAATGATACTCGTTTTCTATATAAAAAAAAGACGAGGTTTGGTTGAAGTTTATGAAGCATGGTTTCTAGTTACTAACTACCGGACGAAACCTGCGTGTTACGGTGTGATGCTACCACTTGTAAGACTCGATCTTGACGACTTATATGTTAGTATTCATCTCGAATGTTAATAAAAATAAACACGTCGTAATTATATATTATATTTTAAAAGTAACAAGGAAAAAAACAAAAAAAGGAGACGAGTAGGGTACATATCAGGTTCTGTTTAGGAAAAAAAACAAATGAAAGAAATAAAAGGATCTAATTATAGCTTCATGGGAGGACATATTGTAACTTCATAAGACAACATACTGTAACTTTAAAGAAACATGTTTAAAAACTTCCAAAGATTAAAAGAACTTATAACTTATGATTTGACATTACTAGCATCCAAAATTGTTAGGCAGGTGCCCCTTAACGCCATCATGTTTTTACATTTCACTCTGCCTCACCTCAAGGAAATTGTTCAAATCTTTTAATTTAACCTCAACCTTTTTTTCTCTTTACTTAACCATTTAACTTTAACACAACAATAAATAAAAATAATTCAATTTTCTTAAAACAATACAAACTAAAATAAAGTTTGATAAAAAAAATGAAATACATAAAATTTAAAATTTCTTTTCTCTTGTTTTATTTCTTCTACCTATTGACTGTCCAAATCATTAGATGATCGAGAATTTGAAAGTCTATATGTTTTTCTTTTTTTTCCTTCATTTCATGTTCGATTTTTGCAACTCCATATTCGACTTTTGCGTGTCTATCTTCGATTTTTTTCAAATAGAGCTTTTCTTGTTGGTGGGCGTAGAATTTTTGTTTTGCCGGAATTGGCACATTTTAAGTGTGCAACGAACAATATAGTATTAGAGCTTTTAACCTTAACATTGCTTAGATTACCACATCCAATCGGTTATTTGGGCTCTTGTACGTTCGGCAAGGCATCCGCATTTAGATCATAAAAACACGAATGTTCAGACACTGCCAGACTCTCATCAAACATCGTTTGTTATGATATAGCTCATGTTCGAGTTGATCATGGAATAAGTAGCTGACACGAGTTGATCATCGGAACTTTTACCAACAATCTTGGATCGAGATCCACGCTCTTGACAAAGCAACTTGCTCCTCATGACTTTATTTTGTTGCGTTAGGAGGCAATAGGCCATGTTAGCTAACGCCCTTTGGGCGTGATCGTACACCTTATGGCCTTATGTAATAAATCAGGAATGAAATCTATGAAGCTTGTACAATATGGTTTTTAGGTTAGCAAGTAGCAACTATATTCTATCACAAGTCCAAACACCCAATTTTAACTACAACAATTTCTTTATTTCTATTCTTTTAATACTTTCTTCTCTTATAAATCTAGGCCCCGTTTGGTTCACGAAATTTTTTAAAATTAGAATTAGAATTGAAATGTTTTCCGTTAAAAATGTTGTTTACTTGGCACTGTATGAAAATGGAATTTGAATGTTTTTCTTTCAATTCTTCACTCAATAGATTTCAACTTTCCTTCACTCTTTTGATGGAATTTTAAACATTCCCTTGGAATGTTACATAATTACCAAATAGCCTTAGCATCTTTAACAAAACATTCTCCCCACTAAACACACACTCGATCATCTTCTTCAGTCATCTTTAGTTGAGAACATCGAACACAAGCATATTCTTCTTTAATACAATTAATCAACTTTGATATCAAACACTTCAACACCAAACCCAGAATTAGCTTCAGTTCATTACCGTCATCTTCAGTTGAGAACACCACCATGAAATTCTAACCAAGATTGAAGTTCAACACCAAACCCAAAATTAACTTCTATATTAAACAGTCTCGAGAATGTGTTCTTTACGTTGCTTTGCAGAATTGAATCCAAACCTCGAACTAGAGTTAATGTAAAGACCCAGATGAAGAACTCGATTGATGTATAGAACTTCAGTTCGGAGGTGCTTGGCTATGACGATTTCGGGTAATTTGGCTATGACGATTCCGCAATAAGTATAGTTGGTAAACATAAAAAAAATTAATAAGTTGATTTTAAAAAGTTAAAAAATAGATTTAAAAAAGTTAAATAGATTATCTTTGAAAAGTAAGTTACTTTTCAAAAGTAAATTTTTAAAAATAACCAATCCTAAACACCCGCTAAGAATTCGTTAAAGCATTGAAGGATACGACCGGTAAAAATAGGGTGTGTATATAGGTAATTTGGTTAATTTAACTTTCTTAAATCCAATTCTCACTATAATATTACAAACCAAACACGCCCTTATGACATTTCTTGGAGAATGATAGCCAGAAATACTTTGGATTGGAAATATTAAAAAGATTTTGTCAGAAATAAAAGATTATATTTGTTGTTTGAAATATAAAAAACTATTGTAAAAAATATAAGGAAGAATACACACTCAGCACTAGAGTTGTAAAAAAAAACAGCTCGGGATTACGAACCGGTTCATAAACCGGTTAACATAGGGTAAAAAAACCGGTCTGCCCAAACCGGTTCCAAATCGCCCCAGCCCGTTGGTTCCCCTGTCGGTTTGAAGTTCCTCCATACCAAACCGGTTTCAAACCCGGTTCCCAAACCAATTCATAACTCAAATCGGTTCCAAATCGGATTTCAAAAACTAGCCATTAATATAGTCGTAGTAAAAAACTAGCCGTTTTTTTTTTTTTTTCACCCATTTGACCCCACGATACTACTATAAATAAGTTGTGCGTGTTTTTGAATGACAACAATCAAAAACTCTCTCTACACTCTAAAAACTAAAAAATGCTCACTACACTCTTCACATTTGAAGAAACTCTCAAAAATGGTTTCATCTAGCGGTCAATTTTCGTTTGGTTGTGATAAAATGATGCGAATTATACTTTGAAAAATCACATCCTAAATCAATGTTGCAAAGCATTGAAAGGAGAACCGTCTCGTGGTCAAATTTCAATGACATGTGAAGGAAATTTATGGGCTTACAATGTTAATGTGGTTCGAGAGCAAATAGAGCATTTTGTCATCTAAGAAAGCTTACATTTCAAGCACTTTGACAACTGAGTGTTTGACTTGGCTAATTCAACATACTCTCCAACAACGTTACATACATGTAAGTTGTGTTACACTTAAAAGAGATTGTTTAAAAATATGAAAAAAACTAAAAATAAATTAATTTCTTATTTTGAAAATCTACAAACCTATATTAACTTAACTAGTGATGTTTGGTTAATTACTCACGGTTCATCGGACTTATACATTTGTGTCACTGCCTATTGGGTTCAACCTAAATCGTGACAAATGATGAAACGTAAGATTGCGTTTGAATTATTTAATTATCCTCACACCGGTGAGAATATTTTTTTTATCTTATTGACAAAGTTATTCAAATGTATAGTTGAAAAACAAATTTTTGTCAATTTTTTTTATAATGCATCAAATAATACCCTTACGATAGAACACCTAAAATAAAAATTTAAACCAATTTGTGACGGTGTGTTTTTTCATAGTAGATGTGTTGTGCACATCATAAGCTTAGCCGTTCATGATGGTTTAAAAATGATTGAGCCAGCAAAGGATGCTTTTAAAAAAATATTACGTGATATTTTTAGCAATAACTAAAGATATAGTAATCATCGGAAGTTTTGTAAAGACCCGACTTCCAAATATTTAGGTTCGAATTGGGATGTAACTACTAGATGGAATTCCACTTGTAACATGTTTAAAAGGCTATTGAGCATAAAGAAAGTTTAATAGTCTTTCAATTATATTTTGGTGAGTCGTGGGTAGGCTATAACTTACCATCTATCGGGTTGGGCTACTATTGAAGATATAAACAAAATGCTTCATGTTTTTAAATCACAATTACTTGTTTTTTTAGAGTTTATTATCCAACAAGTCCATTAGTAATTCATCAAATATACTTAATGACTTCAAAATTAAATAAATTATTGTTTAGCGATAGACCTTAAGGATATGATACCTCTAATGAAAAAAAAAAGTTAAAAAAATATTCTAAAAAAATGCCCCCGGTTCTTACTTGTGTCCGCTGCCTTAAACACTTGCTTAAATATGTCAGGGTTTGAAACTTTATTTGATAAATTTACCCTTGATTTGGGTTTAGATGAAAAACATTCATTTTATGGTCAAACTTTAAAAGCTAATTTTAATTAACAATTATCGAACATGTTTGATGTGTATTTAGCAAAATATGGTGAACATCAAACATTCATGAGTCAATGAGGCATGCGACACATACCGAAAGTTCAAGTGATCTAATTTTTTCTTTGTATAATACTTTAAGGATGAATGTAATAAACATCAAACATATACGACGGGATTAACTTTTTAGCGACCATAACCAAGAAGATTTTAAATTTTGTGACTTGTTGGCTTGGTGAAAATTTAAGAAAGATCAATTTTCCATCCTATCCACCATGGCCTGAGATCTACTTACCGTCCAAGCTTTCACGGTAGTTTCGAAATCTGTTTTTTGTGTTAGTGCCAGGATTATATCTATACGAAGAACTCGACTCACTGCTCAAGCGTTTGAAATGTCAATTTGTTTGAAGGATTATTTGGATGACACAGAAAGAATACTTGACAAAGTTCACTTGAATGAAAATTGGAATATGAAGCCAAACTATACAAAGACGACGTGGAGGGTGGATTGACACCAGGATTGACCGATGATGAAACAACATATAATGATTACCTTCGAAATAGCTCGGATTCCGGGGGCGAAGAATAAAAACATCTAAAAACGATACGAATAGAGGACTACGCTACTTTTTATTTTTATAAAATAAAGAATAGAATTTTAGTTCTTTTGTAACCGTTCTATATTTTTTAATATATTTTATTTAGATGTTTAAAGTTTA
Source organism: Flaveria linearis (assembly GCA_024085815.1). NCBI lineage: Eukaryota > Viridiplantae > Streptophyta > Magnoliopsida > Asterales > Asteraceae > Flaveria > Flaveria linearis. The sequence continues at coordinate 24,696,475 of CM044010.1, forward strand.
AGTATTGAATAAAAAAATGTGAAATTCTAGTTAATTTTTAATCTTTTAATATTAAAAATAATGAAATAAAAATTTTAACTGGACCGGTTTGGGCCTGAACCGGTTTACAAAAGGGTTGGGTTTTATGGCCCCAAAACCGGCTCCAAACCCGAACAGGTTTGGCCTAAACTGGTTTGCCATCCACACCAATAAACCGGTTCGGTTTGCCAAAAACCGATTTGTACACACCTCTACTCTACAGGGTCTGAAAAATCAATTTTGAAAAGAAGAGGGCTATATCAATCAAAAGTAAAAAGTGATGGGCTAAGATTGAACTCCAGCATTCTCTTTTCCAAAAGCAATTAATAGAAAACTAAAAATAAAAACTTAACACGGATATTATATACACGATTGGCTGTTATTAAAGTGGGCCCCAACTTAATCTAAGCGCGAAAATATCCACAAATGTAAACAAACATCTCCTCCCACAAACCACTGATAATAATCAAAACCCTAAATTCACATGAACAGATGATGTCAAATTCTTTGATTCACTGATAACAATGTCAAATCAATGTTCGAATTTGAGTAATTATAGATCTTTCTCCTTCTGTACCCCGTTTCTTACGTCCCTAAAACCCTACGCCTCCACTCTCCGGCCGTTTTTTCCATTACAACAGAAGCTCATGTTAATCGGTCGGAGATCGAGAAGCAGATCTTCGTCACTTCATCTGACACTAGCGGCTCAATCGGATTTAGTTCTCATTGCAACAACTGGTACGTTATTAACTAGTATCTCTTGGATGATGTACTGTGATTTTGGAAAGTTTTGGTTATAATTTTGTTTGAGCTTTGGTTTAAGTTTAATCGAGGTCTAATACACTAAAGTGGTTACGTGTGTTATGTTTAGAATTATAATATAGATTTAGTGTTGATTGATTTGTTTTAAATAACATTTACTGTGTTATACTTGGCAGAACATCGTGATGGAAGTTTATTATTCCGGTTTGGGGATGCTTCTGAGGTGGTGGAAAATGATGTAGTGGAAGAAGTAGAGAGCGAAACTGAACAAGAAAGTGGTGATGTGAAGGTATTAGATGGAGATCAGGATGCACAACTGATTGTTGCTGTTAATGAGGATGTGGAAGAAAAATTGCAAGATATGAACATTAATGAGGCTACTATAATAGATGAGATGCCATCATGTGATCAATTAGTAGTTGAACCAACTTTAGATGAGGTAAGCCAGCTTCAATCTGTGCATGTCATGGATCAAACTGTGGAGCATGAGTTGCCACAAGTGAGCACTGAAATCAGGGAGGAAGATGATGTTGCTTATGTGATGCCTGCTTCCCATATAGAAGAGGCAGAAAGAGCAGTTGAAGAGGAAGTAATCCGACCCCAATCTATTCCTCTTGAGCTCAAGCCTACTAGTCAAGTTCTAAATATTGACCTTCGGGATACAATGGGTCAGAATCTAGATGATGGAATTTTACAAGTCGATAATGAAACTAATAATCCATTAATTGCTGTCAAGCTTGAAACTATTCAACTTTCAGATAATAAAGTAATGGATTTTACACAACCATACACCGATGATGAATTACACATGGTGGAAAGCAAAGATAGCAGTGAGGGTGATACAAAAGACTTTCCGTTCCCTGCAACCATGCATGTTTCAGATGTTGATATCGATGAAAGGTTGCAAGATATGAATATTAGTGAGGCTACTTTCATAGATGAGATGCCAACATCATTAGGAGCTGAACCAACTTTAGAAGTTTCAACTACTAAAGGCGTGGATGTTAAGGACGTTGATATGGATGAAAGGTTGCAAGATATGAACATTAGCGAGACTACTTTCATAACGGAGAAACCAACATCTGATCCATTTGGAGCTGAACCAACTGTAGAAGTTTCATCTACTGAAGGCATAGATGTTAAGGATCTGGCTGTTGAAGATCACTTGAAACTAGTAAGCAATGATAAGATGGATAAGAATGAAATTGCAGATTTGATGCCTGCAGAACCAATTCTAGAAGAAGAGATAAGCCAGCCCCATTCAACACCTGTTGAACTCAAGCCTAACATGCAAGTTTCAGGTATCAAAGTTCAGGATGCTACATGTCAAAATACAGATGATGAGATTTTACAGGTCATCAGTGAGGATGCAGGTAACGGCCACATTGAGGATGTAGAGCAATCACCCTATCAATTAGAATCCCAACCTATTAAAGGTGAGGGAGTAAAACACAACATGTTAGAACAAGAAAGATTGCAAGATATGAACATTAGTGAGGGTACTTTCATGGATGAGAAGCCAACATTTGATCCATTAGGAGCTGAACCAACTTTAGAAGTTTCAACTACTGAAGGCATGAATGTTAAGTATCTGGCTGTTGAAGATGAGCTGCAACTAGTGAGCATTGATAAGATTGATGAGAACGAAATTGCAGATGTGATGCGTGCAGAACCAATTCTGGAACAGGTGGTAAGCCCGCCCCATTTAACACCTGTTGAACTCAAGGCTACCATGAAAGTTTCAGATATCAAAGTTACTGGTCAGAATCTAGATGAGATGTTACAGGTCATCAATGAGGATACATGTGACAGTTACATTGAGGATGTAGATCAATCAGCCCATCAATCAGAATCCCAACCTGTTCAAGCTGAAAGGTTTCAAGATATGAATATTAGTGAGGGTACTTTCATGGATGAGATGCCAGCATCTGATCCACTAGAAGCTGAACCAAGTATAGAAGTTTCAACTACTGAAAATATGGATGTTAAGGATCTGGCTGTTGAAGATGAGCTGCAATTAGTGAGCGTGGATAAGATGGATGAGAATGAGATTGCAGATGTGATGCCCGCAGAACCAATTCTAGAAAAGGAGGTAAGCAAGCCTCATTTAACACCTGTTGAACTCAGGGTCACCATGCAAGTTTCAGATATGAAAGTTCAGGACGCTACATGTCAGAATCCAGATGATGAGATTTTGCAGGTCATCAATGAGGATGTAGGTGACAGTTACATTGAGGATGTAGATCAATCGCCCCATCAATTGGATTCCCATCCTGTTCAAGACGAGGGAGTGAAACACAACATGATAGAACAATGTACTGAATCGGATGCAGTTGAAAGCTCAATCCAGGTTAGATTTTCCCCTTTTCTTCAACAAAATTATGGTGAAGTTTTAATTCTGGCGTATAACGATCGGATTTTAAGAAGAATTATGTGTGCCATTTCATGTAAAAAATACCTATAAGATAAGAGATGATTCTAATTGTTGCATACTTATCTGTTGCTTGGGTGGAATTTCCTGTATTACTGACAACTCTTTCAAACATAAGCTAATTTCTAACATATTATTTTAATAAAATAGATTGGAATTGTGTATTACTGCCTATAAAGCAAAGTTAAAAGGTAAAAAAACAATATGAAACGTGTGTCCATATTATGGTGCTTGAGTTGTTTATAACCTTTTTACTTTTACTTAGATAATAAAACGTAACAATATTGCATTACATAATATGAAAGTTACACTGAAATCTTCTAACAAACAATGAAAACAAGTTATATGAATATATTATGCCACTAAGTCTATATGGAAAATAATACACTAACTGGAAACATATATAAACGGTCAACAGCTGTAAGTCGTTACCTTAGTTCTGTATAAGTAAAATTTGAAGTTTATCCAACATAATTTCATCATAATTTAACCTTGGAGGCTTCTTTGGTTTAACAATACCCTTTAACATATTTATATTACACAACCATTTTACCCCAATGCACAGATATTAATATATTCTTTAAGCAAATTAATCTTAGTATTTAAACGAAGTTCTAAGTATGAAATATGTTAGCCTTAAACGCACATATTTAGTGATATCTGGTAATTGGTAAATGACAATTATATACATATAACTGAAAACAAGAGTGTGCCTGAGAAATCACTATCTTATACATATCTTATGGGTGTGGTTAAGTATTATAAATCAGAAGATGAGATTGTTTTAAATTTTAAAACCAAAGCATAAGATTGATTTGTTTACATTAATTCTTACACAATTATTCCAATCGTATTACAGCTGTGATTAGGTGTTAAACCTAATTTATAATGGGAATTACACTTGACGCGGTTAAGGAGAATCCTTTTGTTTGCATGATGTGTTTTGGTTGTCCAGCATATGGCCTATCGGACTACAAATCACAGACACCTCAATGCCTTCTCATGGAACATGCATTTCAGCTTGAATTTGGATAATTACTTCGATTTTGGATCATTTCTAATCCGTTATAGCAGTAGCATCTAATACCATACATATCCTTTGTGGTAAAATGAATGTTTAATTTATATTGTAATTGTTGTTAGACTATAATATTTTTTGGCATTACTATAACAATCAAAAGTGTTATTCTATGCATCACCTCTAAAAACCTCTATGAGCCGGATTATCTGCTAGTAATTTTTGGAACTAACTAGTTTTTTTATTTGGTTATGATTTTTAGCTGAATATAGGTTCCCATGACCCAGTACTAGAAGCAGAAAGAACTGAGGACATGGTAGATAGCAGTGAAATTGCTGAAGCATCAGAAGTTACTGCATTACTGTTAGCAGCGGAAGCTGAAGTAGAAAGGTACCGAGCACATCATTTCACTTTTACATACTTGTTTAGTGGAAGTTCATTTTCTTACAGGACTGGCAATGGGACATATTCTTACCAGCTCGTGTAAAATAATGCGAGATATGTTTTCAAAAGGAAAAGTTGATGTCAAATCACTATGTGTAGATTTGTGTTAATAGTTTGTGTATGTTTCTTGAAATTTTTATGAGCTAAGAAGATTTAAATAATCAGTATCAAACAATATAATAGCACATATGGCATATGGTTTACTTCTGAATAAAGCATTTCTGGCCGCTCAGCTAGCAGTGGATGGGTACATTACAAATCTGCCAAAGAACCACTAAATTGACTATGATTCAACTTTGTTTATCGTGCAACATCAACTTCATAATGCCCATGGGTGGAATATTACTGGACACAACTAATTCTTTTTAGTTTGTATAACTTAGCAGGGAGGAGATTTATCTCACAGACGATATCCTGTTATCTGGTGCAGCTTTGTTGGAGCATCCATTTAAGGTAGTATTTCTTGGATATTGTCATCACCTTGTTTTCAATCATTGGACCAAGAAGTTTACTTGTCTAAATAGTTTGATTATTATTTTGCCTCAAAGGAATTGAAGTTACAATAACAAATGCCAGTGATTATTATTTTAATGGTGATTGTCTGTGTCTTTTTCTTTGACTTTCCAGATTTTTTTTTTGGACAGCTTTGACCTATCAATTATGTCTGCTGTTATTTATATCATATTATCATGTCAATAATGATGTTTGTCCAAACATTATATTTCTTTAATTTATGTATATTGTATATCTAATCGAAATGCTAAATACATTAGTTACCTTTGGGCTTTTGGCAAAAGAATTAATCATGTGGATTAGTAATAGAAATAATAATTCCAGGCATTGGCAGGTGGAGATGATGCCTATTTTGTGGCTGGCAGCAAATGGCTAGGGGTGGCTAGTGGAGTTAGCCAGTGGTCATTTGAAGGTATTCCATTTTAATTAACAAACAGTTTCTATGTCTTTTGGAGTATAAAACATAAAGGTTATATGGCTAGTCACAGTTCTTTTTAATCGAGTGATTGATCTACCAGAAAGTGGGAAAAAAGAACACTAAAGTGAAGATTAATTTATTGGCTTAATATTAAAACCAAACTCAGTTATTTTATTTTCTGTATTTTGAAACAGGCACTGGTGCAGGAGTGTATGCCCAAGAGCTCATGAGGACTTGTGAAGAGATCGTGTTGGATACCACCAGTGCACCAGTGACTAACCCTGTTGAACTTCTTTGCAGAGGTGTTAAAGAAACAAATATGTCTGGTTCCTCCAATATTTTGATTGCCAACTTCAATGGTCAGGTTTGTGTTTATATAATAATAAATAATAATTAGATGCATCCTTAAATTTTCTTTTATTTATTTTGCTTATAAATATGGTATTGTGACATCAAATCACATAAGCTTCATCAGTCTCTCTTGTAAGGGCTGTTACATGGGTCATGGCTCTCACATTGCTTTAAAACTTATAGACTACTACTTTAAATGCTGTACCATAGAGTAGATAAGTTGACTATATTGACATGTTTGGCTCTACATTGAAATTAGTGTAAGTGACTAACTATTAAATTGAAATGATATCCTACAAGCAATTCAAGGGATCATATTTTTTATTGCACACTTGGACAATGAATGGAACTGTAACTTAAATTGAAATGAATTCCCTCAAATTCCTTCAAGTAATATAGTGAGGGACTTGAACCAAAGGAACTGGAATCTCCTCTCCCTTACCACTGCCTCCACAACCACCACATTCCAATTTCTTTAATGAATTTACAAAGGAGGCAGGACTATTCCTGTTTTAGATCCTTCAAATTCCAATTCCTTTGATATTCAACTTCCAATTCCTTTGATATTCAACTTCCAATTCCTTTGATATTTAAATTCATTCAAAAAGTTATGTGAATCAAAGTCTGTTTCAATTACTTTGGGTTATAAAAAATGAAACCCTTATTTATTGTAGATCTTAGGTGTAGTGTTAGCACATAAAATATTCACACTTTTATATTAGTTTTTAGCCATGTTTCCATCTCTCTGTTTTCAGTTTCTAATATACTTCTTTGTGGTTCAAATTTCCAAATATTCTCCAACTTTTGGTTTTTTAACATCTAGGATTTTCATCCATATAGAGTTCAATTAACATGTAGCTTGTTAAATTATAAATTTCTACAGACTCTTCATGTAGCTAATATTGGAGACACTGGATTTTTGATAATAAGACATGGTGCTGTCTTTAAGAAGTCTTCTCCATTGCTTCACGAGTTCCATTTTGCATTGCAAGTTGAAGGCTCTGACGACCCCTTACAACTTGTGGAGGTATGTTAATCATGATCTTCACATATATATAGCCGGGACATGGCACTGTTGAATACTTTAATGAATAATAGTTTCAAAATTTCTTAATATTTTGATAAAAAAACATCATAAACTTTTTGACAATTTATGTCAGGAACACGTAATTGAAGTAGAGGTGGGTGACATAGTTGTATCTGCTACAGATGGGCTTTTTGACAATCTATATGAGAGAGTGATAACTATGATTGTGTCCAAGTCTTTGCAAGCTGGGATGCAACCTCAAGTAAACATTTATGTCCTTTCCTACAACATAGACATATTCGGTACATGTTTCTTACGGTTGGAAAATCCTGACACGACATGAAATTTATAAGATTTGGGTCGTCATTACTCATTTCTAACCTGTTTAAATAAATCGGTTGTTTTGGGTTACCTGTTTAATCCATTTAACTAGATGGGATATTCTGATAAATTCAGAGATCATTTTGCTTCCATTAGTAATGAGGATTCGGGATATCACACATTGAATCAATAAAGCCGAAGCCTTTAGCGACTAGAATAACATTTTCCTCTTAAAAGGAAACACAATTTGACTTGTTTAACCCATTTAATAAAACATGTCAGCCCGTTTAATATAGGTTATGACCTGTTAACCAATTAAGTACACCTCAATATATTTATGACACGTTTACAACTTGATCACAACATGTCAATCCATTACAACCCGCCAACCCGTTTGACTTGCAAGTTGAGTTTGAACTCATCTTTACAAGATTTAAGCTTGCTGGGTAGAACTAATATTTTTTTAGTGTGCTAAAAAGTGTAATTAAGCTTCAATAATACTTTACGTCCTTATACTGTCAGGAAATTGCTAACATATTGGCAACAAGAGCACAAGAGGTTGGGAAGTCTGCATTTGTAAGAAGTCCTTTCTCAGATGCTGCACAGGCTGCTGGATACACTGGATATGCAGGCGGCAAGCCGGATAATGTGGCGGTGATTGTGTCATTGGTGGAAAAAAGATCCAACCTTCTAGCGGCGTAACGTCCTCTGCTTTCTTGCATCGGTTTCTCTGATTTTTACTTTACATGCACAGTTAAGGTACATGCTCTAATCTCTCTTACCAATTTAGTCCTGAGAACCGTGTGTAAAATGTATGGCACTTTTCTGGTCAATATGATGCAGTTTTGGTAAGGGTCAAAACGGGGTTTTTGGAGACACGTCCAAGCAGGTCAAGTCGGGTGGGTTGACTTAAAACACTTTTGACCTGTTTGTCATTAACGTAAAAGAATTAGAAACTATGAATTGAAAATATATACTCAATTTGTGTATACCGAACCCACAAATAAATAGTAGTGATGTTTATAATATATTTTTTAGTTAATTGTCATTTTCGTTCCTCAGTTTTGATCTGTTTTATCATTTTCATTCAAAAAAAGTTTTTTTTCTCCTCTGGTTCCTTGCCTTTTTAAAAAGTTGTCATTTAAATCCATTTGCGTTAACTTAGTTAATTGTGTTTTTAAGTTAGAAGCATTTAAGTCATTATATAAATATTTTATTTAAGTTTTTATTTGTATAGTGACTTAAATGCCCCTAACTTAACAAACAAAATTAATTAAGTTAACGAAAATGGATGAAAATAACAACTTTTTAAAAAGTCTGGGAACTTTTTGAGATGAAAATAACAAAACAGATTAAAACTCAAGGACGGATGACAATGAGACTCAAACCCTCAACCTTATGGGAACACCTGGATCCCCTCAACCTTATGGGAACACCTGGATCAATTTACCATTTGCACTATGCATTAATGAATGTAGAAAAGAACACTGTTACACGCATATTTATTTGAGTCAATGTTAATATAAAACTAATGAAGAATTATGTAACCAAAAACATCTACTCACGATGTTTTGGATGAACCCAGAATTGAATGCAAATGATGTTTATGTTATTCTTAAATTTTGTAATTGTTATTATAAGTTATAATTCTTAAATCTTTGTTATTTCATCAATAACTGATTATAATCAACATACAAATCTTTACAGTTGTTGGTTTACTAATAGTTGTTTTTTTTGAACTTGTGTAATATATGAGTTTTAAACTAGAATATGATATTTTAATAAATACTTTAGAAGGTTATATGATAAAAAATAATATCAACATACAATCTTTACAGAAATTGTTGGTTTACTAATAGTTGTTTTTTCTGAACTTGTGTAATATATGAGTTTTAAACTAGAATATGATATTTTAATAAATACTTTAGAAGGTTATATGATAAAAAATAATAATAATACTCTCATGTGACTTTTAATACGTATAGACCTTTTTCATCTAAATTTGTTGAGTATTTAACCTTTGAGATATAAAACATAAGGCATATACTCATATCACAACTAAATGGATCCTAACGAAATTTTAACTTCTATTTAATACCCTTATGGTTCTATATTTTTCTTCAAATTGAAAAAAAAAAAACAAGTCAAAACGCCAACATGTGTACACTAGAAAGTTTAACAGCAACCTATGATCTCACTTTCACTTGGGATTTGGGACTAATTTATTCCCCTTTTTTTTTCTTGTTTCGTGTGCGACATAGTCTAAAATAGTGATGACTACATGTACATGAAGGTTAATATGGCAACAAAGAGGAAGTTAATTATTTGGTCCAAGGGAGAAGCTTGCGACATAATATCATATCATAGGCCTTTATGTCCATCCAAGTTGGGATCTTTCAATACCTAGAAATGGTAAATTACGTAAGTATACATGTTATTATTGCATTATTGCTATGTAATTGGTCTCGTATTATATGATTATATCCGTAAAAGTATTACAAAAGAGGGTTTATGTAATTGACATTCTTATTCAAGGCATGAAATTAATGAAGTTACCTTAAGGGGTTAGTTAACGTAATATGCATTAAGCTCGGTTACATTGGCGGAAGTAGGGAGATGATCTGTTGATAAATTTTTATATTAGTGTCATTGATCTCTACTATACATCAATTAATAATAAAGCAAAATAATTATCAGGCACATGATAATTTATCTTGCATGTTTACATTATCTTCAACTAAGATTGTTCACATGTCCTCATTATATTAAATTTATAAGTTTTGGTAAAGATCTTGACTTCAAAAAATTTGCTTAATAAATGCTAATTTAATACTATATTAATCATATTTTTTTCTGAAAATAAATAATGTTTCATTAAGAATACTTTAGTGAGACTTAATTTTGTTAATATATAATTTAATTTGTAGCTAGTCATTGTTAAAAATTTTAAAAATGTATATAAGGAGGTTTATGCATATTTATGAATAATAAAATCCTTTTATCTCTTTATATTATTGTTTATAACTTAAATATATTTGTTATATATAATAAATTCATTGATATGTTATCTATAATATATATTAGATTATATATATATATATATATATATATATATATATATATATATAATCAATCTATTACATAATTTTTCTATTTCAATCAGTGTAACACACGGGTATCTAACTTAGTTGAAAATATAACAATGATATATTTGAATTAGAGAGATATATTAGGTTTTATGGTATAATTTGTTTTAAAATAATAAAAAAATATAAGAATTAATGATGAAACCAAATATTAGTCATTTTGGCAATTCTTACACTTTTAACTAAATAAATACTTATATAAAGAGATGCTATTTTTGCATAGGAGAAAGTAATTTTATTGAAACTTACTAAAAGAATATGATTCACTAACCTTGACTTGATGTCGACAAAGATTACGACATGACCGTCTACATTGTAGACGGTCATTTCGTGATCTTTGTCGACATCAAATCAAGGTTAATGAATCATATTCTTTTAGTAAGTTTCAATAAAATATTAAAAATCCAATTCAATTTATTAATTTAACCCACTTAAAAAAACCCAACCCAATTAAATTCAACCTATTAACCCATTCACCCACTTAAAAACCCAACCCAATTAAAAACCCAACTCACTTAAAACCCAAAACCCAACCCAACCCTGCTGCGCCCTCTCCCTCTCGTTCGCTACTGCCCTGCTGCGCCCTCTCCCTCTCGTTCGCTACTGCCCTCGAATCGCTGAATGCCTGAATCGCAAGCTGCTCCCTCTCCCTCCCGTTCGCTGAATCGCAAGCTGCTGCCCTCGATTCCTGCTGCTGCCCTCAATTCCTGCTGCCCTCGAAGCTCGAACAGCCCTCTGCGCTCTGCCCTCGATTCCTGCTCGGTTCCTGCGCTCTGCTCTCGGTTCCGAACAGCCGAACAGGTAATTTGAAATTGGTTTGAGACTTTGAGTTTTATGATTGTGGAGTTATTGTGGTGGTGTTGTTGAAAAATTAGAGTTATATGAACTTGAAATTGGTAACTTGAAATTAGTTTGAGTTGGTAATTTATGATTGTGGAGTTATTGTGGTGTTGTTGGTAACTTGAAATTGGTTTGAGTTGGTATATGAACTTGAAATTGGGGATTTGAAATTGGGGATTTGAAATTGGGGATTTGAAATTAGGTTTATGAACTTGAAATTGGGGATTTGAAATTGGAGATTTGAAATTAGGTTTATGAAATTGAATTTTGTTATTTGAATTGTGTTAATTTGTTATATGAATTGTTTAATCTTAGTTTGTTGTTTGAAATTGAACTAGGGATTTGGAAAATGAAGAAACAAGTTCCACCCCCCAAATCCCTACTTGTTTGCTGCTGCTTCTTAATGCTTGTTTGTTTGCGATTTGCTGCTGCTTGCTGCTTATGTTGCCTGCCCTGCTGCTGTTTGTTGGTTGTTTGCTGTTGCAGTGTTGCTCAAACCACTGCCCCCACCCCCCAAATCAAAGAGTTGAATCCTTGAATCCTTGAAGGTATTCTTTCTACTTTCTAGGTTTAAGTGTTATTTGCAAGATTTCTAGAGTAGAAGATTGATTAATTGTTATTTGATTTAATGTTTAGGTTTTATTGACAATTAGGGATTTGTATTGAAATTACTAAATAACATTATAATTTAAACAAATTATAATAAGCTTAAAATTTAAATAACTAAACAACTAACAAACCCAAAATATCAAATAATATTTTATAAAAACATTAATAAGTTAATAACTAACAAACCCAAAATACTAAATAACATGACCAAAATTATAATAAACCCAAAATTTAAATAACTTAAAAACCTAACACGTTTACAAGCTCAAATACCCATTACCCAAACTAAACAAATTTTAAAAAAAATAACTAGTTATACCAATAACCCTCACCGCCTCACCCTGTCGTCGATCACCCAACAACATTTGTCCCTGTCGCTAATGATAATGATATGCAACCTGCTGATTCTGATATCAAGTCAACAACTTCTTCAAGTTCAATTTATTCGAGTTCAATTTCTTCAGATTTGTGTTGAATGATCTTCATTCGGACCCCTTTGTTATCGTATTTTTTCTTTTATTTATATAAATATACGGTATAAAAAAATTTACGTTACCCTTGAACTTTTCTTATAGATCCGCCACTGGTCTACATAGGTTGTTATTTGTATATATAAGAGCATTCATAACCCATTTTTTAGCTTTATTTTTATAATTATATTAAAATTCATTATTTTTTCCTTTTATTTTAATTAGATAATATTTTTTTTATATATTTAACATTATATTTTCTTTCTCTTCTACTTATAATTACTTTCAAAATATATTAAAAAATAAATAAAGATGAACAGTGTTTTACTAAATATAGAGATCTCTAAAATATTGTACTAAATTAATAACATCCTCTTTGAGTTCTTTTAAAAGAAAAAAGGGCGTACCTGGTGCTGCAAAGAGCTCCCGCGTTTTCGCAGGGTCCAGGGAGGGTCCGTCCCATTTTAAGGGAAGATGTACGCGGTCTTTCCCCCCACATTTTGTGGGGAGGCCGTTTCCACAGATCGAACCTGAGACCTTCGGTCCCTTAGGAACAGTTTTTACCGCTGCGCCAAGGCCCGCCCTCAGTTCTTTTAAAAGAAAATTATAAATAAATTCTCCATTCTATTAATTTTAAGATTTTAACTTCTAATCCTTTTTATAAGAGGAACGAATTTCTATACTCACATTCTAAAATTTCGTACTGTCGTTACTCTATGAACTCAAATAGTTTTTCTTAAATAAAAACATTCTTATGTATTAGAATCCTTGGTTGCAAATTTGCAATGGCTTTGGGTTGGGCCATGTGATATGCGAGATTACTAAATACAGATAATCGTATTCACCTATTTGGTAATGTACTTGCCTTTACTCTCAGCGTTTTGCATGCCTTTTGTTAAATGTGCATAAATCGGTTTTTGAATCCGAACCATTTCAGGTTGAATCCGGTTCTATTTGGTCAAAAAAATTATGAACTTGTTTCTACCAAACAGGTATAGCTCGGCACCGTTTTATAATTTGAAGGGAAAATGAATTGTTACGGTATGAAGGCAGGCTTTTTCATATTGATTTTGATTTTGATTTTAGGAGAATTACATATTTTCCCCTACATGCAAACATCATCAATTACATATATACCTAAATTAAAATTTTGATTATATATACCCCCTTGTAAAACTTAGTTAATTACATATATACCCAAATTAGAAGTTTAATTACATATATCCCCTTCTAAAACTTAGTTAATCACATATATACTTGAACTAAACGTTTAATTACATATGTCCGCTTTATTAAACATAAATATTATACATTTATTCATTTGATTATTTTTATTAAAAAATAACTTATATAATTAGTATTTTACTCTTATTTTTAATAAACTATAAAATTATGTTTTTCTTGTTTACTAGCTTTTCGAGTTTTGATTGTTTACTAATATTTCTATACTAATGTTTTTTTATGTACATGTCTCGGAAAAAAAATTAGCATAACAAGGTAAAAAAATAAAAAGAACATAAAAAACATTAGTATAAAAATATTAGTAAATAATCAAAACTCGAAAAGATAGTAAAAAGAAAAAAACATAATTTTATAGTTTATTAAAAATAAGAGTAAAATACTAATTATATAAGTTATTTTTAATAAAAATAATCAAATGGATAAATATATAATATTTATGTTTAATAAAGTGAATATATGCAATTAAACTTTTAGTTCAAGTATATATGTGATTAACTAAGTTTTAGAAGGGGATATATGTAATTAAACTTCTAATTTGAATATATATATAATTAACTAAGTTTTACAAGGGGATATATGTAATTAAAATTTTAAGTTAGGTATATATATAATTAATAAAGTTTATATGAGGATATACGTAATTCTCCCTTGATTTTAACCAGTTTCAAAAGGGGGTTTACAAACAGTTTCAAATCTATGGTTTAGTTCGAATCCAAACCTGTCTTCAAGTTGGTTATGGTACAAGTTAAAAGTCGTTACCGATTCATAGACCACTTATTTTTTTCACCTCTACCACTTGCTAGCAATCTAGGTTTAACATTTGGTAACATATACATACATGTGTATATATATCTACACATATGTATGCACATATATCTAAATATAATACATATGTAAATTAGAGCGTTACTTGTTATAACTCAGTTACATCTCATTTACTTTTCTCGCTTCTCTTTCTTCATATGAAAAATAAGTTTGTTTTTCTCTTCTATATCTTAATTTTTAAATCTTTATTACCATTATAGTTTTCTCACTTCTTTTTTTCACCTAATTAATAAGTTTGTCTTTTGCTTCTCTTTCTTAATTTTAAAATCTTTATTACTAACTAATTAATATTTAATTTAACATGTAGGAAACTAGACCCTAACTAGAGGAGGTGGATAGTTTTCTTTTAAAGATTTCTCCTTTTTGAAAACTTATACATGAAAGAACACTTATTGTAAGCTAATAATAGATAGAGAAATATGTAAAGAGTTTAAGAAATGAGATACACCAATTAAGTGAATGTTAATAAACCATTATATGTCATATTCCCGATCTTCAATTGACAGTTTAGTCCACTAGAATATATATTAACCGGAAGAGATTAAAATTGCACCACGTCTCGCTCTACAAAGAAAGTGATCACCTTGGTCTCACTCTTCAAAAAAAAGTAATCAACTTCTACCTATCACTTTACTAATAAAATGACAACCTTAATCTCACTTAGTATAGAAAGTAATCTCCTTCTACTGATCACCTTACAAAGAAGGTAACAGCCTTGATCACACTAATCTTTCAAAAGGTAGTGATCACCTCTCTCACAAATCACTAACCCACCTATTGATGCCCCTTACAAACCCAAATGATCATGGTGACAAAACATCAATTGTTTTATAAAATTACATTTTTATATGATTAGACATTTTATTCTAAAACTTATTGTAAATCTTTCTAAATTCTTGATACCTAGTTTGTAAGAGTTTATATCAAAATAGTTGGGTTAACTTTTGTATTATAAAAAATAAATTTTATAATGCTTGAGACTAAATAAGAAAATCGTTTTAGGTCATTTTAATCCACATATCATACTACTTTTGTCGTTTCTCTTCTTAATTACACGAGTTGGGTTCTTATTGGTTTCTTTCCGGGCAGTCTTCTTATCGAACTCGTTGATGTTGACTAATTTATCATGTGTCGCTTTGCATTGATTTTACAAATTATGCTTTAATGATTCAAATCGAGTCTTGATCTTCAATGATTTTTGTATGGATTCTTCACATTATACTTTGATAATTTATACGAGTCTTGGCCTCTAATGAATAATTATGTTATGTATTAAATCTTCATTGAATTCCTCTTTACATCTTGATGTCTTGACATAATTGATATTTGATGACATATTCTTATAGTATGCGTATACTTAATGACTTGATTTTAAATAAACAAGCATACTTAATGACTTGACTGTATAGAGATTTGTATGTAGCGTATGATTATCTTATATTAAGCAATTCATACCACATGTCACTTATTTTTAACATTATCAAAATTAGCGTTAATTGTTATCCCATCATTATGTTCTCATTATTCAACCCATGCATCACAGGGGTCTTCACCCTAGTACATATGTGAACACACACACATACATAAAGAAAGGCTCATGATAAAATCAACGAGAAAAATATGAGTTACGAGTTACATATTTAAAACTATGACTTACGTATATGTAACTCATACAATTTACATATATGCAACTCAATCTTCATTTTTTCAATAATAAAGAAGTTAGATTGAAATTTTATAATTAACTAATATAATAAAATCATAATTTACTCAAATACTATTAGACAATTAAATCAGTAAATATTTTATAATTATATATATGATTGAATAAAGGTGTTTCTTTGACGCTAAACATAAAACAAAATTTACATTTTAACACTACATGTATTTTCCATGGTTCTTACATTATGTATAATTATCTATTGAACCGTATACCAAGATATAAATAAAATCAAGGCGTCTCAATTATGATATTATCGGCATATATATGATGAATATTATTTATAAAAGAAGGCTACAAGTGGGTTCGAAAGGGATGGAAGTTGACGGTGGTCCGGTGGAAGGAAATCATGGCATGGATATACACAACAAAATATTAATTATTAAATAAAATAAATCTCCCATTATCAAAGGTTTTCACTTTCTTCTTACTCTTCGGGCCACGCCACATACATTATAGGATAAGATCCATTACAATGCATAAAGAAAACTGAATGTTTTTATTACCTCAAAGTTTTTTTTACTTTGGATATGAACGTTACATTGATTTCACAAAGGTTTTAGAATAAATGTGTAACTTTTTGAACGGCAAATATTTATTAAAGGAGGGTTATAAGTAAGATAGTGAAAATTCCAAAAGAATACAAAAACTCAAAAAGAACAATCATCAAAAGGAATTAGTGAACAAGAGGAAAGCTCCTTAGAGTCCATTTCCCTGCCTTACTCATTCTTGCCTTAATCCACAATGAAAATAGAATTTAATTTTAATATTATCAATAATCTTTGTCGCGATGCTTTCGCTTGATTAAAGATCATTCATTTCTAACTTTTCATATACGTAATTCGGAAACGGGAATGATAGCATGAATCATCTTTTGCTTGCAATGATAATCCGGAACCGTTTTATGAACCTCCATTAAGTCTCGATCTATACGTGAAAGCATAGATATGTGAAATTGAACAACACTCACTTAACCTGCTTCCAAACATGATTAGCAATCGCACAAGCAATAAAAGAATGTTCAACATACTTCTCTCTTTTAGCTAGGTTTTCATTTGTTCATTCCACTGAAAGTTTAAAATGTAAACAATTAGGAGTTTCTTCCCATACGTACGATGCACTAGGAAAACTATATATTAATAACAAAAATTATTTGTAAGAAGATAAAGTTGTAAAATGCCCGTCTTTTACGTCGAGAGTAAGTATGTACATTATTATAAAAATGGATTCCAAATCTGTCATTCAATTACTTGAAGAAGATAGTAGATATTTTCATTTTTTTTATGTGGTCATCATTTTGAATCTTGAAAAAAAAGAAATAATAATAATAATAATAATAATAATAATAATAATAATAATAATAATAATAATAATAATAATAATAGTAATAATAATAATAATAATAATATAATAATAAAAATAATATTAATATTAATTAATATTAATATTAATAATATATATATATATACGTATAATAATAATAATAATAATAATAATAATAGTAGTAGTAGTAGTAGTACTCTAGCAGTAGTAGTAATAATAATAATTATTATTATTAGCATTAGAATTATTATAATAATAATAGTTAGTATTACTATAATTTACAACATTTCCATTTTAATAAAAAGGTAAATAAAAGTGACACGTGTCAGCATCACATTCATTCTAATTGAACTTTTTTCGTTTCTCTTTTCTATTAAATAACTACATTAATTACTAATAATATTATTTATCTATACATTACTAACTTTAGTAAACACATGTATTACACGGTTTGAATAAAAAATATTAAATATATAAAAATTTATTAATTATAAAACGATAGTTTAAGATAAGAGATAATAAACCCTTTATTATAAATAGAATAAAAATTTTATGTTTAAACAAATGTTTTGAAAAATGTAATTTTTAAAATGTTCTTGTTATAACTCCCAACTTTAATTATTTTTTGTTTATGAAAATTTTACTTCTTAAAAACCCTAAACTTCACTTTTGCTCCTGATGGTTTGGTCCAAATAATGGTTTTCATCCAAATGTTTCAAAATCTTGATTTTGCTTCCTGTGGTTTGCAATTTGTTTCAATCAATTCCAACTCATTAACACCGTTAGTTTTTTTTTTGTTAACTCTAAAGGCATTTTAGTCAATTTATTGATAAGGACTAATTAGGCAATTTATTTAAACTTGTTTAGTAATTTAAAGGGTCAGTGTCACACCCTCAAATTCCGGGTCTGGAATCTATCACGGAGGGGTGAACAAACAGGATCGAACACAGTAGTTACACCTGAGATGCAAATATCTATATGATGGATTTCAGATAATTGTTACAATAACGTTCAGAATAATGTTATGCGTAGCGGAAGTAAATATAGATTGTTTCATGATAACATGTCTTAATCATATTTCAGATAATAATCAATAGGTATCTTGAGCTCCTATATGATCCTACGTGCATATCCATAAGCTCCTAATAGATACCTGAGAATACATGTAAATCAAGTGTCAACACAGGGTTGGTGAGTTCATAGGTAAGTAAAACATAGTGATAAATCATCAATTATCATCAAATAGGATTTATAGAAAAAGTGTGAGTTTAATTTACTCACCGGTATATGAATAGCCTGTCGGAACCCTTTTTAATAAGGTGAACCCGCTATCCCACATACCTACTAAGTACAAGCCCAACAAATCCTTCACATTGAATTTGTCCATGTCACTTAGTTTATTATCCTTTTATGTGTATATTATATTTTCATAATAATTTCAAATCAGAGGGAGCAAATCCTCCTTTACATTTATCCTCATATGGGTTGTAAATGGAACTATAATGCAAACTATATAAAGTGCACATCTGCCTTCTCACTACAGAAACAGTCATCCCGAATGACATCAAGATCTTTGTGCATCTGATATGGATCACATGTCCATACCTTTGTGGGGGTAAGTCACTCCCCGATAGTACTATCCAAAAGATCCCTGCTTATTTATAGTCCAGTTTACAGAGAAGGATTTTCATAATAACCATATGTAATCATAAATGTGATCAAATTATTATTTAACATAATACACAAAAATAATTTGTAATTTCAATTACAACATGTATTCCAGCCCCAAAATATTTAAATGATTAAAAAGGGGAATAGTTATGAACTCACCTCAGTTCCTGTGTGGTGTTGACAACCTAGTAAATTCCTGTTAAGGAATTATAATTTCACGTAAGCAAACAGATACAAATCCAAAACCTAAATAAGTTAGATCTTGAACCTGGTGTTCAATTGATCTAGGATTTGGTTTTCTAGGATTTGTTATAAACATTAAATCATTTAATTATTTTGTTAATAATTAATGATTTATATAAAATTTAATTAGTTTAATAATGATTTTGACATATCATTATATTCTAATTAAATTATAGACGTTATATAAACATATAAGTTTATATTTAATTTTTGTAAGATTTTATAAATATTTAAATTTATAAAATCTAATTCGTATTTATATTATCAAAATAAATCCCTAAATAATATAATATCCATTAATAATTTGATTGTTTTAATTTATATTTAAAAACCCATTTTTGTATTGATAACAATTTATAATACATGTAATAATTTATAATGCATGTAATAATTATTTACATAAATAATTAGGGTTTTTAAATAATTAAATTTCTACAATTTTTATGATTTATCATTAATTAAAAATGATATGGTGTTCAATTAATGAATTAATACTTTAAATCATAATTTAAAGTCTATTTTTATAAAAATGGCTATTTATAACATTTATAAGTAATATTTTATAATATTTGTAATAATTAACTAAATAAATAAATAAGGTTTTTAAAGAAATAAATTTTCCAGAAATAATTATATAACCTATAAAATGAACAAAGTTTATAATAATTATTTTTATAATTTTTAATAATTTTTCTGTATTTTTAAATTGATCAAAAAGCTTTAAAAAAAAATAAATGTTGGGGCAAGGGTTCGAACCCTTGACCTCTAGGATTGTAAGTGAAGACTGAACCGGTGAACCAAAGGCTTATAGCCGCAATGGTTCTCGGTTTCCTTTTCTTTTAAACGCATTTTCAAATTGTTCATCCCAACCAGGAACCCTAGTTCGATTCTTGTTCCAATCGAACACCATTCGGATGTTGATAACCAAATCAAATATGGGGCTTTTAATCCCCTCATTAAACCGAGCGTGTAAGTGTGTCCAATTACCTGAATTGGGTTCGAACTGATGATGAACACGACGAAGAACAGTCGCGGCTAACGTGGAATCCAAAAGATGATCAAACGTTGATGATAATGAAATTAACTTCACAGGAAGTCTCCAATAACTCTAATGATCAAAAGCCCTCTATTGTTGTCGTGTAATAGAACTCAGAAGGTGAAATCGAATAGGTTGCAGGTCCGAACACAAGGAGGAATTAAATGGATATGTTTGTATGTTTTTAGCTCAAATGAAAGTCGAGGGAAGTTTTTAAATAACCAGAATATCGTTAATGCTCAATCAATTTGAGCATTGTTTATTGTTTGGTGCGTGTTCGTAGTGGGTGTCGGCCGAACTTTCGGTCGTAGTGGTAATCGCACCTAATCGACATGATTATTCAAATTGACATGGCCCATGTGTTCGAGACACTCACGCGAAAGTGTCGGCATCGTTTGATTGGATTAAAACGGCCTAACTTGGCCTTTGGAAGACGCCGGAGGCCGCCGGAATAGTCGCCGGAAAAAGGGGTCGGCGGCGGGTGTTTGAGATTTAAACAAAATTACACAATTGGTCCCTGGGGTTACAACAGTTAACATTTTATGTTCTAAGTTTATAAAACAAGTTTCAAAAATTACCAAACAACCCCTGGACTTTATTAAATCAATTTAATAATTCTATAAATTATTATTAATAACAATATTTCATTATTATTAATATTATCATTATTAACATTATTAATTTTAATAATAATATTATTATTATTATTATTGTCATTATTTTGATAATAATATTATTATTATTATAATTATTATTATTATCATTATTTGTAATAATAATAATATCATTATTATTATTTTTATTATTATTATCATTATTCGTAATAATAATATCATTATTATTATTATCATTATTTTTATTATTATCATTAAATAATAATAAAATATAAAAATAAATTATAAATTCACATAAAAATCTCATATTAATTCACGGAAAATTTCGGGTTGTCACATCATCCCCCTGTTAGAGGAATTTTCGTCCCGAAAATTAAGATGTACTAGTAACATTTTTGAACAGACTAGGATATTTGCGCATCATTTCGTCCTCTCGTTCCCAAGTGAACTCAGGACCACGCCGGGAGTTCCACCGAACTCTGACAATCGGGATCTTGCTATGCTTAAGCTGTTGACTTCTTTATCCATGATTTCAACTGGTTCCTCGATAAACCTGAGTTTCTCATCTACTTGCAGTTCCTCTAAAGGCACAACAAGTGATTCATCGGATAAACACTTCCTTAGATTAGATACGTGGAAAACATTATGCACACCACCAAGTTCAGCAGGTAGATTTAATTCATAGGCTACTGGGCCGATCCTTCTGACAATTTCAAAAGGTCCCACGTAGCGAGGGTTCAATTTCCCCCGTTTCCCAAAGCGTATAACTCCCTTCCAGGGAGATACCTTTAGCAAAACTTTATCTCCTTCCTGAAATTCCAGTGGCTTGCGGCGTTTATCAGCATAGCTTTTCTGGCGATCCCTGGCAGCAGCCATGCGTTCTCTTATCTGGACAATTTTCTCATGAGTTTCAAAGATCAACTCTGGACCAGTAAGTTGACTATCTCCAACTTCTGCCCAGCAAAGCGGTGATCTACATTTTCGTCCATATAAGGCCTCGAATGGTGCCGCCTTGATGCTCGAATGATAGCTATTGTTATATGAGAACTCTACCAAAGGTAAATGACCTTCCCAGTTCTTTCCAAAGTCAATAACACAAGCCCTAAGCATATCCTCAAGAGTCTGTATGGTTCTTTCACTTTGACCATCAGTTTGAGGGTGATAGGCTGTGCTCATATCTAGGCGAGTGCCTAGAGCTTTCTGAAGTTTTCCCCAGAAGATTGATGTAAACCGTGCATCACGATCAGAGATAATAGACACTGGCACTCCGTGTCTAGAGATAATTTCCTTGATGTACACCCTTGCAAGCTTCTCCATCTTGTCTTTCTCACGGATGGGTATGAAATGAGCGGATTTGGTGAGACGGTCAACGATAACTCAAATGGTGTCATTGCCCGTTTGAGACTTGGGTAAACCAGTGACGAAATCCATGGTTATCATTTCCCACTTCCACACGGGAATTTCTGGTTGGGTTAACATTCCTGAAGGCTTCTGGTATTCGACCTTGACTTTAGAACAAGTCAAGCACTTTGAGACATAGGTTGCAATGTCTGCCTTCATTCTTGGCCACCAGTAAACAAGCTTCAAGTCGTAATACATCTTATCTGCACCTGGGTGGATAGAGTATCTAGACTTGTGGGCTTCATCCATGATCAGGCTCCTCAGATTCCCGTATAGGGGTACCCAAATCCTTCCTGCTATAAAGCGTATCCCATCCGAATGAACTTCAAACTGTTGGTCTAGCCCTCGAAGGTTTTCATCTTTAATGTTCTCTTCTTTCAGGGCTTCAGTCTGAGCATTCAAGATTTGTGCCGGCAGGTTGCTTTGAATGGTAAGTTGTAGAGCTCGCACTCTACGAGGTTTCACATGTTCTTTCCTACTCAAAGCATCTGCCACAATATTTGCTTTACCAGGATGGTACTTGATGGCACAATCATAATCGTTTAGTAGTTCAAGCCACCTCCTCTGCCTCATGTTCAGCTCCTTTTGATTATACAGGTGTTGAAGACTCTTGTGATCGGTATAAATAGTGCATTTAGTACCGTACAAGTAATGTCTCCATAATTTAAGAGCAAACACAACAGCTCCCAGTTCTAGATCATGAGTTGCATAGTTCTTCTCATGAGCCTTTAACTGTCTTGAGGCATAGGCTATGACTTTGTCTCGCTGCATCAAAACACATCCCAGACCCTGAACAGAAGCATCACAGTAGACTACAAAGTCTTCTATACCGTCGGGTAGGGACAATATAGGTGCACTGCACAACTTCTGTTTCAGTGTTTGAAAGGCAGCCTCTTGCTTGAACCCCCAATGATATGCTACCCCCTTTTGGGTAAGCATGGTCAATGGTTGAGCTATCTTGGAGAATCCCTCGATAAATCTCCTGTAATAGCCGGCTAGTCCCAGAAATTGTCTAATTTCCGTTGGATTAGAAGGTGTAGGCCAACTTTTGATAGATTCAATTTTAGCTGGGTCTACATGAATTCCATTAGCATCAATTACATGGCCAAGGAATTGAACTTCTTTAAGCCAGAAATCACATTTCGAGAACTTAGCATAGAGCTCCTCCCTCTTTAGTAGTTCAAGAACCAATCTCAGATGTTCTTCATGCTCACTCTCATTTTTGGAATAGATCAAGATGTCATCAATGAAGACAATGACAAACTTGTCTAAATAGGGCTTGCATACACGATTCATGAGATCCATGAATACAGCAGGTGCATTTGTTAGCCCAAACGGCATGACTGTGAATTCAAGGTGACCATATCGAGTTCTGAAAGCCGTCTTCATAATATCTTCATCTCTGACTCTCAGCTGATGATAACCGCTTCTAAGATCTATCTTGGAGTAAATGCTCGAACCTTGCAGTTGGTCAAATAAGTCGTCAATACGTGGCAAGGGATAACGGTTCTTGATCGTCACTTTGTTCAGTTCTCGATAGTCGATGCACATCCGGAAGGTTCCGTCTTTCTTCTTTACAAATAACACTGGTGCTCCCCATGGTGACGAGCTAGGTCGAATGAATCCTTTATCAAGGAGTTCCCTAAGCTGGTCAGATAGTTCTTTTAATTCAGAAGGTGCGAGACGGTATGGTGCCCGAGCTATAGGTGTAGCTCCAGGTACTAACTCGATTGAAAACTCGACCTCTCTTTTAGGGGGCAATCCAGGCAGTTCATCAGGAAACACTTCAGGAAATTCCCTGACGACGGGTACATCTTCAATCTTTCTTTCCTTCTTCTCTTTGTCAGTGACTAAGGCTAGGATAGCAGTATGTCCTTTTCGAAGACACTTTTGAGCCTTCAAGTAAGAAATAACTCCCATCACGACACCAGTCTTATCTCCCTCCACACACAAGACTTCATCATTTGGTAGGGGGATACGAATCATTTTGTCTTTACAGATAATTTCTGCAGAGTTTTTGGATAGCCAATCCATACCAACTACCACATCGAAGCTTCCCAAAGTAATGGGCATGAGGTCTATTGGTAGGATATGACCTGATAAATCTAGTGTACAGTTTTTCAGGATTTGTGATGCGGTCAAGGATTTACCATTTGCTACTTCTACAACATATGGCTCATTTAGGGGTACAGGGTTTACATTCAGGTGATTATAGAAAGTATTAGATACGAAGCTTCTATCAGCTCCCGTGTCAAATAATACTATGGCATAAACATTATTCACCAAAAATTTTCCCATAATAACGTTAGGGTCTTTGAGAGCCTCACCTTTGCCAATAACGAAAGCTCTGCCCTTGGCTGTATCTTTCTTTTCCCCAGTGCAGTCTTTAGCAATATGGCCCTTTTCTCCACATCTGAAACAAATAACTTCCTTCTTTCCACCATTCTGCTGATTACCATCCTTCTTTCCTTGGTCTTGAGTCTTGGTTCTACATTCAGGAGCAGTGTGCCCCCTCTTGTTGCATTTGTAGCAGATGATTGCGGTACACTTGCCATGATGACGCTTGCCACACCTCTGACATCTAGACGGAATGCCCTGATTGTCTTGGTGCTTTTTCTGATCTTGCTTCTTGCTTGTACCTTGACTCTCACTGTCTTTAGCATCTTCAAACTTTCTCTTCCCCGAGCTTTCAGCAGCGAAACCCTTACCCTTGTTTCTTGGTGGTAACTTCCCCTGAGCCACAGCCTCATTAGTCAGCTTGTGAGCTATCCTAATGGCCTGTTGGATTGAAGTTGGGTTGGAGGAAGTGACCATAGATTGAATGACCGGAGACAATCCACGGATGTAGCCTTCAATTCTTCTGTGAGCAGGCTCCATCATATGAGGACACAAAGTTGCGTACTCATGATTTTCGGTGGTATACTTTTCAATTTCAGATCCCACCATTTTGTGGTTCCAGCATTCGGTTTCAAACCTTTGTACTTCTTCTCTCGGGCAGAATTCTTCCATCATTAGTTGTTTGAATTCCTCCCAATCCATAGCATTGGCCAGGGAGAGAGTAAGTCTTGAAACTTCTGTCTTCCAGAACGAAAGTGCAGCTCCACTCAAGGCTCCGGATGCATACTTGGTCCTACTCTCATCGGGACATTCAGATATAGCGAAGATGGATTCACATTTCTCGAACCACCTTATGAGCCCAATGGCCCCTTCTGCCCCAGTGAAGATATCAGGTTTGCAGTCTAGGAACTTTTTATATGAATAGTGATGACCATTCTGAGCAGCCTGAGTGGCTAGGGCTGCAGCAACACCTTGATTGACCAAGGCTTGTATTTCTTCAGGAGTCATCCCTATTGGGACAGTTCCTCTGGCGCGTCCTCTACCTCTGCCTCTGCCCGCTGGTGCGTCCATCTATCATGAAATTGTTTGGTGAGAATTCACACTTTGACATATTCAATAGATGCATTTTATATCAAATATTCAAAGTATGGACAATTACTGTAGGACAGATGGGAATTTAAGAAAACTGGGTTTTTCGATTAAATTCGGCGAGGCACGAGTACTAAGGAAACAAGTCTCGCTTTAGGTTAGGACAAGCGTAGCTTAGATTATCGAATGGAACATATCAAGGTAATTTGACCTATTTGCCTTAAAGAATTGTATATGACTGTAGTAACTTCACGTGTTACAATAGCGGAAATCTTACGGCCAGAGTTTCTAAATCGTGAACGGATTTGACGAGAAGACGTGCTGAATAATATGGAAAGAAGAAACCTTTATGAAAAACGGGTAATTGGTTTCTAAAACTTTTCAAAATAATAAAATCATTAATGAGATTGTTTAGAATAACAATGAGAGGTTAGGAGTGTAAACGTTCGGTTCGCAAACCAAAGCGAATACGTTGACTTATCAAAGTATTTGTGTCCACCACAACCTTAACGAGGACATGCGTACCTATAAGCGAATACTCATCTCGAGGGTTCCCAGGTGAGGTAATCAAGTTGTATGAAATACCTTGCCTAGACAGAACACCTTAAGATACAGGTATCCCACTCTTCCAGCATTGCATGTTCTCGGTCATGTGACACGGACTTTGACGAGATTTGAAAACCATTTGATTTAGGCACGATGATAAGTGTAGATCCCACGTGTCGTTGAGAATAAGTTTAGGAATGAGTCAAAGAGTCAAAGTCATGTTTAGGAAAACAACTATCTAAGTTTAAGCATATAACTTCTTAATCTTAGTCAATCTCTAACTAAGGCAATTTACTTTGTGCAACTATTGTGTGTGGCTATAGGCTAGATGCAATTCCTAACTCACTATAACCAATGGCTCTGATACCAATCTGTAACACCCGGCCTCTCACACCAACAATATTGTCCGCTTTGCCCACGAGAAGCTCACGGATTTGCTTTTGGTTGCCCGGGTGAAAACTTCCCAGGGAGGTCACCCATCCTTGGATTGCTCCCACCTGAGCACGCTTAACTGTGGAGTTCTCCTCTCATCCACAGCCAATACGCCCAAAACGCGTTGTTGATATTAGAGGCCAGACATTCCTTATGAACCAGGAATCTCTCCTGTCCACGGCCGATGTGGGATATGTGTAGGGTGTCACAAGCACCCCCTGTTTGGACTCATCGTCCTCGATGAGCCCGAGAAGTCACCATCCTTGGTGAGGTATGTCCCACACCCCGAACGGCACAGGAGTGGCTCTGATACCAATCTGTCACACCCTCAAATTCCGGGTCTGGAATCTATCACGGAGGGGTGAACAAACAGGATCGAACACAGTAGTTACACCTGAGATGCAAATATCTATATGATGGATTTCAGATAATTGTTACAATAACGTTCAGAATAATGTTATGCGTAGCGGAAGTAAATATAGATTGTTTCATGATAACATGTCTTAATCATATTTCAGATAATAATCAATAGGTATCTTGAGCTCCTATATGATCCTACGTGCATATCCATAAGCTCCTAATAGATACCTGAGAATACATGTAAATCAAGTGTCAACACAGGGTTGGTGAGTTCATAGGTAAGTAAAACATAGTGATAAATCATCAATTATCATCAAATAGGATTTATAGAAAAAGTGTGAGTTTAATTTACTCACCGGTATATGAATAGCCTGTCGGAACCCTTTTTAATAAGGTGAACCCGCTATCCCACATACCTACTAAGTACAAGCCCAACAAATCCTTCACATTGAATTTGTCCATGTCACTTAGTTTATTATCCTTTTATGTGTATATTATATTTTCATAATAATTTCAAATCAGAGGGAGCAAATCCTCCTTTACATTTATCCTCATATGGGTTGTAAATGGAACTATAATGCAAACTATATAAAGTGCACATCTGCCTTCTCACTACAGAAACAGTCATCCCGAATGACATCAAGATCTTTGTGCATCTGATATGGATCACATGTCCATACCTTTGTGGGGGTAAGTCACTCCCCGATAGTACTATCCAAAAGATCCCTGCTTATTTATAGTCCAGTTTACAGAGAAGGATTTTCATAATAACCATATGTAATCATAAATGTGATCAAATTATTATTTAACATAATACACAAAAATAATTTGTAATTTCAATTACAACATGTATTCCAGCCCCAAAATATTTAAATGATTAAAAAGGGGAATAGTTATGAACTCACCTCAGTTCCTGTGTGGTGTTGACAACCTAGTAAATTCCTGTTAAGGAATTATAATTTCACGTAAGCAAACAGATACAAATCCAAAAACCTAAATAAGTTAGATCTTGAACCTGGTGTTCAATTGATCTAGGATTTGGTTTTCTAGGATTTGTTATAAACATTAAATCATTTAATTATTTTGTTAATAATTAATGATTTATATAAAATTTAATTAGTTTAATAATGATTTTGACATATCATTATATTCTAATTAAATTATAGACGTTATATAAACATATAAGTTTATATTTAATTTTTGTAAGATTTTATAAATATTTAAATTTATAAAATCTAATTCGTATTTATATTATCAAAATAAATCCCTAAATAATATAATATCCATTAATAATTTGATTGTTTTAATTTATATTTAAAAACCCATTTTTGTATTGATAACAATTTATAATACATGTAATAATTTATAATGCATGTAATAATTATTTACATAAATAATTAGGGTTTTTAAATAATTAAATTTCTACAATTTTTATGATTTATCATTAATTAAAAATGATATGGTGTTCAATTAATGAATTAATACTTTAAATCATAATTTAAAGTCTATTTTTATAAAAATGGCTATTTATAACATTTATAAGTAATATTTTATAATATTTGTAATAATTAACTAAATAAATAAATAAGGTTTTTAAAGAAATAAATTTTCCAGAAATAATTATATAACCTATAAAATGAACAAAGTTTATAATAATTATTTTTATAATTTTTAATAATTTTTCTGTATTTTTAAATTGATCAAAAAGCTTTAAAAAAAAATAAATGTTGGGGCAAGGGTTCGAACCCTTGACCTCTAGGATTGTAAGTGAAGACTGAACCGGTGAACCAAAGGCTTATAGCCGCAATGGTTCTCGGTTTCCTTTTCTTTTAAACGCATTTTCAAATTGTTCATCCCAACCAGGAACCCTAGTTCGATTCTTGTTCCAATCGAACACCATTCGGATGTTGATAACCAAATCAAATATGGGGCTTTTAATCCCCTCATTAAACCGAGCGTGTAAGTGTGTCCAATTACCTGAATTGGGTTCGAACTGATGATGAACACGACGAAGAACAGTCGCGGCTAACGTGGAATCCAAAAGATGATCAAACGTTGATGATAATGAAATTAACTTCACAGGAAGTCTCCAATAACTCTAATGATCAAAAGCCCTCTATTGTTGTCGTGTAATAGAACTCAGAAGGTGAAATCGAATAGGTTGCAGGTCCGAACACAAGGAGGAATTAAATGGATATGTTTGTATGTTTTTAGCTCAAATGAAAGTCGAGGGAAGTTTTTAAATAACCAGAATATCGTTAATGCTCAATCAATTTGAGCATTGTTTATTGTTTGGTGCGTGTTCGTAGTGGGTGTCGGCCGAACTTTCGGTCGTAGTGGTAATCGCACCTAATCGACATGATTATTCAAATTGACATGGCCCATGTGTTCGAGACACTCACGCGAAAGTGTCGGCATCGTTTGATTGGATTAAAACGGCCTAACTTGGCCTTTGGAAGACGCCGGAGGCCGCCGGAATAGTCGCCGGAAAAAGGGGTCGGCGGCGGGTGTTTGAGATTTAAACAAAATTACACAATTGGTCCCTGGGGTTACAACAGTTAACATTTTATGTTCTAAGTTTATAAAACAAGTTTCAAAAATTACCAAACAACCCCTGGACTTTATTAAATCAATTTAATAATTCTATAAATTATTATTAATAACAATATTTTCATTATTATTAATATTATCATTATTAACATTATTAATTTTAATAATAATATTATTATTATTATTATTGTCATTATTTTGATAATAATATTATTATTATTATAATTATTATTATTATCATTATTTGTAATAATAATAATATCATTATTATTATTTTTATTATTATTATCATTATTCGTAATAATAATATCATTATTATTATTATTATCATTATTTTTATTATTATCATTAAATAATAATAAAATATAAAAATAAATTATAAATTCACATAAAAATCTCATATTAATTCACGGAAAATTTCGGGTTGTCACAGTCAGTTATTTAAACTCCAATCCCCACCACCACTGGCCATCATAAGCGACGCCGCAACCAGCCACCATCACCGCCGACGCCGCCGGTCACCATCACAACCCATCTTTCATCTCTATCCTTACACCAAAATCCACACCACCACCTCCTGCCACCAACACCCACCGCTACCTCCACCATCACACAACCACACACCTCCACCATCGCTCCACCATCGCACCACCACCTGCCTCCATCATCGCTCCACCATGGCTCTACCATCGCAACCCACCTATTATTTCCTATTACCATCTAACCATCACCATCGAACCCTACCTGTTACATCAACTACCACACCCCACTATCTAATCATCACCATCATAGCCCACTTGTTACACCAACACCAAACCACCACCACACAACCCTAGATGAAGCCTTATCACAGGCGGCCAACCACCATCGCCCTCAGATCTCCACCATCAATCTGCCTCATATATCAATTTGTTAGAGAAAAAACCCACAAAAAACCCTAAATCAATTTTGGTATGTAGAGGAAGATGGTCATGTAGAGTGTAGACTGGACGATGATGATGGTAACAGATGAATCCGGTGGTGGAACTTGCGGCGGTGCTGTGGGGTGGCACCAGTGGTGGAAGTTACGGTGGTATACGTGGTGCTAGGTGACCGAGGCACAAAAGCGGAGGCGGGTTTGGGTGGTAGTGGCGGTGGTGCATGGATGATGTCAGAGGTGGTGATTGTGTTGTTGTTGTGGTGGTGGTGGTGACTGTTTTGTGGTGGTGGTGGTGGTTGTGTGGTGGTGGGTGGTTTTTAGGGGTTTTTTTTAGGGAGAGAATTAGAGAGAGATTGTGTGATATACATATACATATACATATACATATACATATACATATACATATGCATATACATATGCATATACATATACATATACATATACATATACATATACATATGCATATACATATACATATACATATACATATACATATACATATACATATACATATACATATACATATACATATACATATACATATACATATACATATACATATACATATACATATACATATACATATACATATACATATACATATACATATACATATACATATACATATACATATACATATACATATACATATACATATACATATACATATACATATACATATACATATACATATACATATACATATACATATACATATACATATACATATACATATACATATACATATACATATACATATACATATACATATACATATACATATACATATACATATACATATATATATATATATATGTGTGTGTGTGTGTGTGTGTGTGTGTGTGTGTATGTATTAATAATATAGTTTTAACATATTACATTATCAGCCCCTATTAGCAAAATGTCTATAATTAACCGACTTATTTAACGGAAGTTGGAGTAAATTGAAATGAATTGCAAACCATAAGGAGTAAAATCGTAATTTTAAAACGTTTGGAGGAAAACCGTTATTTGGACCAAACCACAGGGAGTAAAAGCGAAGTGTACTCTATTTTGTATTTTTTAAAAGTTTGATTTTTTAAAAAAATTATTATTTTATAAAAAATTATTTTGTTTAAAAATAACATTAATCAAAAGATCTCTTTCTTAATTTACTTAAAAAACTATTTTAATCTAAAAATATCATTAGTAATTAATATGATTATTTAACAAGAGAGATAAGCGTAAAAAATTGGTGAGAATAAATATGATGCTGCCACGTGTCGCTTTTAGTTATGTCACACCCTCAAAATCCACCGGCGGGGTTCTACCGTAAGACGCGTGACAAACCAGGATCTCAGACACAGTTATATCAAACGACACTATATGCGTTTTCAAAATAAGCGTTTGACCATATATCAGAGTAAATCAATGCTGAAGTGTAAACGTTTGAAAAACCATAAGTAATAAATGCCCAAAACACTACGCCCAATGAAAAGCAGTAAATGTAAAGGAACTTGCTTTCATATGATAAAGATGATGCATGAGCCTCAGATATGCAGCCCTAGCCTTAAGCGTGCAGCGATCTGAGAAGACATGCTAAAGTGTGTCAATACAAGGTTGGTGAGTTCACAGGTTTAAATCATTAAATATGTTTGAGCGTTTGCCTGTAAAAGTAAACAAAGGTATACCATAGGTAGCTAGCCTATATATCGAGTTACTTAGTGTTTCGAACCAAAGCTGACTGTTTATGAGTTGTTTAGTCTTCCGCCATCAAAAGTAGAGGGCTTGCACCTTTGAAATGCCCCGTAGTTACAGCCTCGTGCCGGCTCCTGCACAGGCTCTTCCTCCTCCTCATCATCATCGGAGGGAATTCTCTCAGTCTCCAGTTGCTTCCTTCCTCCCGAGGACCGTTCCCCTCCCTTCTTTCTCCTTCCCTTACAGCCTTAATTACTTCAGTCACCATAGACGGTAAGATCGTCTGCATGACCTGATGAACTTCTTCCACAACAGCCTCCTTTACTGAGGCTCTCAAATTGGCGCTCTCATCTCCACCCTCCGGATGAGGGGTCTCGGGTCCTTCATGAACCACCTTTTCAACTCTAGGCCTTCCTCTTTTGGGCCGCAATGTAGCACCAAGTCCAACCCGCGAAGCCTTAGATGATCTACCACCGGCCATCCTCTAACACACCCTAAAAGATTCAAACACCAACACGGTCATTCGAGGGAATAGCTCAGTTTATGTCAAGTATAGTAAGTCCCTAATTATAATGGCCAGTTGTGATTAGCCACTTATTTTACTCTTCATACCCCGAGCATTACCTGTCCTGACTACATCAGTATCTAAATCTACAAACAACACATAAACCACATAACATGCGCATGTAATACTGGTTAACATTTAGAAAATACATGATGGCACGCAGCTACTCAGACTGGCATCCCTTCCCTTTCCGTCCCATTTTCAGTTTAAGTTTAGGTTTATTTTGAAATTTTACCCGTTTCACTTAAACTTTAGCTCTGATACCAACTTGTAAGGCCCCATTCACGGGATACTTACAGCTGGTCAATCATCGCACATAAAACATATAATTACATTCATATTTCATAAAACATCACAGCGGAACATTAAAATAACCTTTCATTTATATGTAAATGCTTTTGCAAGTTAATACAATATTCATTACAAAACGTCGTTTGTTCGCATTACAGTACAAAAACATTAATCAAAAGAATGTCATCCAAAAGAGCCCCAACAACGTTACCTGCTAACTGGAAACACATAAAAGTTAGCGTTGCTGAGTGAGTTCTAGTTTTATACTAAAACATACTGTACTTTCGTTTAAAAACCACTCTTTACTTTTGCATGTGATCACACATCATACGTACACATAGATAATATCATTATTATCTTCATCATTCGTTCATTAACTTTCATTCATACGTTCTTCATTACTTCTTTTCATTCCATCAAAACTATGAACTTTACCCCACCGTCGTGCATAAAGCGGGTACTGGGCCGAAGTCTATCATAGACCTTCCGTCATGGCGCACAACAGCCTGGCCACAGTACCTAAGGGTAAATTCAGGCGTACCATTGTCATGCGCTATACCCACCGTCATGCATAAAGCGGATACTGGGCCGAAGTCTATCATTGACCTTCCGTCATGGTGCACAGCAGCCTGGCCACAGTACCTAGGGTAAGCGACAAAGGTTCTATACAAATGGTCAATCACAAAGAAAGACCCCGATGTGCATCCTTCTGGGGTAGCTAACCCACACACCGTTAGACTAACACCCTTCATTGGGCGTGTTCCCACTTACAAGGCTTGCAAGACTTACTTTACCTTCCTTCGTTCGTTAATGCATGCATTTATTCATCACGTTCCTTTTGTCATTATCTTCCACTTTAGGTTACATAATACTTTCTTTTCATTTATTAACATTTAACGTAAAGCCAGGGGAAAATAATCATACATATTAAGGAACATCAACATAAGCATACAAACATCGCCATACACGACACCATCATACATACATAACATACATCATATATACCATCATGCATAAACATCAATCATACATCATCATCATGACCATCATAACGTCTATGACCTCGAAAGTCAACTTACACGAACCCTCGGGAACCTCCAAAGTTAAAGCTTACCTCTACACATCCCCCCAAAAGTCAGAAGGTTGAACTATGTTCTCTCGGGCACTCGAGCCCTATTTGGGCGTATGGACACCCTTCAGTCGCATGACCTCCTAGGCAACTGAATACTTAGGCGGATGGACATCAGGCGAATGGACCCTATGCGGATGGATCTATGCGGATGAGTACTATGGGCGAATGAACACTATACGAATGAGCACTCAGGCGTATGGACCTCAGTCGTATGACTCCCATGTGAATGAACTTCAGTCGCACGACTCACATGCGAATGACCCCCAGTCGCACGACTCACATGCGAATGACCCTCAGTCGCGTTACTTTCGGTCACATGACCTCCAGTCGCATGCCATTCGGTCGCATATCCCTAACTGATGCAGAATGCAGTTCTTCCCCGAATCCAATCTGCCATTTTCGGCCTCCAAGCCCTTCCAAACCTGTTCTAAGCTCAAATTGACCATCCTAAACCTTAGAAACACATATCACCACACCATACAAGCACACACAAGCTCAAAATTAAAACCCAATCGTATCACACACAACACATACACACGGGTCAACACACACATACTTTAAAAACAGGTTTCACTATGTGTTCCAGCCCCAAATAAGTTGAAAACAAGTAAAAGAGGGGTCCTAGAACTCACACAAACAACACCGCCGAGTAGAGCTTCAATCTAACCCACTTGACTTCGACTCTTGCACCTTGATTCGCAAGAAAACCCGGAGTTTTTTGCTCTTTTCTCCTATCTTCTCTCTTTGGCTGATTTTCACAAGTGTGGGGGAGGGTGTGGGCTGCCCTCCCCTCTTAATCCCCCACTCTTCCAAACTTTCACCCGTTTTGGCAAGTTTGGTCCCTCGACTTTGGACTTTATTTCTTTTCTTTCTTTTTCTTTCTTCTTCTTCTTTCTTTGGCTTTAAAAGAAAATAACCGTGTGTTACCGTAGTACTACCCGTAATTACCTCGCTAACCCGTTATTAACGGTTCGAGTGTGTAAGGATTTGCGTGATAATGTTTGTACTATAGTAACAAGCGATATACCAATAATACTAAAACCAGATAAAAATAGTTTGCATGCTTCTCCCTCAAAAAGAAAGTAAGTAAAAGTGGGGCTGTGAAAACTCACCTTATATGCGTATGAATACATGAAGTGTAAAACCTAGGAGCTAGTTATTACCTAACATATGTAGTTCCATGAGTGTGTGTACATAATGGTCAAGATGAACCCCGTAGTATCCAAACTACCTAACTGTTAGCGTGTTCGAGAAATGTTTGACAATTTAACTTTTTGACAAAAGTTGACTTTTGTTTACCAAGTGGACCGGACTGACCCGACGACCCGTTGGTGACTTAAACAAATAAAACATGTTTAGTCATGCTCAAATAGCTCAAATAATGATTCATATAAAGTTTCATGTCGGAAATATATTTTTGAAAAGTTTCTATTTTTGTAAAGTATGACATTGTTACACATGTGCAACCCGATTAAAAATTATGAATAATACCATAACAACCATCTTAATTATACATGTAACATAACCTAGATTCTTCATCATATCCAAAGTTTCCTAATTTAAAACATAAGAACACAAGTTTCATAAATTCACCCAAAGTCTCCTAACATACTCCTATGATCATTCAAACATCAATCACATCACCATAACATGTTCTACATATATCATACTCATCATTCATCACATCAAGACACAAAAGTTTTCATAAATAACAAGCATGCTCATACGATGTGTTTTTCACCATTCGATTATTCTCAATCCATTCTTATGGCCTAAACATTATATAGAAATCATCACATATCATCAAACATGCATAAATCATCATTTATAAACCTACTTACCCAAAAAAAGGAAACTACTCAAAAACCGAGCCAAAATCAAAAGTTCAAAACATGAATTTTCATCTAATAGCATCAACTAACATTATAGGACCATCAATTCAATCCAATTTCATCTAATTCATACAATTTCTACAAAAGCCCTAAATTAAAGTTTCTATTATAAGAAAGTCTTGGGTTTTGATCAAAACAACACAATTTCACAAAACAAATCCATACAAACATCATTATATTAAATACTAACACGAAATCAATCATCAATTTCAATCAATTTCAAGTTTTGACTCGAGTTTGGATTTCTAGGGTTCATGTTCATTATGATAATCAAAGAACATGAAATCAAACATAAAACTTACTTGTTGATGCAAGGAATCACGTGCTAAAGTGTTTTGATGCAAGAAACGTCCGAATTCCAACTCTAGATGCAAGAATCAAAGCAAAAACGTGTGTGTGTGTGTGTTCTTGTGTAGAAGATAAATCAAGGCTCGGCAAAACATTCTGTGCGATAACCAGATCCACGCGACAACAAGAAGTCACGCGAGAAGCTACCAGTGCGAAAGACCAGATCCATGCGAGTCGCAGACCACGCAATAGAATGCTGCCGCGCGAAAACTTGATCCACGCGAAAAGCATTTCGTGCGAGAACACTGTTTTAGTATAAATAGCGTAGTTTCGTTTTGTAATGAAGCTTTTCATTCATTATCAATCTGTACTGTGCGAAATCGCACAAGACCTTTTATAGGTTTCTGTTTATCAATCAAATATCATCTTTTGTGATTCAATTCAATCTTCTACTACTCCAATCTTGTTTATATTCCGCGTTCACAAGATTGAGATCGTGTGTTGTTGATTTCTGGGAGATTTTCAAGGTTTTACAATTGGTATCAGAGCATTAGGCTCTTGAACCACGATTTGGAGAAGAATTGGATTGTTTTTCTACTCGTTTTTGACGAATTCTACATTGATCACTTTAGATTCTGATATGACAACGTTATGCTGCTCGATTTTGGAGGTTTTGGACTGATTTGGACCAATTGAAACTGAATTAGTGAACGTTAGTTGAATTTTAATCAAAATTATACTTAAAATTGAACTAAATTCATTAATTTGGACTAAAATGGGTTTAATCAAACCTATTCAGTGAATTGGAGGTGACATTCGCGTGAACAAACGGTTGGAAATTTGTTTCTGCACGAAATCATCGTTTTCGCTTGATCTGCAAGTTTTCGCACGCGAAAAGGTGTTGTTTTCGCTCAGACAGTTATTTCACCTTTTTGTGCGATTTCGCGTGAAAAGGTAAATCGGAATTTCGCACGAGTTGCTCCTGCGCGCGAAAACTCTATCCGCGCGAAAGTGGTTTTCGCACAAGCCCTGTTTTCACACGAATACCTGATTTTTGACTTTCTGATCATTATGGCTTCAACAACTCCGAATCTGAAGCATCTTACTGCTTCACTTCATTTAGACATGGAGATTGGTACTGGTAACAAACCGCCAAGACTTCTATGTGAAGATGATTATACCGATTGGGCGTTTCGATTTGAGAGATATGTCATTTACACGGAACCTAAAATGTGGAGATCTATTCAGTATGGTCCTTATATTCCGTTGTACAAAAATGACAAAGGAGAAATGGTTCAGAAACCTGAACATTTGTGGGATGAAGACGACATCAAGAGATTGGAACTGGATGATAAGGCGTATGCTGCTATCACAATGGCTCTTACTACTGAGATCTCATAAAAGTTTCAAGAGTTCAGGGGTGCTAAAGTGCTATGGGATGCTTTGGAATCTCAGATAATGGGAAACAAAGACATGAGAGAGAGCAAGAAGGATATGTGGAATCAAGAATTCAACATGTTCAATCATATTGTTGGTGAGGAGTTGGAAGCTCAAATGGCCAGGTTTGTTAGACTGGTCACAAAAATGAAGAGTACGGGTATTACTATGGAACCTATTACTGTGAACAAGAAGTCACGCGAGAAGCTACCAGTGCGAAAGACCAGATCCATGCGAGTCGCAGACCACGCAATAGAATGCTGCCGCGCGAAAACTTGATCCACGCGAAAAGCATTTCGTGCGAGAACACTGTTTTAGTATAAATAGCGTAGTTTCGTTTTGTAATGAAGCTTTTCATTCATTATCAATCTGTACTGTGCGAAATCGCACAAGACCTTTTATAGGTTTCTGTTTATCAATCAAATATCATCTTTTGTGATTCAAAAAAAAAAAGGATTGAAAAGTTTGAAACAATTTGAAAATTTTGAAAAATAATTTATTCGCGCGACAGGGAAAGTCATGCGAAAATGGATGTTTCGCGAATCTGGGTTTTCGCGTGACTACTCAGGGGTATAAAAGTCACAGTGAAAAGAACAAAATCACTTTTCGCTCAATCTCACACCCGAAAACCCTAATCGCACATCATCCGAAATCTATTTTCGCATATATCAAAATCGGTCATCTTCTCACTTTTGTTGTGATTGTGATTCTTAGTTAGTCATCATTATTCTCAGATTGTTCTTTAAAGGTATATCTCAGTTGATTTGGCCACTGTAGATCTGAAAAACTAAGGGGAACTTAACATTTTTGTCTTAAAATCTGAATAAATGGACATAAATGATGAAATTGATGAATGAAATTCACCTAATAGACCTAGGCGACTGCAATGATATGCATTTCATGGATTAAAATCAACTTTTGAAAGGTTAATTTGAAAATCAATGTTGTGCGAATCGCATAGAACTGAACGGACGCGAAAGAGGGATGTCGCGTGAAACTGGTTTGCACATGAGTTTTGTTTTCGCGTAACATACTCATGTTGCTTGAACCCAGTTTTCGCAAAGTGTTTTCGCGTGAACATTAATTTCGCACGAAACTGTAGTGTCGCATGAATAACTCTTTTCGCACACACTGATTTCTCGCTTGAGTTAAAGTTTTCGCTTGACAGAAAGTTGTCAAAGTTTCTAAGTGTTAGATGTTTTTGTTTCTCAAATGGAATTGTACACAATCACATTTTGATGATAAATCTTAAGTATAATAAACATTGAGATGACAAATTGTTTCTAAGTGTTGAAACTTTTTATGAAATTGTTTCAATATTCAAAAGTGTTCAAGGTGTTCAAAGAATAAACTAAATGTGAATATGTTCTAAGTGTTCAAAGTGTTCTAATCTTGATCTTATTTGTGACAATGCAGATGGCACAAATGACTTTCAACAAAAATCATAATTGTGTTGCTTATCTGGACGAGGTTCCTGAAGGAAAGGAACTATTTCATTCTATGATCGAGGGATTGAAGAACTCTCGGATTGTGTATGCCATTTCTGCTGACCCAGCCATATACTCAGAGCTTATTGATTCATTCTGGAGCACAGCTGCTCTAGAAAAGGACCAAGCTGGTAATCCAATTATCACTGCCACAGTCAAGGAGAAGAGAGTGATTGTGTCACAGGCTATTCTAAACAGAGTATTACTGTTTGATGATAAAGATAATGCTCCAACTAGACTTGAGGATGATGTTGTGATCGACTGCTTAACTCGTATGGGATACGAGTATAGATATCCAAGTCTG
Source organism: Flaveria linearis (assembly GCA_024085815.1). Classification (NCBI taxonomy): domain Eukaryota; kingdom Viridiplantae; phylum Streptophyta; class Magnoliopsida; order Asterales; family Asteraceae; genus Flaveria; species Flaveria linearis. Next base: position 24,736,224 of record CM044010.1, read on the forward strand.
GAAAAGAAGTGGTTACCACCATACTGGAAATATTTATTTCATGTGGTAATACACTGTCTAAGTAATCTGAAGGCTGGGATGGACAGTCTTAGTGCAGTGTTTGGCTCATTACTGGTTGCATTGGTTGATGACATTCCATTCAGTATATCTGGAGCTATATTTCAAGAGATGGTAAAGAATGCCACTGCTAATCCAGGGAAGAAATTCATTATGTATCCCAGATTCATTCAGCTGGTTATCAATGATGCTTATCCTGAGCTTGCTACTCAGAGATCTCCTAAGTATGTTGTACAGACTGTGAAGAAGGAGATTTTCTCACATCTAACTGGAGCCAGAGGCAACAAATGCTCTGGTGAAAGTTTTGCCAAGATTGTAAAATTTGCAGAGGTTGAAGAAAATGTTGATGATTTTGGTGAAGGTGGTGCTAATATTGATGAAGCACAAACTGGTGCTTCTACTTCTACTGCAAGAGAAAATGTGGATGAAGAGATTGAGAAGCTATTTGAAGATGAGCCTGTGCATGAAGGTGGAATGGAAGGAGTTGTTCACTCTGCTTTCAGTTCTGAGACTGATAGTGATCAAATAGGGAATGTTCCCTATGTGATCCAAACTGATCCAACTCCATCTACTCCAACATCTTCTCGACCAACTAATGAAGACAGGGATACTGATTATGTCCCTGAAGAGTCTCCAAGTACTTCATCTCGAATAAAACGTATGGCTCGAAGGAGAGACTTTCCGGCAAGAAAGAGAGGCCGAGGTATTGTACCAAGAAGACCAAGAACACATGTGGTTGTCACCGAGACTGATCAAGATCAGACAGCCAATGTGATTTCTTCTGCTCCTGAAACAGAAACAGTTCCTGTTTCTGGAGCATCTAATGTTCCTGTTTCCGGTTTCTCTACACCACCTCATCAGGAGAATTTGGAGTTTGATGTCGACACACTCTTGAATACTCCTCCTGAGTTTCAGAGGAGAGAGGAATCAACAAGTACTCCGGGTGCTATTACTTTAGAAGAACGAATAAAGAACCTGGAGAAAGAGAATTTTGAGAATATGAAGTTGATTGCAGAGTTGAAGAAAAGTAATGAAGAAAAGACTAATCAATAACCATGATTCATCTCGACTCAGCAATCAAAGACACAAGACTGGCATCTCTTGAGCAACAAATGAAGAACATATTTGACTACTCATCTGGGTTGGAGAGACAACTAAACGAGCTTAGAGAATTTATCTCTCGGACCTACTTTCATCAGCCACAGGTCATAAGATCTACTACTGTGGTTGGTGAATCTAGCAGACGATCTCCAAGCCCACCTCCCACTGAGATAGTTCCTGAAAAGGAAACTATCAACGAAGCCCAAACATCTACTGTACAGCAAAGTGTTAGTACTACTGAGGATGTTTCTACTTCATCTGAAGTACCTATCACTGAAGCGTACACATCTACTGCTTTTGTTGAGCCAGAACACATGGTTACTCTGCCTATTATTCAAGAAAGGGAGGATGAAGAGTTAGTGGATTATGCTGATTCTGATGATGATGAGGATGATGATGATGAAAATGACGATGAAGATGATAATGGTGATGATAATGATGGTAGAGATGATGATGGAAATGATGGTGATGATAATGATGGTGGAGATGATGGTGGAGATGGTGGAAATGTTACTGATTCTTCTTCAAGTCCAACTGGAGATACTAACACTGATAATGTCGATCGACCAAGTGTTAGTAATCCAGAAGGATATGATCCAATCGACCCTGCCACTGAGAGTGTTTATGAAAAGGAACTGTATTCCTTTCAACAATCTTCATCAGGAGCTATCGAAGAAGAATTTGACTTGTTTGATGATTTAGAGGAACAAACAGAATACACAGATATCTTTGGTAACAATCTTCAGGAGCTGTTCAAGGACATTCATCTTGAAGAAGGAGAAATTCCTACAGAGACTGTGAGTGGTGAAACTCCTACTGATGCTGCAAAGACAGATACTACTGGTCAGATTGCACTATACACTAGAGGAGGTTTACAGTTCAAAGCACCACCACCACCTACTGAAGCTCATTTTCTGTTTATTTCAAAGCCAAAGCAGAAGTATGGTGAAATGTCTCATGTTATTAGCTGGGGTTATGATGGAGAGAAAAGATTGTATGTCATAAAGAGGAAGAATGGAGAAATTGATTATCTAAAGAACACACAAGACTTTCATACTTTACGTGCTGTTGATCTATATTCTATGGGAAAAGCTCCATTCTTCAACGAAAGCAACTACAGTGAAGCTGAATTGATGAGATCACTGATAAGACGGGAGATGCGCACAAACTTCAAAGACTTTAAGACTGCAAAATCCAAATTGATTGATGACTCAACAAGAATTGATGAAAAGACTAAAGCTCCAATGAAAATACGAGTCTATCAACATCCCAAATTTATCAGAAAAGTCCCTGTGCATGCTCCAGTTCCTCCAAATACTTTGAAGCAAATTTTATCTTGGAGATGTGAAAAGGATTCCGGTCACGCTGTGATCAGATGTATAGACAGGTCTTATCGAATCATTGATCCAGCAGACTTGATGAAGTTTGGCAAAGACGACTTACTCAAGCTGTTACATTGTCCTATCTCAGCTGATGAGTCCGTTTATTTTTTATCTTGCCAGTACGTGTGGATGATCGACCGGATCCTGAGAAACAAATGGTATGCCTATGCTGGTTCATACAAGAAGGCTAACGTTGACTTTGATTGATTATGTTTCACCGAGCCTAGGGGGAGATTGTAGAAGATAAATCAAGGCTCGGCAAAACATTCTGTGCGATAACTAGATCCACGCGACAACAAGAAGTCACGCGAGAAGCTACCAGTGCGAAAGACCAGATCCATGCGAGTCGCAGACCACGCAATAGAATGCTGCCGCGCGAAAACTTGATCCACGCGAAAACATTTCGTGCGAGAACACTGTTTTAGTATAAATAGCGTAGTTTCGTTTTGTAATGAAGCTTTTCATTCATTATCAATCTGTACTGTGCGAAATCGCACAAGACCTTTTATAGGTTTCTGTTTATCAATCAAATATCATCTTTTGTGATTCAATTCAATCTTCTACTACTCCAATCTTGTTTATATTCCGCGTTCACAAGATTGAGATCGTGTGTTGTTGATTTCTGGGAGATTTTCAAGGTTTTACATCTTGTGAGTATATTTTCAGAAAAAAGGGAGGGGAAAGGGGAAGGGGATGGCTGGAATGAGGGGATTAGGGTTGGGGTTGGGTTTTATACTTTATTTTTACAAGAAAGGCCCTCGTATTTTATAAAATTCGTTTTACTGCTATGCGATTGAACTTTTGGTACACCAAAATCTTCAAATGCTCATATAATATCAAACAAACATTAATAACATGAAATAATATTTATTTTTCTAGTACAAATGCATATTTATAATAATTAGGCGTTAAAAGCCAAAAATGCGCGAAAACGCGTAAATGCAAGAAAATTCCCAATTTTTACAATCAAGCTACACATTTCATAATATAATCATATAACACATAATTTCACGCCAATTATGATTATTTGAAAACTATTTTGACAAGTCACCAATGTTCGGGGACAGACGCGTGTGCGATTCAGCAATTCTCTAAATTACCGTTACGTGAGATGTTCATGAATGTTTGTGCAATAAATGATGCATTTAAGTAAACAATATTAAATGCATGAATGTATGATTGGAAAACCATGTTCGTGTTGATCAGAAAGTGACCGGAAAATGCTGGGTGTCACATCATCCCCTTGTTGAAAGAAATTTCGTCCCGAAATTTAACCAACTCTGATAAAAAAAAGGACGAAAATTTCGTGATGGTCACAAGTTATCCTTTTATTAGAGTAGAGAGATATTAATATTATTTTTATAGAAACAGATTTCTTATATAAAGATTTTTTTCTAAAAATCAAACTATTTTTACATAATATTTTAAAATTGGTTTTTTAAAGTAATTTTTTCTAAAAAATCAAACTATTTTTACGTAATATAGTAAGGAAATTTTTAAAATAATAAAAAAAATTTAAAACGTCATTTTGAAACAAAATGTTTAATTTATCTTTGAAAAAACAAAAAAATTTAAACAGTTCATATTATTGTTTTATTACTTATAGTTATTACTCATACATAATTTCAATCATATCAGGTCTTCCAATCTTAGTATATCATTTTATAATTAATAAATTTTCTTCCATTTAATATTTTAATTATTCAACCCGTAATACACGAATTTACTAAATCTAGTATAAAATAAATGAGTAACTAGGATACCATATGACACTATGTAGTTACTCATAAAAAAAATTCGCGTAAACTAATATATTATTTTAATCAAGTTTTTTACTTTAAGAAAATAGCTTAATAATTTATTTTTTAATTTAACTTTTTTGTATTATCAACTAAATTATGTAATCATATATTGTTTTGAATTATACATACTTTTATAGCCAAATAAGTTTCAATTTAAAACAAAAATTAAAAAAGAAAAAAACGTTTATTCATATATTTATATATTTTGGGTTAGTGTAAATTTAAAACAACTGGTTTTTAATTTTACATCGATCAGTTGTGTGTTTATTTTTCAAAGAAGAATTTAAATATTTACAAACTAAAAATACAATTTTTTATTGTTATATGTAATATGAAACTTAATAATACGAAATATTTATAAATTTATGAATTATATAGTTTTTAAATTTTCAACACGTGTGTTACACGAGTTTCTAGCCTAGTAATAATACATATGAAAAAGTTTCAATTAGGACTTGAGAAATGCAAATTGTGGGAAGGTTTCACACACCCAACCTACACTCACGCACAACTATGGGTGCTAGATTGATTTTTGTATTACATAAGCTCTTGTATTCTTATAACATATGCCATACATGACAAGATATGATTGGAGTGAACATCACCTAGTTGTCACCTTAAGTTAATCATCTTCTACATTCACCGTCATGTTCTTTGCACTTCGCTCATTGCCTCACCATCCACGGCCTCAGCCTCATTCTTAGCTATAACATTATCATTCACAAAGCTTATTATCCTATGAAATGTGGTTTTTGTAAGGCATAAAAACTCCTAACCCAACATTATTATTGCATTTCTCTGCAAACTTAAACTAAATGATACACAAAATAATGGAGTTGTGAAATTGCTCGACGCTCGCTCGTTACATGCTAAAAAAACTAATGACAGGAAAATTAATGCTTGTTCGATTTTCCCTCAGTTGTAAATGAGTCAATCAGATTGGTTTAGTTTGTAAAGAGGTCCGAACACAAGTTAAGGGGCGCTCGGTTCAACTCGACTCGACTTGACTCGTGAACAACCCAAAACTTGACCAAATCAAACCAAAATTAAGGCTCTTGATCGGTTAACTGAACATAACTGATTGTTTTACATAGATAACCAAATTGCTCAACCATTAAAATAATGAAAACTTCGGTTCTAGTTTATTAATTAATAAACTAGGCTAAACCATGCACACCCATAGAAGGATAACTATTACCTTAGAGAGAGGAGTCCATCTTTCCCCATCCCATCTTTTAACTCACTCTGCCCTACATATATGTTACATCAACCAACTCTAAACCAAAATGGATCCTTCAATCATCTTTCAACCTTTTTTATATTTAATTTAATCATAAAAACATATTTGAATTATAATAATCCAAACTATTATATAGTAACATATAATTAATACAATTAATTTGACCAATAATACTTTCAATTTTCATTTTTGTTACCAATAACAGTTCTAGTAACATAATCATCAAATATTTACGCTTGATTTACACTGACAATCATGATTATGAACATGATGAAATAATGTAAAAGAGAATCGATTGGAAAATAAATACAAACCGAGTGTGATTCTATGATAATTATGATACTGAGAGTGTAACTGGTAATAAAAGTGAAAGTCAAGAGTGTCACCAGTTAAATTAATAGTATGAATTATTATTTGTTAATAAGTAATAGTTTAGATCATTAAAATTTAATTTACCATTAAAAGTGACTTTTATTTCAATTTTAATTTAAAAAATAGAATATAATCCCAAATTAAGTTACTTTAAACTACCATTTATTAATTGAAAATATGCATCTCAAGGCCTTTCGATCAAGTATGCAGTGGTAACATGAAATTTAAATCACTAGTATTTTTGTTACTCGAGTAGTTGTCTTATTGTTAACGGTATTGACTCGCAAATAGGTTGGCCATAGTGAGAATGACGTGGGGGGAATATAGCAATTGAAAGTCGGCATATCCATGCTAAATCGGAAATTCATTTTGTTGTGGATAATGAGTAAATTGAGTAAACTGGGTTTGTTGGTTTGTGTAGTATTGAAATTGTGATAAGTCTGTTTAGTATGACAGGGTTGTATTGGGATAACATATAACTTTTTTTCAAATGTCAATATAGTCATTGCTTCCCACCCAATGCTCAAAATCAACTCCAAACGATAGATTTTGTGGGTGACAAGCGGCTTAAACAACTCCCCGGACCTCATCTTTCGGGCAACCGGATATTGGGGCGAGGGGGGGGGGGTGTTACTGCCAGCTTTAATGCAACTCTGAGCCGAATCTGCACCCACTTTGGATAACCTTATATCATACTTTAATCAATATTACATAATAAAAGAATGTTTAGGGATACCACATGTTATATTTCTAAACCTTTTTAGAGCATTCACAGTCCATTACTTATCTTTATCCATATAATTACACTAAAAATCATTACTTCTTCTCTCTCCTTTCAATTAAATAATATATTTTTATACCTTTTTCATTACCTTTTCTCTCTCCTTCACTCACAACCACTTTCAAAAATATTAAAAAATTTATAAGGATTGTACAGTGATTCTTCAAATATACCAATCCACAATAACATTTTCTCTCTCCTTCACTCACAACCACTCAAAATCATTCCATATAATATACCAAACACACTCACATAAATATAAGGCATGGGTTGTGAATGCTCTTACATCATTTTTCCCTTCAAATTACTATTATGGTCATTAAAGCGCTCATATTACTTTTTCTCTCTTTTTTAAAGTCAATATAATTAAATACTACACATGTCTTTTTTTCTTTTTTTTTTTCTCTCTCTCTCTCCCTCCCTCCCTCTTCTAGATCTTTTAAAAAAATTGTTTTAAAACACAATTTATTAATTAAAATTAAAACCTATCTTTTTATTTAGAAAAAAATTAATAAAAATAAAATTTTTATAATATATAAAAGTTTATAAAACATTAAACTTTTCAGAAACAAAATATTCTAAATCAGTCCCTTTAAAATTTTCGTTCATAAAAAATGAAACCTCCCAAAAAACAATCTTAAAACAACAAAAATAACTAAAAAAGAGCTTTTATTTAACAAGATTTTTATTAAAATGATATTTTTTCAATAACAATTTTTATAAACGAATGTTCAAATATGAAAATTTTTAGATATGAAAATTTAATAAAAATAGTATAATTGTTTATTACTTAAACTATTAACCTATATGTAATTCAATTATATAATATCTCCAAATATCGTATTATAACTTAAATTTTTATTACTAACTATTAAGTATTGATGGTGTGAAAATGTAGTTTAAATTATAAAGACCAAGTTTCAATTATTTAAAATGAATTACTTCTCAAACATACACTCACGGCAAGCGTACCGGTCGCGTGTAGTATCAAAAGTAAACCGAGTATCAACCATGGACACGAATGGGTGGCGGCCCTTGTTACTGAACTGTTGTCGAATCCTAACCAATGATTTTTAAGAAATTTTTGATAATTAAAAAGAGGATAAGAAAATTAGTAAACCAACTAAGCAACACAATCAAATAATAAGACAAAACACTAAACTAAATAAAGCATGCAATAATACTAAAAATTAAAAGAAATAAAATCTAAACAAGGAGACTAGCGTAAATCACTGTAAATGAAAAGGGAAATTAAATAAAAGGAAGCACTACCTAGACTCGGTATCAAGTTGACCGGTTTGACTGACTCTCGGGTTGATTGACTGTTTGACTCCAGTTTATGAATTAGACACCTGAAACATATCAGATCTCCTCTCGGACTCACTGACACACTCTAAATGCCATGAAAGTCAATTGTAGCACTGAACAGGTTATTTCTCACCTCTCGGTCTCAAAATTCCCTGAAACTCTACGTACTCAAAAACTATTTTACATCTTAGTCTCAACAGCACAATGTGAAATAGTTTACCCTAAGCAACACTAGACACACGGAGTAAATTGATAAATATGATTAATGACTTGAATTGACAAGAAAATTTATTAATTTTAGGACTAGTCACTCTCGTGCACTCGTTACCCAAACCTAAAACCCCCAAGATCAATCAACTATCTCTCTCCTCTTAGACTCAAGATAAGCTAGCTTCTGAAAATTAATTTTAAACATAAAGCTCCTATGGGTGATCAATCCATCTAGGTCAAAACACCAAGTAATGATCCTAACATGCAATTCTAGTCAATTAACACACAAGTAAATCAACCAAAATACACGAGAAGCCTAATTATGAATCAAATCAATTTCAACAGAAGTAAATCAGCATCATTACTCATAAATCATCAATCTTTATATGATAGAATTCATCAACAAGTCAAATAACCCGAAAAACAAGTCAAACAAAGTAAACCATCACCTAATCTAGGTAGATAAAAAACAATTAGCCACTAATCATAATCAAATAAGATTTACAATGATAAACCATTAATAAACAGTGAAGAACATAAATGGAAACGAATAAACGAAGAAACAAAGAGAAATCGAATGGTCAAACGTGTGAAAAGCCGAAAGTAAAGTTCTTTTCTTCAATCCCACGACCTAGCTGCTCCAAATCGCCTCCAATATGCTTCTTCAACTCTCCAAGGGCCGTCCAAGCGTTTTCCCGTCGTAACCCTGATCTCAACTTATAGAAAAACGAATTTGACTTTTCCGCGACCTCCTGCGGACCGCAGGAGTAAGTCCTGCGGACCGCAGGAGTAAGTCCTGCCGACCGCAGGAACTTCAGGGTTCCTGGGCCACGTTGACCTGGCCTGCGAACCGCAGGGAAGGCTCCTGCGGACCGCAGTAGCTTCACATTTTGGAATTTTTCTTCGCTTTTAACTCCCGATCGCCCGATAATTGCTCGGTTTCCTCCCGTAAGCTCTCGTGACCTGTAAAATAAGAAATGAAGCAAAGTAACTATAATCTACGAAAATAAAACGCGAATTAACTAGAAATTAAAATAAAATACAGGGGAAAATCAGATGTGTTTACAACACATCAAACATCCCTACACTTGAATCTTTTTCGCCCCTGAAAAAGCCGTATGCAACGATGGGATCAAAATGGGTGACCAAGATCTTAGATTTCAATCAAGAACTATTACAATTAAAAACAACACGCATTAACTAGGATTGCCGATATATTTGTCCACTTAAACTCACATTAGCTGATCAAACTCTCACTCAGTGTTATTCTTTTATGTGCACGTGCTCGATTTTAAATCTATGGGTCCCATGCTTTAGAGAGGTTACGATTTCGCTTAGGTCCATTTCAAGTATTTAGGATACAGATTAATTAAATTTACTTTCCTACCATTGCACACAGAAACCTATCTGAACTGATAATTAAACTCACTGATGGAAGATGGAATGCGAAATTGGTATTCTAATTTATTTCAGCTGAACATTACCCAGTGGTGTTTCAACCAAGATGCAACTCGGCATATGACACGTAGGTTGCAGTTCTTTTTCTAATAAGTTTCTCAAGATTTCGACCCAGTGGTGTTTCAACCAAGCTGTAACTCGGCATGTGACACGTAGGCTAGTCTTAATAACTCAGCAGTTAACACACTTATTTATTTGGATGGATTAGCGGGGCGCCACCACACCTCGAATTTATTCTTATAAATAGTGGAGCGGTGTGCCGGACTGTAAGATCAATTATCAGACAAAACTGTTTTTAAATATGCAATGACATCCCTAAAGCTTTGTTAACGCATTTCAGCTTAATCGCCTCCCCTAAGATGTACACCCACAAGATTCCATATGTTTATTAAAGTTAATTTATTAAACACTTTGTGAGATTTTAACACAGTTAACTGGGCCTACCAACATATCCCCAATCAGACGCGTGCCTACCCAATTGTTTTTTTTTCTTTTCTTGAAATCAAAATCAAGTTCCCATACAGTCTTATCATTTTCCATTCTAGTTGCAAACTTTATTTTCAAGGGAATTTTTAAAATTTTTTAATTTTTTTTGAAAATTTTAGCGAAATGAAAAATAACTAAGGATAAACATATAATGAAGTAAAAGTGGAACGTAAAACCTGGTCACGTCCTCAGCATCCCCACACTTATCATGCACATTGTCCCTAATGTGCAGCACGTGAAACAAGAAAGAAAGAAAGCAAAAAAATAAAAAGATAAAAATAAAAGTAACTTAAAAGAAAACAAAGAAAAGGGACAAAAGAACCGGTGGCAGCAACTGAGGCGTTCGTGTAAGTACACATACACGCAGACTATGGGATCCAACCTGTAACGCATGTGATCTATCTGCTTGAAGTGCACAATCAGGGAATGAACCTGAATTAACACGTCGGGGCCGCTCCGGTGGTGGTTTAGTGGTGAAAACGGCGGTGGTGACAAGGGGTTTCTTGGAGGGTTTTTGAAATGAAGGCTTGTAGGTCAACAGGGGTTTTCACCTTGTTGAATTCTCAGTCCGATCTCCTACAGACCGCATGAGTAGCTCCTATGGACTGCAGTAACCTTAGGAAGTGTATACAGACCGCAGGGAAATCTCCCGCGGACCGCAGGGCTATGCAGACTGCCAATTTTCCTGTTTTGTCCCCACCGAGCCAACCATCACCCAATTTTTTGACCCGGGGCACCAAAAATTCCCAAAAAATATATATATACATACCTGGAAGTGTATGCGATGATTCCCAGGGCTAGAGTTCCTGAAACACTCGACATACGGTTAGAAATAAAAATAAGCAAAAAAATAAAAAGAAAAACTACTAAGGATGAAAAATTAAAAAGGAGAAGTAAAAATCAAACCGTACAATCCGGGCTGCCTCCCGGTAGCGCTAAGTTTAACGAGTCCTCAGCCCGACTCATCCCCATACTTATTCACGAAGCGGGTCGAGGTGTAACACCTCGAGCACTCTCTACTCCTCTGACCCACCTATGTAATGCTTTAGACGATGCCCATTGACCTATTTAATTCTTCTGGGGGGTGACCTCTGGCTGTGCTGTACTTGCTGGGTGCAGCCTCTGTTGCACCTAGCCAGGGTTCACCTTCATCTCGATTTCTTCATCCACATGCTCATCTTCAGTCCTAGGTGGTGACACCACCACTCAACCCCGATTGCTCCTAGTAGTGACTGCCTTCACTAACCCCTTAGAATTCGTGTCAGTTGTGACACCCCCCGCAGGAAGGTGTACGAGAGCCGCAATGTGATATTGTCCGCTTTGGCCGCAGCCTCACGGATTTAAAACGCGTCACATTGGGGAAGGTATCCAACCCCTTATAAAGAGACCTTCGTTCACCTACCCAACCGATATGGGATGAGTCATAGCCATATTTTCAGGCATGTGTCCATCCACCCACCGAAGTGAGACCCGCGTCCTCGCTGGCATAACGGCCCGGCCCTGGCTCTGATACCAACTGTGACACCCCCCGCATGATGGACATATGCCTGAAAATATGGCTATGACTCATCCCACATCGGTCGGGGAGGCGAATGAAAGTCTCTTTATAAGGGGCTGGATACCTTCCCCTATGTGACGCGTTTTAAATCCGTGAGGCTGCGGCCAAAGCGGACAATATCACGTTGCGGCTCTCGTACACCTTCCTGCGGGGGGTGTCACAGTTGGTATCAGAGCCAGGGCCGGGCCGTTGTGCCAGCGAGGACGCTGGTCTCACTTCGGTGGGTGGATGGACACATGCCTGAAAATATGGCTATGACTCATCCCACATCGGTCGGGGAGGCGAACGAAAGTCTCTTTATAAGGGGCTGGATACCTTCCCCAATGTGACGCGTTTTAAATCCATGAGGCTGCGGCCAAAGCGGACAATATCACGTTGCGGCTCTCGTACACCTTCCTGCGGGGGGTGTCACATCAGTGGAGCTCGGTAGGGTACCCTCCTTCCTGCTGGAAAGGATCTCAGCTATCTGACCAACATGACGCTCCAAATTCTGCAGTGCTGCTCCCTGATTCTGAATCATCGTGCCTTGCTCCTGGAACTTAGCATGAATCTGCTCATGACGCCTCTCATCCTTCTCTAAGAACTGTGCAAGCATAGACTCGATCCTAGGTGTCTTCTTCTCACTACTGGGTTGTGCAAAGCTCTGATACGGTCCTTGATTCTGCTGTCCTCTCCAGCTTGAGGCTTGATCTCTCTTCCAACCCTGATTATTCCTAAAGAAGCTCCTGCTGGGCTGATTCCCCATAAAGTCCACCTATTCCTGAGTAACCATGCAATCAGCCGTGTTATGTCCACCTCTACAGATCTCACAAACTCTGTCTATCTTCAACTGCAGATCCTTCACAATCCTAGATAGGGCCTCCACCTGTGCTGCTAAAGCTGTGCTAGAGTCCACCTGTGCTGCTAAAGCTGTGCTAGAGTCCACCTGCAACACGCCCCTGTGTGATCCCTCAGCTGGATCCTAATAGTTGGACATGGCCAGATCCTCAAAAAGCTCCAAACACTCCTCAGGTGTTTTGGTGTTGAGCATGCTTCCTCCCGATGCAGTGTTTAATCTCTCTCTGTAAACATAATCACAACCGTTGTAGAACTTCTCAGCCAGCTACCAATCCTCAATACCGTGATATGGACAATCATTGAAAAGACCTTTGAACCTCTCCTATGCATCGTGAAACGACTCTCCCGACTTCTGTTTGAAAGAATGAATAAGGCTTCTGTGATGGGCAGATTTGGAAGGGGGGTAGTATTTAGCAAGAAATTTATCGTTCATGCCAACCCAAGTGGTGATAGAGCCAGGTGGCAAAGATTCAAGCCAGGTGGCGGCTTTGTATGCCTGAGAGAAGGGAAACAGACGCGTGAGACGCGCGTCGTCAGTCACACCATTGATTTTGAACGTGTCGCAGACACGCTGAAAGCGGTTAATGTGCGTGTGTGGATTTTCGTGAGAAAGACCATGGAATTGGACAGACGAGGCAATGGTGGTCATCACATAAGAAGGGATCTGGAAATTGTTTGTCTCGATGACTGGTGGTACCACAGGTGCTCGCACGCCTCCAGTAGCAGGTTTCGCGTAATCAGAAAGAGTCTTTCGGGGTTGTGGTTGTGCCATCTCTTCAGCTACAATATGCCTCCTATGAAACGATTGCTCTGGGTCAGAAAGTCCCTCGAACTCAGCAGATCATGCAGATCGGGTCCGTCGGATATTGTGCATATACTGATAAAAATAAATGAAAAAAGTTTATAAAATTTGCAAAAATTATTTGAAATTTATCCTAAAGCAAGCAATAAACAAATTAAACCTAAGAAACAAATAACAAAAAAGTTTATAAAATTTGCAAAAATTACCTAAAAATAACAAATAAAAACAACTAAGCACTAGATAAGCAAACAAGCGTGGTTCGACCCCCGACGCCAGTGGTTCTCAAAGTCGCCAAAATCGTGTCCCCGGCAACGACGCCAAAAACTTGATGGTGTGAAAATGTAGTTAAAATTATAAAGACCAAGTTTTAATTATTTAAAACAAATTTCTTCTCAAACACACACTCACGGCAAGCATACCGGTCGCGTGTAGTATGGAAAGTAAACCGAGTATCGACCATGGACACGAATGGGTGGCGGCCCTTGTTACTGAACTGTTGTCGAATCCTAACCAATGATTTTTAAGAAATTTTTGATAATTAAAAAGAGGATAAGAAAATTAGTAAACCAACTAAGCAACACAATTAAATAATAAGACAAAACACTAAACTAAATAAAGCATGCAATAATACTAAAAATTAAAAGAAATAAAATCTAAACAAGGAGACTAGCGTAAATCACTGTAAATGAAAAGGGAAATCAAATAAAAGGAAGCACTACCTAGACTCGGTATCAAGTTGACCGGTTTGACTGACTCTCGGGTTGATTGACTGTTTGACTCCAGTTTATGAATTAGACACCTGAAACATATCATATCTCCTCTCGGACTCACTGACACACTCTAAATGCCATGAAAGTCAATTGTAGCACTGAACAGGTTATTTCTCACCTCTCGGTCTCAAAATTCCCTGAAACTCTGCGTACTCGAAAACTATTTTACCTCTCAGTCTCAACAACACAATGTGAAATAGGTTACCTTAAGCAACACTAGACATACGGAGTAAATTGATGAATATGATTAATGACTTGAATTGACAAGAAAAGATATTAATTTTAGGACTAGTCACTCTCGTGCACTCGTTACCTAAACCAAAAACCCCCAAGATCAATCAACTCTCTCAGACTCAAGATAAGCTAGCTTCTAAAAATTGATTTTAAACATAAAACTCCTATGGGTGATCAATCCATCTAGGTCAAAACACCAAGTAATGATCCTAACATGCAATTCTAGTCAATTAACACACAAGTAAATCAACCAAAATACACGAGAAGTCTAATTATGAATCAAATCAATTTCAACAGAAGTAAATCGGCATCATTACTCATAAATCATCAATCTTTATACGATAGAATTCATCAACAAGTCAAATAACCCGAAAAACAAGTCAAACAAAGTAAACCATCACCTAATCTAGGTAGATAAAGAACAATTAGCCACTAATCATAATCAAATCAGATTTACAATGATAAACCATGAATAAACAGTGAAGAATACGAATGGAAACGGAGAAACGAGGAGAAACGAAGAGAAACCGAATGGTCAAACGCGTGAAAAGCCGAATGTAAAGTTCTTTTCTTCAATCCCACGACCTAGCTGCTCCAAATCGCCTCCAATATGCTTCTGCAACTCTCCAAGGGCCGTCCAAGCGTTTTTCCCGTCGTAACCCTGATCTCAACTTATAAAAAAATGAATTTGACTTTTCCGCGACCTCCTGCGGACCGCAGGAGTAAGTCCTGCGGACCGCAGGAACTTCAGGGTTCCTTGGCCGCGTTGACCTGGCCTGCGGACCGCAGGGAAGGCTCCTGCGGACCGCAGGAGCTTCACATTTTGGAATTTTTCTTCGCTTTTAACTCCCGATCGCCCGATAATTGCTCGGTTTCCTCCCGTAAGCTCTCGTAAACCTGTAAAATAAGAAATGAAGCAAAGTAACTATAATCTACGAAAATAAAACGCGAATTAACTAGAAATTATAATAAAATACACGGGAAAATCAGATGTGTTTACAACACATCAAGTATTATTTTTATTTAACCTGTGACAATTTATTCTTTTAAACTTGCAAAAGTATACAGTAAATAAGCGATTAAACTTTACAACTTTTTAACGATATTTGAAAAATAAAATCATTTTATCTTTAGAAGATGTAAATAGTATGGACTTAAATCCGATTTTGGTGAATTATCAGAAGCCAACATGTAATAATTTTCTTCGGATGGCCATCGGCCTACTTGCACCATGTAAAGTGTTGGCAAAATAATAATAATATTTTTTCTTGAACGGAAAAAAATAATAACAATAAGTTGCTTTCATGCCAAGTTATCCCCATATAATTTCAATACCTAATAATGATAGCTTTTACTTCACTAATGGGCAAACTGACAAACTCAACTACAACCATGTAACTAATACTACTAAAAATCAGCTTTCGTTAATAAACATATAAATATCCATGCAAATAGACAACACATTATAAACGATTTCATATACACCATTAAAAGTTATATAATATATATCATATTACTCTTAAGCCTAAACTTATCAGAATTTGAAGAACAAACATATCGATCCATCGATGTTTACTTAAAGGAGATTGGAAACAATATAATATTTATAAATTTAAAAACTAGAATATTATTATTATTTTTATATATGATATATTATACAAGTTTTCAAGAAAAACTATTAATGTCAATAAATATGAAAGTGACTATATTTGATTATGATTTCTTCTTGAAATAAATATCATGTGATAATTGAAATAAATATCATGTAATAAGATTTAGAAAAGAAATATATTAAATTATCTCTAAATAGTTGAAAATATCAGTTTTTCTAACTTAAATAGTTTTCATACTGTTTATTAATTAGTTTCTAAGAGCATTCATATAAACTTTCTCATCTTTACATCTATATCTAAATTATAGGATAAACATGAAAAAACATGTAAATTTACTTTACATCAGGTTCTCCGTCCTCGTCTTCATCCTCTATATTTTAAAGGAAATCATAATGATCCCTAAATACTATCTCTCATATATATATATTTTGTTTTTCATGAGTGGTTGCGAGAAAAAAAAAAGAAAAAATAATAGAAAAAAAATAATTATATATTATTTAATTAAAATAAGAATATATATGAGGAGTTTGATGTGGGAAGCTTTTAGAAAATATATAAAATTTTTAGAGGATGATAGTTATTTTTGTTAATTATGGGGAATGAGGATGAAAAAGTTACTGTGAATTCTCTAAGTACATGTATTTAATTTTTAGTATTTGGATGGTACTATTTGTTCGTTTCAGAAATAGATAAATAGTTTTCAATAAACGACTTAGTACATTCAAACACTTTATTGAGCTAATAGCAGTCATAAAAACGCCATAAGTTTTCCAATCACCAATGTAGCTAACTTTAGAGCTCGTATACAAGGACCTTACGTCGATACAAGCAACGTTTGGGGGTATATAACGCCGATGAAGATACACTTGTGTTATCGTAAAACTTCAACAAACAATAATAGAAGCAAATACCCCTGCTGTCATAGAGCATGTTTTTGAGTGGGGTATGTATTAGAATATTGCATACTCATAACATTATAACTCGACCCTTTTGTTTGGGTACTATTGTTGATGAATCTTCACGTTTTCTATAATTTTATGCGAAAATAAATAAATTAATCCAAATAGTTTAACATAATGATATTGACAACCCAACAAAATTAAAGATCATGTTCATTTTGATATCATTTTGTTTATTAATTGGTAGACGATGCATCAAATCAAAACCCACATACACACAAAACATGAATTATTGGAAGCCCTAACTAACCATCGTGTCTTTAATATTTTTGTTAGCATCATAATTGATATGATGGTTCGATTCAAGTTTCTCTTTCTTTTAATGTGCAGTTAGCAGTTGATGATAGTTCTATGTGGATCCATGATTTATGTGTAGATAGCAATTGATGTGCTCTTTACGTTTACATCATATTTCATTCCTTTTTCCTTTATTAATGCATTTCATAAAAAGTCACGAAAACTCATGTATTTGTCTGTCTTTCATAATTGTGGAATGATGAAACTTCATAAAAGAATTATATTTTAGGGAGTGGATATTTAAACATCTCACTATTTAAAATCAACACCTCGGCACCCTATACATTGTGTATGGATCCATATGCGATGTATAGGGCTAAGACATTTCCTGTCACTCATTCTGTCATACGAGGTTGTCACATCGATTTCGGCTAAAGGTCATACGCCACATATAGGTTAAGTTCGTAATTTTTTCTTTGTTATTTTTATAATTTTTTTTGTTATAAATATACAAATAATTTTACGTTTACTAGTTTTATTATATTATTTACTTTGTAATTTTACTAACCGATAAAACAAAATTTAACTGAACAATCAAGACAAACAATACAAACATTAATACAAAATTATATATATATAATAAAGTTTGCACATATAACAAAATAAAAAGTTACAATTGTAATAATAATACAAAACTATAGTGAATCTGGATAATATCGAGGCGGTAACAACTCCAGATGATCGATATCTACAGCACGTGCTCGTGCAATCTCGAGCTGAACGTGCCAATCCATAAAGTCCTCAAGTCGATCGAGCCGCCGACTCTAACGATCAAGCCGACGACTCTAACGATCAAGCCGACGACCAAGCTCTAGTGAACCCTAAGCAACCTCCTGCATAAATGTCTCCATACATGCAGGCAACCTCACATCTCTATAAATATGTCGAGTAAATTGTGGCTGAGGTGGTGGTGGCATGTCATGCGGCTGCTCATGCGATGGCTGCTCATGCTGCTGCTCATGTGGATGCTCATGTTGCGGTTGCGGATCATCAACTCCGACCTGCAGAATGGATGCCGACTGTCAGATCTTCGCAGGTCGAATAGAGAATCGTATGCCACCCGGAAACTGGCGTATAATATACATGCCAAACAACGTATGACGATCTAATCTCACCAGCTAGATCGGTGGAAATACGTCACCAAGATATTGACGAAGATAAGCAAAGGCTTGAGCAATCAACATGTTGTAAGCGCCGTCGTATACCACTACTCGCTTCTGCAGATGATAATACGACACAAAATACTCCGCCAAACATCTCGTCAGGTTGCACCTGGTCCCTGTGAGCAAACAATACAAGTAAAACAAGTTGGAAATGGTGCACCACTCCCGACTCTAGCCATGTCCAGTGATGGAGGTGGCGCATCCATTGTAGATAACGAATGAGATGATCTTTAATACCAGTGACTTTGCTTAGTCCTCTGAAACGGACATTCGGCAATCTCAGACCACCAATCTGACAATCGAATCTTATCCATCTCAGTAATACTCTCAGTGAATAAAGAGGTAACAGTCTGCAAAGATAATTACAAAGCATGTAAAATACAATATATTAAGTGATAATAGATGACAACTATATAAAATACAATATTTAAAAAAAGAGAGATGAAGATTTAGTTCGTTAGATGTTATATAGGTTAGGGTGGGTTATCTTGAGAACCACCCTTTTTTGTAACAACTTTAGAAACAAATATCAACCACACATTTTAGTCACATTTTATTCACATGTCATTTTCATCTTTTTTTAAAAACGTTCATAAATTTTTTTCATGATATTTTTTTTAAAAAAAATTCACCATTAATTTCAGTATTATTTATCTTTTCAACGCCTGACCATATTGATTATTTTTTAAAAAAAATTGTCCACTTGTTATTTATACATGTGTAAATTAATAATTACATATGTGTAAATATTATTTTACAACATGTGTAATTTCAGGTATTACATATGTGTAAAATAACGTTCGTAAAAAACGAGATTTTTTTTATTTTTTATAAAATCTTTTTATTTTTTAATGATAGAGGGAAACGAGGGAAACACTTCTGTGTTTTTACTTTTTTTATTTTTTTATTTTTTGTTTTATGATTTTTATTATGTTTTTATAATTATCATTTTGCCATTAAAAATTAATTGCTCACATTATTTACTACAGTTCTCGTAAAAAATGAGTTCTCATTTGATCTCTCGCCGTGTAGGTTATTAATTATTATTATTAACGATTTAAAAGATGGTTACACAAATTGTTAATTATTAAAGAATCCAAATACAGGTAAACTATAGGTTCAATCTTACGTACACACATAATTATATAGACAAATGAATCCCATTATCCTCGACCAAAGGTGGACCAAATTCCATGTTTCTGAATAAACTTATTAAAATAATAAATAATCAATTCATATGTTTTCATTGCCAGAAAAAAGCATACCGACGTATAATATAATAAAAAGAAAACAACTGACACTGTGGTAATTATGTTACTGAATTCGCCGAACTATTGGCTTATTGCTTTAGTTAAAAGCACGTAATGAGGAATATTTTATAATTTATATAATTATACAATAAAAACTTAACACGTTTCTTTGTTATATTGGATCATACGACAACACCCTTTTCATAATAAAAGTTTACCTATTATTTTTATTTTTAAAAGTTACTTAATATTTCTATTTATATAAGTATTAGCATGGTAGCTAGTGTTGCGCGATCATTCTACTAGCACTCGTCTCCACAAGACCAACACGTGTCTAATAGGTTTAGTTTAAAATTAATCGGCAAATAGGATCACATAACTCACCAACCTTAAATTTTTGCGTTAAATCTTTATTTTACATGTGGGACTTACTTTACACTCACTAATATTCTGCTCAAATCAAAGATCATCATACCTCACCTTTAACAATATATCTAATCATCCAACCGACCTATTCATTATTAGAACATGTAGCGCTGACTAATTAACTTTATAAGACTTTATAGTATATGATAACATTGATTCGTCTTCTTCCAACCAAGTTATCATAATTGTTGACAGACTAGAGTTCTTTGTCAACTTTATAACTAGACTAAACTGTAGTTTTTATACACTTTGTAGGATCATTCTTTTAGCCCAAGGTGAACACATAATCTAATGATGGTTTATTCTAATCAATTGACACTAGAAGTAAACCATTAAGCTTATATCACTCATTTGAATCTTATTTTACCAATATAATGGGTCATTTACAGTTGTTAATCTAAACACTCTTATATCATAAGATTGGAAATTCATAGACAAAATACTTTAAAGTTTACTAAATTTATTAGATTAATTATTCTTTTAACAATTTATAAAGGAAACTTTAATAAAGTTGTACAATATTGAGCAAAGATAAGATGACAAAGATGGACCCATTTAATCTAATTCCAATCATACATGGTGCCTTCATCATTAATTAAGTCCTTATCCCCCACGTAATTCCCACAGCTTTGTTTATTTCCATGATCCTGACTATTTAAATACTATATTTTATATTTATTATTCTTCTCTTTAGATGTTTATGTATATAGTATTTTTGAGATTCCAATTGATCTTTTGTTGTTATGTTTTACTAATAAGGACATTTACATATTTTTTATTAACTTTATTAATTTTAAATTTTCTTAAAACAAAAAATCAATTAGAATTTCTTCTTCTTAAAAACATATATATTATCTATTTATCTATTTCATTAAATTAACTTATTATATGATTATTTTACTCTTATTTTTACTACGAGACTTTATATATTTCCCGTCTTAAGACTGTCAACTATATATTTTTTTCAAGGTCGAGCCTTCTGTATAAATAAAACAATAAAATTATATCTCAAATATAAAAGTATAGAAATCATCAATAATCCACGTTACATCTCACCTTACAAAAAAACAATTGCAAAGTTTAAAATAATTACAGTGTAAAAAAGTCAATATGTAAATATCACTTAATAAAAATAAGGTTAAAATGACAATTTAATAATTAACTTTTTGGCTAATATGTAATTTATATTCTTAAGATAGAATAATATGTAAAGATCCCTTATAAAGAAAAAGTGCACTAGTACATTTCAATGTGTCCATTTGCAAAATATTTGATTTAAAACATTTATAATGAGTCTCTATCTCTATTCTTATTATTTAGAGATTTCTTTCACTTTTACATCTAAATATATAATAATTTTCATATCCATCTTTAAATCTTAGAGTTATATGAATAGTATTTTTTTCAAATGCGAAGATCACTATTTATCAGTTGTGTACCTTTTAGAAATGAAAACAAATATAATATTTCTTCTTTATACTATATATATATATATATATATATATAGGGATCCATTCAATTAAAAACCATAAAATTGTTAAGAACCAAAAGAACCATCTAACACCATAGATTGTTTAGATCAATGGTCATAAATAAATGGGTAAAAAGGTAATTTATCCTTATTTTAATTCAAGATAAAACAAGAAAAAGGGTAAAACTGGAAAAACCCTTTAAAATCTCAAACTACATTTGAGATATTGTTGG
The DNA here is from genome assembly GCA_024085815.1 of Flaveria linearis. Classification (NCBI taxonomy): domain Eukaryota; kingdom Viridiplantae; phylum Streptophyta; class Magnoliopsida; order Asterales; family Asteraceae; genus Flaveria; species Flaveria linearis. The sequence continues at coordinate 24,758,034 of CM044010.1, forward strand.
TCCACGATCTTTTCTCTTTTTTTCTTAATTCTTTTTTTTTACTTATTTAAACAAAATTATATTTCTTTTTCGTTAGTATGAGTAACGTCCGGACAGTAGCATATTGAATAGACCCATTTTTTATTTTCCTATAATTTTAAGTTTAAATTCTTTGACTATCTTAAAAAGCCCTATTTGAACTAATACGAATTACTTAAAGGCTCTTACTTCAAAACATATTCACTTATAATTTTTTTAAAAAAGTTAAGGATTAAAAAATTAATTATCCTCTATTTATCTTGCAAGCAACAACATTATAACATGACAAATATAATCAACACATGCTTTGTTCTATTAAATTAATAGTTGATTATACATGTTTATATTAAATTAATAGTTGATTATACATTTTTAAATTAATAGTTGATTATACATTTTTAAATTAATAGTTAAGGTAAATAATTTGTGATTTTTTGACATTAACTTGTTTACAAGTGATCTTTTATCATTATTCGTAGGTACCCCGTAGAACAAAGGTAATGGGGCATAAAAAATGGTTTTTGCATAACTGCATATGTGCACTATTTAATAAACGATTAGATATATATATGTGCATATTTGCACTATTTGATACACGATTAGATGCATATATGCATACGTGCACAATTTTAATAGATAATTGGATGCATATATACACTTGTATAATTTTTTAAGAAACGATTGGATGTAAATATGTATTATGTTTAACATTATTGTATTCATATGTGCATTTTTTAAAAAATCAAATGCACATATGGATTACTTATAAACCAAACTCAACCAACAACCCAATAATACACAAAGAAATTTTATTCTTTAATATAATATTAAATGTTAAATGTATATATGAAACCGTAATGTATTAAAATTCTTTTTCATCAATAACACAACCTTTAAGTTTAAGTTTGCAAGTTTGGCCAGATAACAAAACCTTGAGATTTACAAGTTTGGACAATAATTTGTTAAGCTTGAATAATCAACCCTGCAAACAGAATGACTTAAAGATTGGACTTCTTACATCTAATATGAATGTGCATAAATGCATGATCAACTATAGGCATGATATTTAAGTTTAACCTTACAAATTTAAACAATAACTAGTAACTTTCCACCCGCGCGATGCTGCGGGGGAATCGTTTATTACGCAAAAAAAAAATTATTTACGTATGGCTGCTTCTAACATTTGGATTACATCCCAAATGGCTCTGGTTCTACTTTGCTTTTGTACACCATTTCATAGCATATGCAATTTTATTCAATAAATTATCATTGTTACGAAAATTTTGAAAAAGCTTTTGATGAACCAACAATTACAATATGCCTTGAAAAATCATTTTATTGGTATGGAAAACATATTCAACCAATCGAGATGAAATTGAAGGGGGAAATAGCATAATGATACCTTGTGGCGTTTGGGAGACGGTGACTTGTGGTCAGAGGACGATGATCGCTTGTTGTTGTTGTTGTTGTTGGGTATAGATCCACTGCGACGCGTGGAGACCATATCTCCTGTGCCTCTTTGTTGTTGTCTTCTTCTTCTTCGTCTTCGTTGAGAGAGAAACAGAAGGAGTCTCTAGAGAGAGAGGAATGAGACGAATTGTTACTGTAGTCAAAACTATGACACTCTTTCAAAAAAAACATTTAAACAAAACTAAAAACATAAATATTCATTCAACAGAAAGATTCATTCCTCCAAAATATGTGTGCTCCTATGATCTCAAATTTGGAATTATCGAAATATTTGTACTCCTATGGTAGATAATGGTCCTATTGATATAGGATATTATATTGAAATCTATGGACTTACTTTTTTCGTAGTCTTCTTCTTTTGGTGTGCTGGCTCTGTAAAAGGGAAACAAAATAAAAATTATCAGGTACTTAAAAGAGTGTAACCCAACGTTACAAAAGTAGCTTAGCAAATTGACCCATTGATAGTTTCAACATGACAACATGTATCTTTTAACTCATTCAACACCCTATGAAATCAGTTGATACCAAAAGCTTGACTACCAAGTTTGTAATTCATCTTCTACTCGTTTAAATCTCACTCCTACCAAAAAACAGAAGCATAGATAGACCTCACTTATACCTTAATTCTATTTTAATACATAGAATACAAAGCATTATAGCACAAGCATAGATAGACTGCGGAATTTAAACCCATTTCCTGTTTTCAACAGAAATTGACCCATTGATACTTTCAACATGACAACAAAGTTTGTAACTTTTAAATCATTCAACATGAAATCAGTTGATACCAAAAGCATGACTACCAAGTTTGTTATTCTACTCTTTTAAACCTCACTCCTACCAAAAAACAGAAGTCGGTTGCATATAGTGACGGCTTAGTGTGGCTATACCACAGTGTAGAAAGAAAAGTCAAATAAAATCAAAGAAAAGTCGAATAAAATCAAGTAATCAACAGCAATTACTATTTGAAAGAAATGTAGATTAATCGAATAACAACAGATATTTACATTTGATGAAGATTATGAGTGCAAGACTTACATTTGATGAAGATTGTGAGACGACTCCTTCACCATAAAATCTTTTTCTTGTTCTCACCATAATGAAATCGGATAATTTTGAGGAAACTCCATCTGCAAAAGCCACAAAACTGGTGTTATTTGTATTTGAATTGGTCATTGTCAGTCCCAGTTCTAGTTCAGTCCAAGTCCAAGTCCCAGTTCTAGTTCAGTTTGCATAATAACTAACCCAAATGACTCAACCCATTGCATAATTGACTGCATAAAAACTGACCCAAATGACTCAACCCATTGCATAATTGACTGCATAAAATATTACCCAAATGACCTAGTAAAAACTGCATATAAGCTTAAACAATTGACTGCATAAAACCCTCACAGAATTCTCCTAACCACTTTGTTCTGCCGCCAAGGCATGTTTATTAAATTAAAAGAAATAATCAAAGAATGCAGAGAACATCAGAATCCCAAGAACCTCTCAGAGCCTCAAATCCCTTTTCCTTTGGCAAAATATATAATTCTAAACCTCACTCAGCTTCTAATCAAACCAGCAAATTAAGCACCTAATCCAGCCAACCAATTTCTAAAGAACTTCATGTAGCAAATTAAACATAAAATTAAGCACCTAATTCAACCAACCAATTTCTAAACACCAAATACATCAATTAGCAATTTCTAAACCATATTTTTGAGCATCACACAAACATGAAACTATGTAAATACACAATTTTCATTTTCATTCAATAAAGCACCAATTTGAGGGGAAAGAACCCTAATTTTGCACAGAATCACACATATCAATGAAAATCAAAACCACAATACTTCGAACACCACTCGGGGAACCAACTTCGTGACACAACAAACCAAAGACCAAAACCGATCGGAGCACCAATCGAGAACACCAATCGGAACCCCAAAACCAATCGGAACACCAATCGGAACTCACGAGATAACAGCCACGATCACACCAATCCAACTTCGTGAAACACCAAAACCAAAACCAGATCCAGAGACGAAAACCAAAGAAGAATACAGATCCAGGGTTTGAAGACCAAAACCAAGGAAGAAGACGAACCAACCTCGTGCAACAACAAACGCCGGTGTGAGGGTCGCTTACCCGTTGTGGCGACGGTCGCCGGTGCGAAGGTCGCCGGTGGGGGGGCGACGGTGCGGTGGTCGCCCGTTGGGCGAGAGAGAGAGCAGAGCGAGAGGGAGAGCGCCGAGCTATGTCTCCGGTGGGGGGCGATGGTGCGGTGGTCGCCCGTTGGGCGAGAGAGAGAGCAGAGCGAGAGGGAGAGCGCCGAGCTATGTCGCCGTTGGGGGGGCGATGGTGCGGTGGTCGCCCGTTGGGCGAGAGAGAGAGCAGAGCGAGAGGGAGAGCGCCGAGCTACTGTAGTACTGTAGCTAAACGTTATATCTTTAATATATATATAATTTGATAAGCAAAATTGGTGCCCAAACTATTTTACATGTGATAAAACTCATTATTGATGTCATGATCAGTCTCCCCAAACCACCATTGCCACTCCCGGAGGCATGGCAGCGGGTCACCACTGCTACTATACCCAAAACCACCATTGTTGTTACTACCAAAAACCCTAACATGAGGGGTATCTCTTTAAAACACCGTAAACAAAAAGAAGGGTAGCCCTAAAATCAAAACAAGATACGGAAAATCCGTTTGGACCTTCAGAATTAACCTTTTCGCCGGAAAAATTAAAGGCACCGTCGGACCTGTGTTTACCCGTCTGGATCCACCATTAAACCACCTTTGTTGCTTTTATCGCTATTATTGCCGGAGGAGGGTGGCTAGGAACCGTCGAGCTTCGTTTAATTCTTCACTTTCTCTATATGATTGTCTCTCTCTCTAAATTAAAGCAACAGAGGTGGAGTTTTCTGCATTTAATCATACAAAAACGGTTATGTGCAACCCACCCTTTAATATAGTAAATTACAAATCTGACCCTATTAATTATTAACCATATAATAATAATAATAATAAATGAGTGGTTAAAATTGGTTCTTTTGGTTTTTTATAAAATTTTAGTTTTCAATTGAAAGTCCCTCTATATATATATATATATATATATATATATATATATATATATATTTGAACTTTAAATGTACGATCCTAATTCGGATGATAGATATTATCTTAATCGGGCGCACCTATTTGTTTCCCAGCCGGCACCGCACCCCAACCCCCTCAGGACGTAACTCATTTCTGAGAAAACCCTCTGGCTCAACTCTGAGCATTTTTGCTCAGAGTAAGACTTGAACCCATGACCTCCTTTTATTTACATATCAGATGTACATCACCTTAACCAGTTGGAGCAAAGATCATTTGCTTTTCTTTATATTATATGACTTTCCTCTTGTCTTTTTGGGTATTATGTGATATTACGCCTAAAATATTGGTTGCTATTCCTGGTTTTTGGAAATTTCTAGGCACATTAAGGTACCTAAAAGGGTTGATAGAACTCTCTGTAATACGCTACAAAAATTTAGTCCATGTTAGAGCTTTAGGAAGACTCTAAAACAACTCTGAAAGAACATGAAAGCTATTGGCAAAGGACCGAAACTTTCTAGTCAAGAACAAGTAAGATCTAAACAATTTCTTAGGATTGTCTTGATATAGAAATCTCTAAGATAGATGCTACTACATATAGAACTATCTAGAGTTAATGCAAGTAGTATAAATAAATGTTGCTACCTTATTTCCAATGAACCCAAAAGCACACATAAATTTATAGCCTTATACTTGTAAAAACTCTCTCATACCATTCTTTTTGTAGCAATAAAAGACATTCGGTATACCAAGCTTGAAGCTTTTACACTAGTCTCTTGGAATTTTGGTATTATTGTTAGGTCAAAGGCTGAACTAAAAATGATTCTATCACACCATCAAATTCCACCTGCGAGTTTTACTACAACACGCGTGACAAACTAGGATCTCTAACATGGTCATATCAAACGACACTATATGCATTTAAAACAAATATTTGAACTTGATCAAAGTAAAACATAGTTTGAATGATAACCAATACGAAAGGGTAAAGTAAAATCTAGAGCCCATGATAAGTAACTGCATAAAATGTGGTGCCCAATAAAAATATTTAATGCAAAAGAAATCAAGTTTGTAATGCATGCCATGAATGAAACCGTAGTCGTGCGACCTAACCTTAAGTGGTCCTGCGATCTGAGAAAACATATTAAAGTGTGTTAACACAAGGTTAGTGAGTTTACAGGTTTAAACAAAAGTAAGTATGTTTGAAAGTGTTTGTACAGTTAATTAATTAAAGCATAACAGTAGGTAGCTAGCCTATAATCAAGTTATTTAGCGTTTTAAAACCAGATCTGACTGTTTGTAAATTGTTTGCCTTTCCGTCACGTCTATCACAGATAGTGACAAATGTTAGGTCAATCAAACACCTCTTCGACCTCCGGTTAAGTTAGCGTGACTAACACAGGTGGGATTTGTCAAAACCAGTAATACTATTTAGATTTACCTCGCTAGCTCGTGACTAATAGTTCGAGAATGTAAGGAATTTTATACATGTTTGCACTAACGTAACAGACAATAAAGCAATAATACTAAAACCACTAAAAAGTATAGTTTGTATGTTTTCCACCCAATAAAAAGGAAAAGAATGTAAAACAGGGGACGTAAAAACTCACATTAGAGTGCGTAGTTCAAAGTTAAAGCCAATGCCGAAAGCTTACAGTGACCTAACAAATATAGGTTTGTGAGTGTGTGTAAATAATGGTATGTATGCACTTCGTTGTATCCAAACAATATTAGATGTTAGTGTGTTTGAGAAAAGCAAATCATGTTTGACAAGTTTGACTTTTTTTATCAAAGTTAACTTTTATTGATTAAAGTTGATGTGTTTGAGAAAAGCAAATCATGTTCAATTTAGTGAAAACACATTTAATTATACTCAAATAGTTGAAATGGTTTTATGCGTGAAGTCTATTTTTAGAACATTTTCATTTTTGGAAACTTATACTTTATTACACATATGTAATCTAACTTTTCAACTAAATCACATAATGAAGAAAACATTTAGATTCCACATGTAATTCACCTATTACACACCTATGGTAATTTACTTGACTTATGACATCACCATGCTCAAAAGTTGTCGACTTTAGGACCGTAGGGTGTGAATTGTAAAATTTGTAATAGTATTTCTTAAAACATGTTTTGTGAACAATTCTAACATAATTAAAACCATGTGTCACATCCTAAATCTAGCACGTGCATTAAACACATTATCTTATCTTAAAAGTTTCTATGATTAGCAAGTTTTATCACATGTATAGTTTTTTCATAGTTCAACAACCCCTAACCTTTTCTTATGCTACAAACATCACTTGACTATCAGTTCCTAAAACCATATCATATTCATCATCTAGAAGACAACCAAGTAAAAGAATTTCCTTATTAGGAAAGTTCCCTAAAAACAAACTAATTTCAAAAGTTTAAAAACGTAATTTTCATTCTTTAACATCGACTAGTAACCTAGAATTATTAAATTCATTCAATTCCATGTAAATCATGCTAGAACTAAAAACCTAAATATAAAAGTTTTCTTAATTGGAAAGCCTGAGTTTTTTATCCAACTCAATGATTTTTACAAATAAAATCCATACAATTATCACAACAATGCCTACTAACACAAAATCAATTATCAATTTCAATAAAATTCAAGACTTGATGTATGTTTGGATACTTTAGGGTTTCAAGACTTTCAAGAACTAAATGAGTGACTTTAACATCAAAACTTACTTGTGTAATGATGTGATTGCTAGATAAGACGTGCTTGATGAAACCAAAAATTGAATTCACTAACGATTTGCAAGATCGAATCAAGAATAAGGTGTGTGTGGGTTGGGTTTTTCAAAAACTTAAAAGAGAAGGGATGGGCAGCGCTTCCGTGAATGGGGTGGGGGGTCCTAGGGTTGGGTTTTATTATTAGAATTAAATTTTTACAAAAGTCACCCTTTAATTTCATAAAACTAGTTTAAATTTTATGTGATTAGCATTTTCTACCCCGAACTTAAAGAATGATTACATATTATCAAATTAACCTTAAATAAACCAAAGATTATTTATTGTATTTGTTTTAAGTTATTTTTATATAATAATTAAGCTTTAAAAACTAAAAATGCCTGAAAACGCGTAAATGTTAGAAAATTCACAATTTTCATAACTAAGCTAACCATTTAGTCACATAATCACATAATATATAATTTCACATTAATTATGCTTGTTTGAAAGTTATTCTGATAATCCACCCACGTTCCAGGACAGACTTATATGTGATTCGATAATTCTTGAAATTACCGTTACATGAAGGTTCATGAATATTCATGCAATAACTGACACGTTTAAATATGAAATATTAAATGCATACATGTATGATCAGAACATAACGTTCGTGTTAGTTGGAAAATAACCTAAAAAGTACTGGGTGTTATAGATTTTAAGTGAGAACCTTACCTTATTATAATAACCATTTAACTCATCTTTATGTCATTGATCAAATCTTTAACGGACAATATCTTTTTGCTTTTTAATTTTGTGTATTTTAATAGAAATGGGTAAAAATATCATTTAATCCATCACACCAAAATTTAGATTCACCAGAAATTTTTAAATGTGTGTTTACTCTTTTCCCTCATATTTTTCTTTTTTTGTTTATACCCACTTTTATTTTTGAAACATCCATAACTTTTTTATAAATTGTTAGTTTTTTTTTTTTGTAAATACACGATTGAACTCGTTTTGTTTTTCTCTTTAATTTTAATATAGTCTTGAAAGTTTTTGAATTAGTTTTCAAATGTTACTTATTACATTATTGTAACGTGTAGACAAATCTATTGTGTTGATGTAGTTTCAAACGTATAGTGAGACAACACGGAGAATAAACAAAAATATATCTAAATTTAAGTGTTACATTAATGAAACATAGTGTATTAATAACAAAAACCCTTAAATTAAACATAAAAGTATACCTACAGTGAATTACATCATATTTTAACTACTTATAGCGAATTACATCGAAAAAATATGGATAAAAACTAACAAAAATAAATCTTCACCTAATACATCATTGTTACCATTCCTCGTCCGTGGAAAAATACAAAGGGGCATGATGAGAGGCACAAAACTGCTTCAATCGAAGGCGCCATTATTTCAAACAAGTTTCGCCATTGTAGAATCATCGATCATGACTTAACAAACAAGAAATCATAAGAACATATCATTTTTCATACATTCTTAGGGTTTAAACCTGAACTTCTTAGATCGACTCTGCCCTAAATATAAAAAATAAAGTCTTTGACTACGAAAAAATGAAGAAAATATCTTCAGATCGGTTTCGATGAATAGATAGATGTATAGATTTTGTTGCTGCTGAATAGACCAATTATGTTCTTGTGGATTAGATTGATGAACATATCAACGTTGCTGTGTGTTTTTTAGGAATAAATATCTTATTTGGTTGTGTAATTTACAATATTCTTTAACGAAAAAATTAGTACAAAAGTATAAAAGAAATTTAATACTATTATACCTTTGAACAATCTCAAACCATTCATCTCAATGGTTATTATTTTATAGGAAAAATTTCATTGAATATTAAGCAAGTTTTAAAATTATTTTAATTAGATTATTTATATTTTTTAGTTCCAATCAGGCCATTTATATTTTTATTTGTTTTTAGGAGTGTTCCAATTAGCTCACTCAAAATTTTTTAAAATTTTTAAATAAATCATAAATTTTTAAAAATGATTCAATTCTTTATAAATATTGTTAATATTTTATATATTTCAATTGTTTTTAAAATATTTTTATAATTTATAAGTGATATAATTAGAAAAATTCTGAAACTTTAATGACCTGATTGGGACAAAAAGTTTTTATAAGTGACTTAATTGAAACAAAAAAACTATAAATGACTTGATTGAAACAAATATATTTATTAGTGACCTGATTAGAATAATTTTAAAAATTAATTACTATTTCATAAAATTATCCTTTATTTTATATTAATCAATGCTTATGATTGGTTAATGGGTTTTATAATTTTAATGGGTTCTCATATGATTTCATTCTAATGTTATAGATCGAGGATGGTTTAATGGGAAACGACAAAGAGGGTGTTATGATCTTATATGATCTCATTCAAACATATACACACACATACGCAAAGGGAGGTTCAAAAAGAAAAAGAGTGTTATGCAATTAGTATTTAAAAAACTGATTATGTTTGATAAAACACTGGTGAATTAGATTAAGGCCCTGTTTGATAGAGCTGACCCGTGGTCTGACCACTGATTGGCTGACCCGGTCAGTCAGTCAGTGCGTTTGATTCGTCTGACTGGAGCTACTGACCCGGACCGGAGGACTGACCCAGTCCACATTTTCTTCCCTTCTAACTGGAGCAATCGACCTGACTCTCCCCCCTTCCCCCCGTCGCCCGCCATCGACCACTGACCTCCCGACCGCCTCCACAATTGACCGCAATCGACCCCTAATCTAGCCCTAATCGACCACAATCGAGTCCTAATCGACCACAATCTTCCACTGGAGGTTCGATTTGGAGGTTCGATGATGGTGTTCGATCGACTTGGAGGTTCGATTTGGAGGTTCGATTTGGAGGTTCGATGATGATGGTGCGATCGATTTGGAGGTTCGATTTGGAGGTTCGATGATGATGGTTCGATTTGGAGGTTCGATAGGGGATGATCGATTTGGAGGTTCGATCGGGGAATGATCGATTTGGAGGTTCGACAGGGGATGATCGATGTATGTGTATGTAGATGTATGTGTATGTAGATGTATGTGTATGTATATGTGTATGTAGATGTATGTGTATGTAGATGTGTATGTAGATATATATGTATGTAGATGTATGTGTATGTATATGGGTATGTAGATGTGTATGTAGATGTATGTGTATGTGTATGTAGATGTGTATGTATATGTATTGGGTCAGAATCAGTCAGATACTACATCAAACAGTTAAGTTTCAGTCGATACAGACTCAGTCAGAACTTCTTACTGGGTCAGCTTCTGAATCAGTCAGATCTTACTCAGTCAGCGCAATCAAACAGCCCCTAACTTTATTTTAGTCATAAAAGTTGAAAAACTTGTTCTTATCTTTTGCACAAATGAAAAAAAATATTTCAAAATTTTATGTTACACGTAACCACCATTTGACTGCCACGTCACTCGTTTATGCCACCATCAAACACCAAACACCAAAAATTCACCTCTTTTTAATCTTCTAACCTCTAAATCCCAAACATTACTATCACCTTCTACCATCACCATCGACCCCCATTTGTTCTTTTTGTTCTAGTCGTTCTATCGTTACCCTTCTCACCACCATCACATCACCTACATCTTTACCACCAGCAGCTGATATTCTTCAACCAGCAACCACCTTCGCATCAATTGGATCCAATACTGAAAAAAATCTACTAAAAACAAATGATTGAGAATGTCCATTATGATTTTTGAATTGGAGTTTTACCTCAAATTCCATAAGAAAATGGCAGATACATGAATTTATTTATATAAACGAAATCACTATTTTTAAACGTTTTGATTATATAGAAGCGGATATATAGATTGTTGAGTCGGTTCGGGTCGCGTCGAGTCAGGTTGATCATATAATAAAAAATAAGATACAATAATAAAAAAAGAGTAAATTACCGTTTGCATACCTGAGATTTGGTGATTTTAACTATTTGCATCCCTACAGTTTAAAAATCCTCATATACCCCCTAACGTTTTATTTTTGTTTCCATTTGCATCCAAATTACTAACGACGTTAAATAATTCAGTTAACTTTTTATAAAATAACAAAATTACCCCCGGAAATCCCCAAATCTATCATTTTCTACACCGCCATCAGCAATGGCCATTCAACAAACACCACCAATCCCCCTCTCATATCCACCGTTAACAAATCATCATCTTCTCGCCGTTGACTTTTTGCATCGATTGTTCATTCAGGTTGTTTCATGATTTGTTTGTGATCTGTTTGTGAATCGTGAATGAAATCGTTAGGTCGGTAAAGCTGGCGGTGAGAAGTGGAAATCGATGTTTGTAGCTGTAAGTATAATCACAATCATCGTATTCAAGCTTCGATTCGGACAAATTCGTGTAATTTTGCTTCATTTTGACTCGATTTGATCTCGTGATGCAGGAAAAGCTCCAGAAGAGGAAATCAGTTCATTTCTTGTGGTTGATTGATTGATATTTTGTTGGTGATTTGCAGGAAGAGGAGGATGACGAGGAGTGAAGAGGAAGATATGTGGGAATTAAGGTGTTTTGTAAAAGCTTCTTTTGAATGGAAGGTTAATTTAGAGTGATTAGAAATGCAAAAAGGTTTCAGTGTGGGAAGAAGAGGAAGATCGTTCGACGGTGACCTCGGGAAGCAAATCAACGGTCACGGCCGTGTGTCGACGTCATCTCCGACTTCAAGCTCCGATTACTTGAAGATCTCCGTTACAGATCCACAAAAGGAGCAAGATCTAAACAACTGATCTTGTGGCAGCGACCAGGTTAGTTTTGGTGGTAGTGATGAGGGTGTTGTGGTGACGAGCGGGTAGTTGTGTTGGCGGCGGGGTGATTGTGGTGGTGGTGATGGGGCTGTCATGGTGGTGACAGGGTGGTTGTGGTGGTGGTGATGGGGGTGGTTATGGTGGTGATGATGTGAAGAAGATGATGTTGATGGAGGACCCACAAGGTTTTTTATGTTATTTTTTTAATTTTAAGGGCACTTTCGTCCTTTTAATAATTGTAGCAAGGGTAATTTTGTTATTTTATAAAAAGTTAACTGAATTATTTAACGTTGTTAGTCATTTGGATGTAAATGTGAACAAAAATAAAACGTTAGGGGGTATATGAGGATTTTTAAACTGTAGGGATGCAAATGGTTAAAATCACCAAACTTCAGGTATGCAAACGGTAATTTACTCTAAAAAAACTTTATCATTAGAATGTAAATAACACATAATATAAAACTTTGGTCTTTAGAATTGAAATAAAATATTCTATAATTGTTTCCTAGGAGTATTTATTTTTTGAAAACGTAGCATTACATCTTCACACAAGCTTATTAAAAGAACCATTTTTCGATACAACGAATGCAAGAATCATTCATGTATTCATCACCCATCCGACGAAATCAACCCTTTTTACCTCTTGAGTTTTGATTGCAATTTGAAAGTTTATTTTTTAAAGTTTTTTCTTTTGGGGTGTACTAATTTAATATAATAACTCATGGGCTTTATGAGTATTTAATGAGACTCTACTTATTTAGTTAATTAATTATTAACTCATAGGCTTTTTTCAAGTTTTGGCTTATTTTTTAATTTTTAAAAAAACTAATGGAGTCATTGTCCAAAAACACAATTATGTCACTCGAAAAACTCATATATACATCTCCATATATGAACGAAAATTCATTGGATTCATGTGACCTCGATCCGTTCAAGCTAAGTTCGTCTTTGCATAAAGACCTGATGACTCTAATTCATATCTTTGAATGGAAACCATGTATCTTTTTTAGTCGTGTTTTGTGGGTCACCATAGGATAATGGGAGCTAGGTTAATTACAAGGTGTTGGTGATTGCGACAACGGGGTAGTGATGGTTTGCTGTGGTGGTGATCTATTTAGTTATTATGGTATATTATAGTTTTCGTCATTTTAAAGGTTGCTTGGTCATTTTATACACAACTAACAAAAAAAAATTTAATGTATGTGGGTGCAAAGGACTAATTAAAATCGCATCAACTTTCTAAACAAAATAGATGTTTAGTATAATTTTTTAAGATTAAGAGCAAAATTTGAAATTTTAAATATACTTAAATGATAAAAATATATAATTCACTCTAGTTTCTTTTTCATTTTTCTTATTTTATTTAAACAAACACTTTACAAATTAACACCCCATAAACTTGAAGCACATGATACGTAGTCTTAATTTTCTGTTTCTAGAGTTTGATAACTTTCTTATAAATTATACATCATATTTTTTGTAATAAATATAATTTTCTTTAAAATAGGTTTTGATATAAATTACCCTATATATTAATATAAGAAGTGAAAAAGCAAAGATCTTGAGTGTGTTTATGGTTTTGCCACACACATTTTTTCACTTTGGCAAATTGCACCCCTCCAAATGTGTTTAGAGGGATAAAGAGGAGAAATCATCCCAGTTATCCCATTCGTTTCATTTTTAGAGAGATAAAGTGCTCTCTCTTATCACCAGCGGCACCGACACCGACACCTCCACCGCCACCGCCACCGTCACCGCCTACACCGCTACCGCCTGCATTGTGGTCTCCTTCAACAGAAGGCATTACTGCAACGTGATCGCCTACACCAAAGGCGGTTCTTGTGGTGGTGGCGCTGTTGTCCGTCGTACCAAAGGCGACGAGGGGTTTTCTAGGGTTTTGTGTGGTGGCCGGCTGTAGCAAAGGCGACGATCGTGAAGGCGACAACAGCGGTTGTTGCGGTGGCTCTATTGCCGCTTCGCCTCCCCTCTGTGGTTGAGGTGGTGCAGGCAGCGGTTGTCCATGGCTCAACCGGTCTTCTACATCGTCGTTGTTGTCGGTGCTGTTGTTTTATGGAATCTCATGGTTCTTGGCTTGAAATCGGACTAGATGGTGATGGTTGTCGCCGGTGTCGCCGTGGTGTTTTTGGGGGTTTTCTCGCCAGATCTTGTTGCTCGACCCCCGGTTGTACCGGTGGTGGTATGGCGTCGCATCTGACCGTCGGCTGATTGTGCTGGGTTTTGCTTTGGGTTGCATGTGTGCCTTTGTGAATAGATACAAGTTCTTTTTGATTTTGGGCAGGCTTTAGCTAGCGTTGCCTTTTGTTTGCGCTATTGTGGTGAAATCCTAAAACGAAATTCATATTTGTTAGGCTCTGTAATTGGTGATGCAATCATGGGATTTGTTTCAGCATGTCTATGATGTTGAGCCCGGGCTCACCTGAGACTTTTTTTATCATGTTGTCAATGATGATGATATGGGTTTGATCATCTGAGGCTCTTTACGAAACTAGATTCACTTGGGTGTTCCATGGAACTATTGTTTGTCGTATGTCTGATATTAATAATGATGTTTTAGTTTTGTTGGTTGTGATGAGATTTGAGAAATGGTTTCGATTGCCCCGGATTGGCAGCCGATTTGAGCATGCAGCCGCAACCGGATATCCACTCTGAGTCATGATCAAATTAATACATTATCTTTATGGCATAATGTGTTTGCTTATTGACATGTATTGTTGTATTTTGGGTTAGTTACGTTGATTTGTTTACCATGTTGAAGACCATGATGAAATCATACTTTATTTTTTGGCATGGCATTGGTTTGTGAGCCTTCGGTTAACAGCTGAATACATATCCCATTGTCAGTTGTTTTAATATCGCGCAACGCGCGACTTGGGAAACCACTAGTTTCATATTAAATAAGAATGGTAAATTAGATTAATGTCAAACACAGTTTTTTTTCCTTTCATTTTTCTCATTTTAATAGTGTGGTACGTTTACAAATTTATAAAAGATTATTTATTATTTTACCTATGATCGTGTGTAATGCTCAGTTAAAATGTTAATGTGTCAATTCATGAATGACACAAGTGAAACAAAAAATACCTTTTAATTACACTCAAAAAGATAAAAAGCTAGAGAATAAAACGGCCGTTTCAATAAGCTCGTCACCTTGTAACTTAGTGGCATTAATGATTGTTCCTTATAAATAATTAGTGTGAGTTCAAATCCTAGCAAATGTATGGTTATACGATATTTAAGAGTAAAGTTGTTAAAAAAAGAGTTATCTTAACATGTCATTACGCTACAGAAAAGTTTTTATTAGTATAATATAATGTGTTAATGACTGATGTTTTCGACACTATATTTTGACATAAAAGTTTGATAAATAATATTCTGATGTTTTTAAGATTATAACATAAGATTTTTATGTTTTCGTTTTCTATCAAAACTTTTTTTTCCCTTCATGAAAGACTTATTTGAACATGCTTTATTTTCTTGTATTCCATGATAAATCAAATCAAATCAAATCAAACAAACCAGTATATCCCACTCAAGAGCAGGGTCTGGGGAGGGTAGGTGTAGGCGAGTCTTTCCTCTATCTTGTTAGATAGAGAGACCGCTTCCAAAGAGACCCCCGACTCGATAGCAGACGCCATACTGAAATCAAGACCACATACAATAAATCATTCAACACATAGCATACAGTATACAAAAAGCCATACAACACATAGCATACCGTACACAATAAATCATACAACACATAGCATACATATATCCTAGGTGCATGTAGAATCACCGTTAAAGGGCAGATATGGGCTACTTAGACATCATGCCCCGCAAGCAGACTTCAAATACCCTTCCTGTCTATAGGTCGAACTAGAAGTCCTTAATTTTAATTCTACGCCTCCACTCAGTCCTATCCTCGATCATGTGCTCAGAGAGGTGCAAGTGTATCATATCTCGCCTAATTACCTCATCCCAAGTCAATCTAGGTCTTCCTCTACTCCTCCTGCCCTCTAATATGATGTTCTCTACTGCTCTAACTGGTGCCGCCATTGGTCTCCTCTTGACATGCCCAAACCATCTTAATCTTCCCTCTCGTATTTTATCTGCGATACGAGCCACTTCTAGCTTCTGTCTAAATACTTCATTTCTTATCCGATAAAGTCTTGTGTGACCGCACATCCACCTCAGCATTCGCATTTCCGCTACCTCTATTTGTTTCTCGTGCGATTTCTTTATGGCCCAGCAGTCTGTTCCATATAACATAGCTGGACGTACTGCCACTCGATATAGCTTTCCCTTTAGTTTTGCTGGAAACCTCTTATCACATAGGATCCCTGATGCTGCTCTCCACTTGCACCATCCTGCTTGAACACGGTGCGCTACATCGCTGTGTATCTCTCCGTCCTCCTGCAAGTACGAGCCCAGGTATTTGAACCTAGACGTTTGTTGGACCGCCATACCCTGAATACTGATTTGGGTGTCCTCTTCCGCCTCGCCACTAAAGTTACAATGCATGTATTCGGTATTAGAGCGACTTATCCTTAAACCTTTGCGCTCTAGTGCTGCTCTCCACTGTTCTAGCTTGTCGTTTAGCACACTTTTAGATTCCGATATTAAGACAATATCATCCGCAAAGAGCATGCACCACGGAACTGGCTGTTGTATAGACTTGGTCATCTCATCCAACACTACTGTGAAGAGCAATGGGCTCAGTGCCGATCCTTGGTGGAGTCCCACTTCCACTGTGAATGAGTCTGTGTCTCCGATCGGGGCTCGCACACACGTTTTTGCCCCATCATACATATCCTTGATTATTTTGATATACCTCTCTGGTACCCTTCTAAGTCGTAGACTTTCCCAAATTAGTTGACGCGGAATGCTGTCATAGGCCTTTTCTAGATCGATGAATACCATATGGAGGTCTCTTTTCTTTTCTCTGTATTTCTCCATTAACCTTCTTATGGCGTGTATTGCTTCTGTCGTAGAGCGTCCTGGTATAAATCCAAATTGGTTTGACGCTATTTGAGTTTCTCGTCTAATTCTCGTGTCGATAACTCTTTCCCATAATTTCATCGTGTGACTCAATAGCTTTATTCCTCTGTAATTTTCGCAACTTTGTACATCTCCTTTTTTCTTATATATGGGGACTATGACACTGGTTCTCCACTGGTCCGGCATCTTCCCTGTCGTAAAGATAGTGTTGAATAAATCTGTTAGCCATTTGAGCCCCTCATCTCCCAGGCATTTCCACACTTCAATCGGTATGTTGTCTGGCCCCACCGCTTTAGCCCTTCCCATTTTCTTCATAGCTCTCGTAACTTCGTCTACTGTGATGCAGCTACAATAGCAATTGTTTTGTTGTGTTGTTTGGGTTGTATTATCTATCTCAGCTTATTGGTTTGTGTTCTTTATGTTGTAAAGGTTATCGAAGTAAGTTTTCCATCTCCCCTTGATGTCATTGTCGTTCACCAAAACTTTTCCATCCGCAGCCTTTATAAACTTCACAATTCTCAGGTCTTGTCTTCTGCTGTCTCTTGCCTTGGCTAACTTAAACATGTCATGCTCTCCTTCTTTCGTCTCTAGTCGTTTATACATCATCTCATACGCCGCATTCTTTGCCTCTGACGCCGATTTCTTCGCCTCTCTCTTAGCCTCCTTGTATTTATCTTTTAGCTCTGGGCGTTCTTCCTCATTGTTACAGCGTATAAGCTCTCTAAAACTTTGTTGTTTAATTCGTATCTTTTCCTGTACATTTTCGTTCCACCACCAAGATTCCTTATGGTCGACTGTCCTCTTTGTTGTAACTCCAAGAGTTTCTTTAGCTGCTTGGATGAGCGTATTTGCCATGGCCTCCCACTTTTGGTTTGCGTCTTCCTGTGGTCCAGGATGGTTCATTGGTATGACCTTATCCCTAAAAATGGTAATGTTTTCGTCCTTAAGCTGGCTCCATTTGATCGTATGTCTAATTCTCTTGTTTTGTCGGACAATTGGTCTTTTCACGCGTATATCCGTAACTAACATATGATGTTGTGTCACAACTGTCTCTCCTGGGATTGTCTTACAGTCCTTCCACGAGCTACGATCTTCTCTCCTCGTCAACAAATAGTCTATCTGCGTGTGTCTCCCGCCGCTGCTAAACGTGATTAGATGCGATTCTCTTTTCTTAAAAAACGAATTTATGATTCCTAAGTCATGCGCTACTGCAAAGTCAAGAAGCTCCTTACCGCCTTCATTCCTAAGGCCATACCCGAAGCCTCCATGCACCAACTGGAAGTGGTCATTATCCTTACCGATATGCCCATTAAAATCTCCTCCTATGTATATTTTTTCGTCTGTAGGTATGTCACCCATAACGTGATCTAGACTCTCCCAGAACTTTTTTCTTTCCGTTTCTCCTAGTCCAACGTGTGGAGCGTACGCACTAACTACTGCCACTACTTCATCCCCTATTACTATTCTTAACAGCATAATTCTATCATCGTATCTTCTTACCTCCACTACATTATTTTGGAGTTCCTTAGCAACTAGAAACCCTACTCCATTTTTCGTTCCGTCAGACCCTGAATACCATAGTTTATAACTATTGCACTCTGTTGCTCTCCCACCCCGCCATCTAGTCTCCTGGAGACACGCTATCTGGACCCTACGTTTCCTTAGCACATCAATTAACTCTAGTAGCTTACTAGTTAGGGTTCCTACATTCCACGATGCCACTCTTAATCTAAAATCCTTTTTCCTTGTATTCGCACCTCTCGTCACTGAACATGATCTCGGGGCAGCATAATGACCCCTGCTTGCCATCACACGCGGTCAACAGTACACGATGGACCAGAACTTAATCAAAAAATAGCAACAATAATCACCACTTCACACAATGACACACTATTGAATTTATCATTAAGAAATAATTATCCTTAACCTTTAAAAGTAAACACAACCTTACATTTTGGACTTGCAAAGCAGAACATCAGTTATTGAATTTATCATTAAGAAATAATTATCTTAGAAATAATATAAATTCAATATCTTGTAACATGCCTGACAACACCATTATAAATGTTATCACAATGCATCATAACATTGCCCATAATGTCACTCACATTCTTTTGCAATAAATCCATGTAAAAAAAGTTGTATGCATTATATGTAGCAAAAGTATATATTAAATAGACATTATTAAATCTAACAATTTATTTTTGCAACCTAATAAAACTGGATTATGTTATGTAACTTGTAAAAATGCTTCATCCTATTAACTATACATATAAAATAAGTTACATCATAATAATCCTAAAACCTTCCGTAAGTCATACGCCATTTGAATTTGCATATGGTTTAATGTATTTCACACGTTATATGATTACGGCTTTGCATAAATCAAACTACTGTGAAAATAAGTTGCTATTACATGTTATTATTCTTTTGTGATACTATGATATTTTCCATGAATTCGAACATGTTAAGTATGGGTTAAGTACTCCCTTTAGGAAATGATGTAAATTATTGATTAATATTATTAATAATCATTTTTCAAAAGAGTCTGACGACAAACATTAACATTACACACAAGAACTACCGATGTAAAATCAATTTGATTTAAGACTTTGAATCATCTTTTTTGAGGAGTGTGACATTGCTAGCCGAATGTGGATATCAGTTAATAAATGGCTCAATATTATTAATTGGATTGACTCTATGAAGGTGCAAAGGAATAAGAAGGCTCCTATCGACGCTATCGTTATGTTCGTCTAGTGTGTTATGGAGGTGCAAAGAAATAAGAAGGCTCCCAAAAAAGAAACACTTTTGATGCTTAGTTTTGATTTTGTATTTATAGTTTTCATGTAGAAAACGTAAATGATATATTTCTTTTGTCGAGTTGCTTCAAAATCTACTCATGTTTTTATAAGTTATCTTTTGCCTTACGCCTAACAACTTGGTGGTCAGGATTTTCTAATTAAAATCTATCGTTCCAAATAAAACACATTGTATGTCATATGCCATTTGAACTTCCATATGGTTAAATGTATATTTCACGAATTTAATGTCCACTACTTTATATAAAATCAAACGATTGTGAAAATAAGTTAACAACATGTTATTATTCTTGTGATATTATGATATTTTCATGATTTAATAATGTTAGAGAGATATCAAATTTAATTTGATAATGTTGAAAACTTAATGAAAAATGTGAAAAGTGCACTCTGTATTAAGATGTGTAAAAGTGCACACTAGTACAAAAATGATCATAAGGGGCGGTTAAAATGGACATAAGGGACCGCCCCCTAATGGCTGCGCATCTTATGCTATTCGGGTTTAAGGGGCGGTTTCATAAGAGGCGGTTTTGGAACCGCCCTTATGTAGTGTCATAAGGGGTGGTTTTTGAACCCTTATGCTATCCGGGTTTAAGGGGCGGTTTCATAAGAGGCGGTTTTGAAACCGCCCCTTATGTAGTGTCATAAGGGACGGTTTTTGAACCCATAAGGGGCGGTTTTTGAACCCCCCTTATGTAGTGTCATAAGGGGCGGTTTTTGAACCCCCCTTATGTAGTGTTATAAGGTGCGTTTTTTGAAACATTCTAAATGATTCAAAAGTTACTTAATATTTCTATTTATATAAAAGTGTGCATTATGCACTAGAGTATGAAAAAATACACTAAAGTAGGGTTTTTCACTAACTTTGACCATTAGTTGCTATTTGAATATGTTATTAATATAATTATTATTTAGTAGGTTTGTATATTCTATGATGCGAGAGAATCACATGATGTCCAAAATGAAACTAAGATAAATAAGATATTGATACTCAAAATTGTTGATGAAATAAGTGGAAGTGTCTATTTTGTCACACATTAACAAAACAAACCTTTGAAGTAGTGGAGTATATAAATGGTTTCTTGTTTCACATAAAAAGACTAATAAATTTTGAATGAATTTATAAATGAGAGTTTCCATTGGAAGATGTTCCTATATGGTTAGGGACATCCAACTCACGCTCGGGCATAGGTCGGGTGCGGGACAATGGATGCAATGTGACACTTTGATAGAATAAAATAGTCGTCTTAGTATTTTTGAGTTGTAATGTGTGGGTTTATCAGCTGTGCACTGTTGACTTGTGCGCTGTTGATGGTTCAGTAGTCGAAATTTGCTGATTGACGCCTTAATTTGTTGTAGTTTTGGTTCTTTTAGTAGCTACTGATTAGTTAATTTTGTAACAAATTGCATGTTTAGCTTCTAGCCATTAAATGGTCAATAACTGTGAGCTTAAATCAATGTTGATACGATATAACTCCCTTGAAACCGTTACTTGCTCATATTATATGTATATACAATGTTTATGCACCTTGTTGAAAATGATGAATTTTAGAATTTACAAAACCACGTCTTTTTAGAAACCAAAGAAGAATACTCCTGCTTCTACCTTCTAACATCATCGTTTTCGTTTCCATCCTTTTCAAGACACCTTCAAATCCAGTTTAACCTTCGGTGCGATGACATCTCCGGCAATACACCTATTGTTTCACTTGTTGTACTTTGGAAGATAGACGCCTTCGTTTGAGAAGAGATGCAAAATCTATTTTAATGGAAATGTATTCAATATGTTACAATTCACTGTTATGAAGTTACACTTATTTTGTCTCCATGCTTACCCCTTACACCGATTAGATTATACTAGATGTTGCGTTCACATTGTTTAAGTTTCTTTTTGTTTCACTTTTATAACTTGAAAAGTATGATATTTTATATAATTCTGAAAGTATCGTTGCAGTATGCTTATTTTATCTATGTTTTGAATGGGAATTTTGTTCAAAACCAAATGGTACGTGATAATCTACAAAGCGCAGAAGTTGAAGCAATCAAATTTGCTTCAAGGTTTCGTTTTATTGTTGTTTTTCTTTCAATCTTTAGAGTAATTTTTTTGTAAATTAGGCGTTTGCGGTTTCGGATGCTTATTTTAATCAGCATTTTTCCGTGACTTTTTCTGTTAACTGAATATTAATATACAAGTTATCAAATCAAGTCTTACAGATTTATACACACTAAATGTCTTTAGAATAGACGTCCAACTACTCATTATTAAAGAAAGAAAGTGGTGTCGCTAAAAATGTCTTTAAAGGATGTTCTCCGATCCAAGTTTTGCAACTAATGTATCAAATGTCACAGACGACAGTTTTTCCATCCTTTTTAAAGCCTTTTAAATCACAAATGAATAAACCTATACCATAAATACTTACATTTATACGCCTTTAATAAATGTTTACTTAACCATTTATTTAGTGTTTTATGAGAACAACCTGGTGGTAAGTTGTATCATCACTATTATTATAAAGGTCGAGAAGTAAATCTTATAAAGTATAGATGTATGTGATTAATAATGGGAGTAGATTAATTAATTGTTGTTCTAACAAAACTATTTATTAAATAATTACCTATAAAATTTATATATAATAAACATAAAACATGTATAAAAAAGATAAATTATATATTTATTGTAGACTCATTTTAGTGAACTCAGTTTTATAGTTTTTTATATATTTTTAGTTTTTTGTTATATATTCAATAATTACATAATTTGGTCCATGTCTACTAGGAGTGTGAAATAAGAAAACATCATATAAAAGTTGAAGTGAAACTTGCTAAAAGTTTTTGACGTGTGGGGTCAAATACGCATTGATGGTTTGCACTTTGCATGAGGCAATCGCTTGTACATTGTTACAGCGGGTGTTCTACGCTATGGTCACATAATAATACATATAGAAGTACAATTCGTCCATATTTTAAAATTAAAATAAAAAACCCAACAAATAGTGACTTAAATTTCATTCATCTGTTATCCAATATATGATACCGTTTTTTAGTGTGATATAAGAAAAGTGACTCCGACTCATCATACATACTCGAAGAGGGACCCAGTAAAACAGACCCTGTGTGTGTCGAAAAGACGAAAACCAAAAAACACTTTTAGAGAAGTAATAAATTACCTAACACTTATTTAGTTATATTATTAATCAAGAAACTAAAGCCAGTGTATAAAACCAAACAAAGATCTAAATTAAGTGAAACTATTAACTACTAAAAGATGAGACGTCAAGTTTGATCTACAATAATAAATAAATTAATTACTATTTTAGTCATAGCTTAACAACAATATTTTTTTTATAATAAATTAAAGTAAGATCTGAAAATAGCATTAAATTGATGACAAAATATCAATTTTTAGTGTGTCACACTCCCGTGTTTGATCATTAATCCATCAATGGCGCAGTGAAGCCGATAAAAACAGCCGCCCAAACACTTTCACTCACGGGTCTCATTTACACAAAAGTCCCACTATTTTCTCTTTTTGTCATTTTAGATCTATTACTTTTCTTTTTATAAGTTTTAAATTAAAATTTTCGTTTCAGTTATCGACAAGTTGACATAATTTTCACATTCTTCTTTGACATGACCGTCCATTAGATATTTTCCAAGTTTGTTTTGAATTTTGTGGCCATAAGACATATAGTATAAACAAAACTATGAGTGAAATGAAATCTTTAAACCTAAATCTTGTTAATTATTTATTTGAAAAATTACTCAAGTAGTCCTTGTGGTAAGGTGGTATTGCGGTTTTGGACTTTAAGTTCGGTTTATTACATTTTTGAACCCCAAGAGTTGCTCGTGGGTTCCTTAATCCATCGATTATTCATTCTATTGTTGAGATTATATTTATTATAATGTGTTGATTTGGTTTTGTTGTGAGATTAGTCTTGATTCTATTGGTGGAATTTCATGGCTTGAAAGTCAAAGCTAAATATGACTTTACGATTGATGTTGATGTTATTTGAGCTGGAAAAAAGAAATTTTCATTTTTCTTCTTCTTTGATTCTTATTTTCTTGGAGTTATAACGTTTTCAAATGATCAACATTTATTTTTGTAGTTTTAAACTTTTGATCCATATTTTATAACTTTTTATATCAACATATTTTGATGGGAATTTTTTTCATTAGAACTTCATTTTGTCATATTAGATGAGTAGATCATTTCCCCTATCCATTTAAAGTATCAAAAGTCAAGGTTTTTAGGTTATTTGAATGAACTCATATCTTTCAGTTGAAACACCTACTACTTTTCAATGAAAAAAATCTACAATGGTTCGAGAGAGATTCGATTGACAAAAGAGAAAGGTTGTGGCTCGATCACATTTATGATTTAAACCTGGTTCATACTTAATCAATACCCAGTTGCAGCTTGATTGAGACCATATTGAAACTTAATTGAGGCACGCTTTAGCACGCCATCCTTAAGACGTGACAACTATGGTGATGGTTAAAAAATTGACGGAGGAGACACTAGTTGTGGTGGCTGAAGATGCAATGGTTTCTGGTGGTGGCATAATAGCATCATCATCTAACGCTACTTCGAATCCTTCAAACTAAGTCACTTTACTATCTTGAATTCGTTTCATACTGAATAATCAACAAAATACCATATAGGGGCTGTTTGATTGTGCTGACTGAGTAAGATCTGACTGAGTAAGAAGCTGACCCAGTAAGAAGTTCTGACTGGGTCAGATCTTACTGAAAGTTGGCTGTTTGATTATGTATCTGACTGAGTCTGCTGAATGAATTTGAATTTAACCATATCGTCCGTTGTTCTGACGAGTTTGAATTTAACTACTGTTGTGTAATCAATAAAAATAGTCAAATATATAAAAATAACATAATACCTTAAAATTCAAAATGTCATACAAAATACAAATTAAACATAAATCACACATAATCCAAACAATCGTTTACAATCGTTTACATCAAATTTACAATCGTTTAAGCAAATCGTCGAACAGTTGGAACACATCTTCAGAATCATAATCCAATTGTTCAAATTCTACACATATCATGAAAAATCTAAATGATAGATTGATCGCTATACATTGTTATTCAAACACTATCACAGAAAATAATCGAATAATCAAAACAATAACTATAATAAGAAACCCATTTGTGAATATGAACAATACAAAAAACTCAACTCCAGATGCGAACACCCATCGATCAAACAGCTAAAATAAGCAAACCCCAGATGCAAAATCACTCAACTGAAGAACAAAAATCAAAAGGAACAAACCATCATTCACGAGAATCATGCAGAGAGGAAGTTCGCGTTTAAACACATCGATCTTCTTAACCTCCGATTCCAATTTGCTAACAACATCCTCTAATTTCATCATCTTCTCCGATTCACCACCGATTATCGCCATTTCTCCCATAAATCGACCGATTGTTTTAGGAATAAAAGTGGGTTTGAAATCGAAACTCAGTTCAGGGGGCGAAATCAATTTACCCATCGAAAGTTTATCCGTGTCGCGACGGTGGGGTTGTCGCCGGCGGAGGTGTCGCCGGCGGGGGTGGGTAGCGGGGGTGTTGGCTGTGCACGGTGGGGGTGAACGGGAGGAGGTTTGTGTGTGGAGAAGAATGGGTCAGGCTGGTCAGCAAGTATGTTTTTAATGTCTGGGTCAGAATGTAACCTCTCGGTCAGCCGGGTCAGATTACAAATCAAACGGGCTGACCCGCTGACCGGGTCAGCCGGTCAGCCCAGTCAGCCCATATCAGACACCCCCATAGTCTAGACCAAGTACCATTAACATACTCCATCAAACACATACATATTTACATCTTCAACATTGACCAATGATCAAGGTTGTAAGCTATGAAACAACATATACCCAAAGGACCATTATTGTAACTCCATCCACCACAATCTTTCACGGACTTATGTCAGTCACTTGGAAAAAAGCCCTTCAACTTGATTCCCTTAATCTCTCACACACATTTAACACACACACACACACATACATTGTCTTTACACACAAATGAACCATCACGGGTTGCTACAATACAACATGTGTTTCAAACCTCAATCCCTATAAAATAAACCCCAACCCACATATCCCTTCGCACCAAAATATGTCAATCAAAAACAGAGCATCCTCTGTTTTTGCCATTCTTACCATCTTAATCCTATGGCCACTCGACGTCTCGGCCCAAAACACCCCGGTATTCGCCTGCGATGTCGATAAGAATCCGGGCCTCAAGAACTTCTCATTCTGTGACTCGTCACTCGATGTGAAAACCCGGGTTGATGATCTTGTGAAAAGGCTGACATTGCAGGAGAAGATTGTGAATTTGGTTGATAATGCTGGCAGCATTGATCGGCTGGGGATACCCAAGTACGAGTGGTGGTCAGAGGCCTTGCACGGGGTGTCGTATGTGGGGCCGGGGACACATTTCTCTAGTCTAGTCCCCGGAGCCACTAGCTTCCCTCAGGTCATCCTGACTGCGGCCTCGTTCAATGTGACTCTGTTCAAAACCATTGGGAAGGTATGTCACATTAGTTCGTTGATCGATCGTATATTGATCGGTCATTTAAACTTGTTATAAATTCATATTTACCTAACAAAAATCATGAAAGTATACACATTTTAATTTTAGAATGTCTACACTTTTTTGTTAAAGTTGAATTGATGTTTTGTTCATATTATATGAAATTATTCTTATGTAGATTTAAGTTTTATATCGGTATGCATGACATTATAAAGTTTTGTAATTCTTTTTTTTTTAACGGTGAACAAATCAATATATATTAATTTAAACTAGCGAGCTGCTAGCAAAAATTACACCATAATACACCAAAACAACACCTAACAAAGATAATACTATCAACAACACATATGCTATAACACCTCGTTAACCAACTCAAAACACTCCCATTGACTCCAAGTAAGTGCACCCATCTTTGCTCTACAAAATCATTTTGTAATTCTAATTTTGGATAATATAAAATCATTTATTTGCCACTTTTTTAACCTTAGTTAATGTTTCTACACTAAAATCTTAAAAAATTTAAGGTTGGTATAGGGTAGAATAAATTAAAGTATACCCTTAAAGATGGTTTCATTGTAATTATCAAGATTAGAATGCTTTTGATGTGTGATTTAGTCCAATAACATGCATATTACCAATAAATTAATAATTATCGTTTGTTAGTGAGGACCAGTGTCTTGTAAGCTACTTTAGCTGGTGGAGCCAGCCAGCAAGCCAGACATTTTTTTCCATTAAAATATATTTTCACTTTTGTTTTATTTTGAGGAATTATTGCTTTTTAAGATATTTTATTTTTATTTAATTTAAATGACAAAAGGGATATTTCCTTTTTCAAGTAATGGGTATCTTTTTTTTTTCAAAGTAAATAACAAGAGGATAAGGCTCTCCAGCCTGCTTCTTTTTGTAATTTACATGATACAAACATTATAAAAACATACCAATTGCATGAATATGTATGTATTTTCTGTTTTATTGTTTTTCCTATTATATCTCAGAGTGTTACATACAAGTACTTACACAATACCTATCGTTATATTTATAATATCAATTGTACATGTTCAAAATGCTTAAAATCTCATATTTATCAGTTTTTAGGTTTTTTAAAATAAATATAACTTAAAAATATGACTATTGTAACTTTCTCGTTGTCCATAACAAACCCTAAACCTTTCAGAGTTTACAAACGATCGCCAAAATCAATCAGCCAACGACTTTAGTCTTTAGCAAATCGACTTCTTCTTCAAAAAGACTCAACGAAAAGGGTATAAATGTCATAAGTTTTATTCGGAAATTTTAAATGCGTAGACAAACTATACAATAAACCTAACATCAAAAGTTTCTAAGTTCACACGTTTATGGAAGAATTTGAAAGAGGCTAATCTACCACTAGTTCATTTATGGTCTATACACTATTCAGTCACTAAAGGTACAGCCAACAACAACAGTAACTTTAAAATTGGTCTAATTTGGTTCATTATTTATGGGTGTAGGTGGTTTCAACTGAAGCTAGAGCAATGTACAATGTTGGTTTGGCAGGACTGACATTTTGGTCACCTAATATAAATATATTTCGTGATCCGCGGTGGGGTCGGGGTCAAGAAACCCCTGGCGAAGACCCTACCCTAACTAGTAAATATGGCGCGGCTTATGTTCAAGGCTTACAAGAACGAGACGATGGTGATAAAGATCGCCTCAAAGTTGGGGCTTGTTGTAAGCATTATACGGCCTATGATGTTGATAACTGGAAAGGCATTGAACGATACAATTTTAACGCTGTGGTACATATTTTTATATCACTTTTTGATTAAAATATTTGACAGATCAAACAGCTTGAAAGTCATCCAAAATGTATTACATAAGAATTTTTGATGTAACCAGCTTAACTCATGTTATTAAAAAAATGTTTTAAAGTTAACTTTAAAGGTTTTGTGGATCGACTTGATCCAACCCGTTTTGACTTGACTCAATTTGAATTGTGACCCGACCCGTCTAGTTTATCCAAGTACAAACAGTTGATAAAAAAATTTAAAAAAAATTAATTTTTTATAGGTCACAAAACAAGATATGGATGATACATTTCAACCACCATTCAAGAGCTGTGTTTTGGATGGCAATGTTGCAAGTGTTATGTGTTCTTACAATCAAGTAAACGGCAAACCAACTTGTGGCGACCCGGATCTTCTATCCGGAGTTATTCGGGGCGAGTGGAAGTTAAACGGGTAAAACAGAAAACTCTTCTACTTGCATTCATTAGTATGCAAAATTGTCTGGTCTTTTGGGCTGCAAGAGTCTAAAGATGCACAATCAGTTCGGGGCCAGGCTCAACAAAGCCCGGCCCATTAAGCCTTTCGGTTCTAAATCAATCCTGTCGTCAGACCGAAAGGCCCGATTAGGCCTAGTCCACAGCCCATGTAGGAAGGTCTAAAAGACCATACATCTAAGAAATGTTTTATAAGTACTCAAACTATAATTCTTTGATCTACACAGATACATAAGTTCAGACTGCGACTCGCTAGACGTGATGTTCAAAAATCAGCATTGGGAGAACACGCCCGAAAAAATTGCAGCCGATGCGTTATTAGCAGGGTTGGATCTCAACTGTGGGAACTTCTTGGGCCAACACACGGAAGCCGCCATAAAAGCGGGCTTAGTGAAAGAATCCGAGGTGGACCGAGCGGTTACTAACAACTTTGGAACACTTATGAGGCTCGGGTTCTTTGATGGTGACCCAAGCAAACAAATCTACGGAAAACTAGGCCCGAAAGACGTGTGCACGCCGGCTAACCAAGAGCTAGCGCGTGAAGCAGCTAGACAAGGGATTGTATTGCTCAAAAACAGTGTTGGGTCATTACCTCTTTCTCCAACAGCCATTAAGTCGCTAGCGGTGATCGGTCCTAACGCCAATGTCACAAAAACCATGATTGGCAACTATGAAGGTAATGTGACGGGTTGGGTAGCGGGTCAAAAGTTAAAACTGGTTCGGGTCAAAACAGACGTTTATTGGTACTACAAAAAATAAGTTTGTTTAAGAGTTCTTTTTTTTTTAATGTAATGCAGGTACCCCTTGCAAATATACTACTCCACTTCAAGGCCTAACAGCCTCAGTGCCAACAGTATACCACCCCGGGTGCGCCAATGTCGCCTGCGGTACAGCCCAAGTAGATGAAGCTAAGAAAGTAGCAGCTGCAGCTGATGCTGTGGTTCTCGTAATGGGTAGTGATCAATCTATCGAGGCCGAGAGTCGAGACCGCATTGATATCACCCTTCCGGGCCAACAAAACCTTTTGGTTTCCGAGGTTGCAAAGGTAGCTAAAGGCCCAGTGATTCTTGTCATAATGTCCGGAGGCGGAATGGATGTTCAGTTTGCCAAAGATGACCCGAAAATCACCAGCATATTATGGGTCGGGTTCCCGGGTGAAGCCGGTGGTGCTGCACTAGCGGATATCGTATTCGGGCTGTATAACCCGAGTAAGTTTTTTTTGCACCTAGGGACTATTTACTAAGGGGCTGTTTAATAATCTTATGCTGAGTCATTAAAAAGTCTGACCGATTAAGAGGTACCTTCTGAATCATTCAGAATGTTTCGAAACCTACCCATTAAAATGCTTAAATGAACTAAACACACTCTATCTACCTGACTGATTCAGATGTAGCATTTTATGGAATCATTAAGAGTCTACCAACGACCCCTCAATCCATATATGGTTAAGTACTTTATTTTAACGCTTGTGGTGTGTACAGGTGGAAGACTACCTATGTCATGGTACCCACAGTCATACACACAAAAGGTGAACATGACAAACATGAACATGAGGCCCGACCCGGCTACAGGCTACCCGGGCCGGACCTACAGGTTCTACAAAGGTGACACAGTGTACACATTCGGTGATGGACTAAGCTATTCTGACTTTGCCCACCACCTAGTCGAGGCGCCTAAGCTCGTGTCAGTACCACTAGAGGAAGGACACGTATGCAGATCAAGCACGTGCAAGTCAATCGACGCGGTCGAGCAAACTTGCAAGAATCTAGCCATTAACATTCACTTAAGGGTGACAAACAGTGGTTATATGGATGGTAGTCACACTGTGTTCCTGTTTTCCTCGCCTCCATCGGTCCATGGTGCGCCGCAGAAGCACTTGTTGGGGTTCGAGAAGGTGCATTTGGCGCCGCGACAACAGGGTGTGGTCAGGTTCAGTGTGGATGTGTGTAAGGACTTGAGTCTGGTTGATGAAGTGGGCAACAGGAAGGTTGCATTGGGTCAGCATGTTTTACATGTGGGTAACTTGAAACACACACTAAATGTGAGGATATGATGTGGGTGTGGGTTTGATTTTCTCATAATTGATTCTTTGGTGGGTTGTAAGTTGGTATGATTCATGAAGAAAATGGAAATCATCGCAAGATGCAATTTTTATCTTTTTGTGATGCAGGGTAAATTGTTCATTTACAAGTCTTTGACACATATTAACTGGCATTCGCGTGCTAGAAAATAAGGCTAATACTTTTAAACGGAGTCGTATATTTCTTTAGGACGCAAAGCGAATTCTAAACTTGGGGTTTTTTCATAATTGAAGTGGTCATGTTGTTTACAATTCCACTAATGGTTTACCTTACTTGATTTAACATGAACATAAAATGCAAACAACCTTGTATTATTAAAATCACCATCTTTGCCATGTAACAATGTTTGTATTGATAAATTGCTATGAGCAAATAACAAAAGTGAGATTAAAAAAAAATCATACAAATAAAAAAATGGTATTAAGATGAACTATAACTTAATTGAAACATGAGAAATCAAAGAATCCAATACGATGATGGTTTTTTCTTTATCGCTTCCTAGAACTGACTAACAAAACAATTAAGTTCTTTTGAGAACACCCTAAATATGCAATTATGTAAAACCATGAACGATGGGAGTAAACTTTTAGTCCTATAACACTCTAATACACGTATTAAAAAGGTAAAACTATATGTATTGTCACTCAACCAAACCTCTAATCGCTAAATGCTGATAACTAGTTGCAATTAATGACCGATTGTGAATTTTTTGTTGGTGTTGTTGAGTTTTGATCTTCAGATGGCTATAAAACTGATTTATAGGTTTCTCACTAGTTGAAACACTTAAGTTAATAAGTAATTAAATTAAGAAGATTACTATGTTATTAAAAAAGAAGATAAATCATATTTGTTTTGATGAGTTGTATCCTATAAAAACTTAATATATATTTTCAAAAGTGTTGTTTTTTTCTGTTTTAACTAGCAAACATAAACTCTGTATTCTAATCTACTTCACTCTTTTAATGGATTTAAGCTGCAACTTTTGATGAGAAATATATCACTTTATCATTACGATATTTAAAATTGTAAGAAATAGTTATTTTTATACCAAACAAACCACAATAATCATTCTTAAACTTAAGAGTATACGATGTCATGCCCAGGGTGTGGTTGTGAAAACCATGACAGGGTGGGAACACCATCCCTAGACCCCAAAAGAAAAATTAAGTCCCAACCCGGTGATTTTTCACTGGATTTCACCGCATTTTTTCTATTCTTCGTTGGATAAAATAAGAAAACGAGGGAAAAAATAAGACGGCTCCATGTAAAATAGAAAAATACGAGAAAAAAATAAAAAAAAATCTAATATGACAACCCGAAGAAACCGGAACGATTCCACTCCACTCATGACAAGTGATTTTCAGTCCTAGTAAGGCCTCGTTTGATTTGCTACTGACCGGGCTGACTGGTTGACTAGGTCAGCCGGTTAGCGTGTTTGATAGTGGCGATGTTGTGGTCTGACCGGGTCCGGAGGTTCTGACCTAGACCATAAAAACCGTGATTCTGATCCAGCCCCTCCCGTCGCCAACCCTCCGCAATCGACCCCCTCCGCGAACCCCCATCTTTCCGGAGTTCTCCACACCGCGAACCCCCATCAACGCGACCCCCTCCGCGAACCCCCATCCCCTCCGACGCTCCTCCCTCCAGCGCTCCTCCCTCCGGCGTTCCTCCCTCCGGCGCTCTTCCCTCCGCAGAAGGTATGATAAGAAATTTTATTTTGAAGTTGTTCTTGTTCTTGTTTTCATAGTTGTATGATTAGAAATTTTGTTCTAGTTGTTAAAGTTGTTTTTAAAATCAGATTTGATATTGGGTTCTTGAATTCAAATTTGATGTTGTATGGTTCTAGAAATGAGTTTTGATAATGTATTCTTGAAATCAGATTTGATATGGTGTTCTTGAAATCAAATTGATGTTGTATGGGTTCTAGAAATAAGATTTGATAATGTGTTCTTGAAATTAGATTTGATATGATTATTTTTATCATTCAGCAGAGTCAGTCAGATACTGAATAAAATAACCAAGTTTCAGTCAGATGCAGACTCTATTATCAACTGAACATAACGGTAATGATTCTTATTCAAGGTGTTAAACCCAAAGTATACACTACACTACTTATTTATAGTAGTTAGAAGAACTAACAAACTATTTACACATCTAGTCCTTTCACTATACATTCTAAACACTTTAAGTACAAAGATTCTAAACACTAAACATAACAAGGAATTAATACCAACATTCACTCCCTTAATTCTTGTATTTCTCCTATTCCCAACTTGATCTTCATATCAGCAAATTTGATCCTCGGCAGGGCTTTAGTAAGCATATCAGCCTTTTGCTCTTCACAAACTAATATGCCTTACTAACACTAAATTCTTTTCAACACAACTTCTTATGTAGTGGTATCTGACATCTATATGCTTAGACCGACTATGAAACACTGGATTTTTCATCAGTTGAATGGCTGATTTATTATCCACATGAATTAAAATAGGTCATATCTTAACATCAGTTAACTCTTCCAATAAGCCTTTAAGCCACACAGCTTGTTGTGCAGTGGTTGTTGCAGCCATGAACTCTGCTTCACAAGAAGACAGAGCTACTGTGTCCTGCTTCTGACTAACCCAACTAACTGGACCACCTCCATAGTAAAATACCATCCCTGTGGTACTTTTACCATCAGATTTAGTAGGTGCATGTGAGCTATCACTATAACCCACTAACTCCCCTACACCCCCATACTTGTACCATATCCCATTGTCCAAAGTTCCTTTTAAGTACCTCAAAATGGTTTTAATAGCTTGCCAATGTGAAGTCTTAGGAGCTTCCATAAACCTACTGGCAATACCAACTGCATAACTCAAACCAGGTCTAGTTTGAGTTAGATATCTCAAACAGCCTATCACTCTTCTATACAAGGTAACATTCACTGGCTCACCATCTTCATCTCTTCCCAACTTCAATCCAGGATCCATGGGTATCTTAGTGGAGTTGCATTCCCACATTTTCTGGTCTTCTAATATCTTCCTTACATAACCAGATTGATTCAAGAATATCCCATTATCTACCTGCTTTACCTCTATGCCCAGGTACTAATTCAACAAACCTAAATCTGTCATTTCAAAACTGGACATCATCTTAGTTTTGAAGTCATCAACAACTTCTTTACTAGAACCAGTTACTATTATATCATCTACATACACACCAATTATCAATGCATCTATATCAGACTTTCTTTTATACACAACATGTTCCCTTGGACACTTTTGAAAGTCAAACTTAATTAGTGTGTCATGTAATTTCTTATTCCAAGCCCTTGGAGCCTGCTTAAGGCCATACAAGGCTTTAATGAGCTTATAAACCATCATCTCCTTACCAAGCTTCACAAAGCCCTCAGGTTGGTCTACATACACCTCCTCTTTTAACTCTCCATTCAAGAATGTTGTCTTAACATCCAAGTGATGTACCTTCCATTTATTCACAGCTGCCAATGCTAGAATCACTCTAACTGTCTCCAATCTAGCAACAGGTGCAAACACCTCTTTATAATCAATGCCATATTTCTATACATAACCCTTTACAACCAATCTAGCTTTATGCCTTGTAACCTTACCTTCAGCATTCCTTTTAAGTTTGAACAACCATTTCAAACCTATAGGTTTCACCCTTTAGGACAGTTAACTAGCTTCCAAGTCCCATTCTTCTTAATGTTATCAAGCTCATCTTTCATAGCATTTTTCCAATCTGAGTTGTTCTTAGCCTGCTCATAGTTGATAGGTTCTTTCATATGCAATAGCAACTCAGATTCATTGAACTTTAGGGGCTCAAATGGAATCTGCTCTAGAATGACTGTTCTGTTGAACACATCATTCAGAGTAGTGAATCCCTTAGGAGGGGCATCATTATAGGTTGATCTAGTAACTTGATCAACACTAGATAAGAATTCCTCTCTCTCACCCCCTGTATGCTGATCACCATTAACTGATTGAACATATTCATCTACATCAGCTGATTCAGAAGTGTGTTAGGGGTTATTCAAATGATGATCTTGGATGGGAGATTCATTGTGTTGATCCAGTGACTCTTGATCAGACCCTGACCCATATGTAGAATGGTTATTTGGCTGTGGGACTAACATCCACACCAAAGCTGGCATACTTCTGGCTGGAGTTGTTAGAACTTGTTGTGTCCCACTTCCAGGGTTCTCCTTCTTCGAATTTTACATCCCTGCTGACTACAATCTTGCCAGTCTCAGGGTTATACATCCGGTAAGCCTTAGACCCTGGTTCTATCCTCAAATGCACCATAGGTATGCTCCTATCATCCAGCTTTCTGACCTGATTCCCAGTGACTTTTACATAAGCTTTGCACCCGAAGACTCTTAAGTGTTTTAGCTTTGGTTTTCTTTCATATAAACTCTCATAGGGGGTCATCTTTTCTAGTGCCTTAGTTGGGCTTCTATTTAGTAGAAAGACAGAATGTCTCACTGCCTCAGCCCATAAGTACAAAGGCATATGCATAGCTTTCAAGATAGACCTAGCCATACCTATTATGGTTTGGTTTCTCCTCTCCACAACCCCATTCTATTGTGGAGAGTAAGGTGCTGTCAAGTACCTTTTAATACCATCCAGGCTGCACAGTTGCTCAAAAGTCTTGGATGTGAACTCACCCCCCCTGTCTGTTCTCAGAGCCTTAAGCCTGAAGTTTATCTCCACCTGAATCTGTGCTTTAAATGTTTGGAATGCCACAGGAGCCTCATCCTTTGACTTAAGCATATATACCTACATATGCCTAGAATAGTCATCCACCAGCAGCATGAAATATCTATTCCCAGCAGGGGTAGGTGGATCCAGGGGACCACACAAATCAGCATGCACAAGTTCTAGAGGACTCTTTGCCCTGGAGATACTTGTGGTGAGGTAGGGGTGGCTTCTGTGCTTTCCCACTAGGTAGCTTTCACATAGCTGGGACTTGTGATTAATCTTTGGCAGTCCCTTTACCATGTTGTACTTGGACATGTTATTCATTGAGTCAAAGCTCAAATGTCCAAGCCTCGCATGCTATGTCCAGGCCGTATCATACATAACTGTTAGTAAACACCTAGGAAGTGTTACCTGCAGCCTGACTTTGTAGAGTCTGTTTCCAGACTTCTTTACCTTCATAAGAGTCTTGCCACTTTTCTCATAGATCCATAGAAACCCATCTTTCATCAAGATCTTGCAGCCTACTTCATCAAGTTGTCCTAGGCTCAAGATATTGCTCATCAATACGGGTATGTAGTACATATTGGTCACTACCCTATGCTCTCTAGTGTTGCACTGAAAACATATTAATCCCCTACCTCTAATGACAACAACAGACCCATCCCCAAACTTCACTTTTCCTATAATGGATTCATCTAGGTCAGAGAAGTGGGTCTATATCCCTGTCATATGGTTACTGGCCCCATTATCTAGATACCAAGAACATGTGTCAACCCCTTTGGGCATCTCCTTCGGATACACCTTTCGTTCTTCAAGCAGGCCCAAGTCCCTAGTCACACTTGCCATTAACAGGGTGGGTTCTTGATCCTCCTGAGTTTGGGTCAAGTGAGTTTCTTGATCCCCTTTCTTGGGAGCCCTACATTCACTTGAGAAGTGACCTAACCTGTCACAATTATAGCATCTCATGTTTCTTTTATCTTTCTTTATAGAGGTGGCAGCCTTATCACTGCTCTCAGAGTTTGACTTACTTCCCTTATTTCTCCAAAATCTTTCTCTCCCTCCTCTTCCTCTGCCTCTTCCTCTGTTGTCCCCAGGGGCTGATGATCTATGGCCATCTAGTTTGGATTCACATCTGATCCTCTCCTGCCACTCAGCCCTAGTTAGGAGTAGTTGACCA
Organism: Flaveria linearis; assembly: GCA_024085815.1. Taxonomy (NCBI): domain Eukaryota; kingdom Viridiplantae; phylum Streptophyta; class Magnoliopsida; order Asterales; family Asteraceae; genus Flaveria; species Flaveria linearis. Next base: position 24,794,707 of record CM044010.1, read on the forward strand.
GAGAAATTCTTTCCTTGGGGAGCCGGCTTAAGCCTCTCTTCATAGGCTTTCAGCCTCCCCACCAATTACTCAAAAGTCATGGTGTCTAGATCCGAGAATTGCTCAATGGCAGCCATAATTGGGAGGAATCTTTCAGGGGCAGCCTTCAAGATCCTCCTCACTTACTTAGTAGCTTCAATTGTGGTTCCCAGAGCACGGTATTTTGACACCAATTCTCCCATTCTCCCAGCAAAGTCATCGATTGACTCACTCTCAGACATAGTCATCATTTCAAACTCATGATCGAGAGTCAGGATTCTTGCCTGCTTCACCCTGTCTTCTCCAACATATCGCTTCTTCAATGCCTCCCAAATCTCTTTTACTGACTTGAATGCAGCAACCTGCAACAATACATCTTCTGGTAAAGACTGGAAGATGAAGGCTCTGGCCTTCTTGCCTAGCCTGGCATCAAGTGGATCAGTTGTTAGGGGTTCGATGGCATCCCAGCGTCCCTGGGCATCCATGAACGCTTCCATCTTTATCGCCTAAGAGGTGTATGTAGTCGGCGTGAGAATAGGAATCTGGAACGAAATCGCGTCGTTCATGTCTTTCAAGGCCACTTGTCTGTTCTGTTCCGCCATTGAATCGGATTAAGAAGTTATGATCGGAGGAGGTTGTCGGCAATTGAGTCGTGGGTAAAGCCAATTGTAATTTATCGCAGTTGCAATTGAGATTTCTGGCGATCGGCTTTCGAATCGAGGGCCGGGGGGAAAATCGTTGATCGAGAAAGGATGATCGCAATTGATCGAGGGAGGGAATCGCTGGATCGAGAGCCTTTTCGCACTCTGATACCAAATATTATCAACTGAACATAACGGTAATGATTCTTATTCAAGGTGTTAAACCTAAAGTATACACTATTCTACCTATTTATAGTAGTTAGAAGAACAAACAAACTATTTACATGTCACACCCCAACCTTGACGCAGAATCATCGAAGTGTGAGAGTTAAGATCGTTCACAGCACATAACGCTATTTACTAAATCCAAATATATTAATCATAAGTTCCAATTGTATCATTACAATCATAAGTCTCAAAGAAATTAAAATAAACATAACAAGTCATTTTATTTCATTTATTTATCTAGGTCCATTCCTAGATGTGTAAGCTTCAAGAGTAGAAATCACGCTTGAGTATTTCCTGAAACATGTTAAAAATAAAAGGTCAACATAAAAATATTGGTGAGCATTCCATAGTTTTCAATACATAGAATATATAAAAGTTGGCAATTCAAGTCATAAGTTAGTGAATAAAGTGATTAGGGATGTTATGAACAATGCAACAATCAAACCTCGACAAAGTTTTATAAGTCTCAAACGTTTACAAGATTATACGATTAGCTAAGTGTACTTGGATCAACCAAGCAAGTTTGTCTGGCCCATAGATCTATGATTTCACTAGGCTAGCAATAGTTAATGATTGTACATACAACGCCATAATATTGTAACCACAAAAGTTCAACTAACCACAACTTTACATGATGAATTGCCATAAAGTTTACAAGTCTCAAACAAGTTTACAAGTGCAATAATATAAGTTAACATGTTTCACCCCAAAGTGTGAAAATAAGAAAAAGGGGTATAGAAATACTCACATGGATATAAGCATTACAAGATGATATAAAAGGTCAAAAGATAATCCAAAGTATTCCATTATAAGGCACCTAAATATATATTACAAGTTTAAGGTTAATAATAAGTTTAACGTTCAAACAAGGATTAGATTTTTAGACAGAATTATGGGGTTTTGACAAATAAATAAATTTATAGAGTAATTATTCACATTTTGATCCATTAGAAGAATTATATATGCATATTTAAGTATTTTAGGAATGAATTTAAGTATAAAAAAATTGATAAGGTTCAATATAAATAAAACTTTATAATTATTTAAAATTAATTGGAATAACGTTTTGATTAATAAAAAAAATATTAATCTAACCTTTAGTTAGTATATTTTATAAGAAAATAATATTTTTGAATAATTTATGAAATTATAAAATATATAATTTCTACGATTATCATAATAAAACTTTAATTAATAAATGCCCATTAATATTATAAAGATTTATTGTTTCAAGTCAATATAAAATATATAATATTCTACAATCATTTTAAAAGAAAACAATTTAAATATAAGAGTTAGATAAACATTAGAGATAATTATGTCTTTAAAAGTATCATTTGGACCAAAAATTTATTATTTATTATTTGAAACAAATAATAATTAGTAAGCTAAAACAAAAAAATAATCCAATTGTAATGTTTTGTTAAGATAAATAAATTTTAAAGTCTATTTTATAAATTATTTAACTAGTTATATTATTTGTTTTAATAAAATAAAATAAAATATTAAGATATTATAAGAAATAATTTTTTAGAAATTTGTTTGATGTTTAAAAAAAATATTTAAAGTTTATAAAAATTATTTTTATATTTATTAAAAATTTTCTAAAATTAATATATGGCTGAAAAGCCTTAAAAAATATTTGAGGGCGCCCGGGCTCGAACCCGAGACCCCAAGGTTAGCAAGGGAACATGGAACCGGTGAACAAAGGCTTACAGCCGCGGTATCACCCGGTTTTTAAAGTTTATAAACACAAACTCAGAAAACCCCCAATTCCCTTATGAACCCTAATTTAACATCGCCCAAATTGATCACCAATTCGAACAAGGTTTCTGAAATAAACATGGGGCTTTGATTCCCCATGTAAAATCGTGCATAAAAATGTGTTTTACTCACTTGATTACAAACGAACAGAGACGATTAAGCTTGATTTAGACTCGGTTCTTCACACGATGAACAGAGAGTTCGAATTCGAACTTGCGATGTATTTTTCAATCGATTGAGTGTATAGAGAGGTTAAAGGGATCAAATGGAATGATTCCCCTCTGTTATATAGCTTTAATTTGAACGTTTACACCCCGAACGGTTTTCGGATGTGGTTCGGGTGTTTCGGTTATGATCAAGTGATTAATTGGGTGTTTAATTCGAATTAAACTACACATTCAACTTTGTAATGATTATACGAACGTTTCTGTTCGATTAATTTGATTATTATTATGATTTGTACGTTGAACGTCTAGGTGTCAATGAATGTTTCGGGTTCGAGTTAGTAGGCTGGCTTCACTGCATTAATAATCTAATTAAAACACATACTCAAGTTCGAAACGGGTTCACGAGCATAATGGGACTGATTTGGAGCAAGATGGCTAAGTTTTGAGGCGGCTATGGGCTCGCCGGAGCTCGGCCGGAGGCGCCGGAGCCTTCTGCCGGAAAAACGGGTTTAGGGGGGTTGGTTTGGGTAGTTTTAAATAAATTACACAAACAGTCCCTGAGGTTTTTAAAAATTGTCACTTGAAACTTAAAGTTTAGTTTTAGTATTAATTAAATTACAATTTAGTCCCTGAGTTTTAATGTTTTATTATTTTATGCACAAACTTTCCTTTTTAATTTATAAAAATAACATAAAACTCCCTTAACTTAATTTATCATAAAGTTTTAATGTTTTTAATATTTTACTATTATTATTATTATTATTATTATTATTATTATTATTATTACTACTTTATGCTAAGTTTTATAATAATAAACGAACGTTGTAAACATTAATATTATTATTATTAACATTATTATTGTTATTATCATTAGTATTATTAATATTGTTATTATAATAATAATAATAATAATAATAATAATAATAATGATAATAATAATTATAATTATTTTATTTAAGATTATTATTATCTCTAATTTTATAATAATAAGTAAACATTATAATACTTATAATGTTATCATTATTTATTAAATTAATTTGTTATCCACCAAATTAATTATCAAGCATATTAATTCTACAACGTTTCAAAATTAATATAAAAGGTCCTCTTAAAATTTAACAAAGTTAACTTTCAAGTTAACAAAATTATGAGATGTCACATTACACATCTAGTCCTTTCACTATACATTCTAAACACTTTAAGTACAAAGTTTCTAAACACTAAACATAACAAGGAATTAATACTAACAGACTCAGTCATAACTTCTAACTGGATCAACTTCTGAATCACTCAGATCCGACTGAGTCAGTGGTAATCAAATAGCCTCTAAGTATACTTTATAATTTTAAGGTTGTTGATGATTTGATATAGGGCGGGTTTGGATTGCTTCTTAAAACAACTTATTGACTTATTGACTTTTTCAATAAGTTAATAAGTTAGTATGAAGTGATTTATTAACTTATTTTCCTTATTGTCAAACACTATAAAGTGACTTTTTAACTTTTTAAAAGTTAATAAATAAAAGAGTAAATTACCATTTGCATCCCTGACGTTTGTTCATTTTAACCAGTTACATCCCTGCGGTTTCAAAATTGACATCCGCCCCCTGGCGTTTCATGTTATCCTCATTTGAGTCTATACGATTCATTTTTATCTCCATTTGAGTTCAAATGACTAACACTGTTAATGTTTCTGTTAAAATATTTATTAAAAAGACGAAACTACCCTTAAAATTAAATAATAACATAAAAATCTTATGGGTCCCATCCATTAACATCATCTTCTTCAAATCACCACCACCACAACCACCCCCATCACCACCACCACCACCACATCCACCCGATCATCACCATGAGTCCATGACAACCGCCCATCACCACTTTCGCAACCATTATCACCACGACCGTAGCCCCATCACTACCACCACTATAACATCTTGTATTTTTATATTAATTTTAAAGTTAGCTTTGTTAATTCTTGTAAGGGCTATTATTGTCATATATGAAACTTATGGGTTGCTTATGTTCATGTTATTTATTAGAAAGTTAATAGTATTTTATAATTAAATACAATAATAATAATAATAATAATAATAATAATAATAATAGCTATATTAACAAAATTAATAATAATAGTTATGTTAATAACCAATTAATGGTAATAATAGTAGTAACATTAATTTATAAAACTATTAGTCTTTGAAAAATGTTTAAAGTTAATTAAGTTAGGGGGTATTTTGCCATTTTAAAAACTCTAAAATGAAGTTATTGCATAAAATAATAACATTTAGAACTATAGGGACCATTTGAGTAATTTTGAAAACTCAACCCAATTCACCTTTCTCTCTCCCCGAAATTCCGGCCGCCGGTCGGCCAAGTCCGGCGCGACGCCGACGAACCCTAAAATGCCAAAAATTCCTTGATTTCGAAGCTAAAAACCGTTCCCAACCATTTCAGATTCATGAATCGAACTTATCAACACATTTTAATTCGATTAAAGTGTTGTAAAGAGCATTCACGCTATGAAACCGAAACATCCTTTAATCATATAGCCGTTCGAGCTTAAAACGATGTTAATAACTCAATTAATCCAACATAAACAATCATCTACCTATCCCCAAACGAATGCAACTACTAATTTCACTTACAACTTACACAAACATCTCCCTCGATCTCCCTAAGAACCGCGACCTGCTCTACACTCGAATACCATTTTTCGAACCTCAAGTCCTGAAATTTATTGAGGGCTTTGACTCATGATTGTCTGTTGAAGCTTCACACGAGATTAATTGAGTTATCATCAACAATTACCCATCGTTCGCTCATCATTCGGTCGCGGTTTGTTCTTCGAAGCGTGTATCTTCAATTGATCATCAAAACAGGTAATTACAGTGGGCCTTTGAATCGAATATACATAATCAACAAAAGCCCCATCTTTAATTAGATTATTAACAACGTTTTGAGGTTCAATTTGATCCAAATTGAAACTAGGGTTCTTGGATTTGGGGGTGGTTTGTATCAAATGCTCTTAAGATTTAAAAACCAAGTTAAATCGCGGCCACGGCCTTGGTTTACTGGTTCTGTACTCACATTCCCTACTAGAGGTCCCGGGTTCGAACCCGTGCAACCTCACATATTTTTTTTGGCCTTTTTGGGCTTTAAAAAAATTATAGAAAATTTCTAAAAATTATAAAAAATCAATTTTATAAACTTTGTTTATTTTAAAAGTTATCTAATGATTTTCTGTAAAATTATCTCTTTAAACACCTTAATAATTTTTATATAATATATCATTAACAAATGTTATAATTAGTTTATTTTATAAAAATAAACTTTAAATAGTTGAAATCACTAAATTATTATTAGTCATTACGTTATCTTTAATTATACATTAATTATGTTAATTATAAAATTTTATTTACATTTATAATTTAATCATTATAAGGATTTAATTTCTTATAATTTCACAAATTATTATAAAAGGATTAATTAAGTTTCTTTCATTGTATTAAAATATAAATGATTTCGACCTTACTTATAAAAACCCCAAATTTTTATTGAAACCCTAGTTCACGTTAAAACGTTAATCTTATTATTAACCTAAATCTTGTAATATATATATATATATATATATATATATATATATATATATATATATATATATATATATATATATAGGTGCCTTGTGATGTTACATCTTGGAACGACGCTTATTATTGATCTTATTAAATCTCCATCATATACTTATTTGACATGTGAGTATTTTTATACCCCTTTTTCATATTTTCACACTTTGGGGTGAAACATGTTACGTTATAATCATTGCACTTGTAAACGTTTGAATCTTGTAAACTTATGGCAATTTACTTGTGTGTTATGGTTAGTTGAACCTTGTAGCTACCATGTAATGTCGAATATATGTACAATCATTAACTATTGCTAGCCTGGCGACGTCATAGATCTATGGGCCTGACAAGCCTGCTTGGTTGATCCAAGTACACTTAGCTAATTGTATATACATTTAACGTTTGAGACTTGTAAAACTTTGTCAAGGTTTGATTGTGCATTATATCTTACATCCCTAGTTACTTTGTTCACTAATTTACAATATGAATTGCTATCTTTTATATATACTTATGTATTGAAACTATGGAAATCTCACCAACATTATTGTTGACCTTTTATTTTTAACATGTTTCAGGAAATGTTCAAGTTTGATTGATATCTTGAAGTGCTTTCATATCTAGGAATGGACCTAGCTAAATAAACGAAATAAATTAGATTGTTACATCTTGTGTTATGTTATTTACCTTTTGAGACTTATGTTTGTAATGGTACAATTGGCACTTATGAATAATAACTATTTGGGTTATTAATAGCGTTATGTGGCTGTGAACGATCTTAACCCTCACACCTCGACGTTTCCGCCGTCAAGGTTGGGGTGTGACAACCGCAGCCCCATCACCACCAACGTAGTCCCCATCAACACCACGGTAGCCCCTATCACCACCACCGCAGCCACTATCACCACCACCACAACCACTATCACCATAACCATAGCCCCATCACTACTATCGCAGCCCCCATCACCACCACCATAGCCACCCATCACCACCACCGCAGCCCCTATCACCACCACTGCAGCCACCCATCACCACCTTCACAACCAACCACACCATCATAACCACAAACCCCACCACCACCACCGTAGCCACCCATCACCACCACCACCACATACCACTATCACTACCACCGTAGCCACTCTCACCACCACTGCAGTCCCCATCACAACCACCTATTATTACCACCAAAACCCCTATCTCCACCACCATAGCCACCCCACTACTAGATCTATGATTATTTGTAAAGCACCCTTCTCCACCACGAAAATGGTTAACCACCGTCGGTTTCGACTGTGCACCTGCCGGCGACGACCGCCAAAACTTCCCCACAACGAATCAGACCCTGGGTCTGGAGAACACACCCTTGATTGACTTCTTGGCGTGGAAGATGTGGGTCATGGCAGCGAGTGGGACTGCCCCCGCCGAAGATGGCGACGGTGGCGAAGGTGATTTGGGGTTGGGGAGCCACAGGAGGCGATGGTTGGTGAGGATGAGGAGACCTGATTTGGGGCCACCGCCGGAGACCGCTCTGCTTCTCCATCGTTCCTCGTCGACTGCACCGCTGACGCCCACTGCTTCTCCACCGTTCCTTGGCGAGGATGAGGAGACTTGATGTGGCTGATGAGTGGGAGGTTTATACTGATGGGTGATGAAGAAATGAGAGTGAGATTGAGTGTGTGTGTGTGTGTTTGTGTTTGGGGTTTAGAGAAGATGGGTGGTCCACAAAGTAATTTACTCAATTTTTAATTATTAAGGGCAATTTAGTCATTTTCACACAGAGTTAACTGAACAATTTAATGGAGTTAGTCATTTGGATTCAAACGGGGACAAAAATAAAACGTTAGGGGGCGAATCAAGACTTTGAAACCGCAGGGATGCAATTGGTTAAAATGAACAAACGTCAGGGATGCAAATGGTAATTTACTCTAAATAAAAAAAGTAAGTAAAAAAAGCACTCCCGCCAATGAGTTCTAGATTAACTGGTTTAGGAGGAGGCACCTTTTGACTTTTCAAAGTGAAGGTCGTGGGTTGGAGTCTCACTAGGTGCAATATGCTCCAAGTGGGCCAATGGTTTTACCAGAGTGGGCCTTTGGGTGGTGTGTTTCCCTTGAAATGGTGGGTGAGCCGGGTCACCAGCGCCGTCTGTGTTCGCGAACGTAAATGGCTTTTCACCAACAGATTTACCCGGATGACCGGACTTAAAAATTATTCGTTGACCGTAAAAAAAAAAAAAAAAAAAAAAGACTCCCAAACACCCTAGCATCAAAGACTAAAATGTGCTATAGGTTAAAAGGGGGCTAAAAATCAAAAACAGCCCGCGTCTTCGCTTTCAGTTCTACCTCCACCGGAAAATAACACGATGGCCGGCGATACGCTGACTTCTGGCCGACTTCCGGCGATCGTCCTCCTCCTCACCGTCTCTAATTCCGACTTCTTTGTATATTTACTTATTTAGGCTGATGCATTAGTTTTATGATTTTTATCTCTTATATTCCCTGACTTCTTGATTAATTAGTTTTGAGGTCAAAGTTTAATTGAAAATTGTATACACTGTTGTTTGGTTGAGAAATTTCTTTCTAGCTCTATGTCATATGTTTACCATTATCGTTATTTATAATCCAGGGAATGAGGATCCTCCCAAGTGGTAGGAAGAGTTCACTAGCATTAGTTCTTTATGGATCCATTGTAAGTGTCCATTTATTTTTGTTCAGTTAGTCTTTTAGATTTTTGTTCTTATTATTAATATTATTGCTCCTCTTCTTTGTAATTTGACTCGTGTAAACTGTAAACATCTTACTTCTCCAGGTTGGAGTTGGATCCTTTCTTTTTAGCTATGTACCTACATTATTGCGCTCTCTACTTGTGGAGAAGGGAATCAGTGAAGATCTTTACAGTCCTGTATCTATTTTTATTTTTAAGTTAATTATGTACATTCTTTTTGATATTTTTCAAATATAAAGGAGAAGGTGTTTGTTACATGTAAAAACAGAATTTTGGATGTAAGGTTGTTTGTTCAAGAATTGCTTCTTGATGTTTACAAAAGAATATCATCTCTTAATAATTAAAGGCTTTAATTCAGTACTTTGCAATAATATTGACTACGCACACATGCTTTTAACTTTTTTTCTTTTTGTGTTTTCTTTCTTATACGAGGAATGTAAAGTTCTGCTGATGTCCTGTCAGGTGGCAGCATTCCTACTGGCTTTTGTTGTTCTGTGTGGAGCGTGGTTAGGGTTCTGGGCTGTTCGTAAACTTGTCCTGACAGAAGACGGATCAATTGATACTGGTGTGGCTCAGTTTGTTGCTTGGTCCATTCGATTTGTGGCCTCTAGTATGATTCTTCAGGTACGCATTTACTTTTCATTCCATAATTTATTGGTCATGTTCTTGACTCCAAAACTCATACGAATCACATAACTTTTATCCAATTATAATCAAAATTCCTAGTTGTTCGAAATTGACAACAGTGTTTACTTTTCATTCCATAATCAAACTTATGGGATAAAGGTTATCTAGACCCTGTTTCTTGTTCTCCCTCTGTTCCAGTTGTTCGAAATTGACAACAGTGTTTACTTAATTCAACTGAAATTGGATATGAGTGACGTAAAATTAATGGTAGTTAGAAATTTATCATTATAATCATATTTTTCGAGGTAAGCAATTGAAAAACCATGATCGTGGTGACTTTATCTCATTTTGTGGATTATTAATGCATCCTAAAGGTGACAAAATAGATGGATTCAATCACATGCAAATGGGTAACTTATTGGTACGGGTCAGATTGAGTTGGGTTTGATGACCCATAACACTTTTTATCCAAAAGTTTTAATATCTTTAATGAGTAATTGGCTTCTCAAGTATAATTCCAAAATGTATACCTTCTTAATAATGATCTAATTGTTTTAATAAAAATGATTTTTAGGAGGTTATCGCATTAAAATATTAAAATGGGTGAGACTCTCCTCATAGCCCATTTGGCCTGTTTCCTTAAAGATCTTTGTTATATGTGTTTGACCCGTTTGCTATAAAACTTCTGCCGAAACAAAAAATTCGTAATTTTGTAAGCAAATTGGTTGAAATTGCTACCTCTAATAACTTCCTTTCTGTTCCAGTCTTCGGTGGATCCTTTGTTGGCAATTGCAGCATTGGTCTGTGGTGTACTCATCCCATCAGCTGCAAAGTGGATCCTTAGTTATTATGCACCCAAGTAAGTCTGCTTCACAAATTTTATTGCTATTATTTTCTACCCAGTATAGTTTTTCCATAGGTTAAAATTAGTTGAGTTGACCCAAAGGCCGAAACACTTGAACAACTTTCCAACCTGTTTATTTTAGCTAAATTGTGTGAGTTATCCAAATTCCAAACCGTTAGGGACAAAACATCACCTCTACCATCAGTTTATGAACTTATTTAGCATCACTTTCAAAAATATGCAGAATGTTGCAGCGCAAGCATAAAAGATCCCGCAAACCACTTTCATCGCCCATTCAAGATTCTTCACATTATAATAATAAGCACGAGCAGACACTATCAGACTCGAACACCTTCTACTCTACCTTCCACAACACACCTGTAAGAAAACGATACTCCAAAGATGAATGGGACGAGTTTACAAAACAATCCACCAAGAAAGCATTGGAAAGTCTTGTGTGGTCACCAGATTTCAACAGATGGGCTGTTGCTAACGCCGATAGACTCACGTTACGTCCGAAGAAAGACGCTAACCCGAGACGAAAAAGTTGGTTTTCTTGGTCTTGATCAGTTAATTGTTGTAGTTATCGATAATGCTAACCGCATATTGTAACTAATCATGATCTATTTACATTTAAGTGTTATAATTGTATTGTCGTAGGATAAATGTGATTGTGGAAACTTCTAACGGTGTCGGCCCGGTCTGGTTTTGAACATTGTAAACTCCCACTCTAGTGACATACTGACATTCGAGTGGTGTTATGCTTTATTTATTTGTATTAGCTTTATTTACCATCTATTGGGATAAAGGTAATGTTTACTTTTATTTTACCCTTTTTAGATCTTACTTGAGTAAGATATTACTATATATGTTTGTGTCAAAATAACTTTCATTTTTAGTGTAACAAGCTACCTTGTTTTTTAATCGTATGAAGTGGTCAAAACACATACAAAAATAAGTACATCAGAAGATAAGTTTTGATGATGTTATATGACTTATATCTAGATTTCTTTCTGATAGTAACCGAATCTTCACACCTAACCAATACATTATGAAATCGATGGTTTTGTTTTCTAAAATAATTAGTCAATTAAATTAGTTTGGTTTATATTTCAAAAATAAACTAAAACAACATCATACCATGTCTAAATGACATCATCAATCTATCACAATAATGTCATAGAAAATATAATTTTAAGAGCTAGCATTGTTCGACCGATAAAAGGGTTAGTCAGGATTCTTTCCCCCCGGCCAAATACGAACCGCGAAACTTGCTCTCCAAAGGTCGGCCACCGTAAAACCGACGCGTGACGAGGAAGGTTAGGAAGCAGCTCCACTTTCCTGATCTATACCCACCAACTTGTCCTTAGGGTTGTTCCCTTTACCTCTCTTTGTGGAGTCCGGACTATAATGTTTATAAAAAGTAAAGGGTAACCGATCTTAAAACTTTCACAAGCGTGTCTCTCCCACTCAGATGTGAGTAAGTCATCAAGAACATTTCACCAAGAACGGATATAGATGAAACGATTCAAAAGAGTGATTGATGCATATCATTTTTATATCTGATAAATCGTTTGTATTGAACCTTTTTTTGTTATGAGCGAATTTGAAAACGTACATTCCTTGCAAGTGAAATTTAGTATAAATTAATATTTTAATGCAAGTTACATTGCCTTTGGCAACAAAATTAAAGTTAAAAGTATCATTAGTTAAATTACAGTATAAACTATTATCAATGAATGAGACTTGCTTTAGATTATTAAAATACAATTTGAGTATTAAGAAGAAAATAGGTGTTCTGCTTATGCTGCAATCAAGTTAATAAATCAATATGATTAACATGATTAGTTCTTAATAATTAATAAAATATGAATAATAATTATTAATTATATATTGGGTTATTGGATTTTAATAATCACAACTTTCATTTATTGGCCGAGATTAATCCCAACTTTCATTTATAATCCCAACTCAAGAACTGTTTACAGACACTCCTAACTTTGAGCTTATTTTTCTTCAACGATCCCTTACTAATTGAAAGTTAATGCTCGTTAGTTTTTGATTAAATGGGGCTAACTTTGAGCCATTTTTCAACTCTGCCGTCGCCCAACCTCTATTAGGTCCTTTTTTTCAGTGTCTAGCATCCATCGTCATTTGAAATCTACCTTTAATGAGTCAAGTGGTTCAAACCAGAAGGTGAAGATTGACGTGTTTTAGGTTGCAAAAGTTTCAGATTGACGGACCTGATAATTGTTTTCAACTTTCTACTTAGCGTTTTGGTCATATAAGTAGTCCACGTTATCAAAAAACTAACGACGTTAACTTTCAGTTAGTAAGTGATCGTTGTAGGAAAATAAGCTCAAAGCTGAAAGTGTCGATAAACATTTGCTGAGTTGGAATTAATCCCGACCAATATTTAAAAGTTGAGATTATTAAAATCTAATAACCCTTATATATTTAATACTTTGGACCACACATATTATTTACTGAGAGAGGCTCATAGAAGGAGGCAAGAGTTTTGTTGTAACGTAGCCCAATTCGCCGCATATCATAAAGACCACCTTGAAGAGCAAAGCAGACGGCTTTAATCCAGATAAACTACACACAAATAATATCCACGTCGGACAATAGTTAGTGCTTTAAATATACATGTCAAAACATATCCACGTCACCCATCTAATTTATCAATTCCACTTGTTTTCCCATGTCACCCACCGTGGACAAGTAGAACCTCACCCAAATAGCCCTCAAAATTAATAAGAAGCTAACCGAGCCGTCTAAACTGAAAGCAATTCGACTATTTTAAGCTTGTTTGAGATTCTTATGGTTTGGTTACGAGTTTTGATGATTTGAGAGTTTAATGGTTCGTTGGAGAGTTTGAAACTCAAAACCAGTCATATAACTAGAATCAATCATCAAATCCGCATGACCAAACCTTTAAAACTGATCTTTTGGCCCACCAGTTTGATTTATTATTTGCTCAATATATAGTTATTGGTTAGTCTCAAAAAAATTTATAAAATCAAATGAAAAAAAAACTAAGAACACTATAAAATATTCTCAAGCGTTTTCATATAAACCAATAAGTAGTTATGTTTCAATTCCAAAACTAAACTAAACCCATTTTATAAATATTGAATATTAAATATTGAAAATAGTACTATTTTGCTAAAAAATGATAGAGTAATGTGATCAAAGTTTTATTTAATTCTAATAAACGTTTATTGGTCTAGATCGATTTCTATAGGCCATGCTGTCCCGACATTGTCCCGTTAAAGGATTTATTTGGTCCTTTAAGAATTTGGGAATGACTAGTTTTACCTTATCATTTTTGTAGTTGGCATTTTTGCCTCCTATGATTATTTTGTTACCCATAAAGAATATTCATTCCGTTCCAAAAAGAATGTTATATTTATCTATAGCAATTACTAGTTTTAAGATTTCCTATGGTGAAAGTACTTCTTCACTTATTTTAATCTGTATAAATTAATTACAGATTAAAACTTTTTTAATTTTTTTTATCAAAATAATATTATAAGCACTTGTAAAATATCATACTACTAATTAGAGATGTGAGAGGATATGTTACAATGACTATATTTCCTAAAAAGGTGAGAAGTAATTCTGGCCATTGGATCAACTCATTAAAATAGATTAATGGTTCAAAAAAACGCGGTGGCAAAAATGTAAATAAGTGAAAAACTGCTAACAGGCAGAGGGGCAAAAAAGTAATTTGACACAATGGTTGTTTGACACAATGGTTGTTTGACACAATGGTTGTTTGACACAATGGTTGTTTGACACAATGGTTATTTGACACAATAGTTGTTTGACACAATGGTTGTTTGAAACAATGGTAATTAAACACAATCGTAGTTTGACACAATGGTAGTTTGACACAATGGTAATTTGAAACAATAGTAATTTGGTATGTTGGCATGTTATTATATTTTGCTATGTGTTGGCATGTTAATATTTGTTGCTATATGTTGCTTTACATTACACAATAGTATTTTGGTAACTTGTTTTTATCGTCAAAATCAAACGTAAACAAAACTCTTCAAACATGACACAATGAGTATTATGACACAATGAATATAATGACACAATGAATATAATGACACAATGAGTATATGACACAATAAATCTTATGACACAATGAATCCTATTCTTGAATAGGCATAGAATCAACTGTTGAGCTGTTTGAAACTTGTTTATCCTTAATGCTTTGAAGATATAAACTGCAATTGCGTATAACGTGACCAGGTTGTTTGCAAAACCCAGAATTTCTCAACTTTTTTCCTGCTTGTTCGATGGCTAACTCACGAGCTGACTTCATTCTTTTTGGCCTACCTTTTGTCTTTTGCTTAACAGGTACACTGATTTTTGCTTCATTTCGTTCGCTCCCTCCAGGTAACTCTGTAAAAACATAACTCGTCTTTGTTCGTAACCAATTGATTAACAATAATTATTTTATTCAGACACAATGATAATATAAAAGACACAATGGCGAACAAAAAGACACAATGATGATATCTAAGACACAATGATGATGTCAATCAATAACAAAATTCATATAACAAACACAACATAAAAGACAGAACATATAGAGACTCACCTGATATTTATAAAATATGTTCAACAACATATTGATAATGTCCAGAGTAATCTAACAGTATAGACACAATAACTGTTTTATTCAGACACAATGACAATACAAAAGACACAATAACGAACAAAAAGACACAATGATGATACCTATGACACAGTGATGATACCTATGACACAATGATGATACCTATGACATAATGATGATGTCAATCAATAACAAAATTCACAGAAATCAGACAGTATAGACACAATGATGATCCAAACGACAAAATTATTAACATACTATTTCAATTACAGTATATAATCGTCTTCATACGTACCAAACTGATGAAATCAAATAGATCAACATAACTCAATGATCTTCAACAGAAACAACATAAAGCAATCTTCAACAGATGAATTTGATCGTTTGTGTAGGATTCTGTGTGCCCAAGACACTTAGAATATTGATGTGGTTAGTACGTTATGATCCAAGTCAGGTTATACCCAATAACAAGCTTAGCAAACGCCAATTAATATTTAATTGATGATATGATCATGCAATTAAATATTTACACCAATTTAGAAAATGGGTTTTCTAAATAAGTTGCATATGAGATGGAACAACTTATTAGGATATTTTGTTCAATGATATTATTTGTAATGTTATTTAAGTAAGTTAGATAACATCACAAATTAATAATGAGAGTGTATGGACAATACAATTAAAAGGTTAATTGTATTTCTAAGAATAAGACTAGTTAACTAGTTTAATTGTGATATTTTAAGGGAGGGAAGCCATTTTGAATCTCCTTGGTCGTCCCCCCCCCTTGCATCCCATTGGACCAATTTTGCCTTGAATACTACACACATTAACTTTTCTTGGACTCTTCCATTTTTCACTTGACCATTCTCATTGCATGCAACAACACAAAATACTCTTCTTCTCTCTCTCTAATTCACGCAACAAGGCAGCAGCTTTGGAGCTTTTAGAAGAGCAATTTTGTGTTCATTTGGTGGTAAAATCTTCCTAACTAGAAGGGTTTTGCAAGGAGGCTTGGGGGTATACACACTTGAGGGTTCCTCCTCTTGGAATCTTGGTCGATTTCATCTTCCCACATCATCAAGTTTGCTGCTGGAAACTCACGGATCTTGAAGGTCTTTTGGCAGCTTTCATCTTGGTGTTTTTGGTGTCAAACTCCAAGCAAGGATGATGCTTACTTAGAGCTTTGTGGGAGTCAACATTTGAGGACATCCAACCTTGAAGTTTTGGCCATATTTCAGCCTCATATCTTCTTTCCTTGGTCGACATTTAGCTGCTGAAAGGGGTAGTTTGGCAGCGCCTTTGTGGCTGTCATATTGTGTTGTTTTATATACATATAGCATGTTTATTCACAAATAATGATCCTTTGATTTATGGGTTTGTTTTATACACTTGTATGGTCACTTAAAGAACATAATTTTCAGCTTATAAAATCGGTTTTAAAGTTGTTATTCCGCTGCGTTTTCTGTAAGTTTAAATGGTTAAACTTGGTTTTATGTTCTAACTAACCCATCAGTTTGAATCTTCAACGATTGAAATTGATGTAAGATGAAACGTCAACCGTTTGAATCGATAAATTGAGAATTTTGTTGAAGGCTTGTGTTCAAATAAATTAGATGTAAGCAATCTTCAACAGAATTTTGTTGAAGGTTTGGATTCAATAAATTAGACTTTCTAAAATACCCCTCCTTCTATTTTTAAAAATATGCCACATGTCACTCACCGATTGTTTTTCACACTTTTACATAATGTTCATTTTGTATTTGAACCCAACACATTAGAGATAGAGTTAAGTATTATGGTTTTCATAGAGTGAAATTATTAGATTTTAATGAATTATTTTGAAAATATACAATAATAACCATTGTAATTGCTTCACCAAATGGATCGTAAACAAAGAGACAAAACGTCAAGGGACGTAGTGGTGGGGTGAGACAAACCGAATCATGAAGAACTTGATCTAGCAGATCTTAACTTTAAAAATGAAAACATAATCAAAACCCGATATCTAATTTTAATGCTAGGTTTCAGTCTCGATTGTGTTCGGTTGCATTTGGTGAGGGCATAAGCCAAGGACCAATTACATTTGGTGTTTGCAGTTAGGTCGCTATATTTACATGAATTTTGGTCTGCGTTGGTCTATGAGCAGTTAATTTTACTCGTTTAAAGATTGAGGGTTAGTTCAAAATTGAGATATAATGAAACCTAAGATCGATGCAAACACGAGTGACGTAAGTGTGGGTTGCTTCAGGCTTTACCAGGTTAGTTTTTCATGTTTCATTGAGCTACCAAATTAGCTCTACTCTACCTAAGACCACCTGTTATGGGCATGAGCCTCCACACAACCCAATCATGACGAGCAACAATGCCACCTTGGGGCGTGTAACAGGACATGAAGGTGCTCTCGTGATTCCCCTCATGAGTGTTGGGTAGAAAAGAGAGTCGTTTGGCTTGAGCTTTGATGCAAAAAAAAATTGATCTTTTAGAATAAAGTTAATTTTTCTAATAAAAACCTTACATCTGTTCTAAGTTTATATACTCTTACACAATTTCATAACTTTTTCTTCTAACTAGTCTTCTACAAGTTTATAACTACCGATAAAAAAATAAAAAAATAAATCATGCTCACTAATTTATAACATATAACCTAACAAACACTTGGTGGGTGTTTGAGATTGCTTTTTTAAAACATCTTTTGATTTTGGAAGGTGTGAAAAGATCAAAATATCCATTCAAAAGTCACAAGAAGTTAAAAATTTTAACTTCTCATGACGTTTAGAAAAAGTATTTTAGTCTTTTCACACATTCAAAAGTCAAAAAGTGTTTTAAAAAACAATCCCAAACAACCTCTATTGAAAGCATAATAACATTTGCATATAGAATATTCCATGATCCTTATCCTTTGTCTCCCTTCGATACCTATTTATAATTCCACTTGTTCATCCTTCTTCTTCCCACTTTCTCATCACTCAAACCCCATTTCAATTAGGGTTCCATTTCTCTCAATCAATGTTCATCAGTCCACAATCATACCCTTAATGGCCCCTTATTATCTTCAATCCTAAGGTAATCTTCCCTATTTCTCATTCTTAGTTATGATGATTCCACCTTTTAGAAGCTAATTGCTCATCTGATTGTTGATTAGAGTCACCATTGATGCAAATCTGATTGATATGAAGCTAATTACTGCTCTAATTGCTGTAGGAATCGACTCAAATGGACAGATCAGACACATCAGGGTTTGTGAGTAGTGGATGCAGCTTGTTGGAAAGGTTGGATTCTTTATTCATATTGATCTATAGATGCTCGTAGAGTGTAGAGATAATTTGTTCACAAAAATGGTATACAAGAACCCTAAGTTTGATCTCAATAAGAACCCTGTAGTTGTTTGTTGTAATGATGAATTTGATGAGGATAATCAGTGTGATGATACGGCCCTGCGGTTAGAATGCTCCGGTTATAGGTCCATTAGCAGTACAAGCTCGAGACAACAAGATGTTAAGGCTGCACCCAATGGTGGTTGTGGGTTAGTCCTTGGTTTAGGGCCGACACCAAGCGCGAATGAACGCGATTTGGTTCTAAGGCTCGGGTTTTCTCATTGTTCTGATACCTCAAAAGGTGATCTGAATACAGTTTGTAATGATCAGAGTGCATCAGTTGAAGTTAGTAATGGATTTGGTTTTAGTTTTGGTGTTGATCATGTTGTTGATGAGGGTTCTACATCAGCAAAAAGTTCAGGTGGCTATATGCCATCGCTTCTTTTGGCTCCAAGAATCAGTGTTCCACAGCGAAAAGTTCAAGCTTTTGAGCCCGAACCATCAGTTGTCGCGGGTTTTTTTTCAGAAACATCATCAGATCATCAAACTAGCGGAAAAAAGGGCGTGTTTGAAGGTAGCCGAGCTCAAGAAACTCAAGAAAACAAGAAAGTTTTTCATGGTATCAGACCACGGCTCTTCCACGGGCTCGTTTCATGCCCTGGGCCAAATATCTCACCCGACAATTACTCGTTGTCGGGTTCTAGTGGAGTCTCGAACTCCACCAGCTGGCTACAAAAGCCAGCTAAAAGGCGACAACTGATTCCACCACAGGTTCTTGTACCTTCATCGATGAAATCATCATCATCATCGGTATCACCATTCACCAAGCAATCTAGCTCAGGAAGCAGTAACACTGGTGGCCCGAGGAGCTTCAGGCTAGTGGCCCCAGAGGGTCGGGTCCACGGGGGCAGTCTATCACCGTTGGTCAACAGAAACTGATGTGATGCGGTTATCGATGGGATCTAAGTGTAGCAACTGTATAATGATTGTATTAAAGATTTTTGTTGTTTGTATACTAGTTATAAAGAAGTCATAAATCATCCCACATCGAAACTATCGGAACTCATACAAGCGTTTATAACTTATGAATTTGGTGTGTTCTAACATCTGACCAACGGACGATGTGATTGGGCTACGGATTCACTTCATGTGGGTTTGGGCTCAGGAAAGTCCCCGGGCCCATTATCGCAGAGATGCGGACCTGGAAACGGGTTAAGCTTCGGTGCAAATAGAATTCGGTTTGGGCCAGAAATGGTCCAACGGGCTGAGACCAGTGTGGAGCCCAATGATTTCTAGCTCGAAGTGAGTTTGGCCGAATATTTACAGTCATTCACATGGTCCACTTGTGACTAACTGAACGGGGCTTATGATCCGTTGGTCTACATCTTTTTTGGATGGTTTAAATAAAATATTATTGCTGTTTTGATTTTGATTAGTTCATAAACTTAAAAGTGAATTCTAATAGTGTTAGTGTTAGAAATCTATACTTATTAATAAATTAATATTTTTAGTGTTACGTGTCATTCTTAAACATTAATTCCTTTGATTTCCCGTCTAAAAATATATTTATCCGTACTATTAGTCATAATTCATTTAAATAAAATCAAATATTACTATAATTACAAAAAGAGTTTTTATTCTTTAAATAGTGTATATAGAAAATTTATTTACCAAAATAGGTATTTATGAAAATGTTTTTTTCTCACTATAATGGTATTGATTAAATTTATTTCGCGTTAAAATAATATTATTTAAAAATAATCAAGTACAAAGGTTAATTAAATTGTAAAACTATTTTGATTCGTATGTCGTAATTAAAAACAGAAAGTTTTTCTAAAATTTATTTTTATTTTTTAATTCACTCAGACTTAATTTTAATCATCTTTTCATATAGAAAAGTTGAATTTTTTTACTATAGTTATATTTTAATTTCACACAAAAGTAGGCACATTTATTTTTTATTCTTTTTAAAAATGTGTTTTTTTGAAATGTTTTAAAGTATCTTTAAAAATGTAATAAGAAAATTTTTTAACAACAAATGCCTTCTTTAAAAATGTTTTTATATAAATATCATCAGCGGCGGAGCTTGAGCATTATTGTGGGGGGGCGAACTCGATATTTATATAAAAATTTACACTATCGGGTCAAAATTTATACTACCGGACCAAAATTTAACACTACTGACGAAAAAAAGAGGGGGGGGGCACTATACTTCGCCTATGAATATCATGCCGAAACAAAAAAAAATTAATGGTTTATCTTTATTTTATTTTACGAACAAAAAATAAGTTAATGGTTTATCTTTATTTTATTCTATAAATAGACTTCCAAAAACAATTAGGAGATAAACGAATCAAGTCATCTCGTGAGCCACTCGGGACCAATCGCAAAAAAACTCTAACTAAGCTGAGCTAAACGAGCTCGAACTCATTTTACGTCTCATTTAATAAATGGTTTTGAGTCCGAGCTTCATATGTCGAGATCGAGCCGACTCACATATGTGTATGATATTTATTTTATCTTTTATGTATATATATTTATATAAATTATTATTACTATATATAAATTTATGTTTAAAACAGTTATATAATATATATATCGTTATTTTAACAAATTACATAAACCATTCAATTTCATAAAAAGATCTTTTCTATATAAGATCGTGTATTCTATATAAGAACACATGTTTTATAAAAAGACGTTAAAAATACTAATAAAAGAGTATTAATATTTTTGTATGCGAATACGGAACTGAAAATGTTTAAGAAAACCTTCATAAAAAGATATATAAAACAGTTTTCAAAATCATGACACATGCTAAATTGGTTTTTATTTTATTGAAATTTTATTCTTATAACTTTATTTAAATAAATTTTTTAAAAAATAGAAATACGCTTATCCAATCATATTATGAATAAGAAAAATTAACTTTGCGATAAAAAACCATTTTGGTAAATATTTTAAAAAACGCTCATTTTGTTAAATTAATTTTATACCAACCCTGCTTTGAAGAAAAAAAAACTCATTACAAAGCTCATTTGTGATGATTTTAAAGTAAAATCCTCAATTAGATTGCAAATTATAGTTGGCTGTTTTTCCCACCCAAGAACGAGCTGACTCTATCCTTACCACACAGGTAATATAATGATTTTTTACATGTTCTATTACACTAAAATTGTGAATTGAAACGTACTGGATTCTTGATTGTTCAAACAAGCAATTAAAGGTTTCAAGTTCAACTCACCGATCATTTTACACCTTCATTGATCTATTTAATTATTTACATCCCAAGTTTTAATTCATAACAGCTTTTCTGTAAATTCTCAATTCAATGCTCATATATATAAATCTCGATTGCAATAGTTGAAGTGGTCCATATGATTTAAGGATTTCGATTTTGATTTCAAGATAGATATTAGTATTTTAGTTTTTTACATCAATTTAACTGATTTATGTTTTTGTTTGTGAAAGCATTGAAATTTTAATTTAGTTTTAATGTATATAAACATGAAATTGATTTATGTTTTTGTTCAACAAAAAGATAAAATTACATAAATGGTCCCTATGGTTTAATCAAATTGCATGTTTGGTCCCCAAACTTAAAAATTGCAAAGATAATTTAAACTTTTATGTAATCATTGCATGCTTTTGTATGTGTTATGGATGTTCTGATGTTCAATAAACTTGTTTATTACCTAAAGTTCTTATTTATAAGTTTATTTCATTTCATATTATACACTACTTAGACTTATAAACACTAATAAAAAAAGCTACTAATATTAGATATAAATGATTTAAAAAATTAAACATAAAAATCAACATGTAAAGTATTAACAATAATATTATGACTTACGACTCTTTTTAATAAAAAAATTAATTATTGAACCCGTATATTACACGAGTCTTTAGTCTAGTTGAAATAATATATAAACAAACCTTGGAACCGAAAATTGTACATAAATAATTAATAACTTTGTTCTTTTTTACTTCATTTTAGGTAACTAAAATAAAATTTCATTTTAATCAGCTCGAATATTTTAGGCAACTAAATTAATGATTCATTTTAGTTTTTACCTATATTTTTAATCCAAAATTTAGTTTATTATCAATTTAATTGTTGAATCATATAGAAAAGATTCAACTAAAAAAACTTCAATTATATATTTACATATTCAAATATCTAATATTTGTTATGATTTATTGAATCACAACATATTTTTTTGTCATGTCACTATAGCAAAAGATATTCAAATAGATTATTTCGATTTATTCCATCTTGAAAATTTTCTTTTCAACATATTATTAATCGAAATAATTTTACTTTACGAACAGGAAAATTTAAATTTTAAGTAAGTGTTTTACCATCATAAATTATATTATCATAAATTATATTACTTGAAAAGTAACATCTAAATTAAAAAAAAAATCATTTCATTTTTTCATATTTGTCAAATTTATATGTTAAAGCATTTTTCTATTTTTTTTTTTTGTTTCACAGAAACAAATGCCAAGCCATGTGTTGCATAAATATTTTTACTAAAAAGCCAACAGATATATCACACCACTACTCCATAAAAATGCAACGATTTTGTCTTGCATCATGTATGGGTTTAAATGTTTAACTTTATCATTTTTCAATCAATTTTAGAATGTGCTCTATGTTATTATGGGAATACATTTTTGTGGAAAGTCTTGTCATGTATTAAAAATTTATAATATGTATTAAGTGTCCGGTTCAAATACAAAGTCAATATTATGTAAAAAGTATGAGAAGCAATCAGGGAGTGACATGTGGCATATTTTTAAAAATAGAAGGAGGGGTATTTTAGGAAGTGTAATTTATTAAGATTAAGGTGTGCGATATATCGGTTGTTTCTGTACGATTAAGGTTTTCAACAGAATTTTCAATTTATCGTTGAAGATTCAAACAATCGAATTGTTGAAATTTTCAATTGATCAATCGTTGAAGATTCAAACAATCGAATTTTCAATTTCAATCGTTGAATATTGCTTTACATCAATTACTTCAGCGATGTCGACGAGAGATGATCAGTTTGGTACGTATGAGGACGATTATATACTGTAATTGAAATAGTATGTTAATTTTCGCACCGTAATTTTGTCGTTTTGATCATCGTTGTGTCTATACTGTATGATTTCTGTGAATTTTGTTATTGATTGACATCATCATTGTGTCATAGGTATCATCATTGTGTCATAGGTATTATCATTGTGTCTTTTGTATCGTCATTGTGTCTATACTGTTAGATTACTCTGGACATTATCAATTTATTGTTGAACATATTTTATAATATTAGGTGAGTTATATGATACTATTTATACTGATTGTGTCAGGTTTAGAGGTTCATTGTGTCAACCAAGCATGATTGTGTCAAAATCTATCTTTGTGTCATCTCTTTGTGAAGGTGCATTGTGTCATGTTTTGGAGATTCATTATGTCATGAAAGCTGATTATAATGTGTCGTTTGTGAAGGTTCATTGTGTCATGAAAGTTGCTTATAATGTGTCTTTTGTAAAGGTTCATTGTGTCATGATTGGGGATTCATTGTGTCTTTTATGCTGTTGTGTCTTTTTATGACATGCTGTTTTTATTCATATAGATGCTGAAAATTACAAAGATGTTGGCCAACAATGTGTATCCCCAGGTTCTGGAAGAGTATCTTATATACCTTTTGCAAAGAGTTCAATTAAACCTGTTGTAGGAATGGAGTTTGTTTCTATTGAGCATGCGTTTGCATTTTACCAAAGGTATGCTCTTTCTTGTGGTTTTGAAGCTAGGAAACATACAGAATATTTACAAGCTGGTAAAGTACTTTTGAAGTATTTTGTTTGTTCGAAGCAAGGGTTTAAATAGGGAAAAGTATTTGATTCTTCAAATGATGAGGACGATAAATGTAAGTGGAAGCGTAGTAAACCATCTAAGAGAGTTGGGTGTGAAGCGATTCTTAAGCTATGTTTAGTTAATAGTAAGTACTGTGTTTATTATTTCAAGGAAGAGCACAACCACTTGTTGGTTGATCATGATGATGTGCATCTTTTACCTGCTGCTAGAAAGGTTGATCATGTAAAAGAAGGTGCAATTCAAGCTTTGTCTAGTATAAATATTGGTCCCGTTCGAGCTTTTCATATATTGAGAACTTTGTGTGGTGGTTATGCGGAAGTCGGTGCGACGAAAAATGATTTCAAGAATTATAAGAGGGATTTAAATAAATATATTGGTGAATATGATGCTGATATGCTTGTTCAAATTCTTATGAAGAAAAAGGATCACTTGACGAATTTTACTTGTGAATATATTGTCAAAGAAGATGGAACATTAGGTGGTTTATTTTGGGCTGATGATGTTATGAAGAATAATTACTTGATCTTTGGTGATGTTGTTGGATTTGATGCTACTTATAGATCTAACAAGTATGATTCTAATATCTTCATTGTGTCATATTTTCATTGTGTCTTTTTTCCATTGTGTTATTACTTACATTATTCATTGTGTCATGTATATCATTGTGTCATATATATCATTGTGTCATATATATCATTGTGTCATAAAATTCATTGTGTCATAAGACTTATTGTGTCATGGTGTTAATGTGTCATATATATCATTGTGTCATAAGATTCATTATGTCATAAGATTCATTGTGTCATATATTCATTGTGTCTAATGATAGTTATTGTGTCGTATATAATAGGTATGATATGGTTTTCGTACCTTTCACTGGTATAGATAACCACAACAGAAATGTTACTCTTGGTGCTGCCCTTCTTGGATCTGAAACTGCAGATTCATATAGGTGGTTATTGCGTAACTATGTCAAAGCTTTTGGTAATCCACCTAAAGTTATTGTTAGTGATCAAGATCCTGCAATGAAGAGGGCTATACTAGATGTTTTACCAACTTCCCGGCATAGGTTATGTATGTGGCATATATGGGACAAAGTGACATCTAAGGTATCAAGTGTTTACTCATTGTGTCTTTTTCTAATTTACTCATTGTGTCTTTTTTCTTTTTTACTCATTGTGTCATTTGATATTCTGCTATTTCTTTTTCAGTCATCGTGTTTTTATATTATCTGATATTGCTTTACGCTCATATTTGTAGGTGGGACCAGTTTTGTGTAACACTATAGATTTTAAAAAGAGATTGGCTGTTATTGTATGGGCAGAATCTATTACTCCTGCTGAATTTAAAAAAGAATGGGATGTAATTCTATCTGAGTTTGGTTTAACTACTCATCCATGGTTGTGTGAAATTTTTAATACCAGAGGAGATTGGATTCCTGCATATTATCAAAGTGAGAATTTTTCTGGGCTTATGCGTACAATGTTGAGATTTGAAAGTGAAAACCACTTTTTTAATCAGTTTTGTAACCCAAGATCAACTTTATTGGATTTTAATAGTCATTTTGAATCCGCTATGGAGGCTCGGAGGTATGAGCATTGGAAGAATGATCATGACACTCGATTTGCTAATGTGGAGTTGTGCAGTTCATTTGTTCTTGAAAAACAAGCTGCACAGATTTTTACGCGAACTATTTTTTTGGATCAGCAGTTGGAGATAAATAATGCAATCAATAGTTGTGCATCTGTGAGCATTGAAACAGTTGATGATTTTGCAAAGTTTGAAATCAAAGATTTCAGGCAACCATGCACTGATTATTTTAAGGTATCAATTCTTTTTTGTTCTTGTTTATATATTGTGTAATATTTTACTTGATGTGTGTTTTACTATATCATTGTGTCAGGTTTAGAGGTTCATAGTGTCAACCAAGCATGATTGTATCAAAATCTATCTTTATGTCATCTCTTTGTGAAGGTTCATTGTGTCATGATTGGGGATTCATTGTGTCATGAAAGCTGCTTATAATATGTCTTTGTGAAGGTTCATTGTGTCATGATTTGGGATTCATTGTGTCATGGTTTGGGGATTCATTGTGTCATGAAAGCTGCTTATAATGTGTCTTTTGTGAAGGTTTATTGTGTCATTATTGGGGATTCATTGTGTCATGAAAGCTGCTTATAATGTGTCTTTTGTTGAGGTTCATTGTGTCACGTTAAATATAATTGTGTATTTTGTAGTAGGTTATGTTTCGAAAGGAAGATTTGACCATATCATGCAGTTGCAATAGGTTTGAACAGTTTGGGTTGATATGTAGTCATATTTTCTATGTTCTTCAGCTTTGTGATATTAGAGAGTATCCAAAAAAGTATGTTCTTAAGCGTTGGACAAGGGAAGCTGTGCCAAATACTTCTCACAGATCTGATTTTATACTTCCTGGTTGTGACAGCAACTGGCATTTTATTGAAGATGTGGTTCGTGATATTAGGAGTGCCAATGATTAGATTGTTAATAAATTGGTTACGAACAAAGACGAGTTGTGTTTTTATCGTGATTATTTGAATAGTTACAAGTCTAAGGCTGATGAAGTTCAAATGGTCGCCCCACCTCCAAGCAGGAGAGATAGGTTTGCAGAGTTAACTGGAGGGAGCGAACGAAATGAAGCAAAATTCCGTGTACTGGTTAAGCAAAAGACAAAAGGTAGGCCGAAAAGAATGAAGTCTGCTCGTGAGTTAGCCATCGAACAAGCAGGAAAAAAGTTGCGACATTGTGGGTTTTGCAAACAACCTGGTCACATTATACGCAATTACAGTTTATATCTTCAAAGCATTAAAGATAAACAAGCTTCAAGCAGCTCAACAATTGATTCTATGCCTATTCAATAATAGGATTCATTATCATAAGATTCATTGTGTCAAATACTCATTGTGTCATTATATTCATTGTGTCATTGTGTCAAATACTTATTGTGTCATTATATTTATTGTGTCATTATATTCATTGTGTCATTATATTCATTGTGTCATCATATTTATTGTGTCATTAGACTCATTGTGTCATTATACTAATTGTGTCATATTTGAATTAACAACATGTTACCAAAATAATATTATGTAATGTAAAGCAACATATAACAACAAATACTAACATGCCAACACAAAGCAAAATATAACAACATGCCAACATACCAAATTACTATTGTGTCAAACTACGATTGTGTCAAACTACCACTTGTGTCAAACTACCAATGTGTCAAACTACCATTGTTTCAAACAAGCATTGTGTCAACTACCATTGTGTCAAATTACCATTGTTTCAAACAACCATTCAGTCAAACAACTATTGTGTCAAATTACCATTTTTTCAAAGAACCATTGTTTTGAACTACGCCATTCCAAATGTCAGCCTTTTAAAGATTCTGTCTTTTGATGTTTTTTGGAGGCTGATTTTTTTAGGACCAGGTAACTCCATGTAGTTCTTCACATATTTTATTACCAAATCCCTTGCTTCATTTATGTCATGCAATAGAATTTTTGCAGCATACTTTCGGCGCAAGTCTTCCAATTCTGCCGCCTGCTTAATATCTTTTTCATCAGTCAATCCACAATCCCAGAACTTCACATCTTCTCCCAGGTACATCTCCATGTGTCGCATGAGAAATACTCCACAATCAATTCCATTTTTTGATGTTCTCCATGTCATTTTTAACCGTTCAATTGATGTTTCCTTCATTTTTTTTGCTTTTCTATGTGAAATACTTGCAAGGTAATCTGCAAAAACATCTCTCTATGGAAAAAAATCAACATTGTGTTATATTTAAATAGCATACGTTGTGCTATATTAATTATATGGGTTTTAAGTACTTACTGCTCTCTCGGGTAGACCAAGGTACTTTGCTTCATATTCACAAGATGCACTGTTGTCAATCAAGATTGTCCTTATGTCTTTTAGATTGAAACAAATAAGGTAATAATGACCCATTTGAAGGATTGGTAGCATCACCATATCAAACTTCTTTATATCTTTCCCCAACTTCTCATTTTTTAAATGGTTGTTCATGTTTTCTGTGAAGTCCTTAAGAACAACCTCATAATCTCTCATGTAAGTATTAGCGTTCTGTAAATCAAACAATATAACATAAAATAAGTTAAATAAGGCTTGACATAATGATATCATTGTGTCATAAGATTCATTGTGTCATATATAGCATTGTGTCATAAAACTCATTGTGTCATAAAACTCATTGTGTCATAAGATTCATTGTGTCATATATTCATTGTGTCATATATTCATTTTGTCATAAGATTCATTGTGTCATGTATTCATTGTGTCATAAGATTTCTTGTGTCATATAATTTCTTGTGTCATGTATTAATTGTGTTAAAAGATTTCTTGTGTCATAAGACTATTGTGTCATGGTGTTAATGTGTCATATATATCATTGTGTGATAAGATTCATTGTGTCATAAGATTCATTGTGTCATGGTGTTAACGAGTCATATACACTGTGTAATAATATCATTGTGTCATTTAGTTTACTTACAATCATTTGAGGATTGCAAAAAAGCCTGTAATAAGACTCTCTTGCCTTCTTCTTTTCTTCGACATTCAATATATGTGCCCATATAGCAATAACATCAATATGAACTTCAATTTCTGGCCTTAGACTCTCCAATTCCACCCTTGGCACCGTCATGTAATCTTTACATACAAATAAAAGAACCCTGCAAAAAAACAAAAAGAAATGTTAGTAAACTAATTAAAATTTAAATTTATTCATAGAAGTTATTTTACCATGGTTTTTCATTTCCTGCAAATAGACAACTTGATGTGTTATTTTCTGAAATTGTTCTTCTTTCGGCCATTACAACTTGTCGTTGTATGAATGGTGAGCATAAAGCTTCTGTTGGAAACTTTTTTCTCTCTGGTCTCTTTTTGATGTTTAAGTCATCTTGTTTCGGACATGTAATTGGTGGTGCATGTGAAATACAATCAACATCAAGCACCGTTTTTGAAGCAGGAGTTTTAAAAGAATCTGCATTTTCTAGTACTCCCTGAAAGATGACTGTATCTCCCTTCATTGTGTCATCCTTTCCCATTGTGTCATCCTTTTCCATTGTGTCAATTTTAACCATTGTGTCATCCTTTCCCATTGTGTCAATTTGAACCACTGTGTCATCCTCCAACTGTTTGTTTTGCAATTCCAACTCTTTACTAACATCATCATTTTCCTTTCCCACATCTACCTTCTTACTAACAGCATCAACATTATCTTCTTCTGGTGTTGGAGTCAATAAACAAAAGTTTGGTTTATCAAAGACATCATCCAACTTTTTATTAACATCATCAATTTTGTTTGCCACCTCGCATTCTTTGTTAACATTATCTTCTTCTTGTGTTGGAGTCAATAGACAAAAGTTTGGTCTATCAAAGTCATCATTATTCATTGTGTCATCAGCAATTCTCATTGTGTCACTCTCATTCTGTCTAATTTCTATATTCAAATTTGTAACAATTGTCAATATGTCAATGGTTGTTTGTTCTTGACATTCAACCATTGTGTCTTCCTTTGCCATTGTGTCATCCTTTGCCATTGTGTCATTCACATTCACTGTGTCATTAGATATCACTATGTCATCCTTTGCCATTATGTCAACCTTTGCCATTGTGTCATCTTTCTCATTCCGTTCTAAACAAGCTCCTGTCTCTAAACCTCCTAACTCTACAGCTCCAGATCCAACTGCCTCTCCAGCTGCAGCTCCAGATTCAACTGCCTCTCCAGCTCCTTCAACTTCAGCTTCAATTGTGTCATTCTTTGATTTTGGTTTATATGAGTTCACCAAACATTCCCATTCTTTTTGTTTTTTTTGAATTGTTGTGCTTCCAGGGAAATCTTTGATTGACTTCTCTAAGAATGACATTACCCGTATTGCATGGTCATCAAACAGCTCGAGCTCTTTTTCAATCTCTTTTACCCTTTCCTATTGTCTAAACAATAACTGTTGATGATCTTTCAAGTAAATTATTGAAAGCGTATTATAATAATTAAACGTCATACCACTTCTGTTTCAGCCATCATATCCTCAACATTTTGTCCAACATCATCTTCCCTTACTTCTTCCACACCTAGTGAAAACAAAATTAATATAAATTATTATGACACAATATTTAAATAGAATGACACAATAGGATTTGACACAATGATACAATGATCATTGTGTCATATGTAAATACATACTTTTCTTGATTTTGACTTTCAGGCTTGGTTTCTCCTTCCTTTGAGTTTTCTTTTCCAATACCATTGTGTCTTTTTCAGAAATTATGTCATCCACAGGCATTGTGTCATCAAGTCTTCTTTCAATATCCAAAAACATTTCAAAATTAAACACTTCAAGGCTTATTGAAGATGAACTCTTCACAATCTCAAACTCATAAGCATATAAAATCGGCAATTAATAATAACAGTAATTGTGTCATATTCCATTGTGTCATATTTGGTAATATTAATTTTAGAGACAATATACTCTTACCGCAAGCACCAAAAGAGGACCACAGAATAAGCCATTTTCATCAGCTTCCCATATTTGTTTCTGCTTGTTCAAGCAGTTGAATATGTAATCACACCAATCCACTTCCTGAATTTGGGTTTCTTTTGTTAATGGCGGTAAAAATCTTTGGTTGATTGTGTTGCTTTTCATAGCCTCTCCCAACACAGTGAAAAAAATTACCAAAAAATTTAGTTGAAACGTTCTGCTTGTGTCATTTTTCTATCAGATACATGCTCAACAAAATTTCTGATGAAGATCCTCCCAGATTCTCCAAACTGACTTCTCCATTCTTTTATTACTGGATCATTAGCATTAGGCTTAGCTTGTTCATCAACTTTTACACCACCAATAGGTATTCCAAATACTTCATGAATTAAACGTGGTGTTACTTTAAATTGACGTGTGCCATTGTTGAATATATTTGTCTTGGCATCGTAGTTTTTCAAAATCCAATAACCAAAAGAAGTTGGAATTGTGTGCAAGTTCAAGAGTAGAGCTGGTCCAAAACCCATTGCTTTAACAACCTTTTTCTGCTTTTTTGTTAATTCTCCCAAAAAACTGATGAGGTTGTTAAGTGAACATCTCAAATTAACTTTTTGTCCATTGTATGCAAAAAAGCTCGCTTTTGTTGGGTCTTTAGCAAGCTTGAGGCGTTTCTCTTTTCTTACATGATCAGTGGTTGATTTTCTCTTGCTTAATGCCTTTTCTCTTTCAGATTGTTTTTTGTCCCAAATATCAACCACAAAATCTTTTAACAACATGCTATCTTGCACATCTACAAAACAATGAATGAGACAACATATCATATAACTTAGTAAAGGAAGTAAGTTTTTAATAGAAGAATTATGGTAGACACTAACTTTCAGAATCATCTTCAGGACTATCAATGATTAAAGGGTTTAACTTGTCATTTTTGAATTTAGTGAAATACTTCTTTGCTATTCTTTCACTTTTTTTTTACGTATTGGACCTTCACAAAGACACATTATTAGCAATTTTCATGGCACAATGAATCCCAAATGACACAATGAATCCCCAATCATGACACAATGAACCTTCACAAAGACATGACATAAATATGGATTTTGACACAATCAGCTCGGTTGAAACCCCCCCCCCCCCAATTATGACACAATGAATCCTCAATCATGACACAATGGATCCCAAATCATGACATAATGGATCCTAAATCATGACACAATGATTTCCCAAACCATGACACAATGAACCATTATTAGCATGTTTTCATGACACAATGAATCCCAAACTATGCTCGGTTGAAACACCCCCAATCATGACACAATGAACTTTCACAAAGACATTATTAGCAGGAATCATGACAAAATGAATCCCCAAACCATGACACAATGAACCCCCAATCATGACACAATGAACCTTCACAAAGACATTATTAGCAGGAATCATAACAAAATGAATCCCCAAACCATGAGACAATGAACCTTCACAAAGACATTATTAGCAGGAATCATGACACAATGAATCCCCAAACCATGACACAATGAACCTTTCCAAACCATGACACAATGAACCTTCACAAAGACATTATTAGCAGGAATCATGACACAATGAATCCCCAAACCATAACATAATGAACCCCCAATCATGAAACAATGAACCTTCACAAAGACATTATTAGCAGGAATCATGACACAATGAATCCCCAAACCATGACACAATGAACCCCCAATCATGACACAATGAACCTTCACAAAGACATTATTAGCAGGAATCATGATACAATGAATCCCCAAACCATGACACAATGAACCTTCCCAAAGACATGACACAATGAACCTTCACAAAGACATTATTAGCAGGAATCATGACACAATGAATCCCCAAAGCATGACACAATGAATCCCCAATCATGACACAATGAACCTTCACAAAGACATTATAAGCAGGAATCATGACACAATGAATCCCCAAAGCATGACACAATGAATCCCCAATCATGATGCAATGAACCTTCACAAAGACATTATTAGCAGGAATCATGACACAATGAATCCCCAAACCATGACACAATGAACATTTCCAAACCATGACACAATGAACCTTCACAAAGACATTATTAGCAGAAATCATGACACAATGAATCCCCAAATCATGATACAATGAACCTTCCCAAACCATGACACAATGAACCTTCATAGATTTTTGACACAATAATGCTCGGTTGAAATTCCACAATGAAACCCCTTGATCATTACACAATGCATAGTTATATTTGACACAATAATGCTTGACTAGGTTTTACCTGTTTGTGCTTGCTCTTCGATTGGAGTTATTCGTAGTGTTTCTGAGTTTATGCTTGTGGTTTTCGAGGTTGTCGAATGTTCAATAGACTTTGAAGACGTTTTCGACGGTACGGGATCCATGCTTACGTTTGAGGTTTTCGTCGGAGATGGTTTTCGAGGTTGGCGAATTGAAAAGACGATGATGGAAGTTTTCGTCGGAGATGGTTTTCAATAGACTTTGAAGACGTTTTCGTCGGAGACGGTTTATTGTGTCAAATTACTTTTTTGCCCCTCCACCTGTTAACAGTTTTCCACTTATTTACATGTTTGTCACCGCTTTTTTTTGAACCATTAATCTATTTTAATTAGTTGATCCAACGGTCAGAATTACTTCTCACCCTTTTTAGGAAATGTTGGCTTTGTAGCATATCCCATCTCATGTATTAAAAATTATAGTAGTGCTAAAACACCAGCTAAATATACCTCACTATTTTTTGGTTTTTGTTTGTTCTATAGACGTGATTGGTGTCATTGTTGATTTTTTAATATCGAAAATATCAACATGCAAAACAAAAAAGAATTGACTAAATTGATATTTTAGATAAAAGATTTAGATTTTGTTTTTTTTTCTAATATTAGAAAAAAAACCGTAAAATGATAAGTATTATCATTGTATATGTGATATTATCATTGTATACTTATTTTTCAATATTCAGAAGAAATTTTCATTTTCTATGTCTTTTATATGTAATAATTGATTTCAGTAATTACAAGTATATATATATATATATATATATATTTAGTTTTAAACTTTTTTATAATTAACCCATGTAATACACGGTCTAAAGCTAATATGTGGATAACTTTGGATATAATTATCATGTTTTAATATTGTTTTAATTAAATCACTCATAAATTTTTATGTCCCAATCAAGTCACTCATAAATTTTTATGTGCCAATCAAGTCACTCATAAATTTTTTTGCACCAATAAGGTTAATAAAGTTTCAAGATTGTTTTAACTTTGTCATTGATAACTTGCAACATATTTTTAAAGGGTTGAAATATTTAAAAAGATTTAACAATATTTGTAAAAACAAATTATTTAAAACGTATTGCGAATTATTTAAAAATTAAAAAAAATATGAGAGACCTAATTAAAATACTTCTAAAAATTTAATGCTTTGATCATAAAAAATAAAAATATTAATGATCCAATTGAAATAAATATAAATACGAGTGATCTAATTAAAATAATTTTAAAATTTGTTTGTTATTCTATTATGTTTCCTTTATAATAATAATATAAAGAAGCTCACAAAAGTTTAAGATTCTAATTATTGTCACAGTTGTCTGTTTTAGCATTCAAGATTAACCAAAAGATTATAGATTGGATAACGAACTAGAACTCAATACAAGCCTCTAGAGTATACATCACCTATTTTTCACAAAGATAACGTGTTTTTGAACGTGTCCTATATTTTTTAGATAATATTTTTGCCCAAACAACACGTCAACACGTGTTGCTCATATAGAACACAAATTTAAAAAAGAATAATCACATGTACAAACTATGGACCTAATGATTTGACACAAAATGTTTGTACATTTCATAAATGATAAAATGTTGCATCTTTCATGAAACATTATCTTGCTACGAAAATTATTATCTTTTCGTTTGAGGCAAAAGTTTCAAGTTGCTAGGGTGGAAGGGATACCATCCAATAATATGATATCACTATTATTTAAACTTAAAATTATTTTAAACTGTAAAAGCATCATTTATGTTACTCTAGCTTATGCAAAACCTAAAAAACCCTTCATCTCACCCTTTACGGCTACTACCTCGGCTTCATTCTCAGGTTCATGAACACGATTTCTTAATTGGAGCTCGAGGCCGCTTGACTCGAAACAGTGTTCCCGATCGAGTTACCTGCCTGAACTCACACCCTAACACGCAAAACGCCATGAGCACCCTTAACGTGATGACAAGATTGTGATAATTAGAATCTTGATATAATTATAAGTTTATACATACTTCATATCTTCTAACCTATATTATAACTTAAACCAAATTAGTACAATCATATTGTACATTCTACTTACAATTGGGTAACTGATAAATTAATGATATATTTTGTGTTGCCTCAGTTTTATGCATAATGATAAAATGATTCACTAACAAATTACAAGACAAAGTCATTGCAAGTCATGTTAACAACGAAATTTAATAATATTATAATAAATATAACTATAAATTCTATAATTATAACAATAATGATAATAATTATACCAAACACACAAAAGCCTCATATTCTGCTTCAATGTTTCAACACAAATAACCATAAAAACACGCTACAACCACCAACACGACTTGAACACAACATGACAACTAACATCGTGTTACTCGCGCCACAAGACACTAAAACATGATCACTTGTGTAACGCGCATAGACAATTAGCTTCCCCCATCTCGGATGCAACACAAGGCGATTTAAGCTTCCCGTTGTCATACCAAACAGCCCGTCGCTCGATAAGTTCATTCACAAAATCATCCAACTTATTGATCGTGATATTAGGCATCACCACAACATGTGCAATGTTACCTTGACACGCAAGTTGCCATTTTCTTGTGAATTCTTCGTCTTGTGGGCGTTCAAAGACGACGGTGCTACTAAGCTCGTTAAGCATGGCCCCAATACCCGCGCCAGTCAAACGGCCCCGCAAATAGTGCGCGTTTCTCAGGCATTTTTGGACCTCTTTTTGGAAACCTCGGTACCCTTTGCGGTTTAAGGTGTACCATAGGAATAATGGGGCGTGACCATTGCGGCTTCCCATGATTGTTGCATCTCTAGAAGCGAGGTACTCGACGTTTCTTGAAAGGGCGTTGATGTGTTCTAGTCTCGTGATTTGAACGCCACATGGCATTGGACATCCGACGAATTTGTGACCCGAAACACTCACGCTTCCGATTGGTTTCTTGAAAGAAACCTTTGGTGCCTGATCATATGGTAAAAGCATAATTTGTGTTAGTCAAGTTAGAGGAGGTTGTATTTGTTTAAATAACCGATGAGACACTTTGGGCTCATTTGACCCGTTTCCCTTTTAGCATTTCTTTCTGGCTATTTGACCCGTTAGAGATAAAACACAACGCAGATTAAGTGTACAGACGAACAAACAACTTACAAGTTTAACAAAAGGCATCATCAGACCAAACAAAGCCCCGTCACAATGAATGTAGAATCGATCATGAGTGAATCCTGTTTCTTCAAGAGTCTTTATGACCAAATCAAGATCATCAACAGCTCCTTTCACCGTTGTTCCTGCATATGCGTTTGTGGTGGGGAACTAAATCACACGCGATGCATAGATATACAGAGTGACATAAATTACAAAGAAAAACGAACCTATATTCACGTTAATGATCGCTGGTTTATCCTTGTGAAGAGAGAGTTTAGCTCTAAAATCTTCACAATCGATCTCCCCAGATATAAGCGTGTTGACCTTTTCACAATCCATTCTGTACATTCTTGCTGCTTTGAAAACAGAATAATGTGACTCACACGAAGCGTATAAAATACCATCAGGAAAAACTTCTCTCCTGCAAATTTATGTAAATTTATTAGGGTCATATGAATAATAAAAGCCTGAGAAATGAGTTAACAATAATGTGTGTTGCTACAAACCCGACAAGAATGCCATGAAGATTGCCTTCGGTTCCACAGTTTGTAATGTAACCCCAATACTCGTTCTTTTCTAACTCCCATAAACGGGCAAACCAATCCAAAACACCAACCTCAAACTGCCGGGAGTGGACCCCATAGTTGCTCTCGATGAATGGGTCCCCGAGGTTATTAATGGAGAAATGTTGCAGCTGAGATAACGCGCCATAGTCGAAGTCCAGATTATAGGGATAACCTGTTTCAAAGAGAATTAATGTGTAAAACACTAAAACTTAAAGATCAAACATTCAAATATGTTAACTTTGCAGTTTAAAGTCAAAGGGGGCATTTAGATGTGCATTTTGAAAGTGATTATGTGATCATAAATGGAATCAGACTGCTTGAAGATGCATTGATCACTTCTAATGGTTAACCATAAGCATAATCTCTTAATCCAAACACTAGAAACTGATTACTGCAACTTCACAAACCACTTGCATAACACGCAATCGAACATTTGAATAAAAAAAAATCATAAACATTTTATTCAACAAAAACCATAAATCATAACATATTGAAAGTGATTATGTGATCATAATTGAAATCAGACTGCTTGAAGATGCATTGATCGCTCCTAACTGTTAATCATGAGCATAATCTCTTAATCCAAACACTAAAACTGATTATTATAACTTCAGAAACCACTTGCAGAACACACAATCAAACATTTGAATAAAAATAATATCATAAACAGAACATTTTGAAAGTGATTATGTGAACATAATCGAAATCAGACTGCTTGAAGATGCATTGATCACTTCTGATAGTTAATCATAAGCATAATCTCTTAATCCAAAAACTAAAAGCTGATTATTGCAGCTTCATAAATCACTTTCATAACACACAACCAAACATTTGAATAAAGAACCATAAACATAAACATAACATTCAACAAAAACCATGAATCATAAACCAAAAAACAGACAAAAGATCCATACCCAAATGATGTTTAGTCCTCTCAAGCAAAGATTTTCGATATCGCGCCAAAACGCTCGCCATTTGAGCCTCTCGTTCACCTGTAACCTCGTCATCATCATCAGGCTCAGTAACCTCAAGACAACTCGTATGAACATTCCTCCCAAGAACAATTTCCCTCGGTTCTTCCTTCCCATTAATCATCTTCTCACCATTAACCCCACAACAATCATTAACAATCGGTGGAACAGGATCATTAACCACTGTTGTCGGATCAAAATCATCGGGCAAAGATTCAACAGAATCCAAATTAAGCTCACGCAACATCACATCAATACTTCCAGCCATTCGCTACACCAAACAACAATCAAAACCGTTAAAAACAGCAATCAGATGGGGATTTCAATTGAAGACATTGATTAAGGTGATATAATCGACAAAAGGACAAAACCCATTTCAATTATCAAGATATTGGACTGAAAAGATTATGTAATTGACACAAATGGGGTTGATTATATTGAATTAAAGGCGAGATCTTGCAATTTATGAAGAAAAATTGAACCTTTGGATTGTGGCGGCGGATGTGAGTCTGATGAGAAGTGGGTTGTTGCTTGATGATGGTTGTTATGGGGAAAGCAAAAGGAGTAATGAGATCTGAGATTTTTGTATTTGTAGACGAATGATGGAAGATGTTTGATTCTTAGAATTGAAGAATTCTGCACACACCGTTTTTTTAAGGGGAAAACCGATTTAAACGGTCAAGGTTAGGGCACTTCGTGACCGTTCTTCGTGATCGTTCAGTCGGGTGTGAGGCCTAACCGTGACAGTTAGATCTGGGGATCCGTTGCCCAATGATTGAGTATGTAATTAATTGGGAATTGATTGTACGCAGGTAGGGTTTAAGGGGCTATATGTCACTGTTTGGCCAAACCGTGACATATTGTCTATATTTTCTATATTTTTTAATCATATCACTTTGTTTTTATTTTAATTTTATCACTCGTTTAACCTAATCGTAACTCACAAGTTTGTGTTTTGTGTTTATTAATAATTTATCTTATTACAAGTATTTATTTATTATTAACGTGATGGTTTTGTGTTTAATTTGTTTATGAGTTTGTAAAAATCGGTTGTCATTATACAGACATATTATATATATTTTCTAAAATTGAGTAATTATACTAGTTTGTTTTTATTTTTATTTTTATTTTATCACACGGTTAACCTAATCGTAACATACGTGTTTGTGTTTTGTGTTTATTATTAATTTATCATGTTACAAGTAATTTTTTTGTTTAATTATTTATTAAACAAGTATGTTGTTATTTTATCACATGGTTAACCTAATCGTAAAAATCAGTTGTTATCAAACATATACAATTAACATTATCAACATTACAAATATAAAACAAACAAACAAAGAAACACAACCAAACAAACACAACCAAATATACAAGTCATCATAACTGAAACTGCATGTATATATACAACAAGTTTTTACATACAAAAAGAAATAAAATACAAACAAAATACCTATCTAATCCATCATCTCCGGATCACTGCCCTGACCAGACCCGCCCACGCCAGATGGGCCAGCACCGTCATGGCCTAACCGCCTCGGTGGCTGTGACAACAACAGCGTACCCGAGGCGGTATAGTCCGCGACCATGTGCTGGATGACCCAGTCCATCATATCCTCCAGCCTCGTGACCCTGTCTCGTGTGTCCTGAAGCATATCAAGAACCTGAGCAGGTAATCGCACGGCATGGTACACGCGTTGAGGATGCTGGGGCGGGTCCTGGTCGTGCGGCGGAGGAATGGGCTGATCCTTCCCGCCACCAAGGGGCTCGTGGGCAGCCTGAAGGTGGACCTTAGCCCCCGCCAGCTCGGGTGGGTCCACCAACGGCTCAGGTACCCATGCCACTAGCTCATGGTATCTACTGAGCAGGTGGCACATGCCGTCGGGGAACCTCCGAACGATCCTCATCCCAGTGGCGGTGGTCCAGCCGGCCACGCGCACAGGAGTCGGAGGTAGCGGGAGCTGGGACATGGCATGTGCGTACCCCAGGCCCCGAGCGATCCGGGAAACGATGTTCCCGCCCACCAACGCCCCTCGCGACTGCCTGTGATAATAACTAGCAAAATAATCAGCAAGGACATGCGCGAGGTGGCAGTGTCGGTGTGTGAGTACACACCGAAGAAAGAAAAGGTCGGCGGCGTTGACCCTGTCGGTCCCCGCCCCACGACCAGCGACGGACGTGGCGATGAGTCGGTGAATGTATCTATACAGAGGGTCTCGTATATGAGAGGACCTCGTATCACCACCGTATGGTCCGTCGCCGATCGCAGGTCACAGACCTGATCGGAGTCGTCGGCCCCGCGGATCAAGGCCGTGGTGTACATTGGCTGTCGGACCTCCACCTCCGTGTAGAGACCGCTGACGACAGCGAACCGTCTAAGCAACATGCGGTGGAGGGACCCGAACAACCGGAAATCAACCTCCGCGGGCGCACGATCATCCGCTATGTCGTCCTCGTCCAGCTCCGCAAGTCCCTGCTCACGGGGACGGAATGTGAAGGTGCAGTAGAACTCCACGGTGATCTCTCGATGGGCAGGGTCGCCCATCCGGAACAGCTGCTCCCACGGGCCGTCCTCGCCGATGATCTCAAAAAAACGGTCGCGCTCTCCAATGAGCTGTAAGAGGTCCTCCGACAGGACGGTCCCCGCTGCTGGCAATCGTGCTCTCAGGGTCCTGAACCGCTCGTACGGTGTAGTCCCCTACTCGAACTGCAGCGTCGGGCAGTCATCAATCCCGGGGATAAAAGCATCGTCGGCATCCATATCTGCGAAAAAAACGTATTTATCATTATTTACAATGTTTATAAAATTAATGGTTGACGGTTAATTATTATTATTATATTACGGTATTATTATTAATATTTCTATTATTACTATTATTATTATTATTATTATTAATATTTATTATTACAATTATTATTAATATTATTATTACTACTACTATTATTATTATTATTATTTCTATTATTACTATTACTATTATTATTATTATGTATTCTATTATTATTATTGGCATTATTATTACTATTACTATAATTATTATTACTATTATTATTATTACTATTATTATTATTATTACTATTAGTATTATTATTATTACTATTGTTATTATTATTATTATTATTACTATTAGTATTATTACTACTACTATTATTATTATTATTATTATTATTATTATTATTATTATTATTATTATTATTATTATTATTATTATTATTATTACTACTACCACTACTACTACTACTATTAGTATTATTACTAATATTACTATTATTATTATTATTATTATTATTATTATTATTATTATTATTATTATTATTACTATTACTACTACTACTACTACTATTATTATTATTTCTATTATTACTATTACTATTATAACGATTATTATTATTATTATTATTTATTATTATTTCTAATAATAATAATAAACCGTCGACAAACTACGCTACACATACGGCAAAATCTATCAAATCTATAAGGGAAAACCTATCAAATCTATTTGGGAAAACCTATCAAATCTATGTTTACCTCTATGGTTTAAAGTTGTAAATTACGTACCGAAAACGATAATGTAGCGGCGGTGGTGGTGCGGCGGTGTTGCAGCGGCGGTGTTGCAGCGGCGGTGGTGCAGCGGCGGTGGTGGTGCGCAGATGGTGGGCAGCGGCGGTGGGGGTGCGAAGATGGTGGTGCAGCGGCGGTGGCGGTGCGCAGATGGTGGTGAGTGGCGGTGGTGGTGAGCGGCGGTGGTGGTGAGCGGCGGTGGTGGTGGGAGATGGTGGATGAATGTGTCACGGGGAGGGCTAGCGGTGACGGTTTGGCGGCGGTGGTGGTGAAACGTTTGTGGTTGTGGTGGTGAAATGTTTGTGGTTGTGGTGCGGTGAAATGGTTGTGGTGTGGTGAAATGGTTGTGGTGTGGTGAAATGGGGTGTGCGAATGGTTGAATATGAAACCAGTAACCATGAGGTCATGGTTTGACTTCCACGTGACCTCTTACAGACACGACGTCACGGTTTGGCCTCCACGTGACCTCTTACACACACGGTACTCGAGGGACAGGTGCACTAATCGAGGGGAAATCAGATTCAAAAATTATCTCAAGAGGTCACGGTTTGGCCTCCACGTGACCTCTTGCTTTTTTTGTATTATTATTATTATTATTATTATTATTATTATTATTATTGTTATTATTATTGTTATTATTATTATTATTATTATTATTATTATTATTATTATTATTATTATTATTATTATTATTATTATTATTATTATTATTATTATTATTATTATTATTATTGACCGTAACCTTTTAGTTTCTGGATACACAAAATAATACTATTATTATTATTATTATTAACTTTAAAATTATTACTATTAAATTTTTATTTATATTAGAGTATATTATTATTATTATTATTATTATTATTATTATTTATCATTATTGTTATTATTATTAGAGTTTATTTTGTAGTTTCTGGATATACAAAATAATACTATTATTATTATTATTATCAACTTTAAAATTATTACTATTAAACTTTTTATTTATATTAGAGTATATTATTATTATTATTGTTACTATTATTATTTATCATTATTGTTATTATTATTAGAGTTTATTTTGTAGTTTCTGGATACACAAAATAATACTATTATTATTATTATTATCAACTTTAAAATTATTACTATTAAATTTTTTATTTATATTAGAGTATATTATTATTATTATTGTTATTATTATTATTTATCATTATTGTTATTATTATTAGAATTTTTTATGTATGTTTGAACATTGATTTATAAAATATAAGGTGTATATATGTTGATATGTTCCCGATAAGATTGTTTAGGTTATCATTAAAACGTCACGGTTTGTTCACGTACGCATGTTTGTATGTACGTTTACGAAGTGTATTTGTTCTTATTGTATATATATGTTGATGTGTGTGCATGTTCATGAAAAAAATATCCGATTCGATATACGTAAATGATCATAAACCGTTAATGTGTGGGATTAGGGAACCCTAAAAGGTCACGGTTAGACCAAACCGTGACCACTTTTGTCAATAAGGTGTGACGGTTAGGTCACCACATGACACTTTGTGTCAACAAACTGTGACAGCTTCATTCCACAACGCCACATGTGAACAAAGCGGTCACAGTTTGCCCAAACCGTGACCTTTTGGTCCAGATTATTTTAAAAGAATATGTTTTCTATACCTTTCAGCGAACCACTCCCGTCCCGACCGGTTAAGACGGTGGGGCAACAGGGGAGTGGTGTGGGCTCGAAACCCACTACCACCGGTTCAAGAAGGTATTTTTTATAAAATTATTTAATTAGTAAAATTTTAAAAAATTAGGCAAACGGTCACGGTTTGCCCTAACCATGACCTTTTGCCTTATCTTTTAAAAATTTTTCTGAGTAAATATTTTTTACAAAAAATACCCATCAGTGGCCATGCGCCCAAACAAAGGCCATGCACCCGAACAAGTGCCATGCGCCCAAAAAGAGGTCACGGTTAGACCTAACCGTGACCGTTGCCAAGCCCTAAACGTCACGGTTTGGTCAAACCGTGACAGTTTATCCTCCTATTTGATTTAGTGTTTTATTATTATTACTATTATTATTAATATTATTAATATTAATATTATTATTATTATTATTATTATTTATCATTATTGTTATTATTATTATTATTATTATTATTATTATTGTTATTGTTGTTGTTGTTGTTGTTATTATTATTATTTATCATTATTGTTATTATTATTAGAGTTTATTTTGTAGCTTCTGGAGTTTATTTTGTAGCTTCTGGATACACAAAATAATACTATTATTATTATTATTATTATTAACTTTAAAATTATTACTCTTATTATTTCTTCTATTATTATTATTATTATTATTATTATTATCATTATTATTATTATTATTATTATTATTATTATTTCTATTATTATTATTATTATTATTATTATTATTATTATTATTTCTAGTATTATTATTATTATTATTATTATTATTATTATTACTATTATTATTATTTTTATCATCATCATCATCATCATCATCATCATCATCATCATCAAATAAAGGGATCTTCATTAATATGATAAAATATCGGAAAATGATAACTTACAGGAGGCATTGGTGCCTCTATGACGATCCGTTATTCTAGCGTAATTATTTATACGATCCTCATACATATTTTGCCATTCTAGTGATTGTTGATATGCAAATCTCGGCCAATAATAACTCACACTGGGCATTGGGTAATCCCCTTCCAATTGTATGCAAAGAAAGTGATCTTCGTTAATATGAGCAAATGCGACAACTGGATAGTTGAATGATGGCTCTGGGCTGTTCTCAGCGGGAACCATGTCTGGCTGCCAAATGAATAAATAAGATGCACAATACAGGTGAATGTTTCCGCAATTATGAGTCCATGGGCCGGAAAAGTTAGCCAATGGGTATCGGGTGCGGGTTGAGCCGTGCCAAACCAATTTAAGCTATTACGAACAGAATCCTAATAGCCAGGCATCTCGCGGTTCAAATTGCTCCGCCAATACCACATGTTTCTGTCCATCTCCGACAACATTTTACGCCTAACCCATTCCCATTCATTTTGCTTTTTCCCTAAAGCC
This sequence comes from Flaveria linearis, assembly GCA_024085815.1. Classification (NCBI taxonomy): domain Eukaryota; kingdom Viridiplantae; phylum Streptophyta; class Magnoliopsida; order Asterales; family Asteraceae; genus Flaveria; species Flaveria linearis. Next base: position 24,839,317 of record CM044010.1, read on the forward strand.
ACCGCGATCGCCCGAAAACCACAGTTACCATCAGGCAACACATCTTTTATAGTCAAAACGTACCGGTGAATCCATTGGGGCAGATGATCCTTAAACTTCATAACTTTTATCACGTCCTTTGGTTTCAATATTAAAGGAAACCCTAGGGTAGCTCCCGTAATCGGTACATTTGAAGCAGCCTTTGCCTGATTAGAACGGTCGTTGGGCATTTTAAACTGAGGGGTATATGAGCTATGCCTCGCCGGGTCAGACATAGTTTGTTGTGAGGAAGTATAGGAGCTGTGTCTAGCAGCCTCATACTGTGATGTATTGGGGTCCGCTCTTCTTTGTTGCTCCTTAATATTTGGACGACCACGTCGGTCATGACGCACCTCAGGTTCTTTAAGTTTTGACTTGCTCTTAAACAAAGAGTCAAATACTTTGTTAAATAATTTTTTCTTTACTTGAGGATTGGGAGACGACATAACCTTTTGTTTCAAGTCATCAAATTTCACATCGTAGTCGGGTTCAGGCGGCGCGACGTACGCTGGCTCAAAATCAAGCTTCCTCCAGTGTGAATCTACCGCATCGAGTGGAATACTTGTGACTGGATTTAAAGGTTAAATTATTAGTGAAAAATATGCAATTGTGTGATAACAATAAAAAAATGTATTAAGAAAAATATAACCTTCTCGGATGTATATCTCCAAACGACAAGCACATGGCAAGCCCATGGACGTGAACAACTGGTGTCCACATGAACCCCCAGACTCCTGAATCATTTCCATTTTCGTCAACGCTGATTCAAGGATGCTAAGGCAAAAAATGGATACTTTATAATGTAATTTTGAAAACAATGGCAATCGATGGTCTTTTTTAATTTTCACACGGGACACCTCGAATGTTTTACAAATTTCAATCTTCTGGCCGCGCACGAGGTCACAAACATATCCAACAAGTGTGTGCAACGTATTATTGGTCCCTGTGAGGTAACTTTTGAAGTTGGCATGTTGGCCCTCAACCCTATTAGTTGTAAATTCACCAAAGTTAAGGCGGTCGTACATCCAACAAATAACAATTTTCTCTTTGTATGGCACCAACCAATTATTTCAAATATACTCCCATACCTCTGAAAGAAATAACAAATTTTATAAAATGAACAAATAAATTATTAGAGTAAAAATAACTATGAAATTCTTACCACGTTTACCATCTTCATTTAAATTTTCTTCCATCTTCCTGCAATTGTAGTCGTACATTGCCTCTGTGGGAGACGAACACAAGGTCTTCCACCAGCATAAAAATCCTTCCACATGTCGGTTTTGAAAAGGATATTCCACCGTCTTTTGATATTCTCCCGAACGTGCCACCTGCATAGGTTTTTAGTAGCACTCGGGAACACTGTGTCACACGCGCTCATCAGGGCCAGGTCCTTGTCTGTGATAATAACGCGGGGCTCCACACACCTGTCACACTGTGACAACCCGAATTTTTTTTTCGGTTAATACTATCGCGAATTAATCCGTTTAGTAAGATTAATAATAATAATAATAATAATAATAATAACAATAATAATAATAATAATAATAATAATAATAATAATAATAATAATAATAATAAAGTCCAGGGGCCAATTTTGACCATTTTAAAACTTAATTTAGAAGTTCTAGCATAAAATGATAACCTTATAAACCGCAGGGACTAAAGTTGTAATTTTTTTAAAAACCCCCCCCTTTCCCCCGTCGACCCACTGTTCCTCCGGCCACCTATCCGGCCAAGTCCGGCGACCCCCCCAAACACCCCATAAACGCAGCTTTCAATCCAATTAAACATTACCAACACCTTCGTGGACATGAATCGAACCTGTCCCCCTCTTAATTTGGATAATGGAGTTACCTAACCCACTAAACCCACTCGACCAAACTTTCGGCCGACTGTCCACCAAAATCAAGCACTATGCTATAAACTAATCGAATTAATCGTGTATATAAGACCATATATCAGTTCCTAATCGAATGAACCATTCTAAACCATCTGAAACACAACTAAACCTCTCGAATTAAACACTACTTCACCGCGAACCTGCAAGTGGGTCGAACACCACCCTCTGACCTCTCTAACTCGAATTAAACAGAGGGCTATTCATCTTGGAGTTCATTCGAAGCTAACTGCAAAGTTGATTTGATTAACAACACCAATTAGGCATCGAACCGATCTCGTGACAGTCGCGACTTGTTCTTCGACTATTCATCACCTATACATCTTCTAATCGGGTAATTGAATATATTAACACGTACGAAATTACATGGGGAATCAAAGCCCCATGTTAATTTCAGTAATAATTGTTGATTCGATGTTCAATTTGAACAGAATCGAATTAGGGTTCTTGGTGGATTTGGGAAAGGTTTGGGTTGTGTTTAAAAGAAAAGGAAACCGAGAACTCATGCGGCTTAGGCCTTTGGTTCACTGGTTCGGTGTGTGTGTATGCATGGAGAGGACCCGGGTTCGACCCCGGGCAGCCTCTTTTATTTGTTTTATTTTTTTAAGCCTTTTAAAATACTCTAAAAATATGGAAAAATTCCTAAAAATTATAAAAATAAATTTTATAAGTTCCCCTTATTTTAAATCTTACAAAACAGTTTCTTGTAAATTTATTTTATTTAAAAACTTTAATAAAATTTTATAAAATATTATTTAAAAGTATTACAAATACTTATTTTTTGTAAAATAAATTGTAAATCGTGTATAACTATGCAATAATCATAAAAATCATAGAAATTGTACATAAATTATTTATAAATATTATAAATAGTTATTTCTATAAAATAAACATTATATTTAAATATAGATTAATATATTTTATAAATTCACAAATTATTTATAAATGAAATTGTGGGTTATTTCTTGTAAAATATATTAATACCTTATTATTAATCAAAATACTATAAATGTGATTATCCTTATTTGTAAATATTCTTGGATAATTATAAATTATATAATTAAACTATATCATTTTTATATTTAATTCTAAAAATATTTAAATACATATATGAAACCCTTTTAGTGAAATCAAAATGTAAATAATTATTTGGTAAAACTTAATGCTTATTGATAATTATTTATTAATACAAATCTATAAAAATATTGTAACATATATATACATCTAATTGTGTGTGTGCCACGTGTTAAACAAATCGACCTAAACCTTACCAAATGTATTCGTATTATATTAAAGACTCCATTACAAACAATAATAGGTATTGAACGTGTTTGATCGTGCATTGCCCAATTCTTTGAAGTTCTTGTTCGTATACATTACATCGATCCAAGGTGAGTTTACAGCCCCACTTTTACTTTATACTATTTTTGGGGGAGAGAAACATGCTGTTTTCATAAACGTTACATTATATTGAATTGTTGTGATACTGTATATACATGATACTATGTTCGTATACTTTTCATTCGGTCCGTTACTACGCAAGTAGAAACGTGGAAACAATTTCATTCGGTCCGTTACTACGCAAGTAGAAACGTGGAAACAATTTCATTCGGTCCGTTACTACGCAAGTAGAAACGTGGAAACAATTTCATTTTCGTTGATCAGTATTATTGTAATATCACCGGTTTACTAGTGTGATACCACTAAAGTCCTCACTCTCGAACCGTTAATGTATGTAGTATAGCGAGGCAATTCTGAGTAGATCTACTGGGTTTGACAAACCCCACCCGGGCTAGTCGCGCTAGCACAACGTTCGTCAAACGGGTGTTTAATTGACCTAAGTTCTGTTGCTGTGACCTGGTATTCACAGCCGAGGCGTTCAGTTTCGATTGTCAGCTTCGGTTCGAACTTCATACGCTGAGTAACTGGTTTAGTAGATTAGCTACCTACTGATATTACTTTGTTTACTGTATCGGTTTACTTTATGTTCTGTTTATCAAAATACATACTTGACGGATTACATAATCCGGGGATTTCATTACTGATACTTATCGGATTACATAATCCGGGGATTTCATTACTGATATATACTGTTTTCTGAAAAACCTGTGAACTCACCAACCTTGTGTTGACACTTTAGCATGTTTTCTTTCAGGTTCACAAGACGCGCACGATTAGGAGCATTCACTCATGCATTTATTATATCGCGTGGCTTATCTAATATTTTTCAGTAACTTTCATTTATTCGGTTTGCGCGTGTTGCGCCATTTAAACAATTAAGATTTACTATGCTTCCGCAATTTCTGTTATGTTTACTTTAAAAATTTGGTCTTTGGAATATTAAACTTCAAAAATGAATTATGTTTTACAATTAACGTGTCGTTTGGTGTAACTAATGGCTGAGATCCTGGAAGTCACACGCCTAACGGTAATACCCCGTTTGTGGAAATTTGAGGGTGTGACAGATTGGTATCAGAGCCATTGGTTATAGCGAACTAAATTGACATTGCATCTCATTTGCATTGCATTTAGACTATAGCCGTTGCCTTAGTTACACGCATATAGACACGTTTAGTTTTGTTAGTTGGTTTTGTTTGCATGCCTTACTAGTTTTTTTTACCTGCTCAAGAACTGTTTGCTTTGGCGTCTTCCTGTAAGTGTTCGTCTACAGGGAGGGTGACTCACGGGAGGGTTTGAGTGCCTAATTCAAGTGATTTCAAACTCCAAAACCTCGATTGTTATTAATGGTTTCAAAGTCTCGTCAAAGTCTGTGTCTTACAACTTGAACACATGCAATGCTGGAAGAGTAAGATGCCTGTATCTCGGGGTGTTCTGTCTAGGCAAGGTATTCGCATATATCCAAATCAACCGATGGACCTGTTTACCTTACCTGGGAACCCTTGGGATGAGTATCTGCTTATAGGTACGCGTGTCTTCAACAAAGTTGTGATTGACCTAATACTTTGATTAGTCAACGTACTCGTTTTGATTCTCGAATCAAACGAATACACTCGGAACTTCTATCATTGATGACCACTGTACTGGACAAGATATGTTAACCTGATAGGAGGAACCGGGGTGATCATGCAAAACAAATTACCGTTACGGGTGCACACGAAATTGTAATTTGTCGTGCATGCTAAGTCCGGTGAATTTGGTCGGGTGGTAACATTATAGTCAGTATAAGTCATCATTCCTACACCTTGAGCAAGAAAGACTCGGTTCTCATGGAACATAGCCACTGATGTGGAAACTATTTATCAGTTCTACTTGTAGGAATGCTCACCCTTACCTTGAATTTGGACGAAATACAAACCATGACATTTGTGTTAATCCCACGTGATTCGGACTGATTCTCTAGCTTGTCTATTTCTTTAAATCCTTGAATTTCTCTTCCTATTCATTTCAAGGCAAAAGGTCTATTTTCATACGACTGATAGCTTTTGATATTTGATAATATAAAGAATGTCTAGAAGAGGACGTGGACGTGGAAGAGGTAACATCTCAATGACGCCTGCAGAGTTGGCAGCGATAATCAATCATAGCATCACCGCAGCGTTGGCAAACCAACCCCCTCCACAGCAGAACCCTATTGGTCAACCGACTTGCACCTACAAGTCCTTTATGGACTGCAAGCCCAATCCGTTCAATGGAACCGAGGGAGCGGTGGGACTACTCCGTTGGTTCGAAAAGCTAGAATCGGTGTTCGAAATCTGCAACTGCCCTGCTGGGAATAGGGTAAAATATGCTGCTGGCACACTGGATGGTGCTGCTCTGAGCTGGTGGAACACACAAGTTCAGATGCTGGGCATTGGAGCTGCAAACGCCATAACATGGGTAGAATTCAAGAATCTGCTGAAAGAGGAGTACTGTTCACGAGACGAAATACAAAAACTGGAGACTGAATTTTGGAACCTGAAGATGGTAGGTTCTGAAATTGAAGCTTACACAACTCGTTCTCACGAGTTGGCTACTCTGTGCCCCACCATGATTAACCCGGCGTACAAACGGGTTGAAAGATACATCGACGGACTGGTACCTGAAATCCAGAGCATGGTCACCACTGCTAGACCAGCTACCATTCAGGAAGCAGTTCAACTAGCCCACAAGTTGACTGACCAGGCTGTCGCACAAGGTAAACTACCTCCACGTGGTTTTACCTCTACCACTACTGACGGCCATAACAAAAGAAAGTGGGAGTCAGGCTCACATAACAAGCAGAACACCTCCCACCAGCATCGGAAGTTCGACAACCAAATTTCTACATCTTCACAGCATGGTAGTGGCTACAATGGAACATTACCTAAGTGTGAAGAATACAACTACCACCATATTGGGTCGTGTAACAAGAACAACTGTGAGAGATGTGGCAAGTTTGGTCATTCTGCTAAGAATTGTCGTGTGAATTTATCAGACAAGCAACCAGCTCAACGGGGGGAACAAAGAGGCTGCTATGAGTGTGGTCAGACTGGGCACATCAAAAGGTATTGCCCAAAACTACAGAAGAACAATGGAAATGGCAACAGGAACGGAAATGGGAATGACAACGGTGGTGCCAAAGGCAGAGTGTTTATCATAGGCTCAGGTAAACCCTTAATGACCCTACTACAGTATCCGGTAGACTCCTTGTAGATAGTCACTATGTCTTCTCTTTTGATTTTGATGCCAATTAGAAGTAGGTATCCAACAGGTTAGGAATAGTACCTACTGACTTGAACCCCGAACATGCCATAGAAATAGCTCTCACGAAACCTTACGGTTTGTTCAGAAACTCCCGAAGACCCTATCTTGCCTATGTCCTAGATAACTAATCAACTTACTCACTGACCAGCTTGCTTGCTAGTAGTTCGTTAACGCGTGTGTTCTAATTTTCGGGACGAAAATTTCTTCAACAAGGGGATAATGTGACAACCCGAATTTTTTTTTTCGGTTAATACTATCGCGAATTAATCCGTTTAGTAAGATTAATAATAATAATAATAATAATAACAATAATAATAATAATAATAATAATAATAATAATAATAATAATAATAATAATAAAGTCCAGGGGCCAATTTTGACCATTTTAAAACTTAATTTAGAAGTTCTAGCATAAAATGATAACCTTATAAACCGCAGGGACTAAAGTTGTAATTTTTTTAAAAACCCCCCCCTTTCCCCCGTCGACCCACTGTTCCTCCGGCCACCTATCCGGCCAAGTCCGGCGACCCCCCCAAACACCCCATAAACACAGCTTTCAATCCAATTAAACATTACCAACACCTTCGTGGACATGAATCGAACCTGTCCCCCTCTTAATTTGGATAATGGAGTTACCTAACCCACTAAACCCACTCGACCAAACTTTCGGCCGACCGTCCACCAAAATCAAGCACTATGCTATAAACTAATCGAATTAATCGTGTATATAAGACCATATATCAGTTCCTAATCGAATGAACCATTCTAAACCATCTGAAACACAACTAAACCTCTCGAATTAAACACTACTTCACCGCGAACCTGCAAGTGGGTCGAACACCACCCTCTGACCTCTCTAACTCGAATTAAACAGAGGGCTATTCATCTTGGAGTTCATTCGAAGCTAACTGCAAAGTTGATTTGATTAACAACACCAATTAGGCATCGAACCGATCTCGTGACAGTCGCGACTTGTTCTTCGACTATTCATCACCTATACATCTTCTAATCGGGTAATTGAATATATTAACACGTACGAAATTACATGGGGAATCAAAGCCCCATGTTAATTTCAGTAATAATTGTTGATTCGATGTTCAATTTGAACAGAATCGAATTAGGGTTCTTGGTGGATTTGGGAAAGGTTTGGGTTGTGTTTAAAAGAAAAGGAAACCGAGAACTCATGCGGCTTAGGCCTTTGGTTCACTGGTTCGGTGTGTGTGTATGCATGGAGAGGACCCGGGTTCGACCCCGGGCAGCCTCTTTTATTTGTTTTATTTTTTTAAGCCTTTTAAAATACTCTAAAAATATGGAAAAATTCCTAAAAATTATAAAAATAAATTTTATAAGTTCCCCTTATTTTAAATCTTACAAAACAGTTTCTTGTAAATTTATTTTATTTAAAAACTTTAATAAAATTTTATAAAATATTATTTAAAAGTATTACAAATACTTATTTTTTGTAAAATAAATTGTAAATCGTGTATAACTATGCAATAATCATAAAAATCATAGAAATTGTACATAAATTATTTATAAATATTATAAATAGTTATTTCTATAAAATAAACATTATATTTAAATATAGATTAATATATTTTATAAATTCACAAATTATTTATAAATGAAATTGTGGGTTATTTCTTGTAAAATATATTAATACCTTATTATTAATCAAAATACTATAAATGTGATTATCCTTATTTGTAAATATTCTTGGATAATTATAAATTATATAATTAAACTATATCATTTTTATATTTAATTCTAAAAATATTTAAATACATATATGAAACCCTTTTAGTGAAATCAAAATGTAAATAATTATTTGGTAAAACTTAATGCTTATTGATAATTATTTATTAATACAAATCTATAAAAATATTGTAACATATATATACATCTAATTGTGTGTGTGCCACGTGTTAAACAAATCGACCTAAACCTTACCAAATGTATTCGTATTATATTAAAGACTCCATTACAAACAATAATAGGTATTGAACGTGTTTGATCGTGCATTGCCCAATTCTTTGAAGTTCTTGTTCGTATACATTACATCGATCCAAGGTGAGTTTACAGCCCCACTTTTACTTTATACTATTTTTGGGGGAGAGAAACATGCTGTTTTCATAAACGTTACATTATATTGAATTGTTGTGATACTGTATATACATGATACTATGTTCGTATACTTTTCATTCGGTCCGTTACTACGCAAGTAGAAACGTGGAAACAATTTCATTCGGTCCGTTACTACGCAAGTAGAAACGTGGAAACAATTTCATTCGGTCCGTTACTACGCAAGTAGAAACGTGGAAACAATTTCATTTTCGTTGATCAGTATTATTGTAATATCACCGGTTTACTAGTGTGATACCACTAAAGTCCTCACTCTCGAACCGTTAATGTATGTAGTATAGCGAGGCAATTCTGAGTAGATCTACTGGGTTTGACAAACCCCACCCGGGCTAGTCGCGCTAGCACAACGTTCGTCAAACGGGTGTTTAATTGACCTAAGTTCTGTTGCTGTGACCTGGTATTCACAGCCGAGGCGTTCAGTTTCGATTGTCAGCTTCGGTTCGAACTTCATACACTGAGTAACTGGTTTAGTAGATTAGCTACCTACTGATATTACTTTGTTTACTGTATCGGTTTACTTTATGTTCTGTTTATCAAAATACATACTTGACGGATTACATAATCCGGGGATTTCATTACTGATACTTATCGGATTACATAATCCGGGGATTTCATTACTGATATATACTGTTTTCTGAAAAACCTGTGAACTCACCAACCTTGTGTTGACACTTTAGCATGTTTTCTTTCAGGTTCACAAGACGCGCACGATTAGGAGCATTCACTCATGCATTTATTATATCGCGTGGCTTATCTAATATTTTTCAGTAACTTTCATTTATTCGGTTTGCGCGTGTTGCGCCATTTAAACAATTAAGATTTACTATGCTTCCGCAATTTCTGTTATGTTTACTTTAAAAATTTGGTCTTTGGAATATTAAACTTCAAAAATGAATTATGTTTTACAATTAACGTGTCGTTTGGTGTAACTAATGGCTGAGATCCTGGAAGTCACACGCCTAACGGTAATACCCCGTTTGTGGAAATTTGAGGGTGTGACACACACCCCGGGCCCAGGTAGGGTGGGAAGTCACAGATTAGCAACAACATACATGGCAGCGGAAACAAACCAATATAAGAGCTCAAAAGAAGAGAACATCACATGGCATTTCAAGTTTTTAAAAGACACCGGGCTGGAAATAGATCCAGCCCCAAATGCTTACATGTTTCAACATGAATTAGATAGTCATTGCATCAAATTGTTCAAGTCACAAATTGGTCACACAAACAATGCCATGGTCTCGGGGTGGAGTCTAAGTATTCCAGAATAGCTAAGAGTATTCACGGGTTACCTGAAACATGCTCAAAGAAAATAGTGTCAACTAAAAAGTTGGTGAATTCAAGTGCTTAAAGTTTCAAAAACAATAGAAGGAACTCTTAAAGTCCACAGTAAAGATTTTAGAATCAAGTGTGAAGGCTTATGAAAAATCTCATTTGATTTTAAAAGCATCATTTTTTTAGTATCAGTCATCGTGGGGTATCACAATCAACCCTGCACTTGGTCCCCGGTTGGGCTCTTCTAAACTTGTGTTTAACCGGATATTCCCGAAGGAAGGAACCAAGCCTCAAAAGCATGAACCATACCTGCTAGGATGGTTCACTATAGTTTCTTAATCAAAACTTGTTACATGCCACATACGATCACTCAGGATCTCAGTGGGGTACCTCCCTGTAGCGGGAGCCACTGTGTGTGGGGGATTCCTCAAATAGATCTATCCATATAAAGCAAGCGGTTCACAAAAGAATTAATGATCATGATATAAGTGTCAGCAGGTATCCAAAAGTCCCACATACAAGCATCAAGTAAAGCACAATCATAGTTCACAGAACAATAGAGCATGGAAAACAGTAAGTAGTATCACAAATAAAAGTTTCAGTTTAAAAGAGCATGCTTCAACCCCAAAACCAAAGTAAAAAGGGGGACACGAGAACTCACCTTAGGTATTAAGCAAAGAAATCCTTCGTGTGTCGGGAATATCTCAAGTCTAGCACCCTAACATGAATATGTATTAAGTGATTAGCTACTGCTCTAAGCCTATTTAAGGTGCAACAAGAGTGTCTAAGTCTTAGTCTGTCAGATTCGGCTTTGATTCGGTTAGGGTTTGCATAAAAAGTTTCCTTTTATGGAAGTCAAGGTTTCTCATACAATTAAGGGTTTCCACATTACTAAGTCAAGAATGTATGTTAAATATGGTATTCAAGTGACTAAAGGGGTCATTTGAGTCAATTCTGAAGTTTAACCAAATTTTACAGTTTAGCCCCTAAAGTTTCAAAATTGACAGTTTCTACGCTTAAGTTTGGTTTCTTGTATTAGATGACCTTTATAACCAAAAATCAGGTTCATGACCTTAATCTAACTTAATTTTAAGAACATATACCCAAATTTTCAGTTTATGGACTCGGTTTATAAATTTTGCGTTTAACGTTACCGGTTACGGTAAAACCGAAGGGTGGTTACCTATGAGTTTTCTTGTTTTTGAGTCTAGGACCAGTAGCTAATTTTTAAAGTAATTTTTATAAGTTTCCAACCTTTTAAATCACAAAATTTGCCTCTAGTAGTGGAAAGACTCGTTTTTACGTTTAAACCGTTAAAACGCGTTTTTGACCGGCTTTGACCATTTTAGAAACTTGTTTGACCAACCATTCTACTTTTGATGTTATTTTATCATTTTTACTACTGTAATAACATGATTTTTATAATTTCTAACCTTATATTCATTTTTCTTAGATTTTCCTTAAAAACGTCTCTCGGTTAGCACCCGTTTTCACTTAAAAATCCATTTAAATTACCTTTTGACCACTAAAAATTCCCATTGACTCCAGAACACTTTATTAATCCTTAATGAACCTGGAATTATCTTTAAAAAGTTTATAGCCCAAGTTTTCTTATTTTTAAGTGATTTTACCATGTTTTCGGGTCCCGAAAGTGACAAAAATGGGTCTAAACACAACATGTCCTTTATTCCAGAGATTAAACAATATTAAAACTCTTAATATCCATCAAAAACTACTGAAATAACAGTCCCAAATCGTGGCCTAGTTGTTCTACACATCCATAGACTTTAAATACATAGAAAATATCATAACCGACCATTACACTTTTGTAAATCGTTGTAACTTGAGTTTAAACATTACTAAAACTTCATCTAACTTAGAAATCAGCTTGTTGGGGTGTCTAAAAATTATTTTTGAGCAGGTTATGAACCTTGTTTGAGAGGGTTTTCAAGAAAGTGTTTAAGGTGTGATGTAACTTGTAGAAAGAGTGGTTTTTCATGGTGTTCTTGTGTTAACACCTTCCATTCATGGTGTACAACCATTTTTAACATTCAAATCAGATTATTAGGAGTTTAATGAGCCATTAGAAAGCAGGTTACAAGGTTAGTTCTCAATAGTTACAAGATGCACAAGTTGGGTGGTGAGAATCACCCAAAAAGAGGGTTTTCTAGGTGTAACTCTTGTTTCACCTATAGATCGACATGTTATACTTGTAGGCTAACTTAAAGGACGTGAAAATATCTCCAAGAACAAGGTAGTAGTGAGAATTTTCTTCTACAACAAGAAGGAATAGGGTTTTTAGGTGAAAAATGAAGATAAACTTGAGAAATGACCAAAACCGAACATAGTGAGCTTACGCTTGATGTATCTCACGGTTTAGATGGTGTGGATGGTCGTAAATGGATGAAATCTCCTTGGATAAGGCTGGAGAATCTCGAACTAAGGCTGGAACTCTCGGTTTTGCAAGATTCAAGCTTCAAAACATCACCAAATGGTCACCTTCCTTGCGGTTTGTTGTTGGCCGATTATTGCAAGCTTGTTGTTTGCGATTTTGAAGCTGAAAATGGAGAGGAAATGAAAGAGTTTGGGGTGTGTTTCTGCAGAGAATTTTGAGAGAGAGAGGAGGAGTGGAGTAGAGTGGAGTGTCTTGCAAAAAGAAGCATTGCATGAGGGAGTATTGGGTGGTAGAAAAAGTGGTGTAGAGGAGGAGAGATTGGTGGGCATGGGGCGGCCGATCCTTGTCTTGTAGTGGGGGTATTTGATTTAAATTTTAATTGGCAAAAGATATTATGTGTAGTATTAATTTATAGTGTAGTATAATGGATGGTATTAGTTTAGTTAGTTGTTTAAGTGTTATGCATGATCTTGCGTGCATTATATCTGAAAATCTCAAAAGTGTGTGCACATATACTTCTAATTGTTTCAATTGATATTGTATATCCTACTTAGAGTGACTAATTAATATTCCCAGGTACTAATTTTCTAAAAAGGCAAGACTCAAAATAACTAAATTCACAAAATCACATAGGATCATAAAAATGGATCAAATAAGAATTTGGTGTTTCTAAATTCACTAATAGAATTAGATTGTTTCTATTATTAGTACTCATAAGATGGGATATGATGCATTTAAATTAGGGTTTAGAATAGTGACCTTGGGACCGGTTGTCACATTCTCCCACCGTTTAGGAAATTTCGTCCCGAAATTTTAGCTTCGATTAGAATCTGAACTAGTGGGTTTGAAGAGATGCGGGTAATTCTTCCTTATCTCGTCTTCACGTTCCCAAGTGAATTCCGGCTCTCGTCTTGAGTTCTATCTAACCTTGACCTTGGGTATGCAGCTTCGCCTGAGTTGCTTAACCAAGCGGTCCGTGATCTCTATGGGTTCTTCCACGAAGTTCAACTTATCATTGATTCTTGTCTCCTTCAACGGTAGCTCCAAGGTTTTGTCTACCAGACGCTTTTTCAAGTTTGACACATGGAAGGTGTCATGTATATAACTCAATTTCTAAGGTAGTTTCAACTTGTAAGCCACAGGACCAATTCTTGCAAGTATTTTGAATGGTCCAATGTATCTTGGGCTTAACTTTCCTCTTTTTCCAAACCTTACAGTTGCCTTCCATGGTGCTACCTTCAACATTACTCTATCACCTATCTGGAACTCTAATGGTTTCCATCTTCTGTCAGCGTACTTCTTTTGACGGTCCCTTGCTGCCCGTAGACGTTCCTTGATTTTGAAAATCTTATCGGTGGTTTCCAATACGATGTCGGGTCCCAACACTTGGCTATCACCAATTTCATTCCAACTCAAGGGTGACCGACATTTCCTACCATAGAGAGCCTCATACGGGGCAGTATTGATGCTGGCATGGTAACTGTTATTATAGGAGAACTCCACCAATGGAAGATGGTTATCCTAGTTCCTACCAAAATCAATCACGCAAGCTCTCAGCATATCTTCTAAAGTTTGAATAGTCCTTTCGCTTTGACCGTCAGTTTGCGGGTGGTAAGCCGTGCTTAAGTCCAGCCGGGTTCCTAAAGCTCGTTGGAGTGATTTCCAGAAACGCGAAGTGAAACAACTATCACGGTCGGAGATTATTGATAGTGGCACACCATGCCTAGCCACTATTTCATTGATATACAGTTGAGCCAGTCTTGACATGTCATAGTCTTCCCGAATTGGTAAGAAGTGAGCTGATTTGGTTAGTCTATCCACTATTACCCAAATACCATCATGACCTCTAGACGTTCTGGGTAACTTAGTAACAAAATCCATCATGACGTTATACCATTTCCATTCTGGAATTTCTTGCTGCTGCAACGTCCCTGATGGTTTTTGGTTTTTAGCTTTTACCATGGCACAAGTCAGACATTTTCCGACATAAACAGCGATTGATTTCTTTATTCCAGGCCACCAGAAAAGTGCCTTTAAATCCTGGTACATTTTATCACTTCCAGGGTGAACTGAATACCTAGATTTGTGAGCTTCATCGAGAATTACCTCTCGAATTCCCCTATGCTTCGGTACCCAAGTTCTCCCTTCACACTTATATGTACCATCGTTTCCTGTTTCCAATCGTTTTTCCATTCCAGTTAAACCTTCCCCTGCTAAATTTTCCTTCTTTAACACTTCACTTTGAGTTTCTTTCAGCCTTGCAATTAGGTCAGTGTACACACTTATCCTTAAAGCTCGTACACGAAGAGGTTTTTCTCTCTCTTTTCTGCTCAAAGCATCTGCCACCACATTGGCCTTACCAAGATGATAACGGATTTCACACTCGTAGTCGTTTAACAATTCAACCCATCTTCTCTGACACATGTTTAGCATCTTCTGGTCGAGAATGTGTTGCAAACTTCAATGGTCAGTGTAAATGACGCACTTCGTGCCATAGAGGTAGTGCCTCCACATTTTGAGAGCGAACACCACGGCACCTAGTTCCAGATCGTGCGTAGTATAGTTCTTCTCGTGATCATTTAGCAGTCTAGATGCATAGGCAATGACCTTGTTGAGTTGCATTAGCACGCATCCTAACCCTTGACGCGAGGCGTCACAGTAGACTACGAAGTCTTCGACTCCTTCTGGAAGGGCCAGAACAGGTGCACTGCATAACTTTTCCTTGAGCGTCTCAAAGGCTTCATCTTGCTCTCGTTCCCATACAAAGGCTTTGTCCTTCTTAGTCAGTGCGGTTAATGGTTGCACAATGCGCGAGAAGTCCTTTATGAATCGTCGGTAGTATCCGGCCAATCCTAGGAATTGCCTAATCTTAGTGGGAGTTTCAGGAATCTTCCAATGCTTTATGGCTTCAATCTTGGAAGGGTCAACTTGAATCCCATTCTCATTCACTACATGCCCTAGAACTTGGATCTCTCGCATCCAAAATTCACATTTAGAAAATTTGGCATATAGTTGCTCATTCTTGAGTAACTCAAGAATTAGTCTGAGATGCTTCTCGTGCTCTTCCTTATTACTGGAGTAGATCAGAATGTCGTCGATGAACACAATCACGAACTTCTCGTGATATAGGCGGCATACACGGTTCATGAGATCCATGAATGCTGCTGGTGCATTAGTCAGTCCATATGGCATGACTAAGTACTTATAGTGCCCATACCTAGTTCGGAAAGCCGTCTTGGGTATGTCTTCTTCTCTTATCTTCAGTTGGTGGTAACCGGATCTTAAATCTATCTTGGAGAAGTAGCTGGCTCCTTGGATTTGATCGAATAGGCCGTCTATCCTCGGAAGAGGGTAAGGGTTCTTTATGGTCAGCTTATTTAGCTCTCGGTAGTCAATGCACATGCGTAAGGTTTCGTCCTTCTTTTTCACAAATAGCACCGGGGCACCCCATGGAGAGACACTCGGACGTATGAATCCTTTGTCCAATAGTTCTTGAATTTGTATCATCAGTTCCTTCATTTCAGGAGAGGCGAGTCGATACGGCGCTTTGGCTAACGGTGCAGCGCCAGGCAGCAAATCTATTTGGAACTCAACTTGTCGATTCGGGGGAAGTCCCGGTAGGTCTTCCGGAAACACTTCAGGGTATTCAGAGACCACTAGAATATCTGAAATCTTCTTCTCCTCTTTGGTCTTCATCACGTAGACTATGAAAGCTGTGCATCCCTTCTGTAAGCTCTTGGTAGCTTTTAAATGGGATATCATGGGGTATAACGTGTTACTCCTTTCTCCTTGCACCACTAACACTTCCTTATCGTTCAACGGTATCTTGAGTAGGCATTCATCACAAACAATTTCGACTCTGTTCTTAGCTAACCAGTCCATGCCAACAACCATATCGAATCCTCCTAACTTAATGGGCATCAGATCTATTTTAAGCGTATTTCCATTTAGATTCATTGAACAATCCTTGACGATTTCATTAGTTTCTAAAATGTTGTCATCAGCTAATTCAACGGTGAACGTATCGGCTAAGATGCACGTATCTAGGTCAATCAAGGATCTAAAAGCACTAGAGATAAACTAGCAGTCGCTCCAGTATCAAACAAAACGGTAGCAGTATGATTGTTTACAAGAAACGTACCGTTAAGGCGTTAACCACATCAGGTTCCTTTCGGGCTCCAGCTGGGTCCATCACGAAAGCTCTTCCCTTAGGCTTGTTGGGCTTGGCATCCTTATCTCTACCCAGCTTAGGACACTTGCTCCTCATGTGTCCTGGATCCCGCATTCATAGCATTGCTTCCCTGGTATGAAAGTACAATCCTTAATCAGGTGCCCAGTCCTTTTGCTCCTAAAGCAGGGCATTGGGTTGCATTCCCCTTGATGGTGTAGCTTGCACTTGTTGCAAAATGGGCTTGTTCCCGTATACAGCCTTCGGGTCTTGCTTCCCTGATCATCACGTTTCGCACCTTCGAAACTTTTCCTCCCTGACCCGCTACTACTTCCAACTGCTTTCTTTGCTTCAAACCACCTTCTTTTCTCTCCAACAAACTTCTTCTTCTCATCACTCCTAGCTTGCTCAGTCCATCCAGCCCTAACTAGGTCATCGGTCAAACTGCTGGTGAGGTCAACTGCGGATTGTAGAGTTAAGGGCATGGAGGATCGGACCCTTCCTCTAACCCTGGGATGTAACCCCCAGATGAATCGTGCAACGCCCTTAGATTCGGGTGTCACCAGATGTGGCACCAGCCGGGAGAGGGCTAAGAAACGATTGATGTACTCCGTGTACTTGGGACCTTTCATCTCCAGGCTCAGGAACTCAGACTCTAGCTTCTCAAGTAAGTTGATGGGGCAATACTTGTTGGTTATCAGTTCTCAGAATTCGGTCCAGCTCATTTGCATTGCAGTATTCCTTCCCCGAGCTTGAGTGATCGTCTTCCACCACTCCAATGCAGATCCCTTCAGTGATTAAGAGGCGAATCTAACCATATGGTCCAGTTTACACTCGATGATGTCCAGTACAGCCTTCATTTCGTCGATCCATCGGTAAGTCTCTATAGCACCCTCAGTGCCATAGAAATCCTTAGGTTTGCACGCCATGAAGGTCTTATAGGAACATCCGTTCCTTAACGCCTCAGATTCCTCGTTGTTCTCAGTCCCGTTACTACCTCCGGCATCGTTCCGGTCAGCATTGATTTGAGCGATGATGGTTGGTATCGCGTGAGCAATTTGCTGGGCTACGAGATTTGCTATTCTCTCGTCATTCCCTGGGTTAGCATTTCCCCTGATGGGAGTCTCAGAGGAGTAGGAGGTCGGTTTCTGGTTCGCCCTGTTCCTTCATGACGACCTCGGTGGGCTCCTGACCTCCCAATACGTGTTCCTCTTTTGGTAGGCATTCTGATAGTATCACAGATAAAGTCATTTTAGCGTCTCATAATTTGTTTCAAGCAATCTATGCATCAATCCCCTACTAGGCTCCTTCTATATGAGGGGAGAATACAATGTATAATTATTCACAACCTTCCAATTTCCCACAGAATATTAATTTAAACAATTTAGACAGTCATCAAGAATAGCATGGCCCAACACCATGAAATACATAACACATGGCAGATAATTATAAATGTTTCAACAACATTGCATCATAGAAATTTGTTCAAAATAAGACAAAGTCAATAGTATAAGAGTCTAGCTCTTACAAAGTGGAAGGTGCCATCACCCCCATGAATAATAATAATAATAACAATAATAATAATAATAGTGTCAGATAATGATAAAATTGTTTCCTTCAACTGTTCAACGACAGATATTCTTTCTTCTTCTTCATGTCACCTTCACATCCACTTCTTCTTAAGCCATCCCATCCATCCAGAGCTCTTCTTCCTTTGCTCCTGCTCCAACCTCTGCACCTCGTGTGACGCCATCATAGCCTGGAACTGAGCAGACTGGGAGGTCCTGGTAGCGTGCTGAAGAGTCAGCTCGTGGCGACGGACGGTCCTCAAGAGCTCCTCCAGTGCTGCATCAGTGGGTCCTACGTCACTTGCCCAACGGCTGGATTGGGAGTACCTATCCCCCGCCAGTACGCTAGGGCCGTCGTACATGCTGTGCCTCAGAGGCATCCAGGGCTCTTCCTGTGGGTGGCGTCGGTGTGGCTCGAACGGTGGTGGTGCGGGTATCGAGTCCTAACCGGTGGTGGAGGAGGAGGTGGCATCCTAAATGAAACCGAAGGTCCAGGTTTAACACTCTTACGTGGACGAGTGATGGTGCGTGCTCCCCTATTCCCAATAGGCGGGATAGGCGAGTGGGATGGAGCGGCAACATGTGGAGAGTGGGAGCGTGTCCGGCTCCTAGAAGGTGTCGTCGAAGAAGAGTCCTCAGAAGCTTCAGTATCCTCAGACGTGACGGATATCCATCCTAGGTGTCCACACCTCCTAAGGTATTCCTCATCCTCAGGGCGCGGTTTTGCCTTCTTGGTGTCCCCTGTTGGTGCACTGCTCTCAGTAGGGTAAGCGGGTACCTTTCCCTTGTCAGCCATAGTTTGCTTCCTGTAAAAAGACATCATGAGTAATTTGGTTTCTCATAGCTCATGATAGTCTTACTAATAAATATATACTCATAGTACTAGTGATGGCATTAGTATCAGGAATCTCTATGTACTCCTCATCAATGATATTAGAATCAATTGTTTCTCAAAATAATGTCAGGCAAAACAGTTCATCTTTAAAAATCCATTTCAATTATCCAGTCAAAATAAGTTTCAAAGTTAATCAGCATTAAACAGAAAAGTCCAAACATAACTTAGAGGTTCGTGATGGAAATTACGCGTCCGGTAAATTCATAATTACGTTGATCAAGTGTAATCATCAATTTACCCAACCCGATCAATCCAACACTTTCCCATAAGGACAGTCCTAGGGTATCAGGGTTGTAGCCTAGGGTCTACTATGGTATTCCCGACTTCTCTACAACCTTTGGCTCTGATATCAATCTGTCACACCCCCGGGCCCAGGTAGGGTGGGACGTCACAGATTAGCAACAACATACATGGCAGCGGAAACAAACCAATATAAGAGCTCAAAGGGAGAGAACATCACATGGCATTTCAAGTTTTTAAAAGACACTGGGCTGGAAACAGATCCAGCCCCAAATGTTTACATGTTTCAACATTAATTAGATAGTCATTGCATCAAATTGTTCAAGTCACAAATTGGTCACACAAACAATGCCATGGTCTCGGGGTGGAGTCTAAGTCTTCCAGAATAGCTAGAGTCTTCATGGGTTACCTGAAACATGCTCAAAAGAAAATAGCGTCAACTAAAAAGTTGGTGAATTCAAGTACTTAAAGTTTCAAAAACAATAGAAGGAACTCTTAAAGTCCACAGTAAAGATTTTAGAATCAAGTGTGAAGGCTTATGAAAAATCTCATTTGATTTTAAAAGCATTATTTTTTTAGTATCAGTCATCGTGGGGTATCACAATCAACCCTGCACTTGATCCCCGGTTGGCCTCTTCTAAACTTGTGTTTAACCGGATATTCCCGAAGGAAGGAACCGAGCCTCAAAAGCAGTGAACCATACCTGCTAGGATGGTTCACTATAGTTTCTTAATCAAAACTTGTTACATGCCACATACGATCACTCAGGATCTCAGTGGGGTGCCTCCCTGTAGCGGGATCCACTATGTGTGGGGGATTCCCCAAATAGATCTATCCATATAAAGCAAGCGGTTCACAAAAGAATTAATGATCATGATATAACTGTCAGCAGGTATCCAAAAGTCCCACATACAAGCATCAAGTAAAGCACAATCATAGTTCACAGAACAATAGAGCATGGAAAAAAGTAAGTAGTATCACAAATAAAAGTTTCAGTTTAAAAGAGCATGCTTCAACCCCAAAACCAAAGTAAAAAGGGGGACACGAGAACTCACCTTAGGTATTAAGCAAAGAAATCCTTCGTGTGTCGGGAATATCTCAAGTCTAGCACCCTAACATGAATATGTATTAAGTGATTAGCTACTGCTCTAAGCCTATTTAAGGTGCAACAAGAGTGTCTAAGTCTTAGTCTGTCAGATTCGGCTTTGATTCGGTTAGGGTTTGCATAAAAAGTTTCCTTTTATGGAAGTCAAGGTTTCTCATACAATTAAGGGTTTCCACATTACTAAGTCAAGAATGTATGTTAAATATGGTATTCAAGTGACTAAAGGGGTCATTTGAGTCAATTCTAAAGTTTAATCAAATTTTACAGTTTAGCCCCTAAAGTTTCAAAATTGACAGTTTCTACCCTTAAGTTTGATTTCTTGTATTAGATGACCTTTATAACCAAAAATAAGGTTCATGACCTTAATATAACTTAATTTTAAGAACATATACCCAAATTTTCAGTTTATGGACTCGGTTTATAAATTTTGCGTTTAACGTTGCCGGTCACGGTAAAACCGAAGGGTTTAAGATGGTTACCTATGAGTTTTCTTGTTTTTAAGTCCAGGACCAGTAGCTACTTTTTAAAGTCATTTTTATAAGTTTCCAACCTTTTAAATCACAAAGTTTGCCTCTAGTAGTGGAAAGACTCGTTTTTACGTTTAAACCGTTAAAAACGCGTTTTTGACCGAGTTTGACCATTTTAGAAACTTGTTTGACCAACCATTCTACTTTTGATGTTATTTTATCATTTTGCCTACTATAATAACATGATTTTTATAATTTCTAACCTTATATTTATTTTTCTTAGATTTTCCTTAAAAACGTCTCTCGGTTAACACCCGTTTTCACTTAAAAATCCATTTAAATTACCTTTTGACCACTAAAAATTCCCATTGACTCCAGAACACTTTATTAATCCTTAATGAACCTGGAATTCTCTTTAAAAAGTTTATAGCCCAAGTTTTCTTATTTTTAAGTGATTTTACCATGTTTTCGGGTCCAGAAAGTGATCAAAATGGGTCTAAACACAACATGTCCTTTATTCCAGAGATTAAACAATATTAAAACTCTTAATATCCATCAAAAAATACTGAAATAACAGTCCCGAATCGTGGCCTAGTTGTTCTACACATCCATAGACTTCAAATACATAGAAAATGTCATAACCGACCATTACACTTGTGTAAATCGTTGTAACTTGAGTTTAAACATTACCAAAACTTCATCTAACTTAGAAATAAGCTTGTTGGGGTGTCTAAAAATTATTTTTTTAGCAGGTTATGAACCTTGTTTGAGAGGGTTTTCAAGAAAGTGTTTAAGGTGTGTCGTAACTTGTAGAAAGAGTGGTTTTTCATGGTGTTCTTGTGTTAACACCTTCCATTCTTGGTGTACAACAATTTTTAACATTCAAAGAAGATTATTAGGAGTTTAATGAGTCATTAGAAATCAGGTTACAAGGTTAGTTCTCAATAGTTACAAGATGCACAAGTTGGGTGGTGAGAATCACCCAAAAAGAGGGTTTTCTAGGTGTAACTCTTGTTTCACCTATAGATCGACATGTTATACTTGTAGGCTAACTTAAAGGACGTGAAAAGATCTCCAATAACAAGGTAATAGTGAGAAGTTTCTGCTACGACAAGAAGGAATAGGGTTTTTAGGTGAAAAATGAAGATAAACTTGAGAAATGACCAAAACCGAACATAGTGAGCTTACACTTGATGTATCTCACGGTTTAGATGGTGTGGATGGTCGTGAATGGATGAAATCTCCTTGGATAAGGCTGGAGAATCTCGAACTAAGGCTGGAACTCTCGGTTTTGCAAGATTCAAGCTTCAAAACATCACCAAATGGTCACCTTCCTTGCGGTTTGTTGTTTGCCGATTATTGCAAGCTTGTTGTTTGCGATTTTGGAGCTGAAAATGGAGAGGAAATGAAAGAGTTTGGGGTGTGTTTCTGCAGAGAATTTCGAGAGAGAGAGGAGGAGTGGAGTAGAGTGGAGTGTCTTGCAAAAAGAATCATTGCATGAGGGAGTATTGGGTGGTAGAAAAAGTGGTGTAGAGGAGGAGGGATTGGTGGGCATGGGGCGGCCGATCCTTGTCTTGTAGTGGGGGTTTTTGATTTAAATTTTAATTGGCAAAAGATATTATGTGTAGTATTAATTTGTAGTATAGTATAATGGATGATATTAGTTTAGTTAGTTGTTTAAGTGTTATGCATGATCTTGCATGCATTATATCCGAAAATCTCAAGTGTGTGTGCACATATACTTCTAATTGTTTCAATTGATATTGTATATCCTACTTAGAGTGACTAATTAATATTCCTGGGCACTAATTTTCTAAAAAGGCAAGACTCAAAATAACTAAATTCACAAAATCATATAGGATCATAAAAATGGATCAAATAAGAATTTGGTGATCCTAAATTCACTAATTGAATTAGATTGTTTCTATTATTAGTACTCATAAGATGGGATATGATGCATTTAAATTAGGGTTTAGAATAGTGACCTTGGGACCGGTTGTCACAACACCCATCGAGCATATCTCTGATCCGCTCCAGTACCCATGTGAAGTTGTCCTGCCGTTCCCTCGATATAAATGCATGCGCAATACAAAACGACTTCGACGTTGACGTAACGCCAGTAACCTGAACAAACGGAATGTTGTATATGTTGGTCTTGTACGTCGTGTCTATCAACATCACGTGCGGGAATGCGCGCCACATTTTATACGAAGTAGGATGATAAAAGAAAACATCTTCCACGGCCTTAGTAGTTGCATTCGTTCGTGTTTCATACACGAACTCTTTAGATTGTAGCAGGTTTTCAAGTTCCTGCATTGGTTTTATGCCTTTTCTCCCCTCAGCCCTAAACTTTGACGTCAGATTGTATATGTCTTGAACAACACAGACGCTGTGGGGAAAGTGCTCCCTTACGGCTGAATGGATATGTCGTGGCCGCACGTGCTGCCCGTGTAACTTCTCGACAAGATCAATTTCTTCGGTGGTCATCTTCCTAAGATGCGCGTGGCCCTCCTCGTACACAATAGGATCGTGGTTGTGCGTCTCGTTTCTCACCTCTAACATCCAACTGTCACTCTTTCTTACGTACTTCCCTACGAGTTTAAAGGGACGTCCTTTCTTTATGCTCCCAGTACGTCTACTTGTGCCAGTGAATTTAGGTTCACCACTACGATTGCATAATAGTTCCACATCCTTTTTTCGTGACCGACCCACCACAGTGACGCACCCATGCTCGCGTCCTCTCATTTTAGCCCACTTCTCCAAGTTCTCACGAGAATCAAAATACTGAAAAAATGATAAAGCTAGACATAAAAAACAATATATAAAACAAATAAAAAATAAAATAAACAAAAGAATAAAAACTCTTCGTACTTTATCGGTTTTATAAGAAACCGTAGCCTTTCTTATCCGATCCTCATCCCCATCATGCTCCGCGGTGTCCCCATGGTTTTCTTTGAGGTGAACCGAACCGTCACTCTCATCTGTGTCATTCCTATTAAAAGTATCCGACATATGTGTAATTTCTAGTTCTGACTGGTACGGGGGATGTCCGTAATCCAGCTCTGTTTGTGAGTGGTACGTGTTCGGGGCATGCCCGTAAGAATTGCAAGAGGGATATCTGTACACTTCACCGTAACCTATCGGTCCAAATAAAGAGTTGTACGCCTCTTGAGCAAATGTGTACGACGGGTTGGTTTCCTCCTCCCCCCACGGAGGGTGACTCCCGTATACGAAATATTCCTAAAAAAGATAATGGTTAGATATTTCAAATAATAAATTATAATAAAACATATACTAGTTCAACCTGGTTCGAATCTTCGATATGTGGCACCTCATTCAATTCTGGAAGCTTCGGCTTTTGATAATGATCTCCCGAACCCGACATTGTTTTCGAATTAACGTGTTTTTGGAATGACGAAGGCTGAGAAATCTCGAGTGTTGGATAAAGCTCAAATGAAAAAAATTTCGAGTGTTGGATCAGATATCGAGTGTTGAAAGCTGAAAGGTATTTAAGGTGAAAATCTGGTGCACAAACCGTCACGGTTTGGCCTCCACGTGACGGTTCGTGGCGCGAATCCCGACCCTTTTGTCAAAATCACGTCTACCTCGTACCTTACACTGAGACCTCGTACCCTAGAGGTCACGGTTAGGCCAAACCGTGACGGTTTGGTTACCGGTTTTCAAACTTTACCAACCCATTTGTCGTTTTGTTGTCACGAGGTCACGGTTAGGCCAAACAGAAACCGTGACC
Source organism: Flaveria linearis (assembly GCA_024085815.1). NCBI lineage: Eukaryota > Viridiplantae > Streptophyta > Magnoliopsida > Asterales > Asteraceae > Flaveria > Flaveria linearis. The sequence goes on from CM044010.1 coordinate 24,863,924, forward strand.
GCAAGTTCTTGCGGTCACGGTTAGGTACCAAAACGTGACCGTAAGACCTAACCGTGGCCTTTTGACCCGGCCTACCCCCAAAAACCCCAGCGGTGTCCCCATTAGGACCCCTTGAATATCAAGGTTAGTTGTGTAATGGTCCTTTTGATGTTGAAGGTACTAGTTACAGTCCCTAAGGTTTTGATTATGGGCTATTTAGATTTTCTTTTCAAAATGACTTTTTGGTTTTTGGAGGGGTGAAAAGATAAAAATGCCCCTTCAAAAAAGTCAATAAGTTAAAATTTTTAGCTTATTGACTTATTTAGATGGATATTTTTATCTTTTTATCCCTCCAATAAGTCAAAAGGAGATTAGAAAAGGAATCCCAAACACCTTCTATGTATGATCTTTGTTAGGATAAGTGAAGTAGAAATAGGTTGTAGAGTAAAAGCAAGGGTATTTTTATAATACTAGAACGGTGTCCGCGCAATGGAGCGGGGCGACATTTTATATGCGACACGTGTTTTTAATATTTTATTATTCTTGTAATAGTTTTATAAAAATTTAATATGTTTTTAAGCTAAAATTTAAAACACTAAATAAATTCGTTCTGCATGACTACCTGTACATTTACGCATTAACTTATTGTACCTCATAAAATATGGATCGGTTAAACAAAAAGTTTACACCAAAACATTTATAAAGAACACAGGTTACAGTCATAGTCTCAAAAGTTTTTTAAACGTGATATTTTAAAATATATAGCTGAAATGTTAAAACAAATCCAGTTTTCTTGGTTTATAAGGTAGATAATGTAAAATTTTATATAAATATTAGAAAGTGTAAGGTTATTATATAACTAATTGTAAGAGGTGATATATAAATAATGTTATAAATACTATTTTACCCCCAAAAATAATTGTAATTTATGCATTAAATAAAGTAATTGTTTTTAATTTTATGGTATCTTAAAATGTCACTCTCCTATGCTTTATATATAGTATAGATAAGCAACTGAAACAATTGTTTTAAACTCTTAAGTTTAAGAGCTTCTGAAAATATATATGTTGATTTTTGTTTGAGATAGATGTTTGGAATTTAGACAAAAAGAAGCTATTTTTTTCATCACAAGATGTTTATTTTAAAGTTCACTTTAGACGTAAAAATGTGTTGAGTCACCCCTTCATGAAAGCAAAGCAATATAAGAAAGAGATTTGTTATCTCATTAATCAAGTGCCAAATACAGTAAGACACATGGAGGTATACATAGAAGAAGGAAACATGATCAATATACAACTCTAACAACTATTTGAATAACATGATAAGTATATATATTAAAGGATAAAATTATATATACAATTGTTGATAATCACAAAAGTTTATGTTTATTATACTTCTACTTGGTTATCAATTTATTACGCTTGAAGATGTTGTCTCTCCATAAACCTTGTCAAAAAAACATGTGGGACAAAACGTAGCTAAAAAGAAAAGAGTATAGTATGTAATTGTATGATATTTCTAGATCAACAATGTTGACTTATTAAAAATCTTACTAAGAAATCTGATGGGACAAAACTTAATCAAATAAAAGAGTAAATTACCATTTGCATCCTCGAGGTTTGGTGATTTTGACCATTTGCATCCTTACAGTTTAAAAATCCTTATATACCCCCTAACGTTTCATTTTTGTTATCATTTGAATCCAAAACACTAACACCGTTAAATTATTCAGTTAACTCTCTTGTTAAAAGACTAAATTGCCCTTAAAACTAAAACCCCTAACCCACTACCCCTTCTTTCTCTCTGGAGTCAACAACCACCGCCACCTCCACTTCTTCCTTGGAAAACAACTTCAATTCAAATAACGTATACAAACACACACTACCACTGTATAAATACAGTAGCAAATGATCTCACTAGCATTAAACAACTCATTATAACCCTAACTCCAACACCTTCTTCTTCACTCATCCAACAGACCATCAGCATTTGCAGAATATTCACTGGCACCCATGGAAGATCACACCAATTTCCTCCTCGATTGGTCAAATTTCCACCGCACAAAGGTTAAATTTCATCTTTCAAATCCCAAATCCCATCAATTTCATCCTAATTTCACTCAGTTTTGATACGATTTTGAATCTTTTTGCTGGGTTTTTGTCAATTTGATCGAAATAGAGCACAGAGGAGCTAACAGAATCCCTAATGATCACAACAATGGAGCTTGAAGTAGCAAGATTCAAAGCTCAAGAAGATTTGAAAATCAAAGAAGAAGAATTGACCCAACTGAAACACCTTCTCAACACCGCCACTAACGAGAAAAACGAAGCTCAAAACCGCTACCAAAAGCTCCTCCTTCAGCACCAACCACCACCGTCAAACCACCGCACCTCCGCCGCACTCTGTTTCAAGCATCGACGACGACCCCATCACCACCGGCGGATTCTCATCCTCCGATTGCGATGAAAGCATCTTTTCGTCGTCGGTGAGCGAACCCACACCCCGATTTACGCCGCCGTCGCCGGAGGAATTTAGGGTTCCAGCGAAGGAGTTGCCGGAAAAAGGGAAGTGGAGGTGGCGGTGGTTGTTGACTCGAGAGAAAGAAGGGGGTAGTGGGTTAGGGGTTTTAATTTTAAGGGCAATTTAGTCTTTTAACAAGAGAGTTAACTGAATAATTTAACGGTGTTAGTGTTTTGGATTCAAATGAGAACAAAAATACAACGTTAGGGGGTATATAAGGATTTTTAAACTGTAGGGATGCAAATGGTCAAAATCACCAAACCTCGAGGATGCAAATGGTAATTTACTCCAAATAAAAAATAGTGCAACTTGTATAATACCCCCTCGTTTTATATATGTATCGTTTAAGGGCCTGGTAATCTTCTGTGTAAGTTGCTCAAAGCTAGTGTAGTCAATGATTTGCTGCTTGATCATTTTATGCATAATTTTTAAGTTGGCCAATATTATATGATCTTCATGTAAAACTTTTAATACCTCCTATCGTAAATAAATATCACATGATCCATGACGTTGTTGTGTTAGATTATTTGCAACTGCAACACCACCTCTTGTCCCAAATGAATATCACATGATCCATGATTTTGTTGTGTTAGATTACTTGCAACTACAATACCAACAAAACTTTAAACACATGGACCAACTATATCATATGTATCTCACTTTTCTAAATAATCAATGAATTGATTATACATGCTCATCCCAACTATTTTGGTCAGAGGTAGAGTATGTTTGGTTTATTTAAAGACACCTTTTAATAGTTCATGAAACTTTTTAATGAGTAAGTTTTAGAAACATGCTAAATGATTAAAATGTTACGACTTTTTCAGTCAATCTTTTTAATGGCTTAGCACAATGTAGCCCAACAACCTCTAAAGAAGCTTGAATGTCATTAGCTGCTACGATTACAATTTAGATCAAAACATATATTAAGAAATAGATTTTCCATGATATATTCATAATCTAGAATTCTAGATTACAAGTAAAGGAATTGTAATGATTTATATTTCTCGAGGTATAATGATAGAGCGTGAGGCTAGATTCGAAGGAATCAGCGGATCAATTTTGTATTATGTACGGTAATCCTTCTAATATTTGAATTAGATCCTAATTTACGATTTGTGAAGAAAAGATAAAGAGCTGGTTGTATAATATCACTCATGCCTTATTAGTTGATACTTCAAGAAGGTTTTATTAGGAATGAAAAAAATAAAAAAGAAAAGAGGCCTAGATGACTATCAAATTTATACCAAAATCATTGAGAGTAAAATTTTGCATCATGATCGCTTTTTGTTTCTTTTGCGAATATTTTCTCATCAGTATTAACGTGTCGTCTTATAATCAATGTCAGTGACAACTTATTTACGATCACTAGAAGCGACTTATTTATATAATCTATTTCACACATAAGTTGCTCTATCTTTAACTATAAAAAATCACAAACCTCCTAAGGAGACAAGATGATTGGTTCCAATATGACAAATTAATGAAATGGATAAGAATGATGTGGAATAGAGCCTTATTATAAATAAGAGCATCGACGGCGGGTTTCTTATCTTTATCCATATAATTACACTAAAAATCACTACTCTTTTCAATTAAATAATACCTTTTATACCCTTATCATTATTTTTTCTCTCTCATTCACTCACAACTACTTTAAAAAATATTAAAAATTTTATAAGGATTGTACAGTGATTCTTCAAATATACAAATCCACAATAACATTTTCTCTCTCCTTCACTCACAACCACTCAAAATCATTCCATATAATATACCAAACACACACACATATTTTAAGGACTCCACTGTGAATACTCTAAGGGACACACTTTGTCCTTTTATTACTTGAAATAAATATTGATTTAAAACGCATTTAACTTTCCATACATACATTCGTTTCATATGATACACAATCATATCTTTAGGTACAATTCCAAATAATGAGCCACGCAGCAACGTGAATGTTATCTTGTCATAAACATCGCAACAATAATCGTTATAGAAAATTAAGATCCTCACTTAGTCTTACTTAACTAATCAAATCATGAGTATCAAAATTAACTTATATAATGATATAAGTTAAAATAAAATTTCTTCAGAAAAATCTCAAAGAAAATAGTTTCCCCAAAAAACTTACAAATTATAAGGGGCCAAATTTGCAAAATGGATGAAAGAAAGATCCCAACGCCAATGGAAAGGGGGAAGATCCTCATAATAACGGTTTTACTAAAACCCTAATTTCAAAAACAAGATCAAATCACCTTCAAAAAAGGGGATAACAATTTCGATCACCAACAGTTCAAACTTCACTTCAATTTGATGATGAAAGAACATTTGAATAGAAGATCGAAGTGAAAATACAAACCCTAACGAAAGCTTCGTCACTGCATCGCCGAAATCGATTCATTCTCCAATCTGTCCGTACTGTTTTTCGGATGTGGTTGATGGAAAAGATTGATTCAAGTGTTGTTATTGCAGCATAGTGTTCATAAGAATTGTGATTATGTCGACTTGGTGTTTTTGCTGCACAGATTGATTAAAAGATAGAGAAAATTCTTAAAATTTCTTTTTTCAACATAAATTCCTCTCAAAATGTCCCACTAAGATGTTTTCCTCAAAATGTCCATTCACACAACGCTCCAACACTTAGCCACTCAAAATGATACACGTGTCCGTCCATGCTGAGACGCCTGGCACCACAAAGAACACGATTTTTAGTGGCCCGCTACAACATTTGTGCCACATAAAAAGAATATTTTGAAAAGAAATTATTTGATGGACATTTTGGAGGAAATAAGGGAGAAAATAAACATTTTGGAAATTTTTCACTAAAAGTTCTGTTAGGATATCTAGATTTTCTTGTTTGGGGATTTGTTTAGAAGGGAGATGCATCAATAACATGCTATTCAAGAAGTTGTGCCAGTAGAAAATTTATCTTGATTAATTTTAGCACTTTGTACGTACCATTAAGTGGGTGTTTGGATGTGTTTTTCAAAAGCATTTATTGGTTTTTGAATGGGTGAAAAGAAAAAAATGTCCCTCTAAAAGTCTTAATAAGTCAAAAAATTATGACTTATCAAAAATTTTGGAAGGTATTATTGTCTTTTCACCCATTCAAAAACCAATAAGTGCTTTTAAAAAACACATCCAAACACCCCCTAATTTGCTTCTAGATGATGCGGAAAGGGTTGCTTTGGGAATTCAGCTTCTTTGAATGCACCATTAATGTGCTATTTTAGAAGGTACTCGCTTAGAAGGTACTCGCGTCGTAAAGCGACAAGTGAAAAACTGATGAATATGCTTTGATATCTTCTGCTGACTTGAAGGCTTGTAATCTTGGTTTCAATTCAGATAACAGTTTAATTTAATGGCAACAAGCCAACAATGGTCAAGAAAATGACATGGGAAGAATAGATATGAAGCCCCATATCTCTCTCTTAAAGTACTACCGAATTGGACAACGGATTTGGCTAATTTGTATGCTAAAGGCATAATTGATGCTAGGAGTTTAAAAATTGGGAATCATGAAATTTGTGAAAAATCTACTAATCTTTTTTTGTTGAAATACAAGAAATTTCAAGATTTAAGCTAGAATTTAGTTTTACAATTGAAGAGTTTTTTCCAATGTTACCATCAAGTGAACGATGTAATCCGCAATATTGATACCAGACTCTGCTCTTCTTCACAAGGAGAAGTCATAATTTTCAGGGGTAATATTACTGTAGTTAGTTGTTGACCGCTGGTAAAAAAGTCTTGTATTATATCTCTTCGGCTCAGCTTCTCTATAAATGTAGTTCTTTTTGGTTAAAGATGGATATGTTCTTGATCTTTGCCTCTTTGTGTGTGATCTGATTTGCTTAAGTTACAGAATTGGTGTCCAGACTCCAGATATAATCTCTTCCATTTAGTATGTTCTCAAATAGTTTTAATACAAGGACACACTAGATGTAAGGTTCTTGTTCTGTGCCTTGTGTCTAGGTTAGCCATGCTAATAAAAAAGCACGAGGCATTTCAAGGCGATAGCCGATTGGGTTCACAGGGTCCTCTGAGCCGACGCGAGCACACGGGGCACACTTGTTTTGCAAAGCTCTTCTAAATTGTTTGTAAAATATACTTCATACATAATATTCATTTAACAACAGAACCAGAAGAATCACATAAGCATGGACAATAAGAGCTCTCTAAACACACGTAAAGGGCGTACCCGGTGCATGAAGCTCCCGCTTTGCGCAGGGTCCGGGGAGGGGCTGGATCGCGAAGCAATCAGATGTACGCAACCTTTCCTTGCACAATTTTGTACAAGAGGCTGTTTCCACGGCTAGAACCCATGACCTCAAGGTCTTTAAACACATCTGTTCTGAAAATGAAAAGTAACAGAAAAGTAAGACAACTTACCTAGGTGATTGTTAGAGCAGTGATAGTGAGTGAAGGTCAGCGCATACTTGCTTAAGATTACCATTGTTGGGTCTTGAGTTTTGGCAATTTGGGCCTTTATAAAATCTCTATTAACTAGTAAACCCATACATTGGGCCTTTGAAGTTTGAAGTGCTGAATACACAGCCCATTAGTGAACTAAACGTGCATTTGTTGGAAAGCCCAAAGGTGTTAAGTGTTGACTCTTGAACATCCATTGCTTGCACTCACCGGCCTGCTTGTCGCCTTGCTGCGTCTAGGCGCACCTCAAACGCACTTTTTAGAAGATAAATTTTAGCTATATATTTACTTATGATTGTTACTTGTATTGCTTATTATATTATAAATTCTCCTTGAATTCGTGTTGCCATGTGTTTAGACACTCATGCTATTAGGTATTGTCGGGGATTTCAAGTGAAATATAACACCATGCTGTGATTGATGTAGATAGGAAAAAATGACCACTCTTTCCATTGACATACTGATATAATGGCATCTTTTGTCTGATCTTATAATTCTTTCTAGTAATTATTTCTTTCAATGAATGTGTTAATCAGATTTTATTCTGTTACTTGTTCTCTAGGTACATTTGCTTTTTAGTTATCAATAAATAAAAAGTAAGCGACATACGTTCTCTAGAGGTTGATGTCTGCTAAGGAATCTGATATTTTGCTTTAGGGGCTTGTTCGGTTAAATACAGTTATACGAATAGACCATGGAAATCTGCTTTCTTGCACTGCATGTGTGATTGTTTCAGGGCTTTCTAACTTTGCTCCAGAAGTCCATTTGCAGTTTTTTTTAAATTATTATTTTATTTTCTGGGTTTACTTAAAACTACTTTTATCACTGGTTTATATGAACCATTATGAATTATTGACAATTTCTCAATTCTCATAAATGCCATCTGATAAGGTACATAACTTTGAACCAAAACTATGATTAAAATAAAAAGGAATATGAATACAAGCAAAAATATGGTTTGCCTAAAGTAAAATCATAGTGTGGTGTGGATAATATACAAATTTTGAGGTTCCAACTTTAGAGTGGAGTGCACACTCTTCTATTTTTTATATAAAACATAGCATTAGGTTCTCTAAATTCATTATTACCTTGATGCAAGTGCTATACTACACAGCCATCCACCTTCCCCTAGTGGCTTTGTTATGACCTTCTCTAGCTTGATATATTGTAATATTTGTATAGTAAATTAGTTTTCTTAAGCAGCATCATGCATTTATGCTTTTTCATAATTATATGGTTTGACTTAAAAAGTATGATCGTTTATTCAACGTAATAGTAGTAGTGGTAGCAGTAGCTGAGTGGTAGCAAGAGTAGTTGTAATAGAATCTGACGCGAGTTTTTCCATGTTATTGATAATAAAGTTTGTAATGAGAAGCATATATGTTTTACCTGCACCTTTTTCCTCCTACACACAGACAAAGAAAAGGAGAAAGAAGTTAATTAGGCCGTGGTTGACTCACATTGACGAGCCAGTCTTGCGCCTTTCTGTGACTATAAAGTCGGGTAAAGTAGCTCAGTAAATATTTGTAAGAGAGTTTTGTGTCTTCCACAAGCAATCTAACTTCACATAACAACTTTTATCATTTATGTTATATAATATCCTCTTTTCTACTTTCACCTTCATGTCTGCATTACCATTTCAATTCCTGAACACAAGTCTAATAGCAAGCATGAATAAGGTTTTGATTAATTGCAAAGGGACAATGACTTCATGCAGCCATCCTAGGAGCCGATGATGGTTTAGTTTTGTTGCTTCTTTGATGATATCAAGGCCATGGTTCTTTTGAACTTTATGGGTCTACTGAAGTGCTGCACATAGCATGGCAATAGGATTTCTCTCATCCGGAAAATGGAGAAACAAAAAAGGAGCAAGTAATAAGGAAAGAAACAATTAAGGCTGCCAAATCTCATGCGGCATCCACCATTACATTTGTATGTCTGAAGCGATTACTTTCAGTCTAGCTACCCAAGTTGATTGGCTTTAGAGGTTTATGACTTCAGGTTTTATTCTAGTCTTCTTGGTTTGTAATGTATAATGTTGTGGAGTCTTAAATTTTACACAACATTTTACTAGTTCTCTTTGGATATGCTTCTTTGAGTAATTGAGTCTGATCTATCTGTGGACATACCTGCAAATAGCAGTTTAAACTATTGGGTGCTTGGTTACATTTGAGGATTAGTGACGCTTTTCAGAATGATAAAATTTATATCATGCCTTTTTTTAAGTTGTAAGTAGTGTTACTACCGTTGCTTATGGCAGATGAAGTCAACATATCGTTACAAGAACCTACTCTTTTTATTTATTTATATTCAGGATTATGCATATGGTTTTCTTTTGTGAGTATTCCACTCCTATTCTATATTTTTATTTGTATTTCCACTTTGAGAGTGACGTATTTCTCTTTTTCTTGATGATGTTTTCTTTGAACGGCAACACCTGGAATCTTTCTAGGATATATTTTCCTTTTGGTGAGGCTTGAAACCACAACCTCTTGGTTGTGCTTTTGGTGTTTCATCATTTAAAAAGCAAGTGAATGGTTGTAGTTCTGTGGATTCCACAAGCTTACAACTTTTTTCAATTATTAATCAGCATATATCTCCCTCTTTGCATATTTGTATACTAAGCATTCCAATATATTTCTTGGGATGCTTTATCTAAATATCAATATCAAGGGCTCATGGGTTGCATACTCTTTAAATTTTTGCCCCATGTACAGTGGCGGATCCAGAAAATTGTTTCACGGGGGGCGGAAAATTTTTAAAGGTCGGTCGACTAACGCGGTAACGGGTTGGATCGTGTCGGCTCATTAAAAAAAGAAGACAAGCAAAATTGGGTTTCGAAGGGGGGGGGGGGCGATTGCAAAATTTTACAGGGGGCGGATGAAAAAACGAGCATATATTAATATAAAAAAAAAAATTAGGGTGGGCGCCCCCCCCCATGGGGTAGGTCCGCCCCTGCCCATGTACACATTGATCATTACATATGGTATAATGTATATGTTGATCGACAACACACACTTACACACATACAATGATGCTACGTGTATGCATAGATTTTCTTGTGGACAAAGTCGAGCAACATGACAATGCATGTGTGTACAAAGGAAGACTTTGAGTACTCGCAAAGGGGACAGTGGGTGTGTGTTGTTGTTCTAGGAGCCATTGCCAGTCTAGTTTTAGCAGCATCTTTGAACGGTAGTACGTTGGAGCGGTTAAACATGATGTTAGAGCCATGATTTTTATATGTTTTGCTACTTTAGTTGCTGATATGTGCAATATGGCCGTTGGTAAGTTTGCTTTGGTCTACCTTCAAAAAGATGTAGAGGTAGCTCAGTTGAAGGGAAATGAGAGTTTACTGGTAAAAATAATTAGAAGGTAAAACGTAAGCACCCTCAAGTCCCGTTCAGGCAGCGACTACAACGTCTACATTTATGTTTGGGGCTTAGGATGCCCTTGTTGCTTTTGTTGTTGACCTTTAAGGTTAGGCTTGTGTGGCAGTACCTATAGTGACTAAGGGTTGTTTGGTCATCTCTAACCTGTAAATGTTGAATCAGTAAGGGGTCCGATCGGATAAGAGACTCCAAGTGCTATTTGGTTGAACCTCTAAATAACTACGTAGAATTACTATGTTACCATTTGAATTATTTTGTATAAGAACAACCAAAATTTAATACCCTAGTTCATGGAGCAAGAGAGAAGGAAGGAGGATGACTTACATACTTGAAGTTGTGGTCATTGGCGGAGATCGAGTGTGCGAAGGGGAGCATCGGAGAGAGGTGGTGGTTGTCGACAAAGGTGAGGTGGCGGTCTATGGTGGAGAGTGTGGCTAAAGTGGGGACGTAAGGGAAGAGGGTCGCTGAAGTAGGGGTGCAAACAGACGATCGGCTTACGGGGGAGGGGGTGGTTGAGGCAGAACGTAATGTAGGAAAAAAGGAGAGTAAAGTTGGTATATGTTTCATTCAGCAAGTTTTAAACACTTAATGGTTAAAAGACAACTGAACCATTAAGATGCATCATTTTTATTAGAGTAAATTATCATTTTCGTCTCTGTGGTTTGGTGAAAATTGCCACTTTCATCTAATAGTTTATTTTTTCGTATCTGGGTCCCTGTGGTTTACAAATCTTGTCATATTCCTCCAGTTCGTTAACTCCATCCAACATTCTCCGTTAAATGAAGGGTATACTGGTCATTTTACATATATGTTTTATTTTCTAATTTTTTAAACCCCATTTAATATATCCCCTTTAAATAAATTGCTATTTTAGTCCCTGTGGTTTGGACATTTTTGCCAATTCAGTCCAAAAATCCCACCACCTTGGCATAAAACAACATATCACCACCACCCGTGATGGAACCACCATGTAGATATAGGGTACAAATAACCCACACAAGACCGGGTACCCAAACCCGAAAGCCCGGCCCATGTGGGCGGAACGGGTAAGCCAGCAGGACATGTGCCCCACATTTAATTATATTGGAATCACCCCAATCATAACCGATAATTCAGTAACGGTCGGAGAATATAAAAGGTAATGGATTTGTCGGGGAATAATCCCTGTAAATCAGCACACTATTGCAGCATGCAAACACTATAAATACCAGGTAAGGAGGATCGAGATCCTCACAAAAGAATACATACAAAAGCTCCCCCTTAATTATCCCTGTCACATATTTCCATTCAACCAATACTTACTCTCACGCCGGAGGGTCGTTCCAGGGATATTTCCCCCTTGGAACGCCTTAACTGGTGTTGTTTTCATTATGCGTAAGTGTGAAGCTTTAGAGAGCATCGGTAAATCGAAGTTCAACAAGACCGAAACCATCTAGAGTTGGACCTCGTATTTACACACCACACCACCACCACGCCGCAAAACCACCACCACTCTATCAGAACCACCAAATCATCACCACCACCCTATCATAAAACCACCAACACCACACCAGACGGGCACCACCACCACACATTAGATCTCCACCACCACACACTAGATCTCCGCTATCACACACTAGATCACCACCACCATGTAGACCCTAGAAACAAACCGTTAATCTCGAACTTATAACAAACCCCTTCGAAAACGTATATGGAACCCTTGAAAACGAGTATTGTAGAGGTATTAGTAGGGTTTGATATGCATTTTCGAAGTAGTATGTTACAAGTCCAATATTGATTGTCGATTTTTAGGGTTTACATGGTAGCGACTATCCAATGTGCGTGGTGGTGGTGGGTGCTCTGGTGTGGTGTTGGTGGCTTTGTGATGGGGCGGTGGTGGTGGTTCGGTGGTTCTTGTGACGGGTAGTGGTGTGGTGGTTATTTTTGGACTAAATTGGCAAATACGCTCAAACCACAAGGACTAAGATAGCAATGTATTTAAAGAGTATATATTAAATCAGGTTTAAAAAAAAAGAAAAATAAAAACATATATGTAAAATGACCAATATACCCCTCATTTAACGGAAATTTTGGATGGAGTTAACCGACTGGATGAATATGACAAGATTTGTAAACCACAGGGACCCAGATGCGAAAAAACAAACTACTGGATTAAAGTGACAATTTTTACCAAACCACAGGGACGAAAATGACAATTTACTCTTTTTATTAACCAAACACACTTATCGTCTTAAAAGTAGCCCTTGAATGATTTCATTAAAAGGATACAAAACAACCCCGAGATCTTATAATTTTTTGATAGATTGAACGGTTTTAAAGATGACTCCTGTTTTTGTTCTCTTTAGTCACCCTAGATTATATTTTGTTTCTACTCATAAGACATCTTATTCTCCATCCACTTACGTTGTATTATAATCTCTTTCTACTCACACCGAATTATAATCTCCTTACTCACATTGGACTATAATCTCTTTCTACTCACACCGAATTATAATCTCCTTACTCATACTGGATTATAATCTCTTAGGTTCTATCATCGTATCTTCTCACATCCACTACATTATCTTGAAGTTTCTTAGCAACTAGAAAACCTACTCCATCGGAAGCGGTCTCTTTGTAGTGGTCTGTAGTTACTCCAAAATATATATTCTGTATTTACACCGGATTATATTCTTTTTTCTACTGGTTAGTAGTCATAACTTACATCAAATTATATATAATAGTATACTTACATTAGATTATATTCCTTTTCTACTAGTTACATCAAATTATATACTATTTCTATGACTTGCTAGCAAGTATTTTATTTAGGTAGAATTCTTTTGCTTAAAAACTTATGCCAATGACCCGGTCCACCCTAGTTCTTGAAACACACTGTAAAAAGGATAAAAAGGTTACATGATGACTATTTATTTAGCAATCCGACTTACTAAAGAAAGACTATTAGAAACTTTGAAAAAAGCATAGAACAAGGGGCAAGTTTAGGGTTACTGATAGATTCAATGTCGCAAGCATGGCATGATCATCCATCAACAATTGAACAAGTGAGTAGGAAATATCTTATAGGCTAGAAAATACACATTAATTTCTAATTATTTGATGCATGGCTCCAAAATTAATTACCCATGATGGTTCAAGGCTAGAGAATATACTTGAATGTGTTGAGATGATTTGTAGATGAAAGTAAAACAACTATTTGCGTCCACTATATTCCTCTTAATTGGTTGAAGCATAAGTGGGGTAGTAGCAGTCTTAACATTCTTTCTATCTTTCATTGCAAATTCACGAGAAAGGTCTGGCATGATGGTACGTACTTGGGTGGGAAATAAGTGGTGGCAGCAGTTCTGGAGGGTGAGCAATGGCAGTAATAGTTGTGAAACAACTAATAACGTTAGATATTTACCCACAGTGAGATCCGATGACAGAACCGTCAATAGAACTTCTATTGGTAGATGAAATCGTGACCTCATAGTATTGATTAGTCAAACATATATAGTACAATGATCTCCTATAATTATGGAGATGATTACCACAATTTGAGACAATTACAAATTTATTAAATATACACATATTAGTACACCCCCGCAGTTGAAACGTCGGGTGGTCCGATGTTGAGACTGGATCGAAAATCTTCAAACAGAATACGAGGACCTTGGTGAAGATGTTGGAGATCTGGTGTCTAGATGGAACATGTAAAACTCTTATGTGTCCACGATGTACCTGTTCCCGAACAAAATGAATATCGAGCTCAATATGTTTAGTGCGTTGATGTTGAACCGGGTTGCCGGACAAATAGACAGCATGTGAATCCAAGGATCTCAATTCAGGGATTATCAGTATTAAAATAAATCAATTCAATGATCTCGGAATTATCATTAATTGACGTTTAATTGTATTTATGATTATCGATGAACACAACCACAGAAACCCAGTAAACGCAGACTCAATAATTATTCAAATGTATTTCATTAATTATCATGTAATGATTACAAAAGAATAATTAAGAATGACTATGAACAATGATTTCTGTGAATCGAATAATGTTTGATGTTGATGTGACGGCGGCTAGGGTTGCACGATGATGTAACTCTTGACAGCCGTGATATTGCTTGATTGTGTTCCCCAAGGATGTGAAACCTAGGACTCGTATTTATAGATGGTTGGAGTCAGTTAGGAAACACCGGATCTCTTGGGATTTGATATTGATTGGTTTGACTTGTTTGACTTGATGATATTTGAAATCATACAAGTATGCTGTTCTTCCGCAGGAGTCTGGTAGTACGCAGAACTTTTGTTCTTCCGTAGATGACTTGGTCTTCCGTAGAAGTGTTGTTCTTCCGTAGGAAATCCTTCTTCCGTAGGAGTCTTCACTTCATGGTCCTTGATCATCCGCAGAAATATTCAATTGGTGATTTGGTCTTGTAAGAAACATATCTACGGATTAACAATAATGTTCATCCGTAGATGTTTCTTACACTTGGTCAATTTCAGGAATCCTTCCAAGTATATTGTTTCTCCCTGTCAACAGTCACAAATCAACACACATATATATGGGTTAACCTATAGATTCAATGCACATATATATATATATATTGACTGTTACAAGTATTAATTACAAGACTTGATTCAAGTACTAAGCCTATACAAAATGATCTAGTCCTATACACTCTAGATCCAACACAGCACTAACATTATCACAGTAAACCAGAGTCGCTCGAGGAAGGGGATGGCGAAGCTTAAGCAACAGATTACGAAGCCAACAAATGTCAGCGACCACGTTTGCAACCCCCCGATATTCAGCTTCGGCACTAGATCTGGAGACAGTAGACTGGCGTTTGGATGACCAGGAGATGAGATTGTCACCCAAGTAGACACAATAACCCGATGTTGAGCGTCGAGTATCCGGACAACCCGCCCAATCAGCATCCGTGTAAGCCCGTAAAGAAAGACATGGAACAGGACCAAGAAGCAACCCATGGTCAGAAGTGCCCTGAAGATAACGAATTATACGTTTTAATGCATTCCAGTGATCCCGTCGAGGGTCATGCATGTGCATACATATTTGTTTCATAGCGTATGAAATGTCGGGTCTAGTGAAGGTGAGATACTGTAATGCGCCTGCCAGGCTACGATAAGTCGCAGGATCATCATGAGGAGGTCATGCGTCCGTAGGTAATTTGGACTGAGTGTCAACCGGCGTTGCCACCGGTTTACAAGAGTCCATGGCGGCCCGATGAATGATGTCCTGAACGTATGCCTGCTGAGAGAGAAACATCTTGTCGCCAGTTCTGGTTACATGAATACCCAGAAAGTAAGATAGAGGGCCTAAGTCTTTCATTGCAAATTCACCTGACAATTTGTTCAATAACTGCCTACGGAGTGCCTCAGTGGACGTGGTAAGAATGATGTCATCCACATAAATAAGTAGATAGGCAATATCAGATCCATGATGATAAATAAATAAGGAGTTGTCTGATTTGCTTTGTTTGAACCCATGTATAGTGACAAAGTCTGTGAATCGTTGGTACCAGGCCCTAGGGGCCTGCTTGAGGCCGTATAAAGACTTATTAAGACGGCATACATAATCAGGGAAGTCTTTGTGACGAAAACCCAGAGATTGATGCATATAGACTGTTTCGATCAAGTTGCCATGAAGAAACGCATTCGTGACGTCCAACTGATGAATGGGCCATGACCTGGAGAGGGCCAAAGATAAGATAAGCCTAATTGTAGATGGTTTTACTACTGGGTTAAAAGTTTCTCCACAGTCAATGTCTGTCTGCTGTTTACGACCATCATACACTAAACGAGCCTTGTAACGCTCCAAACTTCCATCAGACCTGAATTTATGTTTAAATAACCATAAGCAACGAATAATATTCATATCAGGTGTCCTAGGTACAAGCTCCCAGGTTTTGTTTTTAATAAGTGCACTAAATTCGTTGGTCATGGCAGCATGCCATTCTGGAGTTGACAAGGCAACCTGTGGGTTTTTCGGTAGAGGTGCAATGGTGGAAGCATGGAGATTGAAGTGTTGTTTAGGCTTGTGAATGCCGCTCATAGAGTGGGTGTGAATAGTGCGAGGAGGGGGAGGAGGAGGGGGAAGGGGGGGGGGGTGATGGGCAGCAGATGGACTGGATGCCGGTGTGGAAATTGTTTGTTGGGTTGGGCTGGTATATGGATCCGGATTGAAGGAGTTGGTGGGGTGTTGACGTGGGGAGGGATCTGGACCGGTGTTTTGGGCCTGTGCAGTGGGCTGTAGATTGTGAAGTTGGAGTGGGGTTGAGGAGATGTTGGGCGGACTGTTAGGTTGTGGGCCGGTGTTAGGTTGTGAAGTGTTTGGGCCTGTGGGTTTGCTTTGTAGGTAATCCCAAACCAGGGGCTAATTGTTGGGTTAAGGAACTCATACGAGGGTGGTTTAGCAGGTGTTTGAATGGCATAGGGGAAGGTAGTTTCTTCAAAATGGACATTGCGGGAAATGATTATTTGGTGAGTGGTGAGATGAATACACTTATACCCACGATGGTTGTTGGGGTAGCCAAGAAAGACATAAGGGTGAGAACGAAAGTTGAGTTTGTGAATTTTTGTGGAAGGTGTAAGAGGGTAGCAAAGACATCCGAAAGTGCGAAGATGTTCATACTCCGGTGTGCAATTGTAAAGTAGAGAGGTGGGAGATTTGAAGTTGTGAAGTTTGCTTGGTAAGATGTTGAGGAGGTAGGTGGCAGTTTCAAGTGCATGATGCCAGAGGTTAGGGGGTAGAGAAGCGTGAGCAAGAAGAGTACGAATCATGTTATTAATGGTGCGTATTTTGCGTTCCGCTTTACCATTTTGAGAAGAGGTATATGGACATGAAAAACGAAAGTGCATGCCATTATGATTGCAGAAGTTGTAGAATTGTTGATTTGCATATTCTTTACCATTGTCACATTGAAATTGTTTGATTTTACGTTCAAATTGAGTGTGGATTAAATTATGAAAGTTGGTGAAGGTATGAAAAACATGAGATTTATTAGATAATGGAAAAGTCCACAAGAAATTAGTAAAATCATCCAAAAACAAAATGTAATGTTTGTGACCCCCCGTACTGAGTATGGGAGAGGTCCACAAATCACTGTGAACAATGTCAAATGCAGAACATGTAGAATTGACAGAATCATAAAATGGCAATTTAACACTTTTGCCAAAAACACAAGATTGACAAAGTGTCTTATTAAGTTTTCCATAATCAATAAACGAAGAGAGTTTTAAAGACTGAAGCAAATTAGTTCCCGGATGACCTAATCGTTGATGCCAGCAATCTTGAGAGACAACAACAAAGGAGGATGGTTGGGTGGTCTTGAGAGGTAGAGGCTCAGTGAGCGGATAAAGATCGCCTGTGCTATTGCATCGGAGGATAGGAGCCCGAGTTTTGAGATCCTTCACAAGAAAGCCAAAAGGGTCAAATTCCACAGAAACTAAGTTGTCAGTGGTAAGACGACGGACAGATATGAGATTTTTAATTATATTAGGGGCAAAAAGAACGTTATTCAGTTTAAGTGGTGGGTAGGGGGGTGGGAGGACTTGGTTGCCTTGTGCCACGACAGGTATAGATGTACTATTACCAACAATAATAAACTTATTAGTGCACTTATTAAAGTTAGACGGGGAGTATATACCTTGCTGATTGGCAGAGTGCGAGGAGGCTCCCGTGTCCATGATGCCTTGATCTGGTGGGTTTATCGCCAGAGAGTAGAGAGCCTGCTCAATATCTGTAGGAGAGTAGTTGGTGTGATGGGCCTGATCAAGTCTTGGGCCAAGAATCCCTTGAGAAGTTGGTGGATTGGGCTTAGATGGGTAAGGGCAAGGGGTTTGGGCCACGTTGTTGGATTTAAGCATAGATGCCCATTGTGCAGCAGTCCAATTACTTGGAAACACAATATAGGGGTGAGTTGGGTTGTTTGAGTTCTGTGAGTGGGACCGATTGTGGGAGTTGAAATGCCGGCCTCGGCCATGGCCCTGACCACCACGGGGGTGGCTTTGGCTGCGGTCCGATTGGCTTTGAGGGGAGAAGGTTGAGGTGTTTGTGTGTAAGGCAGCAGAGGCCGATTGGGATCCCCGGGTTACTTGGCGTTTCTTCTTGAGTTCTTCCTGATTCAGCCGAGAACGGACCTCGCTGAAGGGAGGGAGCGGGTCACGGTGCTGAAGAACAGTCGAGATGCTGTCGTATTGTTCCGTCAACCCGGTTAGAACCTACAAAACGAGCATACGATTGTCGACCGGAGAGCCGACGGCTGCGAGTTGATCGGAGAGTTGTTTGGCATGATCACAATAGGCACCCATTGAAGCAAAGTTCTCCAGAAAAAGGTTGGCGAACTCTTGACCCAGAAAGATCGCATGAGTGTTTTGATTATCATTAAACTCATTCTCAATAGCCTTCCAAGCATCAAAGGCAGTTTGTTCGGATTGAATAATTGTGCGGAGATGGGGCTGCGAGATTGTAGCATAGATCCATTGTTTAACCAAGGCGTCCAGCCTGGTCCAGAGTTGTTCGGCAGCCTGTGCGGCTGCTTTAGCCTGGTCCAGAGTTGCTCTGATACCATATTGGTAGATGAAATCGTGACCTCGTAGTATTGATTAGTCAAACATATATAGTACAATGATCTCCTATAATTATGGAGATGATTACCATAATTTGAGACAATTACAAATTTACTAAATATACACATATTAATAACTTCGATGAACTTAGGGGAGAAGTTGGACTTGAACATTGATATTGAATACAAAAAAGAGAATCGCGATCAAATGCAGTAGGAGCTCACAGGTGCCAACGCACATGTGGGAATCAATGGAGGAGTGCTGACGTGTCAAGTGGCAGGCTAGTGGCGTACTCACAAGGTAAATGATGCAATGATGCCTCAAAAAATGTTTTGGAACATTGGCAGAAATTTGAAACAATGGCGAAAATATGGAACAATCACGAAAGCAGTGATGAATATTCAGAAAGGAGTGAGACAAGGCTATGATTAGCTATAATTTGTGTCGTATTGAGAGCCTTAGTTCTAATAAAAACACATATATACACACATATTACCCACACACATTTATATAGAGACATATATATATATATATATATATATATATATATATATATATATATATATATATATATATATATATATATATATATATATATATATATATATATAGGGGAGGGATCAAATGAAAACCATGTTTATAAACGAAAACCATGAAAACTAAGGGTTACATATATGTAAGTACGTATTACAAAGTGTATAACTAAGAGTTACATATATGTAACGGGTTTTGTATATGTAAGTACGTGTTACCAAGTGGACAACTAAAGTTACGTACATTTAACTCATACAAGTTACGTATACATATATATATATGTATGTATGTATGTATGTATGTATGTATATATATGTATATGTATATGATATATGTATATATGTATATATATGTATATGTATATGATATATGTATATATATGTATATGTATATGATATATGTATATATACATACATACATATATGTATATGCATATATATATATATATATATATATATATATACATACAATTAAAAAATTAAATCAATTATAAATTATGTGATTGGATAGTGGTGGTTTTCACGGTTTTCAATTATAAACATGGTTTTCATTTGATCCCTCCCCTATATATATATATATATATATATGTATGTATGTATGTATGTATATATATGTATATGTATATGATATATGTATATATATGTATATGTATATGATATATGTATATATATGTATATGTATATGATATATGTATATATACATACATACATATATGTATATGCATATATATATATATATACATATATATATATACATATACATATGTGTATATGTATATATGTATATATACATACATATATATATGTATAAGTATATATATACAATATGTATGTATAAAAATATATATATATACATATACATATATTCTCATATATATGTCTGTATGTATGTGTGTGCACGTGTTTGCATGCATATAAGGGAGGTATTCATACAGAACGCAATTTTTATGAGAACAAAACTAGAGGTGTACGTATCCGTCCAAAGTGAAGCCAATTGGTTAGTTTAGGGTTCAAGATTTATAAGGTTACCGATGGTCTTAAACTTAAAGCTGACTATGCAAGTGAAACTGGCCGTTTTAATCTTTATTGTTAATATTTTTTAAAATATTTCATTAGAGATACGTATTACTTATAAACGATCTTTATTGTTAATATTTTTAAAATATTTCATTAGATATATATATACGTATTACAAAAAAGAATTTCGTCGGTTTGGTTTGTTGTGTGGAGTCTAGATTTTTTTTAGTTATAGATATGTATTATAATCATAAACCATCTTTATTATCTGGCAAAAAAAATAAAATAAAAATAAAAAAAATAAAAAAAAAAAACTTAGTCGAACCAGGCCATAGGCTTCTCCATTCCGATTCATCTTTATGTTGGTGTGGATTCTACATTTCTTTTTTTACAATTTCTTAGTTCATGTTTCGGCACTTGTGGTAGGCACACTCCCTCTCAGTTTTATATTATTTTGAGATCATTTTGTATTTTTTATTGAACTAATTGTGGCAGTCTTGTGCATTCATCAATCTGTATCTTTGTTTTTTTCAATGTTATATTAATTCATCTTTAGTTAGGTGGTGTGATATGGCACCTTTGGAGTGGCATCTCCCTCCCTATATTTTAGAAGAGCTTTTGATGTTTTCTCATGGTGTCATTCGTGTGTACTCCACAAGTATTAAATTTTTAATTGTAAGATCTATATGTAATACTGGACTTTCTATTTTTCTATATTTTTGTATAGTGGGCATCCTATAATTTAAGTCATGGAATGCTATATTAAAATATGAGTACTAGGGGCTTCTGTGTTGCAAATTATGACTTAATTTGTGTTTTACCTTAGTTGCAAAAATGGCACTATGTACAATTCTTCATCATAACAGCCGGTGGAAAAGTGGTTCTAAAACAGTTATGGGTTTTCGGTTGAACTAGTGGGTTAAACTGAGAACCGCTAAAATACGAAAACAACCCGAAAAATGAGAATCGTTTTTAGCCATCAGATATGATGAGACTTTTACACGATGAAAATTTTGTAAGGTAAGTAACAATGGTTTCATCAATTATATCTTATGCCTAAAAATGGTTCTCCGATACGTTGTATACTCTTTGATTACAATTTCATCAAGTTACTTAAATTAACAGCTTGTAATAATGTATTTGGACATTATCCAGTAAAATAGTAATGGAATTTAATATAGAAACATGAAAGATGAACATTGATCTATATAAGAAACATAAAAGATGTTATTAAAATTGATAGTCATATGATTTGTTTTCCTCAAGGCAACTCGGCTCCACATGTGTATTTCCTTCTGCCCACTGGTCCATCTGAAGAGTCACTCCTTAAACAAAATTGTGTTATTTTTATATTTGTGATACAAAAAATGATATGGTAATTACTATTCTTATTAAAGACTTATGTCGGTGGCTACAGCATACCACCTAACTTAGGGCAACAGGTACGTTCGTTATTATTATATGATTAACAATCCATTGAAGAGAAGCCATTAAAGTTGTACGCCTTCCTACCATCATAATCAATCGCACATGGAAACATCATTCTTCATCCACATCAATCCAACTTAGGGTTTGTTGTTCCAGATCTGCTTTTCCCAATTTCCCAATTTCAATTCGTACGCCTCTCATTCCCTTTGCATTGATTGTAATCTTGTACATGATTGTTAAGATTGCATTGGCTTATTGTCTTGATTTTGCGTTGTTGGTTGAATTTGTTAGGGGTTTTGAGAAAAGGGGTTGATTTGCATGTTCAAGAATCGATTGAAGTTTCGAGATTTGCTTGATCTGAACATTGTCGGTTCAAATTGATGATCTTTTGTTTTTGGGTATGTATCTTTTGTGGGGTTTTGTGTAAATCAATGTATTAATGAAGTGATAAAGGAATTTGAATTGAAAAGGGTGTTTTGAAGGGTTAATTTTGGGGGATGGGGATCTGGGATGATATCTTTTTGTATTGTGATGTTTCTTATTACATTTTGTTTGTTTGTTTGGTTTGTTGGTGAAGTATTTTGGTGCAATCGTGCCAAATGTGTTCATATTTAGTACAATTTTAGATGGATTGATCCTAGAAGATAGGATTATTGGGGCTGAGATATTGGTCAAGAACCTCATCAAACAGAAACTTTGTGAGCCTAATGTAGTTATGTATAACACAATGATTAAAGGGCTTTGTAAGTTTGGAAACAATGTAATGGCCATTGGTTTGCTTAGGCTGATGGATAGAAGAGGTTGTAAGCCTAATTTTGTTGCATATAATACCATCATTGACAGTCTCTGCAAGGACAAAATGATAGATGATGCTTTCAATCTTTTCAAAGTGATGGTATATATACATGCACTAAAATGACATGTAAAATGCCATGTCTGCAGTTTTTGAAACACCTTTGAGATTGACCTGCTACCACTTGACAACTTGATGTCTTTTTTTATAAGTAAGTTTTATACTATATAATCATTACTAGATGTTACATTAGATGTGACTTGGCATACACACTCACGGAAATGACAAATAGGATCACATTAGCTATTTTGAATGTTGGTTGCTAAAATCGAAGAAGGATGAAGTCTGATTATATTGCGTGCAGTATGTGCTTTAAGTAACTGTAAAATATTAAAGTACACCTTATGTCTAAATTTTTAATGAAAACAGGTTCCTGAGGAGTCTCAGCTTCTCTTTCGGGCTCCTGCATCATCATTAGAGTGCTGTTGTTTTGTTAATAATGATGAATTTTTATCGGGCTCAGATGATGGTAGTGTTGAGCACTGGAGTGTATTGAGAAAGAAACCATTACATATTATTAAAAATGCACACCCTTTATTAAGTCCAAATACACTTGATGTCAAACAAGATGACGGTTTGTCAAATGGTAGTAAAGGTAATCAACTTCAGGTTTATATTTTTTTTAAAAAAAAAATTCAGCAGCTATAAAAAAATTTTTCAGCAGCTATAAAAAAAATTTCAGCAGCTATCATTAACTAAAATTATTGTAGTGTTGATCAAAAATTGTTTAATGTTGTTTTTTCCAGATGATTTGGATCATGTTTCTGAAAGCCTCGGCCCATCTGCCTGTTCTTGGGTTAGCTCTATTGCTGTGTGTAGAGGCAGTGATCTTGCAGCATCAGGAGCTGGTAATGGTGTTGTGCGGCTGTGGGAAATAGAAAATGACGCTAAAGGCGTTAAACCACTTTTTGAGCTGCCGTTGGTAAGTTTTTATTTCTCATCTGAATTTGGTTAGTGTTTCAAAATAAAAAAATTTAGCAAGTCAACAAAAGCAGAAAGTTGCCCAAAGTTTATACGGTCAAAACAAAGAAGAATAAGTGTTAGAGGGTCAACCCAACCCGGCCCGGCCCGGCCCGGATTGACCTGTTTAAACCCACTCATTTTTGGACCCATTGTTTATTTTAACTACTTAATGTTTGGTTTTCTACTAATCGACTTTTATATTAGGTTGGATACGTAAATTCTTTAGCGTTTGCAAAATCCGGGAAGTTTTTGGTTGCTGGAGTCGGCAAGGTGAATTTCAACTACCCTCTTATTCACTTCATACTGTTACTGTGTTACATATCCCTATGCTTACATTTCTTTTTATCAGGAACCCCGTTTAGGTCGATGGGGGTCCATTCCGGATGCTCGGCATGGTGTTGTAGTGCACCCCTTAACATATTAGTTGATGGGTATTGCAAGGAAGGTATGGTGAATGAAGCGGAGGCTGTTATAGATATCATGGTTGAGAGAGGTGAGACTCCTAACCTAGTGACATATAATACACTTATAGATGTTTACTGTATGAGCGGTGAAATGAGCAAAGCAAGGAAAATTTTTCATTCACTTTCTTCTAAAGGTATCATCCCTACTATTATTACTTATAGCATTTTATTGAATAGGTATTGCACGAATTTGAAAATTGAAAAGACCGTGCATATGTTTCAGGAGATAACAAGAAAGGACTGAAACCCGATATAGTCACTTACAGCACCATGATACAAGGTTTATTTAGGGTTGGACACTGTGGAGCTGCACACGGGTGATGTTTACATGGATACTTCTACAAGATTTGTTCTACATCTTGGCGATGAAAGCTCAAGGTAAACCACACATCTTAATGAAGGTTTATTCGTTTGATTCATTACCCCAAACTTAATTTCAGTATTCATGATTGATTTACATGGTAATTTTGTGAGTTGTCAATAGCAGACCCCTGGTCTGGGGTTGATTTTAGAACCTGTTAATGGTACACACATGAAATGATTTTTTAGAATTAGGGAATTAAATTATTCATGAATCAATTTATTGGTTAGGGATTTATTAGATAGAGATTATAGAAGATATGAAAGATGTATTAGAAAGATTAAACCCATTTTGTGGGTTTCTGCCATTATTGAAACCTTCAAGAGTCGTGATAAAGGAGGAGGAAGATTAGTGTCTTATTTGAATGAAGATAAATAGTACTTATAGGACCTCCTTTTCTCTTAAACCCATTGAAGCTGTGAGTTTTCAATCAATTATTACATTAAAAAATAAACTACAAGGCCCCGCAGCAACGCGCGGGTGCACTTGCTAGTTAACTAATTAATATACTCTATCATGTAATAATTCATACAGCCGGGAAGTAGTCTTCTTCTTACTCATCTTTATGATGGGTTGTGTGGATGGCCCACTCACTCCAATTTTTTATTAGTTTTCCACCATTTCTATTTTATATTCTTTTGAGTTACTGTTTCATTTCTTAAATGGATGAGTTGTGGTAGTCGTGTGGATTCCACAATCTTTAACATTACTTTAGACACTACAAAAAATAACACTTTTTTGGGGCGATTTTTCGCCGCAAATATTTTGACCTGAAACCTCTTTTGCGATGATTTGTCGTCGTAAAATTTTTGACCAAAAATTTTTTTACAGCGATATATCGTCGCAAAAAGCCTGCTTTTTTATAAATATTTTGCTGCATTTGCAGCAACCCACCTAGGTATTCCTGGGTATCAAAACAACTGTTCAAAGTCACTAATACCATCAGAATAATCAAACTAATTATAATTACAAAAGATAACATAAAAATTAACTATTGTCTAGAGTTAACAAGTCACACAAAGTTTGTTCTAAAATATTTCAAAATATTCATAACAAACATAAAATCATAATCCTATGACGACCCACCTTCATCACGAACCACCTCTGACGAACATCGTTGATGAAATCATGTATTGGGTCTGTCGTTTGAGATATGACAGGAACTACCGGTGACGGAACATATGATTCATCGTGATGCATCCACGTTTTGTAAAATCAGCAAAACCATTATTAAGTATGTGGCGCTCTATTGTTGGAAGAGGAAACCAATAACAATTATTATAATTATTACACGAACATCGAGCTTTATTTTGACTATTTGTATAATTCTTACATCTTTCCATGAATGCTTTAAGACCAATAAGGTATTCTTTAAAAAAATTGTTTTCTAAAGTAGTCCAACTATTATCAATCGTCATAACTGTGTCTACAAATAAATATTAATTATCTTAACAAATTTAAAACTAGAGAAATACAATATAAAAATTAAAGATTTAATAAATAATTATCTTAACACATTTAAAACTAGGGACATTCTCCAACCAAACCACATTCTAATGCCTCCGTAACAATACATACACAACAAATACAACAAATACATACATTCTCATGTTTTTTCATCTCAACTAACAAAAAATCATTAAATACATACAATCTCATGTTTTTTTTATCTCAGTTTAACATATATACACTCATAGACATATACATACATACACAAATACATACATTAATTAACACAAGAATTATTTCACCTCAACTAAGTTAAAGATCCATTTTTAATAACCATATAAACTTCCTAACCCTAATTTTAAATAATAATTATAAATTAACACAAAATTAGAAAAAAATGAGGTTATTATCTGAAATCAGAAGTGGTGGTGGTGGCTATGGTGCAAAGGAGCGGCGACGGTGGTGGAGCAGTGGCGGTGATGGAGCAGCGATGGAGGCGGCGGTTATGGCAGTGGGGGAGTGGGGTGGGGCCAGCAGACGGTGAAGGCGGCGATTATGCCGGTGGGGGAGTGGGGTGGGTTGACGCTCGGCGGTTAGGGCGGTAGGGGGAGTGGGGTGCGCTGTGGTGTGGTGGGGGTTGTGGGTTCTAAATGGCGAACCAGATCTGAGATTCACGTCTTTAAAAATCGGGAACCTTTTTCGCGGAGATAAGTCGCCGTAATAACCATATTGCGACAACAGTATTATAACATTTAAATATTAATTAATTTTTTAAAATCTTTTTTGCGACGAAAGGATCGCCGCAAAAACTTTGTGGAAAATAAATTATAAAAATTAAAGATTTAATAATTAATAATCATCTTTTGCGACTAAATATTGCCGCAAATGAGTTACTGGAAATTTTCGCCTTTAAAAAGATTGTTGTAATACAAAAAATTAAAAACATTATTTACGACGACTTTTTTTCGTCGCAAAATTAATTTACAAATTAAAAAAATAAAAAATAATTTATATCTCATTTATTGTGATGAAAGTATCGCCGCAAAAAAATCATTTTGACTGGAAAAGTTAATAAACTGATTTTTTTTTTGTCGTTTAGTGCATTTTTTACGACGAAATTGATATCGCCGCAAAAAGACTTGGGAAGAAAAAATCCTTTTTTTCTTGTAGTGAGATTGATATGTACGGGTTATGGCCTTATGGGTATTAATGATCTTTTAATAGCAATATAGCATATATTGAAATTCTGTATGTATACTTTTGACTTTTGGTAAATTTGTTTAAGACTACCCAACATATATAGACTAGTAGTGATTACTTTAAATATCCAATTCTTTAGCACAAATAACGATTACTCCTTTAATAATTCGAATAGGATAAATTGGTTCAGGAATAATGGATAAGTTCCCTAATTAATCAAGAAAATATAAGTGCATTTATAAGACACTCATCATGACCGCTGTCGCGATTCAATCTGTTTAAATATCACATTATCTGGAGCTTGTGGGTTACACACTATCTTTAACTTTTTGCACTATCTACAGTTCTACAGATTGACCATTATAGACAAATTAAATATATTGACCATTATAGACAAAACTAATACATACTATATGTAACATATGTACACCCATGCATGCATACTATATATATCCTCTATTAGCTCGATCTTCCACAAGTTGGCTCATTTCATCATTCTCTGTAGTATACCATCTTCTTTAATTCCTTCTTGCACCACCAATGGCTGCACAAAATGATGTATGCATTGTGGTTCCCAATGAAGAGTTTGACTACTCACAAAGGGGACAATGGCTGCGTGCCGCTATCTTGGGAGCGACCGACGGTCTAGTGTCAGTAGCATCTTTAATGATGGGTGTTGGAGCCGTTAAACAAGACGTGAGAGTCATGATTCTCACAGGGTTTGCTGGTTTAGTAGCCGGTGCATGCAGCATGGCGATTGGTGAGTTTGTTTCAGTCTACTCACAACGCGACGTAGAAGTGGCTCAGATGAAGAGAGATAACAGGGTTGAGAAGGAATCACTGCCTAATCCCATTCAGGCGGCTCTAGCATCGGCGGTTGCGTTTATGTTAGGGGCCATGTTGCCCTTACTGGCTGCAGCCTTTATAGTGGACCATAAGGTCAGGCTTGGTGTGGTTGTAGCCACAGTGAGCTTGGGTCTGGTGGGTTTTGGGTGGGTTGGAGCCTATTTAGGGAGGACTCCAGTGGTGAAGTCTTGTTTGAGGATTGTGGTTGGAGGGTGGATGGCTATGAGCATTACTTTTGGACTCACAAAATGGATAGGCTCTACTGGATTGTAGTTTAATTAACATTAGATTGTTGTTTAGTTTTATGGTTTCTGTCTAATTTGGCTCCCTTTTGAGTTATCTTTATTGATCTAAGGATTGTTTCAAGTATAATAAAATCATTTATTTCACTTTGTGGCAAGGGAGTTTACCTAGTGTACTTATAAATGTGCACTTTCGACATTTTGTTACTATTCTAAGTAAAATATGCATGGCTGGGTATTAGTGTTGAAAACAAGCATTTGTTGTCTTGCAGTTAAACATTTTACTATTATACTTTATAAACCTTACCTAGGATATACCTGGTACGTTTCTTTCTTTGTTTATTTATGATCTTGAGATTATGTGTTTAAGTCAAGGGAAATAACTTATTGTATATAGCACAGAGTAAGACAACATAAATACATAAATTAGATTGCAAAGCGATCCAACCTCTTGCGCAAAGTGCAAGCTAAGTCAAGCACTGAGTACGGTTTTCTTTTCTTATTACGAAAATGGGTTGTTTGCTATTTAAAATATTAACTTCACACGATATAATATAGCAAAAGTGAATTCCTTGGCTGATGAATGATCAAATTCAAGTTTGAAAATTTAATTTACTTTTCAAATTTTCATTTAATACATATAGTTTATTTGTTCTTTAATTATATGTAACGAGTATTAAACCTGCATACGCTCGTTGCAGAAACTTTAAAAATATTAATATGCTTAAAGATTTGTATAAAAACAAAAACATTTACATAAACCAATGTGTTACAACAAGTAAATTTGATAATACTTGAAACAATATCTAAAAACGTAACGATTAAAATAGTTCACGTCAAAATTTCAATAAAAATAGGCATGCTATACAATCAAGCAGTTAAAAACATCACAGCGACGACGCTAAACCATAAAAAAATATTACTAACTGAATCAAAATAAAAGGAAATATAGTTATGTAAATATTAAAAGTTATTAAAAGTTGTAATGAGTTTGTAAGTGATAGAATTGGAAATATAGTTCTTCAAATATACACAAGCAATTATTGGCGATTAATATTCCCCCTCAAGCAAGATGGTGGCGGCCCGAGCCAAAGTTTGCTGTGGACGAATTCGAACAGGGGGCGAGGAAGGCTCTTAGTAAAAGTATATATCAACTGAAGTTTGGTTGGAATAAAGATAATGTACGTGTAACTTGCAAGAAACCATGAGTTATTTGATAAAGTAATAGTCCATTCAATGTGTTTGGCTTTTTCGTGAGAAACGGGAGTCTGAATGAGAAAAAAAGCACTATCATTGTCATACAATATTGTTGGCTGATCTGACGGTAATGTGTGTAGCTCTTGTAAATGATGCGTGATCTAAATAATCTCAGCTGCAGTGTTGGCCATAGCTGGGTACTCGGATTCAAAACTTGAGCGGGAGACGGTTGTTTCTTAGCACTCCAGAAAACAAGGTTACCACCTAAGAAGATAGAGTAACCATATATTGATCGTCAAGTCTCAAGACATTAGGCCCAATCAGCATAAAAAACCCCAGAAGAGATGACCGAGCGGTTTTGGTGAAGTTAAGCCCAAAGGTAATCGTACCCTTCGAATATCTTAAGAAGTGGTGGGGGCATGTAAAAATTGACTAATTGATTGACCGCATAACATAAATGAGGACGGGTGGTTGTTAACTATTGAAGGGCACCCACTATAGATTGATAATAGGTTGGGTTTGAGTGACGTTCTCCCATTAGTTGCTAATGGGGTAAGGGCAGGTTTTGGCTTAGCTAGCTCAAGAATACCTTTAGCATATTTTGTTGGGCTAAAAAAGAGACCATTATAGGTGTATGTTACTTCAATACCTAAGAAGTAGTTGAGACTGCCTTAGACTTTTATTACAATTTCATCATTTATTTGAGAAATAAAGGTAGAGACAATGTGCTCCATATTGCTTGTGAGAATTAGATCATCCACATAGACAAATAAATACATCATGCATGAATCTCGACGAAATATAAAAATGATGGATATGTAAATCCATTTTGTAGGAGAAAGCTACTTAGACGATGGTACCATGATCTAGGTGCTTGTTTTAAACCATATAGGCTTTGGTGAGCTTACAAACATGATTGGGAAATTGAGTGTCAATAAAGCTTGGCGGTTGTTCCATGAATACGTTTAATTAGGTTGTCATGTAAAAGGCATTATTAACAACCAATTAATGAAGTTTCCAACTGTTGTTGACGGCTAGGGTGAGATCAATACGAATTTTCATGGCTTTATAATTGGGCGGAATGTAAATAAGTAATCAATCTAGGTTGTTGACTGTAACCCTTAGCAACAAGTCAGGCTTTATGACAATCAGTCGAATCATCCGAGTGATATTTAGTGTGAAAAAACCACTTACATCCAACAAAGCTTTATTGGGGAGGGCGAGGAACTAAGGTGCACGTGCGGTTTTTGTTTAACGTCTTAATCTCATGTTGCATTGTTGTGACCCATTTTGGGCCTTTGCATTAGATCAATAACATGTTGGGATCTAAAGTGGCAAAGAGAGCATGATGGAGGGCATGATTTAGTGTTTGGTATAAGTTAACATGGTGTCAGGGTTTAAGTATGTGCCTTAGCATGCATTATCATAGGGTGGGATGGGGTAGGGGGAGGTGGCAGAGGTGGTGGTAAGGGGGAAGAGACGGTTGGGAGCGAGGACATTAGAGGGGAAGGCGGTAGAGGTGGTAGTGATGGGGAAGAGACGATTGAGGATGGGGTCATGGATGTTAGGGAATATGTGGTTGGTAAAGAAGGTAAGGATGTGGGAGATGGTTTAGGGTTAGTTGTAAGTGGTGGAGGGTGAGCGAAATGGATGCTTGGGGTTCGATGATATGAGGTGGGTATTGGTTGTTGGTGTTATCTAGGGTCGATGCATGTAGAGTGTGCATTAGGATGAGTTTATCAACATGGGAAAAGTGTTGGTTTCAGGAGGTGTAAACTTTGATATGGTAGAATGGTTGTCAAGAAAGGATGTAAGTTGTAACGAGGTAATGGGTGTGGTTGATTGAGTGCCATCAAAGGGAAATAGGGTCTCATCAAACTGAGCGTGGCGGGATATGAAAACCCGCTAGGTAAC
Organism: Flaveria linearis; assembly: GCA_024085815.1. Classification (NCBI taxonomy): domain Eukaryota; kingdom Viridiplantae; phylum Streptophyta; class Magnoliopsida; order Asterales; family Asteraceae; genus Flaveria; species Flaveria linearis. The sequence goes on from CM044010.1 coordinate 24,895,296, forward strand.
CGGGTCTAAGCACTTGTAGCCTTTATGTTTAGGGTTGTACCTGACAAAGATGCATGGTAAACTGTGTAGAGAAATTTAATGAACCGAATATTCCCGAAGAAGAGGATATACATGACAATCACGTGAATGGGACGTAGTACTATGTACCCTATTCAATAGAATTTCAAATGGAGATTTGTTATCAAGAAGTTTTGAGGTAATCTGTTAATGATGTAAACGACAGTTAAAAATGCATCCACCCAATAAATTTTGAATTTAAATATTTTCGATTCGTAGTTAGTAAAAGAATAATTAATTGAATAATATTTTAAAAATTCATTCGAAGTATTTCAAGTTCCAAATACGTCAAGATATACTAATTAAGGTTTAAAAGTTTTATATTATATATATTTTTTGAGCTTTATTTACCTAACTTTTCATATAGATATTTTTAAATTAATATATTAAATAAATAAGTGTAAGTGTGTGTTTTTTCTATTACGAATTTCGATTGGAATCGAATTGTAAATCGAAAATTCACAATTCGATAAGAATTCGATAATTAGACTCTGAATCGAATTGAATTAGAATTTGAAAATTCGAATTGAGTTGAAAATAAATTTAAAAATTTGAATCGAATTTCGATTCAATGACTTTTGACTCAAATTGAATCGAATTTAAGTTTTTCGCACCTGATTTGAATATTGAACGCCCCTACCCATAACCAACTCTTTAATATTTAAAACATACAAAATAATAACTAGACCCAAGACCGGTGATATATGATTTCCAACAATCACCCCGTAATTGTTTGTTTTCTAGTTCACAATAATGTCGGTTCCTCTTTAATCAAGTTCACTTCTTGTTTCTTATTATAATGATCAAACTCACCACACTTGTAACATTTAACGTGACTTTTATTCAGCTGGAAACATTAGTTACCATCTAGACTCACACGCTCTTCCTCGACAACATCTAAAGCCATCATGCTTTAAACGTCTAACAGTAAAATGATCAAAACTATGCATCTCTTTTAAGGCTAGTTGTAAACTTCCTTACCTATCCTCCATTTTCTCTGTTTCTTTTACACAATACATTCCTTTTATGTGTTCAATCTTCCAACGGCGCTTAAGTGAATAGAATTTAATCCAACGAAAACATTGCTCAACTGAAGCCATGATTTGAAGAAAGTACTTAGACATCGAGTCAAGTAACCTTCTCACCAAATAACATTTTCCATCTAATATTGAGACTCCTTGCCTTTGAAGTTAACCTTAAGTTTAGCTGCGAAATCATCAACAAACTCACTTTCCATCATACGCAAACGTTTAAGTTCCCTCTTCAATGTTGAAAATCATCGTTCTTATCCTATCCATATATTCCTAAATACCATGTTTTTAAATAACCCCACTCTTCTTTGGTTCAATGTAATTCTCCATTTGCAATACGATGTCTTTAGATATATATAGCTTGAAACATATTAGAATAGGAATCCTTATGATATGTTATTTGTACATCTTAGAGGTGACAATATGTAAATTGTAAATTGCAGTGGATTAATGCAACTATCACTCCCGATCTGTTGGAAACCATCATAAAAAAGGAGACAACAGCAGCTCAAGCATAGAAGGATTTGGAAAGTATATTTGTGGACAGCAAGCCGTCACGTGCACTCTACCTTTATAGCAAACTCACCACAACGAAGATCGACTCTTTTCAATCAGCCACTGCTTACTGCCAAGAACTGAAATCACTTTCTGATCAACTTGCAAATGTCGATGCACCTGTCACGGATCAGTCCTTTGTTCTTTAGTTGATCGCTGGATTAAACAGTAGCTATGTCAGTTTTTCTACAATTCTACAAGAAACACATCCTTTACCATCCTTCCACACTGCTAGATCAAGGCTTATATTGGAAGAAACACGCAAGGCCAACATGAATGCACCAACAGCTTTGCATACGACTCAAACAACATCCACTCAGTCCTCGGTCAACCACTCCAGCAACAACTCTCCTAACACGTCAACAGATCAGTCCGTTGTCTCCTCTAGGTTCAGCGGCGGACGTGGCAGTGATGCCAATCCTCGTGGCCGTGGACGTGGGTACCGTGGCCGTGGTAGGGGCCGTGGGGGTTGTGGACGTGGAAACTGGAATTATTCCTACCCTTATGGACAACATCCGACTTACACACAGTACCAACCACCACCATGGGCACAATCACCTCAACAGTGGAATATACCACCTTGCCCATATCCATCCACACCAGCTCCTCGTCCTCCAAATCGACAGCAAGGTATCCTCGGCCCCGCTCCCTCCTCTAATTATACAGCTTCTGAGTACTCTTATACACCAACAAACATCGAGCAAGCATTGCATACAATGACATTGAACCCAGACCAGAATTGGTACATGGATATAGGAGCTACCAACCATATGTCCAACTCGCCAGGTAAGCTCTCATCTTTTATTAATAATAGCACTTTTAATCCTATTGTTTTTTGCTATGGTTTCCATATACCGGTCTCAGGTACGGGCAATACCACACTCAAACCACCTTACCCACCATTAAATTTTAAAAACATCCTTGTCTCCCCACACCCTATAAAGAATTTACTTTCAGTTCACCAATTAACCACTGATAATAGTCTTGCAATTGAGTTTGATCCATTTGGTTTTCTTGTGAAGGATTTTCAGACCAAGATCCCCATGCTCCAATATGATAGCAAAGGTCCTCTCTACCCGCTCACTTCTCCATCCACCAAAGTCACTTCTCCATCTGCTTTTGTTGCTTTGTCTCTTGATCTCTGGCATCAGCGTTTGGGTCACCCCGGCACCGATTTATTACGTGTTTTAAATAAACACAAGACTATTTCTGTTGCTTCATTCAATTCTAAACAATTATGTCAATCTTGTGTTTTTGGCAAGCAAGTTAAACTTCCTTTTATGATTCATTGTCTTTTACATATTCTCCGTTTGATCTTGTGCATAGTGACTTATGGACATCCCCTGTGTTAAGTTCAGGAGGCATCGTTATTACATTTTGTTTCTTGATAACTTTACCAATTTTTGTGGACATATCCAATTGCAAATAAATCAAATGTGTTTTCTGTATTTCTAGAATTTCAATCACTCCTAAAAACACAATTTGAAAAGAAAATCAATACTTTGCAATGTGACAATGGAACTGAGTATAACAATCATTCGTTCCACAATTTTTGCAAACAAAATGGTATGCAATTTTGGTTTTCATGTCCTCACACCTCACTATAAAATGGTAGAGCTGAGCGTAAAATACTGTCCATTAACAATATAATTCGTACTCTCCTGACCCATGCATCTCTTTCACCTTCTTTTTGGCACCATGCTCTTGAAATGGCAACATACATCTTAAACATCTTACCCTCTAAAACCAAAAATAATCAAACACCTACCAAACTTCTCTACCATAAAACTACACTCACCTCCGAACGTTTGGTTGCCTTTGTTATCCCTTTCTTCCTTCCAGTTCTATAAACAAACTCCAACAACGGTTTTCTCCATGTATCTTCTTAGGTTATCCTCCAAATCATCGGGGATACAAATGCTTTGATCTTAAAACCAAGAATATCACCACCTCCCATCACGTTGTGTTTGACGAGTCAACTTTCCCATTCAACAACACATCACCAATTCCATCATATGAATTCCTTCACAAGAATATTAACATGAAACCTCACCCAATAATAAGACATTACCAGCATCATCCACCATCTTCCACCACCATCACTAAACTACCCACACCTCCAACCAGACCTCTCTCGGCTTTCTCCCAACAATACCGCCGTCGCAAACCCAACAACACCACTAACCATCATGCCCCAACCACCCTGTCACCTTCCCATACTAACCCCACCAACCCGTCACCACCCGCTAGCCCAACTACCAATTCATCACCACCATCAATGACACCGTCCTCTCCAACTCCTATGGCCACCCCATCACCTACACCGACCCCACCATCATCACCACCACCTTATTCGCCACCACCACCACCTCCACCTCCACGGACCATTACCACTCGTAGTATGACTGGCTCCTCCAAACCAAAATACCTTTCAACCTTCACACTACTACCCTTGAACCCATTCCCAAAAGCCCAATAACCACCATATCTAACCCGGTTTGGAACATGGCCATGACTGAGGAATTTAATGCTCTTATTAATAATAAGACTTGGGAGTTGGTACCTCGCCAATCAAACATGAACATAATCAGGTGCATGTGGATTTTTAAGCATAAAATGAAATCTGATGGTACATTGGAGCGTTACAAAGCTTGTTTGGTTGGTGATGGTCATTCTCAACAGGTTGGTATTGATTGTGATGAAACGTTCAGCATGGTTGTTAAGCCCGCCACCATACGGGCTGTTTTGTCTATTGCTTTACACCATGGATGGAATATAAATCAACTTGATGTTAAGAATGCCTTTTTGCATGGGCACTTGGCTGAAACGGTTTTCATGCACCAACCCCCTGGGTTTCGTGATCCTAGGTATCCCAATCATGTTTGTCTTCTTAAGAAGTCCCTTTATGGTCTCAAACAGGCACCACGTTCTTGGTACCAAAGGTTTACAGATTACGTCACTCGTCTTGGGTTTTTTCATAGCTCCTGTGATCACTCGTTATTTATTTATCGCAGGGGTTCTGAAACTGCTTATATTCTCATTTATGTTGATGATATTATGGTTACATCCTCTCAGCCGCTCAAGCAACACCTTCTACAGCGCCTCTCTTCAGAATTTGCCATGAAGGATTTGGGTGATCTCAGTTATTTCTTGGGTATTTCTGTCACCAAAACTAAGGACGGCTTGTTTCTTTCACAATCCAGATATGCTCAAGACATCCTTCATCGTGCAAAAATGAATGCATATAACCCGGTTCAGACCCCAGTCGACACTGCAGGGAAACTTAGCTCCAATTCGGGTGATTTACTTGACGACCCGACTACTTATCGCAGCTTAGCAGGTGCTTTACAGTATCTCACCTTCACACGACCTGATATAGCTTATGCAGTCCGGCAAATATGCATGCATATGCATGCTCCACGCACAGGTCATCTTCATGCACTTAAGAGAATTCTGTGATATGTTAAAGGTACTCTTTCTATGGGACTCAGCATGACTCGTTCCGCTGTGTCAACTTTAGTCGCTTATACTGACGCAGATTGGGCAGGATGCCCTGACACTCGTCGCTCCACTTCTGGCTATTGCGTTTATTTAGGTAATAATTTGCTTTCTTGGTCGTCTAAACGGCAAACAGTTGTATCTCGCTCTAGTGTTGAGGCCTAATACAGGGGTATCGCGAACGTCATGGCAGAAATTTGTTGGTTGCGTAATTTGCTGCTTGAACTTGGTTCTCAACCTCTACGCACCTCTATTGTGTATAGTGATAATATTAGTGCCATTTACTTGCCTGGGAACCCGGTTCAACATCAGCGTACGAAACAAATCGAGGTGGACATTCACTTTGTTAGAGAACACGTTCAGCGTGGTCATATTCGAGTGCTTCACATCCCTACGAGACACAATTTTTCTGACATTTTCACCAAAGGATTACCTAGAGTTTTGTTTACTATTTTTCGCTCCAGTCTAAGCATTCGGAATCCCCCACCTTAGACTGCGGGGTATATTAGAATAGGAATCCTTATGATATGTTATTTGTACATTCTTAGAGATGACAATATGTAAATTGTATTATTATAAGTATTATGTGAATGAGAAGGGAGAGGACACGGTTTTAACCATAATCTATCATACTCCATTAATGAAGGAAACAGCTTGTTTTGACTTCTTAGATCTAGTTCTTCTCCTAATGCTCTTGGTTTGCCTGTCTTGCATATCCTATGTGCATCCATAATCTACTTAACTTTGACCGACCATGCAAGATAATTTGTTGGGATCAAAATTGGATACTGATATGATATCTAACCTCTTTCTTTAGCATGTATCATCACCATTCTTTTATTCCTTTTGGCAACCCAACCATTATTATCAAGCTTGTTTCGAGAATCTCTTTTATTGATCTCAAAAACCAGGTCACCGCCACCTTTACCATTTTCTATCACAAGGAAAACAAATAGAATCAAAGTCGCCTACGTCGATGTCCTTCCGTCCAAGTATTCCACACCTCCTCTTAGACTTTCTCTATCGTAAGAACAAGCCCGGTCAAGAGAAATCGGAGCTGATGTTGTGATGCTTCAACGTACTACAATCTAAATCGATTCACAACCCTTCAGCCGCATGTGGCTCTATGATGGTGATCAAGCCTATGTTAATCTTAGAAACAAAAAAAAAAGAAAAAAAAGAAAAAAAAACTTATGTGTTGCTGATTCTTGAACTTACTTTTTGTTAGCTTCAAAACTTGCATATATGGAAGGATAAAAGAAAAGAAGATGCACGTAATTTGTAGAAAGAAAAGCACACTCTTAAACAAAAAATAGGCTATATATACCCTTACAATAGCACTATGTGGGAACATGAGACTAGCAATATTTTGATGATTGGTAATAACTCTGTTACTATTGATGGTCAGTGCTAACTTAGTTACTGGTGTAGTGTTGGCTACTAAAATTCATACTGATGTAAGTGTTTGGCCGTTGATAGTTATGGAAGTTATAACCTCTAACTATCACATTTTTCATGAAGAGTTATTATAATAGTTTGTTTCAAATATTCAACTCCTATATAAATGATTCATTTGGTCTGATTTTAAGTAACCTTTATATATGAATTCTTACATAAAAGCAATGTTTTCAGAACCGGATCGGACGTCGAACCGGACACCTTACTGGTTTGGTGGTCGGACCGGTCGGACCGGTCGGACCGGTCGGACCGGATGGACCGGATTTAACTATATTTTAATTATATTTATATATGTAATTAAATATAAGTAATTTATATATGATTTATACATATATTTTATAGTTATATATAAAACTTAACTATATTTGTATATCCGAAGTACTAATTTATGGTTTAACACCCCGTTTTTTCCCACTAAAATAAAAAAAAAAAATACTGAAAACCGGTCGGAACCGGCCCGATTCGCCGGTCCAACCGCCGGTTCGGTTCGGACCAGCCGGTTCAATTGATCAAAAACGAACTACCCTGACCGGACCGGACCAGCCCCCGATTCGCGGTCGAACCGGTCGGACCGGCCGGTCCGATCCGGTCTCAACAACAATGCATAAAAGAGCATCTCATTCTTGATTAGAAACTTTATCTCCCCTTGAAGATTTTGTTGGTTTCAAGCCCCAAAACACACACGCAAACACAAAAAGAAAAGATGAGTTTTATTACTTTTAACTCGCATTCAATAAAAACACAGCTTATAAATAGGAAGAAAGTAAACATGAACCAACTCCTACAAATAAGTAGCACTACGCCACTACTTTGACTCAACTAACCGACCACTTTTAACTCATTCTAACATGTCAAAGACACCCCTTTTTTGTCCATGACCCGTACTTGACCCGACTATTAAACCCGATCATCATTAGTCCAAATAATTTTGTACACACGTAAAATACTTTAAGATTCATATATTAGATTCAAATTGTATCACCAGAAATATGAAATTTATAAAAAAACACTACATACTTTCTGCCAGTAATTCTTTCCAAAACAATCGGTGTGAATTAAATGAACATGAAATTCAACTAAAAAACATCTCTTGCTTTTGAAAGAGACCTTCTGTTACTTCTTTTCTCACATGATGAACAAACTTAATAGTCGATCTAATTAACCCACAAAGTATCTTGGTATCTTGTTAGAAATCGATATCAAACAACAAAGTCACCAAGATCTATCACGAATCAAAACACAAACAATCTACAAAATTTCTGATTTAATCGAGGGTTCACAGCCCTTTGTTACTGTTCTGTTTTTTTGTTCGAATTGAATACAACAATTCAGACTTGTCGTATGTATGTATACGACATTCAATACATACGGTTTTAGACTTTGGTATTTGACACAAACAAACCCTACACTATATACATTTACATATTGACACTAACTTTAATAAAATACATAAACATAATGACCCGTTAACTTTTTAATATGAGTTGTGAGTGATTATATCTAACAATCACCCCCTTAATCACGATCAACTTGTAGTAGGTCTTTAACGCCAAGTAGTTCCCTCATTGTGATAAACTTTATTCTTGGTAACGCCTTGGTCAAAATGTCGGCTCTTTACAGTTCTCCAGCTACATGTTCCACGGTGATTTGTTCTTTCTCAATGCACTCTCGTATGAAATGATAACGTGTATCGATGTGCTTGCTTCTTCCATAAAACACTGGGTTCTTCATAAGAGCTATTGCGCATCTGTTGTCAACCATTAAAGTTACCTTTTCTTCTTGCCATCCAGTTATTGCGCTGAGTAGTCTTTTCAACCAAAATGCTTGACATGCTGCTGCAGTTGCTACCATAAATTTAGATTCGCAGGATGATAATGCTACGGTAGGTTGCTTTTGTGTGCACCAACTAATAGGGGAGTTTCCAAAATAATATACAATTCCTGTAGTGCCTTTTCCTTCTTCAGTGTTAACTCCATAGCTACTATCACTAAAACCAAGTAGTTTGCATCCTCCATTGCTATGATATGTTATACCATAATCTTTAGTTCCTTTGATATAACGTATGACTTGTTTTATTGCTTTGAGGTGATGCTCCTTTGGTTCTTGCATAAAACGACTAAGTAAACCAACAGAATAACTTAAATCTGGTCTAGTGTGTAGAAGATATCTTAGACATCCAATTAAGCTTCTATACTTGGTAGGATCAACTGGTTCTCCTCCTTCAACTTTTGTTAACTTCAATCCTGGATCCATTGGTATCTTTGTTTCGTTGCTCTCATGCATTTCGGAGTTCTTGAGAATCTTGTTTACATATCCAGTTTGCTTAATTGAGATTTCACCCTCTGTTTGGGTGACTTCTATACCCAGATAATAAGCTAGTAGTCCTAAGTCGCTCATTTCAAACTTTTCTTCCATTTGTGATTTGAACTTGTCTATTTCTTTCTTTGGCGATCCAGTGACAATCAAATCATCAACATAAACTCCAACTATGAGATTAGAGTTAGAACTTATCTTTGTATAGACTTCTTGTTCGAATGAGCACTTCTTGAATCCAAGTGACTTCAATGTGTTATCTAATTTTACATTCCATGCACGTGGTGCTTGTCGTAGTCCATACAATGTTTTTTCGAGTTTGTAGACCTTTCCTTTGTCTTGGGGCTTCACAAAACCTTCGGGTTGTGAGACGTATACTTCTTCCTTAAGTTCTCCATGTAAGAATGAAGATTTTACATCTAGATGATGTACTTCCCATTTGTTGTAGGCTGTTAAGGCTAGAATTAGACGGATAGTTTCTATTCTTGCTACTGGGGCAAAGACTTTTTCAAAATCTATTCCATGTTGTTGTACATATCCTTTTGCCACTAAGCGTGCCTTGTGCTTCAGAATATTTCCATTTGCATCTCTTTTGGTCTTGAATATCCATTTTAAACCTATAACATTTTGATTCTTAGGTAAGTCTGTCAACTTCCATGTCTTGTTTCTATTGATTGAGTCTAGTTCAATCTTCATGGCTTTAATCCATCTTTCATCTATTGCTGCTTCCTTGTAGTTTCTTGGTTCATCCTCAACTAATAGTAACTCATGTGGATCCAGTTCTACTTTAGATGTTTCATCATATATTTCATCAAGAGGTCTTAATCTAACTGGTGTATCACTGAAACTTTTGGGTGTTGTTTCAGATGTTGAGGGTGAATAAGTATCAGCAACAGTATTTTCAAAATTAGGTGCGTGTGTAGTAGGTTCTGGTGAGAGCGGAGTAGTTTGTGAGTTAATGGGTGTATGAGGAACGTCTTCCTCATGGTTGTCACCTTCAGTAGCTTCCACATGTGCTTCTTCAAGGCTAGGTGGACTTGCAGTTTGATTTTCACTAATAGTGAAATCTGTCCATTCTGATTTGTAACATCTTGTAATTTTCGTTAAATAAAAGTTAATTTTATAAACAATTAAGTTTAATACGTTGATGTTAATTCCAATAATTACAATAATCATAAAAATAATAATAACAATAATAATAATACTAATAATAAAAATTTATTATTAAAAACTTAACCCTATTAAACTTTTGGGTTGAATATGTAATATTTGAAACTTGTTTTACAAAACTTAAACCTGAAATAATAAACAACACAAACTGCAGGGGGCCAATGTGTAATTTTTTTAAAACACATCACCCCCATCGTCGACCACCTTCACCTCCGGCCACACCTCCGGCCGTATCTCCGGCGAGCCACAACACCAAAACCACTCGAATTCAACCTAATTAACCACTCCCGACAACATCGCGTGGATGATTCGAACACATGCCCTACAATAATTTGAAAATCTGAGTGCGATCTAAAGCAAACTCAACCACCTCACTTTCGGTCGAAAGACCTGGCCACGATCACGCACTAACACCTATTATAATGCATTTAAATCAACTAAAACAATCGTATATTTAATACTAATCTGTTGTTATACTCAATTGCATCTGAAACCATCAACAATACCACATTCGATCACCACCTTAATCGCAGACCTGCAACCAGCCGAAACCCAACTTCCGAGTGATTTAAAACAAAATTGACAGAGGGCTTTTCATCAAAACCCTTGTTCGAAGCTACCCACGAAGTTAATTTGATTACCATTAAGGATTGCTCACCCATTGATCATCACCTTTGCCGCGACCTGTTCATCGTAGTGTTCACCTTCAATTCAAACGCAATCAGGTAATTGAACATACACACACACTCGATTCTACATGGACAGTAAAAGCCCCATGAATTTAATCATTAATAGAATCGAATTGGGGATCAATTTGGTCGATCCATGAATCTAGGGTTCTTGATTTGGGGGTGATCAATTGACTTGTGTTTAAAACAATTAAGAACCGAGACATACCGCGGCTGTGGCCTTGGTTCACTGGTTCCCCGAGCACTTGCAATCTGTGAGGTCCCGGGTTCGACCCCGGGCACCCTCATTTATTTTTTTTAAAGGCTTTTTCAACTTTTAAAAATTACAGAAAATTTCTAAAAATTATTTTTACTTTGTTTATATTTTTGGGCACCAGATAATTTTCTGGATTATATTAAAGTTTTATCAAATTATTTACAAGTATTGTTTGTTTTATAAAATATACTTTAACGAACGGATTAGATTAATATTTTTCGTAATTATTCTTCGTTAATCATACTGACTTAATTAAATGTTGAACTTCATCATTATATCTAAATTCATTTCTAAAACACTTAATAATTCATCTAATGGATTAAAAATATGATATTTATTTATGAATTTAATTACTTAAACAAAACTCATAATTCTATCAAAACCCTAATTTTTATTCGAACGTTAATCATATTATTACCCGTAAACTCGTAAATAATAACTAACATTAATTATATTCCTATTAAAGAAAATCCAGGTTAACCGAAACCCTAATCGTTGTACAAACATTATTTCCTTGCTGTGCAATCAAGGTGAGTCTTCACGGCCCCTATTTTACTTTCTTTCCTTTTGGGGGAGAAAACATGCAAACATATTTTATGAATGGTTTTAGTTTATTGATATCGCATGTTACGTTAGTGCAAACATACAAATAGTCCTGACACACTCGAACCGTTAGTAATGTGTAGTGAGGTAATTCTGAGTAGTACTACTGGGTCTGACAAACCCCGCCCGGGCTAGTCGCGCTAGCTTGATTGGAGGTCAAACGGGTGCATTATTGACCTAACATTTGTCACTGTCTGGTGAGACGTGACGGGGAAACAACACATATAGGACATGCAAACAGTCAGCTTCGGTTCGAAACGCTAAGTAACATGATTATAGGCTAGCTACCTATCGATATGCTTAAATTACTAAACCATTTTGAACAGTTATAAACATTCGAACAGTTACAAACATTCGAACAGTTACAAACATTTTTATCTGTGATAAAACCTGTGAACTCACCAACTTTATGTTGACACACTTTAGCATGTTTTCTCAGGTCACAGGAACGCTTAAGCTCATGATGCATGATTAAGGACGCACTCAGGACATTCATTCATCAGTTTCATTTAGTTGCATTGAATATTTGTTTTGGCATAGCATTTTCAGACTTTCAGTATTGTTTACATTTCAGTTTTACGCTTCCGCACTGATGTTCATTTCGTTTGTGTTTCTCTGATTTAAGTCAAATGTTTATTTTTAAACTCATATAGTGTCGTTTGACATGACCGTGTCTGAGATCCTGGTATGTCACACGCCTAACGGTAAAACCCCGTTTGTGGAAATTGAGGGTGTGACAGATTGGTATCAGAGCCACTGGTTATAGAGAACTAGGATTGCATCTGCATCTAGACTATAGCCTTAGACACAACACTAGTATTGCACAGACACTCTTACATGATTGCAACTGTTGTACGAACATTCTCCCGGCATGCTAACATTACATTACTGAACGATCAAACATTGATTGCAACTGTTGTACGAACATTCTCCCGGCATGCTAACATTACATTACAGAATGATCAAACATTACCCGCACTATCTATGTCACCTGTATCATCCTCGACGAACAGAGGGGCGGAGAGTCCCGCTCGCTTACTTCCAACATCTACATCTGCTTCTTCACTCTCGGAGTTGAAGCAACGACAACTTGAACCTAACATTACCACTTGGGAACACGAAACTCTTTTCTAACATACACGACAAACCTAACGATGACAAACAAGGAGAGCAACACACATTACTTTACTAACTTTATCATACTTGTTTCTACTTCCAACATGCCCTATCATCTTCGCTAGTCTTAACAGATAGCACTCAGTACTTGACAAGGTATGTTATCTCGAATGGGAGGAACCATGGGTGACCATGCAAAGCAAATTAGAATCACGGGTGCACACGTAATTGTAATTTGTCATGCATGAGAATTCTGGCAACTCTATCGGGTGATAACGGCCATAATCAGTACAAATTTTCATTTCTATACTTGGAGACGTGAGGTCTCGGTTCTCATAAAACCTCACTATTGATATGCAAACAAATCCTTCATTCCTACTAGTATGAAAGTTCTCATCTACCCCGAGCCTTAATGAGATTCGTGTAAGACACTAGCCCTAGTCTTTATGAGACGTGCTCTTTTTAGCATTTCAGTGTTCGTGTAACACTATCCATCTACATTGTGCCAGAACTTCAAAAGTTGCAATAAAGTGATAATATTCTTGACACGTGTAGTCCTTGTTCACTGGATTGATCTTAAGACTTAGAGTCTCGGTAATTTCAACGTTCCAGCATTCATTTCATTTGATATCTATCCTGTTTAAGCATACGTTACATTTGTTTGTCTCCCTGGCGGTGGGAATCCAATCGGATTTTTCTGGCTTACTACGCTTGGCGTAGGACCAAAAAGCAAGACATTATGACAACCCCGTCCAATATATCTCAGCCTTTCCATTATGAGCAACAGGTGAAACTATCCCTCCCAATGACTCGTGCAGTAAGAACATTTGAGGACACTGTAGGGAAATTTGGTCATAGCTTTAAGAACCGTCGTGTGAACATGTAGGCCAAGTTTTATCAACCACAAGAAGCACTGAAAGGATGCTAGGAGTATAGACAACTTGTGCATTTAAAGAGAAACCGTCCAAGGCTTGAGAAGATTGGAAACCGGTAGAAATGGTAGTTTTGTTTCAGTATTATCTCATTCGTGTGACGATGGAAGTTTCATACCCAGTAACTTGAGTGGACTGCTAGAGGTAGTTCTTACCAGTTTAAGTTCCAGAATATACCATAAAAGTAACCGATGGTAGAGCTATAACCGCCACCCATGTGCTTGGCAGTCGTAATCTAGAGTTTTCTAGACATTCGTTCGACATAAATCTGATTCCTATTACCCATGGTAGCTTTAATATGGTTTTTGGTATGAACTGGTTGTCTAATAACCAAGCTGAGATCATCTGTTGTGAGAAAATCATTCGTGTACCACAACCTAGTGGTGAAGTTTTGTCAGTTCATGGCGAGGAGAGTAGTACAGTCTCAGGAATCATCTCCTACATGAAAGCCCAGAAGTGCTTACGCAAAGGTCATATAGCTTTCCTTGCTATGGTCACTGAAAAAGAAGCGGAGGAAAAAGAAGATTGAAGATATCCTGTCGTACGTGATTACCCCGAGGTTTTCCCTGAAGACCTACCTGGTCTCCTACCGCATCGTCAAGTCGAGTTCCAGATTGATTTGGTACCTGGAGCCGCACCTATCGCGAGAGCACCGTACAGATTAGCTCCAAAAGAACTGCAAGAGCTGTCTACGCAATTGCAGGAGCTATTGGATAAAGGGTTTATCAGACCTAGCTCATCACCGTGGGGAGCCCCAGTCCTGTTTGTCAAGAAGAAGGATGAAACTTTTCGTATGTGTATTGATTATAGGGAATTGAACAAAGTAACGGTTAAGAATCGGTATCCTCTTCCGCGCATCGATGATTTGTTCGATCAGCTTCATGGGTCGAGTTTCTATTCCAAGATAGACCTGAGGTCGGGATATCATCAACTAAGGGTTCGAGATGAAGACATTTCAAAGACTGCGTTCAGAACTAGGTATGGCCACCACGAGTTTTTGGTTATGCCATTCGGTTTGACCAACGCGCCAGCGGTTTTCATGGACCTCATGAACCGAGTGTGCAAACCCTATCTGGACAAGTTCGTCATTATCTTCATCGATGACATCCTTATTTATTCAAAGAATAAGGAAGAGCACGAGGAGCACCTTAGACTGATTCTGGAGCTGCTGAAACGAGAACAATTGTATGCTAAATTTTTAAAGTGTGACTTCTGGATACGAGAGGTCCAATTTTTGGGTGATGTGGTTAATGAGAATGGAATACATGTTGACCCGGCAAAAATAGAAGCCATCAAGAACTGGGCTACACCTAAGACTCCGACTGAGGTACGACGGTTTCTTGGGTTGGCTGGCTATTATCGACAATTCATCGAAGGGTTTTCAAAGATTGCTCAACCTCTCACCGCATTAATTCATAAAGGCACTACGTACAATTGGGGTGACAAACAAGAATCCGCATTTCAGGTTCTGAAGCAGAAACTCTTACGGCACCGATTCTATCCCTGTCTGAGGGAACAGACGATTTTGTAGTTTATTGTGATGCTTCTATTCAAGGTCTCGGTTGTGTGCTAATGCAACGCGAGAAGGTGATTGCTTATGCTTCCCGACAATTGAAAGTTCACGAGAAAAACTACACAACACATGACTTAGAATTGGGAGCCATTGTGTTTGCGCTCAAGATATGGAGACACTACTTGTACGGTACCAAGTGCACTATTTACACCGATCACAAGAGTCTCCAGCACATCTTTGAACAGAAGGAGCTGAACATGAGACAACGTCGTTGGGTCGAGATGTTGAATGACTACTACTCTGCAATCAAATATCATCCGGGTAAGGCTAACGTAGTAGCCGACGTCTTGAGTCGAAAGGAGACACCTAAGCCGAAGCGAGTTCGAGCATTACAACTCACCATTCATACTGGATTACCCGATCAAATACGTAACGCTCAACTTGAAGCTTTGAAAGACGAGAACCTGAAAGCCGAATCACTACGAGGCATGGGGAACAATTAGAGGTCAAATCTGACGGAATCCGCTACTTCATGGACCGAATATGGGTTCTTTTGTATGGAGACCTACGAGAGCTGGTAATGGACGAAGCTCACAAGTCACGATACTCTATTCATCCGGGTTCAGACAAGATGTATCACGATCTAAAAGTCCTTTACTGGTGGCCAAACATGAAAGCTGACATTGCCACTTACGTAAGCAGATGCTTAACCTGTTCTAAGGTTAAGGTGGAGTATCAACGACCACCTGGTTTACTTCAACAACCAGAAATTCCAGTATGGAAATGGGAGCAGATATCAATGGATTTTATCACAAAACTGCCTCGGACGCCCAGCAGATGCGATACCATTTGGGTAATTGTAGATCGTTTGACGAAATCCGCACACTTCCTACCAATTAGGGAGGCTGACCGAATGGAGAAGTTGACTCGTATCTACCTAAGGGAAGTAGTCGCTCGGCACGGTGTGCCAATATCCATCATTTCTGATCGTGACGCTCGATTCACTTCACACTTCTAGCAATCTTTACAACGATCATTGGGAACGCGATTAGATATGAGCACTGCATATCATCCTCAGACTGACGGCCAGAGTGAGCGTACAATCCAGACTTTGGAAGACATGTTACGCGCTTGTGTTATTGATTTTGGCAGCAGTTGGGAAACTCACTTACCGTTAGTTGAGTTTTCATACAATAATAGCTATCACACGTCGATCCAACCTGCTCCATTTGAGGCACTGTACGGGCGTAAGTGCCGGTCACCTATTTGCTGGGCGAAAGTTGGAGAAAGTCAACTTACCGGTCTTGAACTTGTGCACGAGACGACTGAGAAGATCGTGCAAATTCGTAACCGCATGGCAGCAGCACGTGACCGACAGAAGAGTTACGCTGATAAACGCCGCCGACCATTGGAATTTCAAATAGGTGACAAAGTGATTTTGAAAGTGTCACCTTGGAAGGGTGTGATTCGTTGCAGGAAACGTGGAAAACTAAACCCTAGGTACGTAGGACCATTTGAGATTGTCAAACGGGTTGGCCCCGTAGCCTATCAGTTGAACCTACCTGAAAAACTCAGTGGAGTACACGATGTGTTCCATGTTTCAAACCTGAGGAAATGCCTTGCAGACGAGACTCTCGTCGTTCCGTTAGACGAGGTGCATGTTAACGAACAACTACGTTTCATCGAGGAACCAGTGGAAGTTATGGACCGAGAGGTCAAGACACTCAAACACAGTCGTATCCCTATTGTCAAAGTCCGATGGGAATCTAAACGTGGCCCAGAGTTCACCTGGGAACGTGAGGATCAAATGAAATCCAAGTATCCTCATCTTTTCGTTTCAGCCTCCTCGTGATTAAAATTTCGGGACGAAATTTCTTAAAACAGGGGAGACTGTAACATCTCGTAATTTTCGTTAAATAAAAGTTAATTTTATAAACAATTAAGTTTAATACGTTGATGTTAATTCCAATAATTACAATAATCATAAAAATAATAATAACAATAATAATAATACTAATAATAAAAATTTATTATTAAAAACTTAACCCTATTAAACTTTTGGGTTGAATATGTAATATTTGAAACTTGTTTTACAAAACTTAAACCTGAAATAATAAACAACACAAACTGCAGGGGGCCAATGTGTAATTTTTTTAAAACACATCACCCCCACCGTCGACCACCTTCACCTCCGGCCACACCTCCGGCCGTATCTCCGGCAAGCCACAACACCAAAACCACTCGAATTCAACCTAATTAACCACTCCCGACAACATCGCGTGGATGATTCGAACACATGCCCCACAATAATTTGAAAATCTGAGTGCGATCTCAAGCAAACTCAACCACCTCACTTTCGGCCGAAAGACCTGGCCACGATCGCGCACTAACACCTATTATAATGCAATTAAATCAACTAAAATAATCGTATATTTAATACTAATCTGTTGTTATACTCAATTGCATCTGAAACCATCAACAATACCACATTCGATCACCACCTTAATCGCGGACCTGCAACCAGCCGAAACCCAACTTCAGAGTGATTTAAAACAAAATTGACAGAGGGCTTTTCATCAAAACCCTTGTTCAAAGCTACCCACGAAGTTAATTTGATTACCATTAAGGATTGCTCACCCATTGATCATCACCTTTACCGCGACCTGTTCATCGTAGTGTTCACCTTCAATTCGAACGCAATCAGGTAATTGAACATACACACACACTTGATTCTACATGGACAGTAAAAGCCCCATGAATTTAATTATTAACAGAATCGAATTGGGGATCAATTTGGTTGATCCATGAATCTAGGGTTCTTGATTTGGGGGTGATCAATTGACTTGTGTTTAAAACAATTAAGAACCGAGACTTACCGCGGCTGCGGCCTTGGTTCACTGGTTCCCCGAGCACTTGCAATCAATGAGGTCCCGGATTCGACCCCAGGCACCCTTATTTATTTTTTTAAAGGCTTTTTCAGCTTTTAAAAATTACAGAAAATTCCTAAAAATTATAAAAATAATTTTTATAAACTTTGTTTATATTTTTGGGCACCAGATAATGTTCTGCATTATATTAAAGTTTTATCAAATTATTTACAAGTATTGTTTGTTTTATAAAATATACTTTAACGAACGGATTAGATTAATATTTTTCGTAATTATTCTTCGTTAATCATACAGACTTAATTACATGTTGAACTTAATCATTATATCTAAATTCATTTCTAAAACACTTAATAATTCATCTATTGGGTTAAAAATATGATATTTATTTTATGAATTTAATTACTTAGACAAAACTCATAATTCTATCAAAACCCTAATTTTTATTCGAACGTTAATCATATTATTAGCCATAAACTCGTAAATAATAACTAACATTAATTATATTCCTATTAAATGAAATCCAGGTTAACCGAAAGCCTAATCGTTGTACAAACATTATTTCCTTGCTGTGCAATCAAGGTGAGTCTTCACGGCCCCTATTTTACTTTCTTTCCTTTTGGGGGAGAAAACATGCAAACATATTTTATGAATGGTTTTAGTATTATTGATATCGCCTGTTACGTTAGTGCAAACATACAAACAGTCCTGACACACTCGAACCGTTAGTAATGTGTAGCGAGGTAATTCTGAGTAGTACTACTGGGTCTGACAAACCCCGCCCGGGCTAGTCGCGCTAGCTTGATTGGAGGTCAAACGGGTGCATTATTGACCTAACATTTGTCACTGTCTGGTGAGACGTGACGGGGAAACAACAAACATATAGGACATGCAAACAGTCAGCTTCAGTTCGAAACGCTAAGTAACATGATTATAGGCTAGCTACCTATCGATATGCTTTAATTACTAAACCATTTCGAACAGTTACAAACATTCGAACAATTACAAACATTCGAACAGTTACAAACATTTTTATCTATGATAAAATCTGTGAACTCACCAACTTTATGTTGACACACTTTAGCATGTTTTCTCAGGTCACAGGAACGCTTAAGCTCATGATGCACGATTAAGGACGCACTCAGGACATTCATTCATCAGTTTCATTTAGTTGCATTGAATATTTGTTTCGGCATAGCATTTTCAGACTTTCAGTATTGTTTACATTTCAGTTTTACGCTTCCGCACTGATGTTCATTTCATTTGTGTTTCTTTGATTTAATTCAAATGTTTATTTTTAAACTCATATAGTGTCGTTTGACATGACCGTGTCTGAGATCCTGGTATGTCACACGCCTAACGGTAAAACCCTGTTTGTGAAAATTGAGGGTGTGACATGATTCTTCATATTCTTCAGTATACTCCTTCCAGTTCTAGAACTCTCTTTCATTAAATCGAACATCCCTAATAATGCATATTTTCTTTGTTCTTGGATCAAATAATCTATAAGCTTTCGATCCTGGTTCACTTCCTAGATATATCATTTCTGTACTTCTATCGTCTAGCTTCTTCAGGTGAGGAAGTAAAACTTTTGCGTATGCTTTGCAACCAAAAACTTTAAGGTATTTCAAATTAGGCTTTTCACCTTTGAGTGCTTCATAAGGTGTGCAATCAATTAAAGCTTTAGTTGGTGTTCGGTTCAGGATGTAGACTGCGTGTCTTACTGCTTCTGCCCAAAATACTTATGGCATTCCAGTTGCTTTCAACATACTCCTTGTGGCGGATAAAATAGTTCTATTTCTTCGTTCTACCATGCCATTTTGTTGTGGCGAGTATGGAGCATTAAGTTGTCTTGCTATTCCATTATCTTTACAAAACTTGGAGAATTCATTTGAAGTAAATTCTCCACCTCTATCAGTTCTAAACATTTTCACTTTGGTCCCAACTTCAGTTTCTACCATCAACTTAATTAAATTCTTTGAACGTGTCAAGCGCTTGATTTTTAGTTTCGAGGAAGTATACCCACAAGTATCTTGTACAATCGTCAACAAATAGGAATATATACTTCTTTCCTGAATGAGTTGCTGGTCAGATAGGACCACAGAGATCTCCAGAGACTAAATCTAATGGTTTAGTTGATCTTGATTCAGCTTGTCTTGGAAATGGAGATCTACTTTGCTTTCCAAGTAAGCAGGCATCACAGACTTGCGATGAGTGTGAGATTCGAGGTACTCCCGTAACTAAATTCTTACGTGTCATATCATTAATTGCATTAAAGTTCATATGACCTAGTCGTGCGTGCTAGAGCCAAGCTTTGTCTTGTAAACTTGCTAACAATGAGATAGGTATGCCTATCTTGAGGTTGACAATGTAAAGTCTATTTTTCGAACGTTCGACCTTCATGAGAAGTGTTTGTCTTTTGTCATACAGGCGTAACTTGTTGTATTCCATAATAACTTTACATCCAGTTTCTGTTAGCTGTCCAAGGCTCAAAATATTGCTTTTCAAGCTTGGAATATAATAAACATGAGAAACAAGTCGTTGTTCCTTGTTCTTACATTCCAACAATATTGAGCCCATGCCTTTGATTTCAACGTATGATCCATCATCGAAACGGACATTTCCACTTATCTTTTTATCTAATTCGGTGAAATGTTCACATGTACCAGACATATGATTACTTGCACCATTTTCAAGATACCACATACTTTCATCTGTCATCCTATACTTAGTAGGTGTGATTTCTGTTTTGTTTAAAAAAACCACTTGATGATCTTTCTTGTCTTCAGTAGTAGTCATCAAGAGAGTTGTTTCTTCGTCCTCCTGTACTAGATTGGCCATATCTGGTGCAGGATTCTTTTGAGTATAACTTGAAGCAAAATGTCCAAGCTTGTTGCATTTGTAACACTTAACCTTGCTGATGTCACCGGTGAACTTTCTTCCTTTGTATTGGTTAGTGCCCTTGGACGTGCTCTGTGTGGAATCTTATTTGGGTGATGGTGTATATTTTCCACGACCTCGACCACGTGGAGTAAACTTTCTTTGTCCTTGTCTTGTATTACGTTGTCCACGGCCGATGTTGTTTTCGTGTCGCATGAACAATAACTTTTCTTGATTTTCAGCTAGACTTCCTTTTCTAAGTTTGACTCGTTCCTCGAAAGTCTTAAGTCTTCCGATGGCTTCGTCTAGAGTCATAGTATCTAAATCGGAATATTGTTCTATGGAAGCAACTATTTGAATGAACTTCTCGGGTACGGAGTTTAGTAATTTGCGTACTAAAGTTGATTCATCAAATGTGGATCCTAGTCCATTTGCCCTAGAAACAATACCATTTAGCTTGGCGGTGAATGAATCTATCATGTCTTCCTCTTTCATTTGCAACAACTCAAATTCAGATTTGAGTGTTTGAAGACGTGCCTTTTGCACACGATCCACTCCCACGTGTCTAGTCTTCAGGGTGTCCCATATGTCTTTTGCACTTTTGCATTTAGCAACTTGCAAAACCAAATCTTCTGGTAGAGATTGAAATAAATAGGGTGATGCGGTCTTGTCTTTCTTAACATCAGGTTGGGTTGTTTCAGTTGGTTCAATCATCTCCCACAGGCCATTTGCCTCCAAAATAGTCTTGACACGTATTGCCCAAACGGTGTAATTTGTTGACTTAAGTATAGGGCATTGGAAATTTTAAAGTGTTGCCACTTCCTTGTATTGTATCATAACTCCGGTGTTTTGGTTTGTTTCAGACATATTTCTTTCTACTTAAAAAAACTATAGGCTCAAGTCCTAAGATTCTTTTTTATTCTCGTATTCTAATGGTTCGCGTTATACTAAATTCCAATTTCTAAGTAAACAAAACTTGTCTAATAATCTGAAGTAAACAAGTTGTGAATTGGAACTTAAAACCTGATTATTTGAATCTGCCAAAATGATTCAAAACAAATTGATTTCGATAGTGTGGTTCCAAATGAATTTGCCTTTGCTTTCTTTGACCCCTTCGATAGTGTGATCCCAAATAAATTCCCAGAAGGCTTTATTTGAGTCGGTCCCTTCTACAATTTCTACATTCGTGAACCGTGTTTCAAAGTAAGGCTTATGTTCTTGATTTGTCAAACGCGATCGAACACTTTTAATTATTTTGCAGATCTTCCCCGATTGTTCTTCGAGATCGAGTAACAAGGTACGTGAGGATTTCAATTTCTGATTTGATTGGGTTATTCAAACGGGATTGTTGATCGTGTTTCTTTTCTCGGATTCAAAGATCACAAACTGGATCGTATGGTATTTACCGACGAATTCAATTCCAAATTTGAGTGGGTTTGATCGGGTTTGGTTGGTAAACCAATTGGGAATTGATTTTAATCTTCCGATGCTTCAACCTTCGAACAGGGCAGATCTTACTTCGATTTTGAACCACTAACTTCGCGAACTCAAACGAGAACAAAGTGGATTGAAGGCGCGGGGACGGAGGCGGTCTTCAATCTCGGATTCAATTTGATGAACAGGGACGAGGATGAGTGATTTGATTCAAGATCCTTGGGCTCTGATACCAATTCTTGTTAGAAATCGATATCAAACAACAAAGTCACCAAGATCTATCACGAATCAAAACACAAACAATCTACAAAATTTCTGATTTAATCGAGGGTTCACAGCCCTTTGTTACTGTTCTGTTTTTTTGTTCGAATTGAATACAACAATTCAGACTTGTCGTATGTATGTATACGACATTCAATACATACGGTTTTAGACTTTGGTATTTGACACAAACCAACCCTACACTATATACATTTACATATTGACACTAACTTTAATAAAATACATAAACATAGTGACTCGTTAACTTTTTAATATGAGTTGTGAGTGATTATATCTAACATAGTACTATTCTAAAAATTAAAGTGTGATATATAACATCATATGTCATTGGTAACCTCCTTGGAATAAAACATATTATAGAATTCTTGTCACAAGTTTTCATGTCCAAGACATGAACGTTGTTGTTACAAGTGTTTCTTTATGAATAGCTTTTAATAAATGGTGGCAGTCATGTGGATTCCACAAGTATAGAATCTTTAGTGATTGATAGCTTTCCAACTTTTTGAATTCAATGGTGGCTTTACTTCATTTTGTATAATAAGAGTCCAAAAATTTCTTTCTTCAGATGCTTTATTCATATTCCATTATCATAGGCTTGTGGATCACACACTATTTTTAACTTTTTTGCACGATCGACACACATTACTCATTATGGACTAATATACTACACGTAGACCCGCCCATACGTACTATATATAGTTATATACCCTCTATGAGGGACTCTTAACTTCCACAAAATAGTAAATATATCACTCTTTCTGATATAATATCTTCTTAATTTCTTGCTTTCACCATTATGTCTGCAAAAATGATCTTTGCATTCGGGTTGCTGATGACAAATCCCAACATGAAAACAACCAAACATCTGTAAATGATGATTATGACTTTGATTACTCTCAAAGGGGACAGTGGCTGCGTGCTGCTGTTCTTGGAGCGACAGACGGTTTGGTTTCTGTAGCATCTTTAATGATGGGTGTTGGAGCGGTTAAAAATGATGTAAGAGCCATGGTTCTTACAGGCTTTGCTGGTTTAGTTGCTGGTGCATGCAGCATGGCAATTGGTGAGTTCGTTTCAGTGTACTCCCAACGAGACGTTGAGGTGGCTCAAATGAAGAGAGATGGAAGAATTGATGGGAACAGTGATCAAGAAAGTGAGAAGGAGGCACTGCCAAATCCCATTCAGGCTGCTGCAGCATCAGCCTTTGCATTTATGTTAGGAGCCATCGTTCCCTTACTTGCTGCGGCGTTTATAGTGGACCATAAGGTTCGGTTAGGTGTGGTTGTAGCCACGGTCAGCTTGGCGCTTGTGGTTTTTGGATGGGTTGGAGCTTTTTTAGGGAGGGCTCCTGTGATGAAGTCTTGTTTGAGAGTTCTGATTGGAGGATGGATTGCTATGGCCATTACTTTTGCATTAACCAAGTGGATAGGCTCTACTGGACTGTAATGTTACACTAGATTGTATTTTCACTGTTTACTAGCTAGAACATAAATGATTCTTAGTAATGTTAATTAACCCAAGGACCATATCGAATAAATCAGAAACATTTATCTAATGTCTCCTTGAATCCCGAATATCATTTTTGTATGGTGTTGCCAGAAATTAACCGTTCAGAAAGTGGTTCAATATATATATATATTACCAAACTTCTTCAATAATTCATCTTTATCTTGTGGGTCGTGTGGCTTTCACACTTTTGCCAACTTTTAAAAGTCATCTTTAATCCATTTTTGGACCACACGCTCCATTTCGTATTTTATATTATTAGCATGATTTGTATATTGATCGAATTGTAGTGTGGATTCCATAATGTGGGACATTTTCTGACTTTTGTTAATCTAGATTAGATGTGTACTGCACAGTACTCTTTTCTTTCTGTTATAATTAACAAGTATTTGTTCTTAGTGCTACTCCATATCAGCTCTCCACAATCATGGGCCCAGGCCTCACTAGCTCAACATACAAGAAGCTAGCGTGAAGTCGACGATTCATCTGTTTGAATTTGTGATGGTGCTGCCTTTTTTCACATAGGTTGTTTAATATCTAACCATAATCATTATCTGCAGATAGATTTGGGCAGCAACATGCCACAATTCCGGTGCCAATCAGAATTAGTTCTTTTGGAGTTTGTTTGTAATGTTGGTAAGCAAATGTCATGTTTTTTCAGTAATACCAATCAAAAAGCTGCCCTTGTTTTTGACAAAAAAATCCAACATATACACTCTGGTAGTGTAGTAAAAAAGTGTTCCAAAAAGCGAAGCAACAAAACTATGGATATCACTTAAATCATTCAATTCCAAATACTTGTGTGATAAATACTCTACAACAAATCATCTGAATATATATACACCAGATGGCTAAATCATATTGGAGGTGCAAGATGAAGTAAAAACACATCCCTTTTCCAAATTTCATTGTTATAGACTTAAAACATACTTTTGATTTCGTTTTGACAATGAAATTACTAACAAGAAGCTTTTTAAGAAACTCAATCAATTTAGCAAATTAATGATACAACAATAGCTAATATAGAACCAAATCACTAAGAATACTTATACAAGGTACTTATATAGCACCTAACCAACTTATAAACCAACAAGGAATACTAGCACCTAATCAAGCTAATACATATAGAACAAAGAATTGTTGTTACTGTTACTTGAGATCTTAGTGTAGTAGGACAAGCATGAGGTGTTCATGTTTGAACTTATGATGGTTTTATGTGATTTCATTGCTAAGGAAAGAAAAAAGTGATATATATCTAAGAGTTGTCAAACACTTATCGTGACCATTTGGACAAGGGCAAATAAGGTAGGAAAGGACCAAACTTCAAACAAACATAACTTGGATTAGGAGTGAAGTCTCGTTCCCATAACTAGTAGACGAAAAGGTCTCAACGATTCGGAGCATGTGGCATACTTCTTATGGTAGTTTGGCCTATCTATGACACATGTATTCCATCATTAAGGACCTCAATTTGAGCAATCGAGAATTTTTTTTATCAATTTGAGGCAACTTTCCATCATTTCCTTTTTTAGCAAAAAATGCGTAAATCAATGATTAGCATGATTTACTAATCTATTTATAGCACTCAATTTATAATTCTAAAATCATCATCTCCTAGAAAAGAGGTTTAGTTACCCATCTACAAGATCTATCGCCTATTTAAACAGGTCGATCTCGAGAGAACGGTTCGACTCCATCAGGATTCGTCTCCAATCTAAAGTCAGGGTAGTGGTTGATTCGGTGTATTGGGTGTGGTGGAGGAAATGGAAGTGGATGACATCAGGGTTGAGGTTGGTGACATAAATACCTAAAGGGCATAGGTGCTTGGCTCACTTGATACAGTTAATTGGGCTTGGGATGGTATCAAATTTGAGTACATGAGGTTTAACGATATTGTTATTGTTGACTTTGATCAATCTGTATCGATTTACAAAAGTGGATGATTAATTTTCTCATGTTGAGGACGAAGAGGACAATGAACACGAAAAGCACATGCATTTTAGTCATGTATATATGTAATTCTTGTCTTTACATATATGTAACTCGTGTTACATATATAACTAATCATGTTACATATACCTTACTCTAGTTGTTACATATATGTTTTTTTCTTCATATTCTTAATTACCCATAGGTAAATATATAATATTTAGGTTGATGAATCTGGATTTCAAACACATGTATGATAAAACTACCTTGTAATTATATTATAAAAAATTATGAAATTGAATTCTTGATTCTTAAAAAATTCGAAATATATTCTCCATACGAGAGACATATAGCTAGAGTTGTTTAAGGAGTTTCTAACATCAAATAATTATAATCTTTCTGATAATTTCTTTAACTGTTTAACTAAACCTCTTTAACTTCAATATATTTATAACATCCCCTTTAAGGATATCAACCGTCCATCTATTTGATCAATGGTATTAATTAGTATATAGATCATGTATGTAGATGTACGTGTATGCATACATATACGTATACATCATGTATGTAGATCATGTCTGCATACATAAGGATATCAACATTCCTTTTAACTTTAATGATCCTACATATACATATACATATACGTATACATCATGTATGTAGATGTACGTGTATGCATACACGCACTCACATACACACATACATTTGACCGTTTTAGTACAAAGTGAGTTTTGACTAACAAACGTTGGATTGCGATGAGAATGGGCCACACATTGCTGATTCTACGGGTAATGGATATTTGTATATGTGTGTAACGACACAGCTTTAATAGCATAAGTGCATAGTTATATTGATATAACATCGCAAACATATGGTATAACAACAAAAAAATTCACAAAGTGCACTATACTTTTCTAAAAAGATGCCATTTTATATAAAAACACCTATAACAATATTATACTTATACTAATGGTAAGAAATTTTGATTTTATGATATATATAGTTTTTATTATAAAAATACTTCAGTGTGTAAAAATTATTTATGGTTGAATGAATTGATGGAACAAGTAGTTCACTAAAAAGGTTTAACACAAGAGGCATTTTCCCTCTTAATTAGTTGTTACTAATTTCCATATAGTCTTAACAAGTAAATTTGTTTGATTAAAGACCTGTTATTTTTAAGCAAAACTCACTTTATACTTGTATGTCTATGGTATACGAGTGAGTGTTGTATATATGTATGTTCATAGTTTCGTTTTCTTTTCCTTTTATTCTTTACAATTTTCTATTTATCCTTCTTTGTATAAACTTTTATTTTTGAATGACTTAAAAGAGTTGCAACATATTATTATTCAGGTTGTTACACATGTAAACTCGTGAGCTCGATGTTAAAGCTTCTCAACGTATCAAGGTTGAGAGATAAGTTGAACAAGAATATTTCGGGTTATATTCCACATTCCTCTATTTATTTTGAAGTGAATGTTAAACTTTACATCTTCAGTGTGGGCCCACCCTCCTTTTAATTTAATTGACATGGCATTAGATTCCCCAAATCCATCCCATCTTTTCTTTAAGCAAGTGCCATCCTACACAAGTATCCACCTTCATAGTGATTTGTTATGTCCTTGTCTAGTATGCTAATTATAAGGCAAACATATTGAATTAGTTGTCTTAGTAGCACCATGTTCCCCGGTAAAGATTTATTGTGAGTATAACTTAAATGGTTTTGGCTTGCAATTTGTGATTTTGCTTTAATCTTAAAGAACAGATTAGTACACTTTAAATTGGATTGTTATGATGAAATAGATTTTCAAATTGTTTGTGGTTACTTTATCTTGATTACTATCATCATATGTTTTCTAAAGAAAATATCTAGGTTTGACAACATATATCGATCATCAGTTACTTTTTTCAGTAATACTAGGTGAATTTTTCGAACATGTTGACTTTTACAACCATCCTCTCTCTTTGCATAATCACAAAGCATATCCGCATTATTTGTTTAGTTAGTCCATATGATGCTTATGGTTTTGCTAGTTTGCTTCTATGCATGAAAATTAAGGCGCATATCGGTCAAGCACAATATACCTTTGCAACCTTCTTTTCATTTACGTTGTGTGTCATTTTGGGTGTGTCCATCACAATGTAAAAAATATGATCAAATACTTCTTTTCAATGTACACAACATGAATCTTTTGAATGATTAACAACGTCTTCTGATATAGGAGCTCAGATTTTACTTAATTATGGGTTTTTTTCAAAAATCCTTTTGATTTTTATTCGATGCAAAGTTCCTCCCTATCTTGAAAGGTCTTATCAAGGGAATATTAACTTCAAATTAGCGACTTGAAAAGCCTTATCATGGGAATATTACTTCAAGTTAGTGACAAATCACCTAAGGAAATTCTATCGAAGCTTACCCACTAATGATCGACTGAAAAGCCTCAGCACAATTTTTTTCGGAAATCTTATCTTGAACAATACTAAGGAATTATTAGTGGTATCTACTAATGTATCACCTACGTTAGTAATTACCAATGGATAACATTATTTTTTGTTACCTTTTGTTTTCATGGATTTTGATTGTAATAATGGCGATACTAATTATTTAAATAATGAGTTACTACTAATGGTAACCAAATAAATGTGGAAGTTTTTAATTGCCAACTCACATTCCCTTTCACAGAGGATTGTGTCCTTTCAACCAAATTGTGATTGTTCCTAGGTCTTTAGTCCGTATAACATACAAATTTTTTCGTACACGTTACTAAAAACACATACTTGTTCTCTTTTGATTTTTTCAAGTAAACATTTTGAACGAACCATCAAAGTATATAATTGATCTTAAAGTAATTTTGTACAAGATCAAAAGGAGATGTCCATCGGTCCATGTCATATAGAATCTACAAGACTGATGAAAGCAATCAATGGAGTGAGAAGGAAACATACAGCTTGATCCCAAATGTAAATAATCAAGAAATTTGAAAAGTCAAATTGATAAAGTCAAACTGCAGATTAAGTGTGTCGACTGCTAGTTTCATCAGTTAAAAGGTAGTTATTTAACCATCATAGTAGGTGGGTATAAATACCCATGTTATATGACACTTGTATGTGTGAATTCAGTGTGTATGTCAAACTTTGTCCTTGTTTTCACCGAATCATCACTACATATTTTTGTGCATATATACTCATAATCAAATGTTCATCTCATGATCCTATTCTATAATCAATCCTGGGCGCAACCTCCCATACTTCTTTTTGAATTCCTTTTATTTATGTGAGTTATTTGTGAATATGGCAAGATATAAATTAGTATACTTTTTTACGTAACACACTGCTTGTTGTGTCCTGATCAACCTAAAGTAGTTCTAAGGAAAGTCACCTTCTCTTTTACCAATCATCTTTTTGTTGTTGGTGGTGTGCATTCGACATTCCATTCATTTATTTTGATGTCTCTTATGTCCCACACCTCATCTACCCCAACACAAACCGAAATGAGTTTCATTCAAATATCAATCGGGGACCAAGTGTATATGTAAGGATTGAAATCTTTAATTTTGCGGATATATATCTGTGATTTGGTTTACACCCGGAACTTTATGTTTATAGCTTTAAATCTATATGCAACGAATTGTGGCAGTCGAGTGGATTCCATATATAGTCTTTAATTTTTGTGACATGTATCAATCAAACTTTACTTATGGACGACTATATACTCTTCAGTCTTCCCCTTCCATTATCACACGCATAAGTTTGCAAAGTGTGTATCTATATCAGCCTTCCACCATCATGCCTAGGGCCTTCATGCTCTCAACACACGGCCACACACAGGGAGCATCATGATTGGATCTTCCATTAACAGGTGACATGTGTACCCTTTGTTTGTCGTCGAGTCTGGCAGTTTTTATTATTTCACTGATTTATTTGCTGATAGATTCAGATGCCACAGAAATAGTTCTTTTGCAGCAACTCTGTCATTTTAATTGCATGTCATATCTGTCAAAAGAAAGTTCTCCTTTCCTGATTGATGCTTGAATAAATACCCTTCATGTTCATAAAATGATTCGCGTAACTAAATTATAAGTTTACTTAAAAGAGTTTATATATGCGGCTATATGGAAAGTTAGGGGCCGGTGATTTAAAACAAAACAGCTTATGAAGTTCCATTGAAGCATGTTTGCTACAAATAATTTAAACAAACTAATAATAAGTAATGCTTTAAACAGAACCCTGGATGAATGAATATATAGCATTGTGGAAAATGATTCCAAATATTGTATACATGGCGCGACAAAATAAAGCCTTTGATAATTCTGCAAATTGATGGCATAATATTATGCGTGATCTTCGTCCACAGTAAACTGATCAGTTAGTTTAAAGTTAAAAATTTTCACTGTCCACCGGTATATTTTGCACACATATTGGGTTATATTCAATGATTATATAATAGGTTAATATTTTTGAAGTTTACAACTTTAGTTTGGAAGCACACTTCTGGCAGATTAGTTAATGAATTGAATTTTGCTTTAGATTCCCATCAACCTTTGTGCAACTGTACAAGTGCCATCCTACACAGGCCTCCACCTTCCTAACGATTTGTTGCGTCCTTATCTAGTATGCTACGATTTGAAGAAACATATTAGTTGTGAAAGAAGCATCATGTTCTCCACTAACATTCTATTAAGATCATAATCTTGATCAATAGTTATAGCTTTCAGTTTGTGTTTTGAATAGATATTCGGAATATTTGATTTGAGAAATACACATGGAATTGATCCTTTTGATTTACACATGACAAAAGAAAGGAGTATCACCAACAGACAAATTCGTCACGTCGGCAATCTGTTGTGACCTTCCCTTGAGAAAATAGCTTGGGTAATCTCTTTTATGACAGTTTACATACTAAATTTTCCGTGGGATCTATTAGACAAAATTTGTTAACCAAGAACCAATCCGGATCTTATTAAATTTTGTCAAACGGAACACTGACAATTCAGTAAATTCTTTACGATCAACAACACCGAACAAGCACCGCGAACAAGCACCGCGAACAAGAACGGAAGTAAAATTCAAACCTTTTGTTTTCCGCTAACTGTAACCGGAACACAATGAAATCTGGAATTTCTAATGCTTGTATTCTGGTAGAAGAAGCAACTCACTTGAATTTGTTGAATGATCTTGCGTAAATCCAAATCTCGCACCGAAACTGTAAAGTAACGAAATTGATTTCTTCGACTTGATTAATCTCAGAAACGTGATTAAACACTATCAGATTAAACCATTTGATCGTACTTATCAAACGTTTAATCGGATTAAAACTGAGATTTTTGGTTTAGAGAATGAAATTGGTTGTCTTGTTTTTTCGAGAGGAAAAAGAAACCGTACGTATTGTTGCCTTGTATATAAATTTTGATCTGATGACTTTATCACATATGTGTGGATGAATTCATATCCACGTTGCCATCATCCACATCCACAAAATTGGCTTTATTATTTAATTATTCATTTAAATAATGACACACACACACACACACACACACATATATATATATATATATATGTATATTTGAGACCAGTTAACAATTAGTCTCCATACATAACTCAATAATAAATAAATAAGCCCAATCTTTTATTTCATATATATATAATTAATTATATTAGTGTAAAACGAGCCCGCACTCCTACGTCACCTAACTCGTTTAATCACTAATTTAATTAATCTGATCAACAAGTTAACTCAATAACACTAAAATTGTTGATAACACTAAAATTACCAACATTCCTCCCCCATTTTAGTGATATCCATGATTAACTTAAATATCTCTCTCAAAACACAAACTTATGCATAAATGAAAATGTCCTGCAGATTGAATTTTCATCTTAGTACATCACATTCAAATATTAGAATATCAGGGTGTCACTATGGATTGAACCCTTGCTATCCATATAAATAACTGAAGTGAGTATACACATAAATTTACAAATTCAAATTCTCACTTGACACAATATTTTACTAGCCTATGTCATAATCCTTCAAAGAATACATCGAAGCCAGGTCCAAGCTTCTTGAAGCGGCTAAACTTCATATTCTTATAGGTAGTTCTTTAAATCTTGCACCTGCAAATTCAATTTGTCAAAGAACTATTAAGAAGATATACTTCAACCTACTTTATCTTACAGTCCGAACACAAACCTTGGGATGACTTGTTGATGTGTTCCAATTTCTACATGACAAGCTTTCCACATTGAATTCAACATCTAACATTGTATTAGATGGGAATTGGGTGTCTTGACATAAGAAATTTTAAATGGACTTTAAACCCATCCCTATAGCTGATCTTTTCACGAGATCTCTCCCTAACCTTTTTGTTAGGTGATCAGCCAAATTAAATTCAGATCTTACAAATTCAACAGATATCAAACCATTCATGATTAATTCTCTAATCATGCTATGTCTAACACCCAAGTGTCTAGACTTCCCATTATACACTTGACTATATGCTTTAGCTAAAGTTACTGCACTATCACACCTGATAGAGATAGATGATATCGGTTTTGGCCATAATGGAATCTCAAATATCAGATTTCTTAGCCATTCAGCTTCTTTACCAGCTGCGGCTAAAGCGACAAATTCAGATTTCATAGTCGAATTAGTTATGCAAGTTTGTTTCTTTGATGCCCATGCAATAGCACCACCACCAAGTAGGAATACCCACCCACTTGTAGAGGAATGATCTTTCAAATTTGTTATCCAACTTGCATCTGAGTACCCTTCTATAACTAAAGAAAAACCAGAATAACATAAACCATGATTTATGGTTCCTTTCAAGTATTTGAACAACCTATTCACAGCTTGCCAATGATGTGTGCTAGGATTACTGGTAAATCTACTCAGTTTTCCTACGGCATATGCTATGTCAGGCCTTGTGCTTATCATAGCATACATCAAACATCCAATTGCTTTGGAATATTCTAACTGTGAAATAGAATCACCTTTATTAGGCATAAGCTTGATATTAGGATCTATAGGAGTACTCACAGGCGAACAATCAAAGTAATTGAATTTCTTCAATACCTTTTCAATGTAATGAGATTGAGTTATTGATATCTCATTGTTGCTTCGTTTTATCCGTATACCTAGGATAACTTCTGCCTCCCCCAGATCTTTCATATCAAAATTAGAAGACAGTAATTTCTTAGTCTTATCTACCTGATCTTGGTCAGTACCAAAGATCAACATATCATCAACATATAGGCAAATAATTACTCCTTTTCCAGAGGAATTGAATTTGCTGTATACATACTTATCTGCTTGGTTTAAGAGAAAACCATTAGATAAGATAACCTCATCAAATTTTTGATGCCATTGTTTGGGAGCTTGTTTTAGACCATACAGTGATTTAATTAGTTTACATACTTTATGTTCTTTTCCTGATAAAACAAAGCCCTCAGGTTGTTTCATGTATACTTTTTCATCTAGTTCACCATTCAGAAAGGCTGTTTTTACATCCATCTAATGAATTATAAGCTTATGAATTGAAGCTAAAGCAAGTAATAATCTTATAGTGGAAATTCTAGCAACTGGAGCATATGTATCAAAGAAATCAATTCCTTCCTTTTGTCTAAAACCTTGGATAACCAATCTGGCCTTAAACTTGTCTATGCTACCATCAACTTTCATTTTCCTTTTAAATATCCACTTACAACCTAGAGGTTTACATCCAGGTGGTAAGTCAGTCAATTTCCACGTATTATTATGCATGATAGAATCCATCTCATCTTGAATTGCCTTTTTCCAGAAAGCAACATCTCAAGATACCATTGCTTCATTATATGTCTTTGGATCCTCTTCGATATTAAAACAATATTGATATTGATAGCTGATATCACTCCTGGATCCTTGAACCAGGTAGAGATGAAAATAAGAACCAAAGGATTTAGCCTTTCTAGTTCTTGTACTTTTCCTTGGTTCAGAAGGACTAGATACACTGTCAGCATTTGACGATGCTTTAACCGAATCAACTGCTCTATTCTCAACGGGATCAAGAATCCTTGCTTGAGAATTTGTGATGTTGTCCTTAGGCTTAAGCATAGAAGTGAATCTATCTTCATCAAAGATAGCATCCCTTGATTCTATAACTGTGTTTACAGACACAAAGTTGTTGGGTTCTATAACATAGAATCTATAGGCTTTTGAGTTTTCAGCATATCCAATAAATATACAGTCTATTCCTTTCTCACCTAAGTTCTTTTGTTTAGGTTCAGTAAGGTGAACTACTGCTCTACAGCCCCAAACTTTTAAATAGTTTAAATTAGGAGGCTTCCTTTTCCATAACTCATAAGGAGTTATTTTATTTCTTTTGTTAGGAGTTCTATTTAATAAATAACAATCAGTTAGCATTGCTTCTCCCTAGAATCCATCACTCAGACCAGAGTATGACAGTAAGGAATTAACCATTTCTTTTAATGTTCTATTTTTCCTTTCAGTAATACCATTCTGTTGTGGTGTATAAGGGGCTGTTGTTTGATGTATTATTCCAGTGGACTGGAAAAACACTGGATCATAATACTCCCCTCCCCGGTCAGTTCGAAGGGTTTTAATTAGATTACCATGAAACAATTCAACTTCTTGTTTATAGACTTTAAATTTATCAAGTGCTTTATCTTTAGTATTAACAAGATATACATAACAATATCGAGTTGCATCATCTATGTAAGTGACTACATACTTTTATTACCAAGAGAAGGTGTGCTATGAAAGTCACATAAATCAGAATGAATAAGTTCTAACACCTTAGATTCCCTCTTAATATCCTTAAATGGTTTTCTAGTAATCTTGGTTAATTTACAAGTGTGGCAATTGTTATCATGCATGTCAAAAGCAGGTATCAGACTCATTTTTGACATATCTTTCATTCTAAAGAAATTAACATGACCTAGTCTAGCATGCCATAATTTAGAAATATAATCTACTTTACTAGATGAAGAGGAAACAACACATGCTGATTCATTAGCAAATGGAACATGAATATTAAGTTTAAACATGCCATTGGATAAATACCCAAATCCAACAAAGGTTCCATGTTTAGATAAGATAAACTTATCTGACTCGATGACCTGTTTATAACCATAACTGTTCAACATAATTCCAGACAAGAGATTCTTTCGATTCCCTGGTACATACAATACATTATACAGTATTAATTGTTTTCCAGAAGTAAATACAAGTTTGAGATTTCCAATTCCTTTGATAGGCTCAGTTGCCACGTTTCCCATTCTCAAAACAGATCCATCTTCAACTGTTTTAAGATCCTCGATCCACCTTAGATCCTTACACACGTGACTTGTAGCACCTGAGTCTACCCACCACGCAGTTTCATCATCCTGCACATAGAATGATTCAGAAATCAAGGAAACATAATTCTTAATAGAATTAAAAACTAAGACAGGACACAAACCTGGTTTCCCATTTGGGTCTTTTGACCCGCTAGGACCGGCTATATTAGCCTTACTTCCACCTGACATTTTCACCCGACAGTCTTTCTTGAAATGTCCCGGTTTTCCACATCTCCAACAGGCAGGTTTTGCCTTCTTATTAGGATGTTTGTTATCACTGCTAAACTTGCGTTTATTACCCGTTGACTTGTTGAACCTTTTGAATTTCCCATCATCTTCAACATTATTAACCGAGGACGATGCTGGGTTTTTGCCCTTGGTTTTATCCAATTCTTGAGCCCGAAGTGATTCTTTAATACGGATATGACTACCCAATTGAACCAAAGTCAAGTCCTCCTTTTGATGTTTTAGAGTATGTTTAAAATCCTTCCACAAAGGTGGAAACTTGTCGATTATGCTCGACACAGAAATTGACTCATCCATATACATATCATGTTGTGCATATTGACCCAAGATATGAAGCAGTTCATTATATTGTTCCATTACTGGCCTAGAATCTGTCATTTTGTAATTATTGAAATTACTTACTAGGAATTTCTTGCTTGATGCATCCTCAGCCATGTATTTTGCTTCAAGAGAATCCAAGAGATCTTTGGCAGATTCCGCATTTTGATACACATCAAAGAGTGAGTCAGTCATACCATTAAGTATGTGACCTCTACAGATATAATCATCATTTTCCCACTTGAGTCTCCTTCTCTGTTGATCTAAGGTTTCATCTTCCACTACGTCTGGCATTGGCGTAGAAAGTACATACGCAACCTTCAATGTTGTCAACAAGAAATGCATCTTCTTTTTCCATCGTCTAAAGTCTTGACCCTCAAAACTTTCCAATTTTGCAAACTTACTAGACATATCCCGAACCGATTCCCCGCTTGCCATTCGAATCAAATTGAATTTGAAGTGATCCAGATTTGAATTTAAATAAAACATAGAAGATTAAATCTATTTCCAACAATTGAAATCTCTTTCGTAGATCCAAGATTAATTAATTAAAATCCCACTGGCCTTGAATTGTTGATATCCTTTGATTATAATTCCACAACCGCACAACACTAGATTCAAGTGTCCACACTAATATTTCTTAACGGTATATTCAAGTTTCGGTCGAAGAAATCCACAAATGGTTTAATCTTTATTAGACAAAATTTGTTAACCAAGAACCAATCCGGATCTTATTAAATTTTGTCAAACAGAACATTGACAATTCAGTAAATTCTTTACGATCAACAACACCGAACAAGCACCGCGAACAAGAACGGAAGTAAAATTCAAACCTTTTGTTTTCCGCTAACTGTAACCGGAACACAATGAAATCTGGAATTTCTAATGCTTGTATTCTGGTAGAAGAAGCAACTCACTTGAATTTGTTGAATGATCTTGCGTAAATCCAAATCTCGCACCGAAACTGTAAAGTAACGAAATTGATTTCTTCGACTTGATTAATCTTAGAAACGTGATTGAACACTATCAGATTAAACCGTTTGATCGTACTTATCAAACGTTTAATCGGATTAAAACTGAGATTTTTGGTTTAGAGAATGAAATTGGTTGTCTTGTTTTTTCGAGAGGAAAAAGAAACCGTACGTATTGTTGCCTTGTATATAAATTTTGATCTGATGACTTTATCACATATGTGTGGATGAATTCATATCCACATTGCCATCATCCACATCCACAAAATTGGCTTTATTATTTAATTATTCATTTAAATAATGACACACACACACACACACACACACACACATATATATATATGTGTATATTTGAGACCAATTAACAATTAGTCTCCATACATAACTCAATAATAAATAAATAAGCCCAATCTTTTATTTCATATATATATAATTAATTATATTAGTGTAAAACGAGCCCGCACTCCTACGTCACCTAACTCGTTTAATCACTAATTTAATTAATCAGATCAACAAGTTAACCCAATAACATTAAAATTGTTGATAACACTAAAATTACCAACAGGATCAAGGACCACATTGCTGACCTATCAACAACATCTTTTAGAAAGTCGTCCAAAGTGGTCCTTTCAAAGGATCACCTACGTATCTTGTAGCGAGGATTTATCAACAGGCTGTTTATCAACATCAGGTCATAACAAGTCATTTTGGTCTTTCTCATTAATGTTTGTGATTCCATTGGACCATTGGCCTTAGTGAGTTGTTTATGTTACACAAATCTACAATAGACTAACACATGCATTATTGGTTTTAGAACATATGCTTATGATAAGTAGTCTATAATTTGGCCTTATAACGTTTAGTGCTTTGTTTAGGTTACACAAAGCCTCAAATAGGTCATATATAACAATTAACAAATGATCTAATCTTTTATTTCCACGCCTTACTAATAAGTTACATTACATTTCTATATATGTACATCTTCGTCAAATAATTATCCTTCAATCTTAAAATCCAATATATAGCTATGATCAGGCTGTGTTTGTCCATTAATATTGATACTGTATGTGACCTAAGTCGTGAGTAGGTTCATCCAACACTAAGTTTGCCCATATGTTTATAAAACAACGATACCATATATTTCAATAGAATATTATAAGAGGTTATAAACACCTAAATACAACTTAATCTAGCAAACTCATTGACCCAATTCCTTGCTACAATTTTTCGTTAACTTTATACATTAGAATTGACCCATCAGCATCTATAAAATAGTCCAAAATGATCTGTTTTCCATAATTGGTTATGAAGTAAAAAGGAAAATAATGTGTTTAATTAGCTGTTTACATGAACAATTAAAAAAAGGAGGAGGAAAATAAGGGGTGCTTGAGTCACATTGATGAGTCATTCTTGCACATATGATGTGACTAATAATTAGCTAGGCCGTTAAAGTACCTCTATATATGATTAACTTATGCCATTCAGAAGCAACATTCCTCATAAAATTTCTCATCTAAAATTCTCTTTTATTATTATTTCACCTTCATGGCTGCACCAAATAATATTAATATTCCAATTCCTGAAAACAAATCTACAGATGAAAGTTTTGACTACTCACAAAGGGGACAATGGCTTCGTGCCGCTGTCCTAGGAGCCAACGATGGTTTAGTTTCGGTCGCGTCACTGATGATGGGTATTGGAGCGGTTAGACATGATGTGAAACCCATGGTTCTTACAGGGTTTGCTGGTCTAGTTGCTGGTGCGTGTAGTATGGCAATTGGAGAATTTGTGTCAGTATCCTCTCAGCTCGATGTAGAGGTATCTCACATGAAACGAAATGGAGCAATTAATGAAGAAAGCGAGGGTGAAAAGCTGCCAAACCCAATGCAGGCGGCTGCAGCATCAGCGATTGCGTTTACATTTGGCGCAATGGTGCCTTTACTTGCGGCTTCTTTCATTGTGAACCATGAGGTGAGACTGACTGTGGTGGTGGCTGCGGTCACTATTGCACTAGTGGTTTTCGGATGGATTGGGGCTTTTCTTGGGAGGACTCCTGTGGTGAAGTCTTGTTTTAGAGTTCTAGTTGGAGGGTGGATGGCTATGGCCATTACCTTCGGGCTGACGAGATTGATCGGCTCTAGCAAACTATGACTACGTGTGATGCATGATTGTTTCTTTTGCATCTTCTTTGTTTGAGATGCAATTCTTCTCTTTTCTAGATATGAACGTTGGCTTTATATCTATCTATAATACCAATGTTCATATCGTCTAATGAAAAGAACGCTTTAGTGAATAATTTTCACGACATGTAATATGTCCTTAAATTTCTCATGTAATTTTAGTAATACTTAATTAGAAATAAATCCATTAAAATGCATTATCTAAGAAAATCTGTTATAAATTTGTATTTAAATCAAAGAAATCCAAGACTCAAATTCTTATCAAACTGAAGTAGTAAAAAACATAAGCCAAATTTTATGAGTGTTCTTCGTTATTTGAGTAGAAATGGGGTTTCAATAGTAAATCTGATACTAGACCGTTTTGTTTATACTAGCTTAAAAATATTATAATTGATGTTTAGAGCATGCTAAAACTATTTGATTTTAATATTTAACAAACTGTTATGCATATACTTACAATTGAGGAATTAAATCCTTACACTACTAGAAAATAAGCCTAATGCAACATTTTAAAAGTAACTTTTTAATAAGTTGCATTTAACTCTAATAAAACATTATTTGTATAGTTTGTGTAGTTTTCATATTTAGCCCATTTATTTAGCCCATTGTATTCTCTGTACAAAGATTGCATATCATTGTGAATAACACATCAGAGGTTTTACATTCTCTTACATCTTGTTTATTTTGGCATCAGAACATGGCGATGCTTAAATAGGCATCACATAAAGTTTTCGATCAATATATACAAACTAGTTATTAATTTGTACATGAGAATTAAGAAGCTAGAACTAGCAATTAAACAATTTTAAATTGTGGGTATTGATCTTACAAAAGGAGATTGAGTGGAAAACCGGAGAAATTGTCATATGATGCAAAACTGAAATGGTATTAATGCAACGAAACTAACGAGATCACCCACCATGGCATTGATTTTATTGGGTTTCAGTTCAAAAAAAAGAAAACACATAAAATTTGGTTCCATAGAAGCATCGAACCCTTGACCTCCAACTAAAAAAAAAGTGTTTTCCACTCTACTATTAGAACTTTATTTTAATATTTTCGCAGTCAAGTTTAAAATTTTTGTTAGGGTCACTTAAAAGAATCTAATTTAATAATTCAATTCAAACATTTATCACAAAAGTAATCAACTACCAACAGCCTAAATTAACGACCAACTAAACGATCTTGATTTTCCCATGAATGACCAGCAACGTGTTCTTCATCTTGTCAAGGGCCTACCCAAGGAGTATGACATCATCTCTTCTATTTTAAACAATCCGTTACCCACCTGGGAGGATGCCATCTAGCAACTAAACTCAGCCGGTCGAATTAAGACTCGAGATGTTGTCACCCACACCCCTGCCATAGCCGCTGCTATACCCCCATCCAAACCATCCCCACCATCTGCCTCCTGTCCCACTGTCGACACCCAACATCCCTACCATCCTACCGGCCCACCTCACCACTCGGCCCAATACCCTCCCACCACCCACTCCAACCGAGGCCCAAACAACAACCGACCCAATAACCGAAACAACTCCCGCCATAACCCCAACCGAAACAACAACAGACAATCCTCAGCCCCACCTCAAAACTACTATAACCGATCCTACAGCCAACAACCTTCCTACCCTTCCAACAATAACCAACCACCTTTTTACCCTCCTTTTTAGGCTCCCCAATATTGGACACCCCCACCTTGCCCTTACCCAACCCAAGCCTGGTCCCCACCGTACTATCCTACAGCTCCACCCAACCACCAACAACATCGTGGCAACCAACGGTCGGCTCAAGCCAACCTTGCTGAGGTAGATCCTCTAGAACCCACACAGCTTGCTAATGAGGTTCATGCTCTTTCTGTGGACTCAGGCGACGATGACTCGCAATGGAACTTTGACACAAGTGCATCTTCTCATGTCTCTTTATCACAAAATAACATTGACTTGTTTTCTACGCGTGCACCAATAGCGTCAATAATTGTTGGTAATGGTAATAAACTTCCAGTTTTGGGCTCGGGTCATTCCACCCTTAATTTTACCTCAAAACCTTTATACCTTAAAAACATCCTTTTCAACCCCAATATAGTCAAAAACCTTATATCTGTTCGCCAATTCAATAATGACAATTGGACCTCCATTGAATTTGACCCTTATGGCTTTTCTGTGAAGGATTTCAAGGATGGCACGATCCTGAGTCGCCACAACAGTACGAGTGACTTGTACCCGCTCACACCAAATGCTTCCGCCACTGCTTGCTTTGCTTCAACCCAAGACTTGTCCCATTGGCACCACCGCCTTGGTCACCCAGGGCAACCCATTATGGATTATCATTATTTAAACAATTTTATTTCTTGTAATAAGCAAAGGGCTTCCTCCCTTTGCCATGCTTGTCAGTTGTCCAAGCATAAACGTTTACCATTTTCTGATTCTGTTAATCAAACTTTATGTCCTTTTCTTTATTGCATTGTGATTTGTGGACTTCTCCTGTTTTAAGCCATGCTAATTATAAATATTATCTGATTATAATTGATGACTTTACCCAATATACGTGGGTTTACCCGTTTCGTTTTAAATTCGAAACATACTCCAAAATCACCCACTTTCACCAGTTTGTTTCTACCCAGTTTCGTCTACCCATTCAAGCCATCCAATGTGACATGGGCGGCGAATTTGATAACACAAATTTACATAACTTCACTTCTCATAATGGCATCCAACTCCGGTTTTCATGTCCCCACACCTCTCAACAAAATGGCAAAGCGGAACGCATGATTCGTCGCTTGAACGAAATCATGTTCACCCTTCTCACCCACGCGTCTCTACCTTCATCCTTTTAGGTCGATGCACTCCACACTGCTTCCTATCTTCATAACATTTTACCCACCAAACTCCACCAAAATCGCACACCACTTTCTCTTTTATACCAACGGGAACCCGCCTACGGTCATCTCCGGGTGTTTGGGAGCTTATGCTACCCTAACACCTCTGCCACCCGCCCGCATAAACTCACCCACCGTGCCACCCCGTGCCTTTTTCTTGGATACCCGACAAACTACCGTGGGTACCGGTGTCTTGACCTTACCTCCGGTAAAACCATCTTTTCCCGTCACGTAACTTTTGACGAGGCAATCTTCCCTCATGCCAACCCATCCACACCACCACCAGACCACTCTTTTCTCGACCCTAACCCCTTGCTGTACCAACCCACTCAATTCGCATCTCCACCTACGGCCCCATCTCCCTCGGCCCAACCTCCACAGTTGTCTCTACCTTCTCCACAGCTACCGGCCCAACATCCTTCTATTCCAGCCCACTCCGAGCCACCTCCACCACCCGGCCCACCAGCGCCTACTCACCCGGCACCTATACCACCAATCCACCAGATGCAAACTCGGTCCTGATCCGGCATCTTCAAACCCAAAATTCCCTTCTCCCTTCATACTCAAACCACTAAAACCCCATCCCCCCTCCCGAAATCTCACCTAGCCGCCTTAACCGACCCAAACTGGAAAATTGCCATGGCTGACGAATATGAAGCTCTATTGGCTAATCACACATGGGAGCTTGTCCCCCGCCCACCAGACGCACCTGTCATACGATGCATGTGGCTTTTCAAGCACAAGTTCCACTCAGACGGTTCTCTCGAGTGTCACAAGGCTCGTTTGGTTGTCAATGGAAAAAGTCAAACCGTGGGAATTGACTGTGACGAGACCTTTAGCCCCGTGGTTAAACCCACCACTATACGCACAGTCCTTAGCCTTGCCATCTCACACGGATGGTCCATGTACCAACTTGATGTTAAAAATGCATTTCTCCATGGCAACCTCAACGAAACTGTCTACATGTTTCAACCGCCGGGTTTCACATGCGACAAATACCCAAAACATGTGTGTAAACTAAATAAATCTTTATATGGTCTGAAGCAGGCTCCCAGGGCCTGGTATCAAAGTTTTGCAGGGTACTTACTTAAGTGCGGTTTCAAGAGCAGTTTATGCGATACATCATTGTTTATTTATCACCACGGCAATCATATGGCCTATCTTCTGTTATACGTGGATGACATTATTTTGACTGCTTCCACTGACACTCTTCTATAACAAATTATTCAATCCCTCACTGCTGAATTTAAAATGACTGATTTGGGATCCTTGCACCACTTTTTGGGTATTGCTGTAACAAAACAAGCCAACGGGGTTCTTCTATCTCAATCCACATATGCTGCCGACATTTTGTCCAAAGCAAAGATGTCCAATTGCAAGCCCACCAGCACCCCGGTCGAATCGGGTTCCAAGCTCAGTGCCGATAGCGGCTCAATTTTCAAGGATGGCTCCTTATACCATAGCTTAGCTGGCGCGCTCCAGTAACTAACTATCACAAGGCCGGACATTGCCTATACGGTTCAACAAGTCTGTCTCTTCATGCATGCTCCACGAGAACCACATTTTCAGTTCTTGAAGAGAATTCTCAGGTACATTCAGGGGACTCTTCATCAAGGATTACTGCTGTCGCCTTCTTCCTCAACGACTCTCACCGCCTACTCTGACGCCGATTGGGGCGGGTGCCCTGACTCCAGACATTCCACTTCCGGTTACTGCGTTTATTTAGGCCCTAACTTAATCTCCTGGTCCTCAAAACGGCAATCTTCAATCTCCAAATCGAGTGCTGAGGCCGAATACCGAGCTGTAGCTAACACCGTTGCCGAACTCTCCTGGGTCCGTAATCTGCTCGAATTACAGGTGCCTGTTCGTCATGCCTCCATTATATACTGCGACAACATCTCGGCCGTTTATCTTGCTAAAAATCCAGTTAATCATCAACGCACCAAGCACATCGAACTGGATATACACTTCGTACACGAGAAAGTTCGCCTCGGCACCATCAAAGTTCTCCACGTCCCTGCCGATTATCAATATGCGGAAATCTTCACCAAAGGTCTCCCAAAACATTTGTTCAGCGATTTCGCTTCAGCTTATGCCTTCGTTCTCCTACGGCTCAAACTGCGGGGGCGTGTTAGCCGATAATTATGCCAACCCATCAACATAATTAGCGGCCCA
Organism: Flaveria linearis; assembly: GCA_024085815.1. Lineage (NCBI taxonomy): Eukaryota > Viridiplantae > Streptophyta > Magnoliopsida > Asterales > Asteraceae > Flaveria > Flaveria linearis. Next base: position 24,939,504 of record CM044010.1, read on the forward strand.
TCTATTTGTATAGTTTGTGTAGTTTCCATATTTAGTGTCACATCCCGGCGGAAGCGTGAAAAGCGGTTTGGGTGTGACTTGCTTTATCAGAGTACATTAATTATAGCGGAACAAATATTAAATACAGATGCTTAAAATAAGAAAGTAGGACATGCATTTATTCATAATATTTGTGATTACATCTTATACATAAATTCCAAAATTAGATATAATCTTTTTACTACATCATTAAACTACTGCATGTCTTCAGATACGGTGGAAGTGTGCATCAACATACACACTACCATCAACAATGTTGACAGTTAACGTGACACAAACCCTTCCTACCACTTCTCCCCAACCATTGTGCACTTCAAAGCTAATGTCAAAAGTGTTACTCATTGTTTCCTGAAAAAGTACACTAAACCAGTCAACAAAAATATTGGTGAGAACATAGGTTTAATCCAGACAAATATTTTGTTGATGTATTAATTACAACCAAACCTGCTCACAACATAATCATACTGTCATGAAATAATTCACAAAATCAGATAATATTACATCCTAACCCCCATTCGGTTAGATGCAGGAAAATAGTAGCAACCCTCATCCGGTTGGTACAAATATTCTCCTAAGTAGCGCTACTAACATTATCGGACGGGTTCCTCATTCGAACTAATGGTTGTATCGCAAATGACAGTAAGCAACAAAAATATTTTCAAAAATAATACATCAACCCAAACAGTATACTTTTCCCCCAAAACTTTATTGAATACCAAACGGTTGAAAATGGGGCTATGAACTCACCGTGTCTTTTCACTTGAACCTAACAAAACAGTTCATAGTGTCAGACAATATTTTCTTTAGAATTTTTAGAATCTCAAATGAAAGTATCTTTTGAAGTTCTACCAATAATGTTACCACAAAAATTTTCCACAATTTATTTATACATAATTAATCCAAATTCCGTATAAATTATCAAAAACACCTACTGCTGTCCAAAAATCATCAAAAATTTATAGAACCTTATCCCAAAATTCAGTAACATCTCATAATTTTTAAATCATCCAAATCCAAACAAATTATTTTCTATAAACTTTATAATATTCTCATAATTGGTTAAAAATAGCTTCTCTCCTTCATAAATTCCCAAAATTTTACAGAAGACTTCTTACACAAAACGAAACATCATATAATTATGTCAAAGTCTAAATAAAAACATACCAGTTTTTGTAATTTTTAAAATAATTGAAATATTTAGTAAAAATACTTATACTACTCCAAAAATTATGAAAATTATATATTCAATATATATAATTTAATATTAAATCTATGATTTTATCAGAATTTATTATTTACTTTAAGTATTTATTCTGATTTATTTACTACAAAACATATAAAAATTCATATCTTAATTATATTTGGGAATAAAATTCTGAACTAATTCCAGAGGATTTTATACCTCAAAAGGATCATCCTGTGAATTTATCAGAATTTTCCCACAATTATTTCTATTTTTGATATTTTTTCTATTTTTCATTTATAAAATAATTTATATAAATTATTTCTTTATCAACACTTTGTCAAAACTTTCAGTTCAATATTTCAGTATAAAAATGAGAATTTCTCAATGTTTATTCCCACAATTGCAGTTACTTAATATTTATTTAATTTTTCTTAAATATTTACAAGGTTTAATCCTTACAAATTTTAAATATATCTTTTTATCATAAGTTTCTGAGTTCTTGCAGACCTCTACTTGTGATTAATGAACTAAAATATTTTCAAGGTTAGTTTTGGGTGTTTGAACACCAAAACTAATATATATGTGTGTGTTTTTGTATCATATATGTAACATGAAGTTTAAAATATTTGTAACCTTTATGGTTGAGGATCTTGATGATGTTCTTGTTTCTTGAACTTGAAAGAAAAGCCGTGACTGGTGATGATGGTGTGGGTATATGGTTTTGGGTGATGGTGGTGTCGTGTGATGGTTGTTACGGTTGATGGTGATGGTGTGGTAGGATTGTTGGTTTGTTATGAGAAAACCGAGAGAAGAGAGACCATAGATGATGATATGCAGTTGCTAGAAGATACCGAGAGGCAGTGGAAGAAGGTTGGCGGTTCTTGAGCATGCTTGGCCGAGAGTGTTGTATGGTATGTGGTTTGAGTTGTGTTGAATTGATTTTCGATTGAAGGCTACAAATAACCGGGACTTGGTGGTGGTTTAATGGAACTATAATATGAAAGCAAAGTTGCTTAGTCAAGAGGAAGGTGTAGCTGGCAACTTTAGGAACATTCATGGTGTGAATGTGAGGTGGCTTATGGTGGACTTCTTTAGGTGATGTGGTGGCAAGTTGGTGGTGTGTGAAAGCAAGGAAATCCAAGGCATAGGTGGCGGTTTGAGTAAGGTGGCCGAGAGATTGCTTCAAAGTTTGTCACCTCTATTTTGTCATCATGCTTCATTAATGTGTCGACTCTAAGAAGTTTAGCAAGCTATCTATGTTGTTGGGTTCAATGAACCGAGGCTTACAGGGTAGATGTGGGTATATGTGGCGGTTTGGAGAGTGTGAAAACAAGAAAAGAAAACCAAGGGCATTGTTGTGGTGTAGTGGTTTTCGGGTAGTGGTATAAGGTGGTGGTTTTCGAGGTAGAGTGGTTTAGAAGGTGTTTAACCGAGGGTGTAAGGAAAGTGATTTAGTTTTAGTGTTTAGTTAAGGTTTTATGAACTTGATTATATTGGTTTCGGTTTCATTAAGATGTATATACATATATATAACAAACACCCGTATACATACTTTACAAAACATGTACACTTGATGTTCTTTAATGTGCATATATATATGTGTGTGTTTATAATATAGTCATGTCCAATAGAGTACGTATATGTACATATAATAAATAAATTATATATATATACACCTATTAATCGTACACATATATATAAGCATTCCAAAGAATTTTCCATGTATTTAAACATGCATACGTAAAAGTTTGTATTTATACACACGTAGGTGTGAATTTTGGGTATATTTACGTACATGCATACGTAAATTACCACTATATAAACATGCATGCAAACATGCACATGTATATCCATAATGTATACATACTAAACAATACATTAATCGTGATCGTAACTTAATATATTAAAAATTTTCGACGTAATATAATAAAATAATTTTTAGGGTTGTCACATTCTCCCCCCGTTAAAAGAATTTCGTCCCGAAATTCAGTAGAGAACTTAAGTAATTATTACCTCTGTACAGGTGGGGATACTTCTTCTTGAATTCATCTTCCCTTTCCCAGGTGTATTCTGGTCCTCTTTTTGCATTCCATTTAATTTTCACTATGGGAATTTTACTTATTCTTAACTTCTTTATTTCTTTTCCCACAATGGCTATTGGTTCTTTCACAAAATGCAGTTTCTTATCTACCTGTATTTCTTGAATTGGTATTTCTAGGGTTTTATTGGTTAGGCATTTCTTAAGATTGGACACATGAAAAGTATTGTGTACTTCACTTAATTCCTGTGGTAGTTTTAACTTATATGCCACAGGGCCAATTCTATCAATTATCTTAAATGGACCAATGTACCTAGGGTTCAGCTTACTAGATTTTCCAAATCGAAAGATACCTTTAGAGGGTGAGATTTTCAGATAGACTCTGTCTCCAATTTGGAATTCCAATGGTTTTCTCCGTTTGTCTGCATAACTTTTCTGTCGATCACGAGCTGCTTTCAACCTGTTTTTGATCTCAATGATTTTATCTGTGGTTTTTGGATTAGTTCAAGACCTGTAAGTTGTCTATCACCTATTTCGTTCCAACATATAGGTGACCTATATTTTCTTCCATATAAAGCTTCAAATGGTGCTAACCCAATACTAGAATGATAACTGTTATTGTATGAAAATTCTATTAGAGGTAAGTGACTATCCCAATTTCCACCAAAGTCTATGGCACAAGCCCTTAGCATATCTTCTAAAGTTTGTATTGTTCTTTCACTTTGTGCATCAGTTTGTGGATGATATGCTGTACTTAAGTTTACTTGGGTCCCTAAGGCTTTTTGTAAAGTTTGCCAGAACCTAGAAGTAAATCTACTATCTCTATCTGATATTATGGATACAAGTATTCCATGTCTGGACACAATTTCTTTAATGTGGATTCTTGCTAATCTCTCAATCTTGTAATCTTCTCGGATAGGTAAGAAATAAGCTGACTTAGTTAGTCTATCTACTATAACCCAAATTGTGTCGTATCCATTTCTGGTCCTGGGTAACTTAGTTATGAAATCCATTGTAATTTGATCCCATATCTATTCAGGAATTTCTGGTTGTTGCAGACATCCTGAAGGTTTCTGATACTCAGCTTTTATTCTTGAGCAGACATCACACTGTTCCACAAATTCTCTAACTGATCTTTTCATACCTGGCCACCAGTATTGGCTTTTTAAGTCTTTATACATTTTATTATTTCCTGGACGCACAGAGTATCTTGACTTATGAGCTTCCTGCAGTATAGTTGTTCTAATTATGTTATTGTCGGGTATACAGATTCTTCCTTTGAATTTCAATATTCCATCTGCTTCTTCTTTCAAATCTTTCATTTGTCCTTCTAGTTTCAGCAGATCTTTTGTTGAGCTTCCTGTATCTGACTTAATAGATTTGAACGTAGTTCCATTTTCATTGCTCGTACCCGTAAAGGTTTTGTTCTTTCTTTTCTACTTAAAGCATCAGCAACTACATTTGCCTTTTCTGAGTGATACTTAATTTCACAGTCATAATCACTTAGTAACTCTACCCATCTTCTTTGCCTCATATTTAACATTTTCTGGTCAAAGATATGTTGCAAACTTTTGTGATCCGTATATATTGTACACTTAGTTCCATATAGATAATACCTCCAGATCTTTAGTGCAAATATTACAGCTCCTAGTTCTAAATCATGGGTGGTATAATTCTTTTCACTACCCCTAAGTTGTCTGGATGCATATGCGATCACCTTATCTTTTTGCATCAAAACACATCCAAAGCCTTGACGAGATGCATCACAGTATACTATGAAATTATCTGTTCCTTCTGGTAAAGCTAATACGGGGGCACTACATAATTTACTCTTGAGAAGTTTAAAGGCTTTATTTTGTTTTTCTCCCCATACATACTTTCTATCTTTTGAGTCAATTCTATCAACGGTTGAGCTATCCTTGAGAAGTTTTCTATAAATCTTCTGTAATATCCTGCTAAACCTAAGAATTGTCGTTTTTCAGTCAGGGTTTTTGGAATTTCCTATTTTTAACTGCCTATATCTTTGCTGGATCAACCTGAATCCCATTTTGGTTAACTACATGTCCTAGAAATTGTACCTCTCTTTTCCAAAGTTCACATTTTAAAAATTTGGCATATAATTGTTCTTTTTGTAACAGTTCTAGAGTTAATCTCAGGTGTTGTTCGTGGTCTTCCTTATTCTTAGAATAAATTAGAATGTCATCAATAAAGACTATAACAAATTTATCTAGGTAAGGTTTACACACCCTATTCATTAGATCCATAAATACTGCTGGAGCATTGGTTAACCCAAATGGCATTACAAGAAATTCATAATGATCATATCTAGTTCTAAATGCAGTCTTAGAAATGTCATCTTCTTGTACCCTTAATTGATGATATCCAGATCTTAAATCTATCTTCGAGAAATAACTAGATCCATGTAGTTGATCAAACAGATCATCAATTCTTGGGAGTGGATACCTATTCTTTATGGTAACCTTGTTAAATTCTCCATAATGAATACACATTCTAAAGGTTCCATCTTTCTTTTTGACAAATAGAACTGGTGCTCCCCAAGGTGATACACTAGGACGTATAAATCCTTTATCTAATAGTTCTTGTAACTGAGTCATGAGTTCTTTCATCTCAGTTGGTGCTAAACGATAATGTGCTTTGGCAATAGGGTCTGTTCCTGGTATCAATTCTATTTTAAATTCTACCTGGCGAGGAGGTGGTAATCCAGGTAGTTCCTCAGGAAAAATATCAGCATATTATTTACAACAGGAACACTTTCCAAATTTTCCTTATCAAATTCTGTATCAACTATATGAGCCAAGAAAGCTAAACAATTCTTGTTTAAGCATTTCTGTGCTTTTTCACAAGAAATCAGTTTCACAGTGTTGTTTGGTCTATTACCATATACACAAAGTGTTTTGTCTTCCTTAATCAAAGGAATCTTAATCATTTTCTTATCACAAATGATTTCAGCATGATTTGTACTCAACCAATTCATTCCCACTACGATATCAAATCCTCCTAACTTAATAGGTATCAGATTTATATCAAAACAGTATTCATCTAAATTCAAGATGCAATTAGGAATGATTTCATCAGCCTCAATTATGTTACCGTCAGCTAATTCTATCAGATATGTGTCACGTAATTTCTCAGATGTTAGACTAAGTAATGGTCTAAAAGTATGTGAAACAAAACTACGAGTTGCTCCTGTATCAAATAATACTTTAGCGTACTGGTTATTGATAAGGAATGTACCCGTAACTACTTCTGGTTCATGACGAGCTTCGTCAGCCTGTATCACAAATGCTCTTCCACGGGGATTGTTCTGGTTAGCTGGAGCCTTACCATTTCGTTGTGGACATTCATTCCGGAAATGATTTTCACTTCCACACTGAAAACAGACGGTTTTAGGGTTAGTAGGGTTTTTGCAGTCTCGAGAAATATGTCCCTTTCTTTTGCAGTTGTAGCACACCATTGTCATACAGTTCCCTGTATGATATCTTTGACAGATGTTACACTGTGATGGTTTTTCCACTTTCTTCCCTTAAGTTGTTCCCAAAAAGTTTCTTGGTGGAGGTCGGGTTACTCTTTTCCAGGAACTTTCTCCAAATCTTCTTCCAGGGTGGTTTCAGTCCATATCCTTTTCTCTCCTACCTGTTGATGACCTAATGATCCATTCCTGATCATTTCATCTGTCAGACTTCCTGACAAGATTACTGCTTCCTGGAAGGTTTTGGTTCTAGCAGATTTCATTAGTCCTCTTATTTGTGGCACTAATCCCTAAATATACCTTCCTATTCTTTTTGATTCCGGGGTTATCAGATGTGGTACTAATCTGGATAGTTCATTATACCTATCAATGTATTCCCGGGGTGCAGACCCTTTCATCTCTAGTGCTAAGAATTTAGCCTTTAGTTTTTCTATTTCATTATATGGGCAGTATTTTTCTATCACTAGATTTCTAAATTCTTCCCAACTCAGCTTATTCATAACATTTCTACCCCTAGTGTGTACCTCCATTTTCCACCAGGATTATGCTTCTCCTTTAAGGGAATGGGAAGCAAACAGTATCTTGAAGTTTTCAGCACAGTTCTGATTTCCAGGACTCCTTCTATGTCATCTAGCCATCTCAAAGCTTGTATTGCTCCACCTTTTCCATCAAATTCCCGAGGTCTACAGGACATGAAGGTTTTGTAGGAGCATCCCTTTGAAATTCTATTTAGAATCTCTTCTTCCTGTCTTTCTTCTATATTCATATTTTCAGGCCCTGCTGGTGGGTTTGAGGTAGTTCCAATATTCAGATTTTGTTGGAGTTGGGTAATTAAAGTAGGTAGGGTAGCTTCCAGTTGTTGGGCTACTATCTGAGATATCCTATCATTTTCAGTAGTATCAGGGTTCAAGGGTGTTTCTTACCCTAGTCTGGTCCTGGGTCATCCCACTCGTGCTGTTCTCCTGACAGGCTGAGTGTTTTTTTTGGCGGCATGATTCACTATAGTGAATTTCAATGTTAGTATTACAAATAAATATCTTAACACAAAAATTATTTAGCATAGATCAAATAAACATGTTAACACAAAAGTACATATAGCAGTTAAATTATTATTTCTTTTATTCTAAAAATTAGACTATAAACTTTCAGTTTCTGCTAAGCCATTTCCAGATCCTGATGAAAATACTTTTCTTGGGTGTCTTGAGCTTTTGATGTCCATCTGAATTTTCCAGATTCCCAGCTGTATTTTCTTAAGTTTCCTAAGAGTCTGTCGGGCTGTCTTCACCTTATCCAACTTTGGCTTAATAATTCTATCTTTATGTTTAGGAGAATCAAGAGGTTGTCTTTCTAAATCCTCAGATTGCTTAGCTTTAAGTCTGTGTCCACCTAGTATCTTTTTCCTAGGAGTTTTAATTGTATATCCTCCCACGTGTACTGGTGCACGTCTAACATAAAATTTTGTCTTATTCTCCATTTCTGTTGGGGAAACATCCATAGCCTGCTGAGGTTCCGGCTCAGGTGTTATTTCTTTAGGGCTGCTATGGTATGAACCTTCGGAAGGGTCGGTTTCATAGCTATAACTATCTGAATTCATACTGCACAATTTCTTAACAATATTTCACAAAAAGTTAGCCAAATAACTTATCAAAATTTTATTAGTAGCTTAATCATAAAATCATAGAATTTCACATAATTCATATAAAATCATAAAATAATATATTTGAGCTTATGGTTATAGTCTAGTTATTTTCTTAAAATAACTAATTCTCTATAACCAATGGCTCTGATACCAACCTGTCACATCCCGGCGGAAGCGTGAAAAGCGGTTTGGGTGTGACTTGCTTATCAGAGTACATTAATTATAGCGGAACAAATATTAAATACAGATGCTTAAAACAAGAAAGTAGGACATGCATTTATTCATAATATTCGTGATTACATCTTATACATAAATTCCAAATTAGATATAATCTTTTTACTACATCATTAAACTACTGCATGTCTTCAGATACGGTGGAAGTGTGCATCAACATACACACTACCATCAACAATGTTGACAGTTAACGTGACACAAACCCTTCCTACCACTTCTCCCCAACCATTGTGCACTTCAAAGCTAATATCAAAAGTGTTACTCATTATTTCCTGAAAAAGTACACTAAACCAGTCAACAAAAATATTGGTGAGAACATAAGTTTAATCCAGACAAATATTTTATTGATGTATTAATTACAACCAAACCTGCTCACAACATAATCATACTGTCACGAAATAATTCACAAAATCAGATAATATTACATCCTAACCCCCATTCGGTGAGATGCAGGAAAATAGTAGCAACACTCATCCGGTTGGTACAAATATTCTCCTAAGTAGCGCTACTAACATTATCGGACGGGTTCCTCATTCGAACTAATGGTTGTATCGCAAATGACAGTAAGCAACAAAAATATTTTCAAAAATAATACATCAACCCAAACAGTATACTTTTCCCCCAAAACTTTATTGAATACCAAACGGTTGAAAATGGGGCTATGAACTCACCGTGTCTTCTCACTTGAACCTAACAAAACAGTTCACAGTGTCAGACAATATTTTCTTTAGAATTTTTAGAACCTCAGATGTAAGTATCTTTTGAAGTTCTACCAATAATGTTACCACAAAAATTTTCCACAATTTATTTATACATAATTAATCCAAATTCCACATAAATTATCAAAAACACCTACTGCTATCCAAAAATCATCAAAAATTTATAGAACCTTATTCCAAAAATCAGTAACATCACATAATTTTTACAACATCCAAATCCAAACAGATTATTTTCTATAAACTTTATATAATTCTAATAATTGGTTAAAAATAGTTTCGGTCCTTCATAAATTCCCAAAATTTTACAGAAGACTTCTTACACAAACTAAACATCATATAATTATGTCAAAGTCCAAATCATAACATACCAGTTTCTGAATTTTTACAATAATTGAAATATTTAATAAAAATATTTATACTACTCCAAAAATTATGAAAATTAAATTTCTGTATTCTATGATTTAATATTACGTCTATGATTTTATCAGAATTTATTATTACTTTAAGTATTTATTCTGATTTATTTACTACAGAACATATAAAAATTCATATCTTAATTATATTAGGGAATAAAGTTCTGAACTAATTCCAGAGGCTTTTATACCTCAAAAGGATCATTCTGTGAATTTATCAAAATTTTCCCAATTATTTCTATTTTTGATATTTTCTTCTATTTTTCATTTATAAAATAATTTATATAAATTATTTCTTTATCAACACTTTGTCTAAACTTTCAGTTCAATATTTCAGTATAAAAATGAGAATTTCTCAATGTTTATTCCCACAATTCAGTTACTTAATATTTATTTAATTTTTCTTAAATATTTACAAGGTTTAATCCTTACAAATTCCAAATATATCTTTTTATCATAAGTTTCTGAGTTCTTGTAGACCTCTACTTGTGATTAATGAACTAAAAATACTTTCAAGGTTAGTTTTGGGTGTTTGAACACCAAAACTAATATATATATATATATATGTGTGTGTGTGTTTTTGTATCATATATGTGACATGAAGTTTAAAATATTTGTAACCTTTATGGTTGAGGATCTTGATGATGTTCTTGTTTCTTGAACTTGAAAGAAAAGCCGTGACTGGTGATGATGGTATGGGTATATGGTTTTGGGTGATGGTGGTGTCGTGTGATGGTTGTTACGGTTGATGGTGATGGTATGGTAGGATTGTTGGTTTGTTATGTGAAAACCGAGAGAAGAGAGACCATAGATGATGATATGCAGTTGCTAGAAGATACCGAGAGGCAGTGGAAGAAGGTTGGCGGTTCTTGAGCATGCTTGGCCGAGAGTGTTGTATGGTATGTGGTTTGAGTTGTGTTGAATTGATTTTCGATTGAAGGCTACAAATAACCGGGACTTGGAGGTGGTTTAATGGAACTATAATGTGAAAGCAAAGTTGCTTAGTCAAGTGGAAGGTGTAGGTGGCAACTTTAGGAACATTCATGGTGTGAATGTGAGGTGGCTTATGGTGGACTTCTTTAGGTGATGTGGTGGCAAGTTGGTGGTGTGTGAAAGCAAGGAAAACCAAGGCATAGGTGGCGGTTTGAGTAAGGTGGCTGAGAGATTGCTTCAAAGTTTGTCACCTCCATTTTATCATCATGCTTCATTAATGTGTTGACTCTAAGAAGTTTAGCAAGCTATCTATGTTGTTGGGTTCAATGAACCGAGGCTTACAGGGTAGATGTGGGTATATGTGGCGGTTTGGAGAGTGTGAAAACAAGAAAAGAAAACCAAGGGCATGGTTGTGGTGTAGTGGTTTTCGGGTAGTGGTATAAGGTGGTGGTTTTCGAGGTAGAGTGGTTTAGAAGGTGTTTAACCGAGGGTGTAAGGAAAGTGATTTAGTTTTAGTGTTTAGTTAAGGTTTTATGAACTTGATTATATTGGTTTCGGTTTCATTAAGATGTATATACATATATATAACAAACACCCGTATACATACTTTACAAAACATGTACACTTGATGTTCTTTAATGTGCATATATATGTGTGTGTTTATAATATAGTCATGTCCAATAGAGTACGTATATGTACATATAATAAGTAAATTATATATATATACACCTATTAATCGTACACATATATATAAGCATTCCAAAGAATTTTCCATGTATTTAAACATGCATACGTAAAAGTTTGTATTTATACACACGTAGGTGTGAATTTTGGGTATATTTACGTACATGCATATGTAAATTACCACTATGGTGCTGTTTGTTTTTTCTGCAGGAAAATGTGTGCTGTCTGCGGACCACATCTGCAGACATCTGCAGCAGAAGAGGTGGACCAAATGTCTGCAGTGTGCAGGAAAAAGATTGTTTGTTTTTTAACATCTGCGGACTGCTTATTTATATACTTATAAAATAGATTTTTTGATAAATTAAAAACATGTTTATACACACACAGTTATAATAATAAACAACTGCAACAAAAGGATAAGCCTTAATAATCCTTCCATATTTATCCATCGCCCACATCTTTGCACATTCGTATAAATAACAACAAATGAAAACAATAATCTCCCACTTGCAATCCCCATTACATCAGACACCTTAATTATACACACTTTAACAATGAACAACAACTCACCTCAATCTTCAACGACATCCATCACCATCACCAGATTCCTCCGTCATCTCCTATCCCCACCACGTAAACCCCCAACAATCCCCTCGTTTCCCCTAACTCCGACGACATCCACCAGGTCTTCAACTACTTCGACGAGAACGGGGACGACAAGATCTCCGCCACCAAGCTGCAGCGCCGATCACCATCTTCCACAGCCTTCTGCAACCATCTTCATAATCATCGATCTCCTTCTACAAACTACAAAATAGATGCATCGATCAATCAGATCACAAATCCCAAATTCAACCCTAATTTCGGACCACAGAGGAGGGGGTCCGGTCGCGCAGGTCGCAGGAGGGGGCGGTCGGCGGTGAGGGGGCGGTCGGCGGTGAGGGGGCGGTCGGCGCTGTCGCAGGAGAGGGGGCCGTCGAGCGGGGGGAGGGGGCCAGTCGAGCAGCTGTCGACGCAGGTAGGGGGACGGGGGGCGGCGGTGGTCCGGCCGATGGGGGGAGGTGGGGCGATGGTGGTTTGACCGATGGGGGGAAGTGGGGCGGCGGTGGTCCGGCAGGTGGGGGTGGTGGGGGGCCGGTATGGAAGGTGGGAGGAGGTGGGGTGGCCATGGAGGGAGGTGGGAATGGAGAAGAGGTTAGAAGACTTCAGAAGTGGTAAGTCCACCTCTCTCCACGCAGACGTTAGGAAGACGTTTTTAATGAAACGTCTTCCAAAAATCAAACAGTCTGCGCATTCAAAAGCTCTTCCCGCGTCTGCGTGCGCGCAGATGAAGAGGTGGGGAAGAGCTTCTGAAGAAAAACAAACAGCACCTATATAAACATGCATGCAAACATGCACATTTATATCCATAATGTATACATACTAAACAATACATTAATCGTGATCGTAACTTAATATATTAAAATTTTCGACGTAATATAATAAAATAATTTTTAGGGTTGTCACATTTAGCCCATTGATTTAGCCCATTGTATTCTCTGTATAAAGATTGCATATCATTGTGATAACACATCAGAGGTTTTACATTCTCTTACATCTTGTTTATTTGGCATCAGAACATGGCGATGCTTAATAGGCACCACATAAAGTTTTCGATCAATATATACAAACTAGTTATTAATTGTACATGAGAATTAAGAAGTTAGAACTAGCAATTAAACAATTTTAAATTGTGGGTATTGATCTTACAAAAGGAGATTGAGTGGAAAACCGGAGAAATTGTCATATGATGCAAAACTGAAATGGTATTAATGCAACGAAACTAACGAGATCACACACCATGGCATTGATTTTATTGGGTTTCAGTTCAAAAAAAAGAAAACACATAAAATTTGGTTCCATAGAAGCATCGAACCCTTGACCTCCAACTAAAAAAAAGTGTTTTCCACTCTACTATTAGAACTTTATTTTAATATTTTTGCAGTCAAGTTAAAAAATTTTGTTAGGGTCACTTAAAAGAATCTAATTTAATAATTCAATTCAAACAATTATCACAAAAGTAATCAACTACCAACAGCCTAAATTAACGATATCAATCGTTCTTGGCTGAAGATGAGATTCATAGAGGCAGTAACTAAACCGATTTGAACAATAATCGATCTTTCCTGGCAGAAGTTGAGATTCGTAGAAGCAGCATTTTAATCCATTTGATCAGCTGTGTAAATTAACGGAGTACAAGAATGAAGAACAAATAAAACAACATCAACGTTAAATATACCTATGTGATTATCAATTTTTAAGAATAAAACATCAACAACAAGCATTCTTATTCTTAGGAATAGAAAGATTAGTAGGTAATAGATTCAAGAATACAGAACTTAAGTAATTAATGTTTACTATTGTTATTTTGATCCGATTCTAATGCCACTAGGAATAGAATGATTAGTAGGGAATGGATTCAAGAATAATGATAGTTTGATAACTTGGTGAGCAATATATTATAAGATAAACTAATGGTTTTAGAGCCACAAAACATGTAGAATTTAATACATTTAACTTTAAATTTGATTCTTATTCTGATGTCAGTAGGAATAAATCAACTTTAAATCATATGTCCAAACCTGTAAAAACATATCATACTAATGGAACCAATGACTAATGTTACAATTCTTGAACTCTTGACTATAAACCAATCACCACCATAAGTGTTTCTGCCTTGTTTTGACACTGGTATATAGGGTTTTTATTGTCTTTTTTTATATGCTACTACCAATGAGTCTAATAGACGCCGCCAAATAGGTGTCTTGTGATATCGTCTTCTTTTGTGACTAGATTTAGGACAATCTAACCCTAATTTGATATGTTTCCACTACTTTAGATGGGATTGATCTCCCAACAGTGTTTCAATAGAACAATCTCAAGTTCAGGTGGTGTCCTGTTGTGTTTGTTCACTTTTTTCAATCTTATTTGACTAGTTGCATTCTAGTATGCTATTATTATGGTAGAGGACAAAAATGATTAAGATGTACGATGAACATGATCATAGGTTCTAGAGGATGCAAATATTGTTGGTTAATCTTGACGGGTCGGTTTCGGGTGGTTTAATTTAGTAATTTTAGTTTGTTTTATTTAATGAATTAAATAAGTGGTAGAAGATCATGGTTGAGTGGGTGAGTGGAGAAGTGCATGTTGAAGAAGTCTAGTATTAGTTTAGGTGAATGTGAGTCTAATTTGTAGAGTGAATTTGTTTATTTTCGTTGGGTATGTAGGTTATTTATAGCTTTGCTTTTATTAAATGAAAGTATGCTTTTTCTCTTTACAAAAAGTCTCCATCTTCTTCCGGTTTTTTTCCTTATCACATATCTAGTGCCAAACTCATATTTATAATCAAAATAAGAAGGATCAGGTGCCAACAAATATAAGATCTTTTTTAGAGAAGAATCTACAAGAACCATTGTTGGGAGAAATCCTTAAAGAGATGTCTAATGCAGATTAGAAGTTACTACATAGGCAAGTAGTAGAAGTGATAAAGTTTTTGTTAGCAAAGGGTGTAGCATATAACATTGAGAACGAACACATCCCGTTTGATGAAGGCTTTATTAAAACTTTTAGCTATGAATAAGGTTTTTATGATCCGACAATTGTTCAACGCCTGAATGAGAAAATGGTGCCTCATTTATTCTTCACTTTAATGACTTTAATTCGATCATACCCCAGTTAGGAAACCCAGTTAGGATCAGTTGGGACTCAAATTTTGCTAATAAAATTTAACTATTTCTTGTATCATCCTCTTTGCCTAAGAGTTAGTCTAGGATGGTGACTAGGCGTGACAATCACAACCCATTCCATCATTAATGGATAGGTTTGGGCAACTTTTATATATCTTTTGGGTTCCGTTGGGTAATGTCTAAACTAAAAAATGGGTCCATAAAGTCCTGAGAATAAAGAGTGGGTCAGAACTGAATGGGTTGAAACATATGACTTAATAGATTAGAATGGGTTCATTTGAGTAAAAATATGCAATCAAGAGATATAGCTTATGGATAAGGTTCGTTGGGTAATTTGATTCTCTTTATCAAATTGTGTGTTATATAGTTAAAATATATGATATTCAAACATAAGAATAATTATCACCGATTCATGATGATTACAAATTACAAAGATAAAGTTCAATACCAACACAAAGTTTTTTTAGTTTTGTTGTCAAATGAGAGATTTACAAATCAACACAAGACAAGTAGACACACCTAACAATGGGTTTGAAAAACCTCGTTTACAGTAAGCGCAAATGTGGTTTAAAATACGTTTAATACATATGTTGATAGACGACATATTAACACGCACATACATACTAAATAACAAAATGTCATTGTCCGGTCTGGTTTCAAACGGTCGGTTTCTACATAAACCGTAAACCAAACCATTCGTAACGGTTTAAAAGACCGACCAAATATTCAGGAAACCGATTGTAAAACCAAATCGATGATTGATTTAGACGGTTACAAGGTTTCAAATTGAATTATTAACACCTGCTACTTAGTAAATAACGTACCCACGACTCGTAATTTGATTTCAGCCATATATAAACATTAATGATCCCATAATATAATTTAATATTAACCTTTTGTGAAGCCCCAATAATTTTCTTTTGGGATACGTGGCTAATCCAAAATTCAAACATGAGGTACCATTTGTTTTTTTTTGTTACTTTCTGTTTTGCAAATTATTACCCTATATATTTAAAAAGTAAGTTAAATGAACAGTAAATTCAGGGTATACTGGGTATTTCACTTAAAACGTAAAATAAAGAGACATCAAAATCCTGCAACCATGGAGATAGAAAGATGTCGTATTCGGTGGTGGTCCTTCATCGAAAGCCATGCTTGCGAAGGTGAGGATAGTGATGGTGGTTGTGGAGGATTGTAACCGGCGGTTATGGTGAAGCCAAGTGGTGGCGATTAGGGTTTTGTTACGAGGGGTCGAGAGGGCGACGGTGCAGTAGGGGGTTTAGGGCAAATAGGAGGTGGGGGTCGATGGTAAGGAGTGGGAAAGGCTCCATTAAAAGATGGTGAGGACTGGGTTGAGAAACCCGAAATCAAAGACTTCGCCTCTCAAAATTGATCGTCTTGCCTCCGTCGGTGAATTTCACAACCAACTAAACATTAGATGGGAAACATGCAGTCGATGGTATATTCAAAGACTCCAAGCTCACCATATTTTATAAACCAATAAAGTCCATTATGGACTTTCAACACATTTACAGTAAGGAAAATTATTTCTACTATTTTTCAGCTTTGTTGTTTGGTCCGACTGGTTTTCTTCCCTCTGTCTGCTTGTGTGCTCGGTATGCCTCTGGTTGAGTTTTTCAATTTGGAACTACCTAAAATTGGGTTGTTGGTTCTCATGTGTTCTTTTGTTGGGGTTTAATCTGTGTCTAATTGGGATCTATGTGGTAGTAGATAGAATGCAAGGTTCTGAGTTCCAACAGGAGACATCAATGAATAGAGACATGTATGATAGGCTTACCTTTTCATGTTTATAAAGCTCTAAGTTGTTTTAAATGGCATTTCTAAAAACGTGTATGTGAGGGTTGAGTTGACCTGTAAGTATTTGCCTTCAGTCTTTATGTATGTTTGTAAATAAATGTACTCCAGAATGGTGTCATTATATGCAGAGAGGAATGGACTTTGATATGCTCTACATAAAGGTCTTACTAGATTTGTAACAATAATGAATCCTATGTTAAGACGTGTTGATTGGTTGGCATTGACCATAGATGTGAACCGATCGACCGCTACCTAAGAGAAGATAAGTAGTTCTTCTATCATTCAAGGGCAAGGGGCTAATGTTCTTGGGGAAATTGGATCTCTCTTCATGTATATGTTGATGTAGGGGTAAGTAGTCGACGTTACATGTGACAAAATGGTTTTAGAATATGTTATTTTATGATTATTGTTTTCCTCTGTGACACACCGTAATTTCAGGTTAACACCATTCCGACTGTCGTCGTTATCATTGTTTGCATCGTTATCACCTAAAACGGTTACAAGCATCGCCACCGTCATCGTTAAATATATTATGTTATATAATACTAACGTCATGAATGACCCATTTTCAAGATACAAAATGGTGTTTGTAGAGGATTCGGATAAACGAGATTACTTAAGGAATCCTCTTAATTAATATAACTCGCCCATTTACGTCGTTATCAACCGAAACAAATTCGGGAACTCGGGGACTAAGTGTGAGGACCAAAGGTGACAAATTGCCAAACTAGGGCTGGGTATATAAACCCCTTACCAGCCCTAACTTTCATTTCTGCACCCTCTTCTTCATCTCCTTCTTACTTTCTTCTTCTCCACCTCTCTACCACATCCTAGCACCAAAACCACCTCTTTTGATCTCGTTTTCACCAGGGAAATCGTGGCTACAGCTGAGTTAACACATTTTCAGCAGGTAGGCGACCTTGGCTACCCTTTTCTTGCTCGTCTCACTTCTGCGAATTTAGGGTTTCGGGTGCTCGGGTTCATCCCGAGCACATGAGGTCGTGTGGGTGCGTGTGTGTCCTTCTGCATGTGCATTTTACTTAGAGATGTTAGAAAAGTGTTTCTGGAGGTCCTTGATGTGGGAAACTCGTGCCCGGAGCAGCAGGACGCTGCTCTGCATCTCCAGCAGTCGCGAACCTGCTGTTTCATGACTGGGCCTTTCAGGCGACTGAGTCCATGCGTCTGAGTCTATTGTGCGACTGAGTGGTGCGACTAGGGTGAGTCGTGCGACTGAGTCTATGCGTATGTGCATGTCGTGCGATTGAATGCATGCGATTGAGAGTGTGTGCGATTGAGTCAATGCGGATGAATGTGTGCGACTGTGTGTATCGCACGACTGAAGGTCCAATCGTACGAATGAAGGTTCAGTCGTACGAATGAAGCTGATTCGTACGAATGAAGGTTGAATCGTGCGAATGGCCGTTGAGTCGTGCGAATGGGTGCTGTGTGGTACGACTGAATGCTGAGTCGCACGAAGGAGGGTTCAATCGTACGAAGGAAGCTGATTCGTACGATTAAAGGCCCATTCGTGCGGATGGAGTGTTGAGTCGTGCGTCTGGTCCTGTCGTGTGAGTAGAATTGTTGTGAGTGAGTTTTCGTCATGTGTGAAGTGTGTTTATCGTATGATGTTAAGGTGACATTGACACGAGTACCGTTGCTAATGACAATCTTTAAAAGTTACACTATCAAACTTATTAATGGTATTCCAGATCAAACCAACTTAACATTTTACTATTAACAACAACAACCCTTTTACACAAATATCATCGACAACGGCAACGATTCTGATACTTGGATCTACACAATATCCATTGCGTGCGTTTATGTGTGTGTTACCCACTACCGAACCGATACGACCCGACCCGACTAAACATTACTATAACACTAGACACATCATTAACGCTTAACATAACTGTCAATAGGTGTTTGACCGTTCATTGTAAACAACACTTGGGAGGCTTCCATCCTACATACTTACTACATAATCTGTGAGTCTTCACGGCCCCTATTTTACTTTCTTTCCTTTTGGGGGAAGAAAACATGCAAACATATTTTCATAAATGGTTTTAGTATTATTGATATCGCCTGTTACGTTAGTGCAAACACACATAACAGTCCTTACATTCTCGAACCGTTAGTAATGTGTAGCGAGGTAATTCTGAGTAGTACTACTGGGTTTGACAAACTGCCCGGGCTAGTCGCGCTAGCTTGATTGGAGGTCAAATGGGTGCATTATTGACCTAACATTTGTCACTTTTTGGTGAGACGTGACGGAAGACAACAAACATATGGGACACGCAAACAGTCAGCTTCGGTTCGAAACGCTAAGTAACTTGACTATAGGCTAGCTACCTATCGATATGCTTTAATTACTTTACCATTTGAACAGTTACCAACATTTTATCTGTAATTAAACCTGTGAACTCACCAACTTTATGTTGACACACTCTAGCATGTTTTCTCAGGTCACAGGAACGTATAGGCTCATGATGCACGCTTCAGGAACGCACTCAGGACATGCATCATCAATCTTAATTTCTTGCATTGAACATTTTGTTTTGATTTGGCACTTGTAACTTTCATGTATTGGTTTACATTCCGTGTATATGCTTCCGCACTAATGTTAATTCATTTATGTTCCTCTGATTGAAGTCAAACGTTTATTTTTAAAATTCATGTAGTGCCGTTTGATATGACTGTGTCTGAGATCCTGGTTTGTCACACGCCTAACGGTAAGACCCCGGTTGTGGAAATTGAGGGTGTGAAAGATTGGTATCAGAGCCATAGGTTATAGAGAACTAGGATTGCATTTGCATCTAGACTATAGCTTAGACACAACACTAGTATCGCACAGACACTTTTACATGATTGCAACTGTTGTATGAACATCCTCCCGGCATACTAACATTATATTGCTGAACGAACATAACATTATCCGCATGTCACATGTATCATTATCGACTAATAGAGGGGCGGAGAATCCCGCTCGCTCACTTCCAACATCTACACTTGTTTCTTCACTCCCGGAGTTGAAGCAACGATGAATTGAACCTAACATTACCACTTTGGAACACGGAACCTTTCTAACCCGCACGACTAGCCTAACGATGACAAACAAAGAGAACAACACCTTACTCTTCCAACTCTTTCACACTTGTTACTATTCCAACATATCCTATCTTCTACACTAGTCTGAGCAGTAAAAGAGGGACAACTAAGGGATTCAAAGTCTATCAAAGAATCGGCTTAGATATATAAGACACTTAGAGCTTCAAAGGGGAATATTTTAACTCGGATCGCCAGATTATTTTCCATCCAACACAAAGATATATTGAATTATGATTGTTTGATTTAAATACGTTGTATTTCCTACAATTTATTTTTATCAATAATTATTATTCGATTAGTGACTGTGTGTATTGTGAATCGAAGAATCATGTCTGGAAGAAGACCTGGACGCCCGTGTGGACGAGGAAACATCAGCATGACTCAAGCTGAGTTGGATGCTATCATCAATGAGCGTGTTGCTGATGCGCTTGCAGCCTATGAACAGGCCCGCAATCAAAACCAGAACAACCAGAATCTAAATCAAGGTGGTCCAACAGTCTGTACCTTCAAGATGTTTATGGATTGTAAGCCTCACTCTATCAGTGGTTCTGATGGTGCTATCTCATTACTTCGCTGGCTGGAGAAACTCGAGTCAGTTTTCGCCATGTGTAACCGTCCTGCAGGAAGTCGTGTCATGTACGCCTCCGGCATACTGGAAAGACCAGCTCTGACATCGTGGAACTCATAAGTCCAGACCTTAGGACTTGATGCTGCTAATGGTTTGCCATAGGATGATTTTAAGATTTTGATGAAAGAAAAATATTGCCCCAGAAACGAAGTCCCGAAACTAGAAGCAGAGTTTTTGAATCTTAAGATGATTGGTCCTGACATTGAGGAATATACGACTCGTTCACACGAGTTGGCTGCTTTATGTCCTCAGATGGTGACCCCGCCTACAAACGGATTGAGAAGTACATTGATGGTCTAGCTCCTCAAATCCAAGCTAGTGTTATGGCTGTTGATCCTGTCACTATTCAGCAGGCTATCCGACTAGCTCACAAGCTCACTGATCAGGCAGTGGCACATGGTACTTTGCCTAAATGTGGCGCTGCATCTGGTTCATCTGATCATAAAAGGAAATGGGATGGTAACATCAGCAAGTCTTCAAGCTCCAATAACACCCAGCAACAACAGACCCGAAAGTTTGATTCATCAAGAAGCTTCACCAACAATAATCAGAACAGCAACAACAATAACAATGGTCAGGGATCGAGCAACTATGCTGGCAAGTATCCGAAATGTAACCAGCACAACTTTCACCATCATGGCCAGTGTGATCGAATCCGTTGTCAAAGGTGTGGAAAGATGGGTCATATGCCAAAGACAGTAGGGGTGAACTGATGACTAAGCAACAACCTCAACAACAACGCCAGGCGAAGCGACTAGAGGCTGTTATGGTGTGGTAAGGAGGGCACTACAGGAAGGATTGCCCACAGCTGAAGAGTGGAAACAAGGGCAACAATGGAAGTAATGCTAAAGGTCGTGCTTTTGTGATTGGTTCTGGCGAGGCAAGGAATGATCAGAATGTGGTTACTGGTACGTTTCCCCTGAATGGTTGTTTTGCTTCTATACTGTTTGATACCGGTGCTGACAAGAGTTTTGTTTCCAACAAGTTCATTAAGTTCTTAGATGTAACCTTAGCTGATGTGGAGCCTAGTTACACTGTAGAATTAGCTGACGGGAAACTAATTGAGGCAACTTATATCATTAAGGGATGCAAGCTAGGATTATGTGGTCATGAGTTAGATATAGATCTGATGCCTGTCATACTTGGTAGCTTCGATGTAGTTGTTGGAATGGACTGGTTGTCCAAGAATCAAGCTGAGATCATCTGTGGTGAGAAAATCGTTCGTGTACCACTTCCTAGTGGTGAAGTTTTGTCAGTTCAGGGCGAAAGGAGTGGTACGGTCTCAGGAATCATCTCCTACATGAAAGCCCAGAAGTGCTTGCGTAAGGGTCATACTGCTTTCCTTGCTATGGTCACTGAAAAAGAACTGAGGAAAAGAAAATTGAAGATATCCTTGTTGTATGTGATTATCATAAGGTTTTTCCTGAAGACCTACCCGGTCTCCCACCGCATCGCCAAGTTGAGTTCCAGATTGATTTGGTACCTGGCCGCACCTATTGCGAGAGCACCGTACAGATTAGCTCCAAAAGAACTACAAGAGCTGTCTACGCAATTGCAGGAACTATTGGATAAAGGGTTTATCAGACCTAGTTCATCACCGTGGGGAGCCCCAGTCTGTTTGTCAAGAAGAAGGACGGAACCTTTCGTATGTGTATTGATTATAGGGATGAACAAAGCAACGGTTAAGAATTGTTATCCTCTCCCGCGCATCGATGATTTGTTCGATCAACTTCAGGGGTCGAGTTTCTATTCCAAGATAGATATGAGGTCGGTTTATCATCAACTAAGGATTCGAGATGAAGACATTTCAAAGATTACTTTCAGAACTAGGTATGGACACTACGAGTTTTTGGTTATGCCATTCGGGTTGACCAATGCGCCAGCAGTTTCATGGACCTCATGAACCGAGTGTGCAAACCCTATTTGGACAAGTTCGTCATTGTCTCATCGATGACATCCTTATTATTCAAAGAATAAGGAAGAACATGAGGAGCACCTTAGGTTGATTCTGGAGCTGCTGAAACGAGAACAATTGTACGCTAAATTTTCAAAGTGCGACTTCTGGATACGAGAGGTCCATTTCTTGGGTCATGTGGTCAATGAGAATGGGATACATGTTGACCCGGCAAAAATAGAAGCCATCAAGAACTGGGCTACGCCTAAGACTCCGACTGAGGTACGACAGTTTCTCGGGTTGGCTGGCTATTATCGACGGTTCATCGAAGGGTTTTCAAAGATTGCTAAACCTCTCACCGCATTAACTCATAAAGACACTAAGTACAATTGGGGTGACAAAAAAGAATCCGCATTTCAGGTTCTGAAGCAGAAACTCTGTACGGCACCGATTCTATCCTTGCCTGAGGGAACAGATGATTTTGTAGTTTACTGTGATGCTTCTATTCAAGGCCTCGGTTGTGTGCTAATACAACGCAAGAAGGTGATTGCTTATGCTTCCCGACAATTGAAGGTTCATGAGAAAAACTACACGACACATGACCTAGAGCTGGGAGCAGTCGTGTTTGCACTCAAGATATGGAGACACTACTTGTACGGTACCAAGTGCACCATTTACACCGATCACAAGAGTCTCCAGCACATCTTTGAACAGAAGGAGCTGAACATGAGACAACGTCGTTGGGTTGAGTTGTTGAACGACTACGATTGTGCGATCAAGTATCATCCGGGCAAGGCTAATGTAGTAGCAGATGCCTTAAGTCGAAAGGATACACCTAAGCCAAAACGAGTTCGAGCATTACAACTCACCATTCACACCGGTTTACCCGATCAGATCCGCAATGCTCAATTTGAGGCATTAAAAGACGAGAACCTGAAAGCCGAATCGCTACGAGGCATGGAGAAGCAACTGGAAACCAAGTCTGATGGAATCCGCTACTTCATGGACCGAACATGGGTTACCTTGTATGGAGACCTACGAGAGCTAGTAATGGATGAAGCTCACAAATCACGGTACTCTATCCATCCAGGTTCAGACAAGATGTATCACGATCTGAAGGTTCTTTACTGGTGGCCAAACATGAAAGCCGATATCACCTCCTATGTAAGCAGATGTTTAACCTGTTCTAAGGTTAAGGTGGAGTATCAACGACCATCTTGTTTACTTCAACAACCGGAAATTCCAGTATGGAAGTGGGAACAAATATCAATGGATTTCATCATAAAACTGCCAAAAACTCCTAGTGGATACGATACCATTTGGGTGATCGTGGATCGCTTGACGAAATCTGCACATTTCCTGGCAATCCGGGAGACTGACCGCATGGAAAAGTTGACTCGTATCTACCTAAGGGAAATAGTCTCTCGGTACGGTGTGCCAATTTCCATTATCTCTGATCGTGACGCTCGATTCACCTCACACTTCTGGCAATCCTTACAACGATCATTAGGAACACGATTGAATATGAGCACCGCATATCACCCTCAAACCGATGGCCAGAGTGAGCAGACGATCCACACTTTAGAAGACATGTTGCGTGCCTGCGTGATAGATTTCGGCAGCAGTTGGGAAACTCACTTACCGCTTATTGAGTTTTCTTACAACAATAGCTATCACACATCGATCAAAGCTGCTCCATTTGAGGCACTATATGGGCGTAAGTGCCGATCACCTATTTGTTGGGCGGAAGTTGGAGAAAGTCAACTTACCGGCCCTGAACTTGTACACGAGACGATCGAGAAGATCGTTCAAATCCGTAACCGTATGGCAGCAGCACGTGACCGACAAAGAGTTACGCTGATAAGCGTCGCCGACCATTGGAATTTCAAATAGGTGACAAGGTGCTTTTGAAAGTGTCACCTTGGAAGGGTGTGATTCGTTTCGGAAAACGTGGGAAACTAAACCCTAGATACGTGGGACCATTTGAGATTGTCAAACGGGTCGGCCCCGTGGCCTATCAGCTGAACCTACCCGAAGAACTCCGTGGAGTACACGATGTGTTCCATGTTTCAAACCTGAGGAAATGCCTTGTAGACGAGACTCTCGTCGTTCTGTTAGACGAGATACATGTTGACGAACAATAACGTTTCATCGAGGAACCAGTGGAAGTTATGGACCAAGAGCTCAAGACACTCAAACATAGTCGTATCTCTATCGTCAAGGTCTATTGGAACTCAAAGCGTGGACCAGAATTTACTTGGGAACGCGAGGATCAGATGAAGAAGAAGTACCCAAACTGTTCCAGAATCAAGCATCTACCTGTTAAGATACGTAGAAACTCTATTCAATATACGTTACAAACAGTGAGCCTTGTATTGCCCGTTGAACCTCGTAACATGATGTTCTAATTTTCGGGACGAAAATTCCTTCGGCAAGTGGATAATGTAAAACACCGTAATTTCAAGTTAACACCATTCCGACTGTTGTTGTTATCATTGTTTGCATCGTTATTACCTAAAACGTTTACAAGCATCGCCACCGTCATCGTTAAATATATTATGTTATATATACTAACGTCATGAATGACCCATTTTCAAGATACAAAATGGTGTTTGTAGAGGATTCGGATAAACGAGATTACTTACGGAATCCTCTTAATTAATATAACTCGCCCATTTACGTCGTTATCAACCGAAACAAATTCGGGAACTCGGGGACTAAGTGCGAGGACCTTGGCTACCCTTTTCTTGCTCGTCTCACTTCTGCGAATTTAGGGTTTCGAGTGCTCGGGTTCAACCCGAGCACATGAGGTCGTGTGGGTGCGTGTGTGTCCTTCTGCATGTGTATTTTACTTAGAGATTTAGAAAAGTGTTTCTGGAGGTCCTTGATGTGGGAAACTCATGCCTGGAGCAGCTGGACGCTGCTCTGCACCTCCAGCAGTCGCAAACCTGTTGTTTCGCGACTGGGCCTTTCAGGCGACTGAGTCCATGCGTCTGAGTCTATCATGCGACTGAGTGGTACGATTGGGGTGAGTCGTGCACTGAGTCTATGCGTATGTGCGTGTCATGCGATTGAATGCATGTGATTGAGAGTGTGTGCGATTGAGTCAATGCGGATGAATGTGTGCGACTGTGTGTATCGCATGACTGAAGGTCCAATCGTACGAATGAAGGTTCAGTCGTACGAATGAAGCTGATTCGTACGAATGAAGGTTGAATCGTGCGAATGGCCGTTGAGTCGTGCGAATGGGTGCTGTGTGGTATGACTGAATGCTGAGTCGCACGAAGGAGGGTTCAATCGTACGAAGGAAGCTGATTCGTACGATTGAAGGCCCATTCGTGCGGATGGAGTGTTGAGTCGTGCGTCTGGTCCTATCGTGCGAGTGGAATTGCTGTGAGTGAGTTTTCGTCTTGTGTGCAGTGTGTTTATCGTGTGATGTTAAGGTGACATCGACACGAGTACCGTTGCTAATGACAATCTTTAAAAGTTACACTATCAAACTTATTAATGGTATTCCAGATCAAACCAACTTAACATTTTACTATTAACAACAACACCCTTTTACACAAATATCATCGACAATGGCAACAATTCTAATACTTGGATCTACACAAGATCCATTGCGTGCGTTTATGTGTGTGTTACCCACTACCGAACCGATACGACCGGACCCGACTAAACATTACTATTAACACTAGACATATCATTAACGCTTAACATAACTGTCAATAGGTGTTGACCGTTCATTGTAAACAACACTTGGGAGGCTTGCATCCTACATACTTACTACATAATCTGTGAGTCTTCACGGCCCTATTTTACTTTCTTTCCTTTTGGGGGAGAAAACATGCAAACATATTTTCATAAATGGTTTTAGTATTATTGATATCGCCTGTTACGTTAGTGCAAACACACATAACAGTCCTTACATTCTCGAACCGTTAGTAATGTGTAGCGAGGTAATTCTGAGTAGTACTTCTGGGTTTGACAAAGCCCGCCCGGGCTAGTCGCGCTAGCTTGATTGGAGGTCAAACGGGTGCATTATTGACCTAACATTTGTCACTGTCTGGTGAGACGTGACGGGAAGACAACAAACATATGGGACACGCAAACAGTCAGCTTCGGTTCAAAACGCTAAGTAACTTGACTATAGGCTAGCTACCTATCGATATGCTTTAATTACTTTACCATTTGAACAGTTACCAACATTTTATCTGTAATTAAACCTGTGAACTCACCAACTTTATGTTGACACACTCTAGCATATTTTCTCTGGTCACAGGAACGCATAGGCTCATGATGCACGCTTCAGGAATGCACTCAGGACATGCATCATCAATCTTAATTTCTTGCATTGAATATTTTGTTTTGATTTGGCACTTGTAACTTTCATGTATTGGTTTACATTCCGTGTATACGCTTCCGCACTAATGTTTATTTCGTTTATGTTCCTCTGATTGAAAAAACGTTTATTTTTAAAATTCATGTAGTGTCGTTTGATATGACTGTGTCTGAGATCCTGGTTTGTCATACGCCTAACGGTAAGACCCCGGTTGTGGAAATTGAGGGTGTGACATCTCCATATAAGTGGTACTGCGCGTTTGAATCTAGAAAAATACTCATTCTTTTACCTTCGATTTCTTGACAATGAGCTCGTTCATTACTACTTTATCATATAGCAAGTAGTTATCTATAATGTTGTTTGTGCTTATAATCTAATTTAGTAAGTGGGAAAAGTTGAGTTGATCCCTGTTCATGTAATCATAGTCATGATGATGATATGATACATGATTGATTTCTTTCTCCGGATTAGGTCTAATTGTTGTAGTTAGTAGATCTTAGTCAAAGCTAGCTAAGAAAAATGTGTAGTTGATATCAGACCACTTAATAGTCCAACATTCTTATAACTAGAATCTAAAATTTACATGTAATGCAATATGAACTACAACATGTAGCATCCATTTCTAGTCAGTGTTATGCATACTAATATCAAACTACTGTAAGCTAGGTTTTATTTTTCAAGTCAACTGTACATGCTTATTTTTTTAAATTTTTGGTTGTAATTATATTTGAAGTAGTAGAATGCATAAGGGGGTAACGGTTAATGCTATGAGTTCTTTAAAGAAGGTTTTAAGATAGCGACGAGACACCCGATGCACACAGTTACTAAATATGTTAAAAACACAAGTACCACATCCCTTTATCATATCATATGAACTACAAAAATCACTGTAACAATCATAGATGAAGAGTTAGAAATTTAATTGGAATGGAATGCTCAGATTTGAGAATTTAAGATGCTTGTAGTGACACAAAGACAAGCTACCAAAGGATAAAACAAGGAATTTTGAGATAAAGCCAAAAAGATACTCACTCAAGGGCTCTCTGGTGCACAGTAAACAGAAGAAATGAAGCAGACCCACAAGCAAGTCCAGCAAGCACGACTATGCCATACATAATGACCCCACTAACACTAGAGCCAACAACTCCATCAGGGATAATACAAGTCATTACAAAGGTGAAACGAGCTCTTATCCAACAACAGGTATATGAATTTCCAGTTTATTGCAATAAATTTAAAGTTGAAAAATAAAAATAACCACTACAACTTTGATACAGAGGTAGAAACTAGCAACCTAAAAATAGGCTGGCATGAGGGAAAACAGGCAAACAGGTGAAGACCCCACTACAATTTGTAGCAACAACATAGCAAAGTGCTCGCTTTTATAACAAGAAAAAGAAAAGGAAATTTCAACAGTAACAATCATGCAAAACAACATTAGAAGTTGTTTCTTCGATGCTGCTTATGAAGATAGTAAACAGGTTTCATACGTAGATATTAAGTTAAAAATAATACAAACAAACAAACAAACAAACAAACCCAGTATATCCCACTCAAGAGCAGGGTCTGGGAGGGGTAGGTGGTGGCAAGTCTTTCCTCTATCCAGATAGGTAGAGAGACCGCTTCCAAAGAGACCCCTGGCTCGCTACAAAAGATATATCGCTCGCGATTTAACATATAATCAAATAATCAAACAATCAATCATATCAAACGTACGATTTATGATACATGGTATATGGTACAGCATACATCATACAAGAAGCATTCAAAGCATTAAGATATCACCAAAAGGAAGTATAAAATGAACAAGCATGCATCAGGAAAGCCGCAAGTTTCCTGTAACAGGGTCCACGCGTACTACATACACATCAAGTCCCGTAACAAGTAAACAAAGTCCTTTCCTAGCTACAGAAACCACTAAAAGTCCTTAATTTTAATTCTACGTCTCCAGTCATTCCTATCCTCGATCATGTGCTCAGAGAGGTGCAAGTGTTCCATATCTCGCCTAATTCTCTCTTCCCAAGTCAACTAGGTCGTCCTCTACTCTTCCTACCCTCTATACTGATGTTCTCCACTACTCTGACCGGTGCTGCCATTGGTCTCCTCTTGACATGTCCGTACCATCTTAATCTTCCCTCTCGTATTTTATCTGCAATAGAAGCCACTTCTAACTTCTGTCGAAACACTTCGTTTCTTATCCTATCCAGTCTTGTATGGCCACACATCCACCTTAGCATTCGCATTTCCGCAACCTCTATTTTATCTGCAATAAAATAATAATGCATCAGAAAACATAAGGACATGTTCTTTTGATAATCTGTAAAGCAGGTTTGTATGTACATGTTGGTAATTGTCACACTTCGAGTATACGAGTGACTTAACGACGTGTTCATGATTTTGTGTTGATATTGGTTGAAACCCGGAACGAAGCGCGGGGACGAATCCTCCTAGTTAATATTATCTATCAATTTACTTTTGTTATTCTCGATGCTTTATACTTATTTAGTTTATAGATTGTTAAATTTATTTGAATGAAATTGATCATTAACGATATGATAGTAAGATTATAGTACAGTTTCTATCCATTTTTAATGTTGAATTATATTAAAATTTTAACCTATCTTGACTCGCACCCATCCTGACCTGAACCTATCTTAACTCAAATCCATTCTAACCTTTTTCTAATCAACCCATCCTAACTTTATACCTATCTTAACCTAAACCTATTCTGACCCGGCAACCAAACCAATCCAACCCACCCATTTTGCCCCCTCTAATTGTGACAGTAGTTGATAGTTCATCTAGAACTACTAAGTTTACATTTGAAGAAATCCTTGACCTGATTCTAGGAGAAGACATACAACATAGAAATTCAAATAATAAGTCAAGTTCATTGCTAATAAAGAAGACAAAATTAAAAGGTATGAACATGGGAGTAATTAAACTAGATAGAGGAGTCAATCCAAGCATGGCAAGACATCATATATTAGGATATCAAATAGGTAAGGAATTTCAAACATCAGTGTCCACCAGTTAAGGAAGAAAGAGCTGTGAAGACTTAAGCGAAGCATTAATTTGTTGTGTAAGGAGTGTTGTGGATTCATGGGTGATGGATTTTGGATCATCATTAAATGCTACACAAAGCATGGATATAATAAAGAATCTCAAAATTGAATACTCTAGAAAGGTATGACTAGCTGATGATTATCCTAAATGTTATGGGCATCGAACATGTTAATTTGAATACCTCTTGGGGAACCATATAGACTCTATAAGACGTTAGAGTTATTCCAAGCTAAAAGAGGATGCTAATAACGGTCATGCACTTAGATGATTAGACATATAAATTTATGTTTGATGGCAGTCAATCAAAGGAAACCTAGTGATCTATCGTGACAAGAGGAGGGGTATCATATATGGTTGAAATGAAAAAAGTTTAGTTCTGGAGAAAGAAAATGTCAAGTTCTATAAATCTAGTATACAAAAGAAATTTACCTTTACACTTTCAAAGCAAGTACCTAGAGCAAGATCAAAGAGTCAAAAAGAATAGTTAAAGAAAGCATGAAAAGGTTCATAATAGTCTCTCAATAGTGAAAAATTAGGAGTGATTCACAGCAGTTAGATCAAAGAGGTGAAAGTTGTTTTAGTTGCAACTCTAAATCTGTAGTGGGTTAGATGAACCAAAAACCCACATAAATCATCTCTAGTTGATACGTTTTTTGTAATGAAAAGCGAAGGATCTTAGTTCCGGTACTAGTAGAGTACCATATTTGTTATAGTAGGAGTAGACAGTGATAGAAGAAAGAGGGTCAAAGATTTGGGTTTAAAAGAGGTAACATATTAGATCATGATAACAGATGAGTTAAAGCTTGACAATGCATCAACGGACTTTCATGTTAGTCGATGAGAAGGCGTCTGCAACTAGAAAAAGGAGGATAGTATAAAAGTGCAAGTGAAGATGCCAACTTGCCCCCAAGTTGTAAATTATTATGAGAGCATAGTTTGAAGTTGTAAAGCCTTTATATAAGAAATTGATAGGTGTAGAGGCATAGACAAATGTAGTTGGCCTAGCCCTCTCACACGGTTTGCAAACTGCCATATTTGGTTTTCTTGTTAGCAAAGAAATCTAACCTATATTGTATAACAAATACATCATTGTACTGTTAGTTCCTGGGGCACCTAAATATAAAAACCTAGTTTCAACTAAGTAGACATAAGTAATATTGACTGAACCACTATAGATCTATTGTATTCCATATTCTTTCGTTTACTGTTCGTGTTTGTGGATAAGAGATACCAAGCAATAAGAAGTAATTGTTTTATGTAAAACGTGTATGTATGCTTGTAAATGATTTGATGGAATTAACAAAAGAAAAATCAAGTTCCGTTAAAGAAGCTAAATTTGCTTACCTCATGGTGTATAGTGACATCGAAGGCCTTCTTTGCCATGACAGGTACACAAGGTTTAGAAATTCGGCAACCCACCAAAATGGAATTTTACAAATTCTTGGAAATTGTCAAAATATTTGAAAAATAAATAAAGGAGTGAATAACTATTAACTGTTTTAAATTTTAATAACCAAATGATATACACTTTCATAAAAATTTATGATGTTTCAACTATAAAAGCAAGTCTTTGTTCATATTATATATTATATTGAATTAAATTAGTCCATTTTAGATATGGATTGTTTCTAAGTGTCAGATCAAGCCAAGTATTAATGTAAGCTATTTAAATTGAGTAGTTATGGACCTACAATTCAATTTATAGCTGTAGTTTGATTGCGGGTTGTCAGACCTAATTAAATACAATTTATAATGGTCCAAACTAACCTAAGATAGCTAGGGTAAGTCGGGTCATGTCACATCCAGGCGGAAGCGTGAAGCGATTTGGGTAGGACTTGTTTGTTCAGAACGCATTTGATTATAAGGAATCAAATTACAAATAATATAACACATAAAACACATAACTTGATTATATAACAAACGTTATGATTACATCATTTACATATAAGGTCAAAATTTGATATAATCCTCATTACAACTTTTATTTAACTAAAACATCTTTAAATGCGATGGAAATGAGCGTT
Organism: Flaveria linearis; assembly: GCA_024085815.1. Classification (NCBI taxonomy): domain Eukaryota; kingdom Viridiplantae; phylum Streptophyta; class Magnoliopsida; order Asterales; family Asteraceae; genus Flaveria; species Flaveria linearis. The sequence continues at coordinate 24,971,487 of CM044010.1, forward strand.
CACCACAACACTGTCATCGTAGATGTTGACAGTTAGATTTACACAAACCCTTTCAACGACTTCACCCAGCCGTTGTACACATCAAAAGAGAAATCAACATTGTTAGTCATTTTTACCTGAAAAAGCATACTCAAAAAACATAAAGTTGGTGAGATCATAGGTTTATTTCCAGACAAAATATTTTATTGATGCACCAATTACAACCAAACTTGCTCACACATAATTCATACTGTCATGAAAAAATTCATAAAATCAGATAATATAACATCACAACACTCATTCTGTTGGTGCAGGAAATATTCAAGTAGCATCACAACACTCATCCTGTTGGTGCAAAATATTCTCCTAAGTAGCGCTACCTATATTATCCGACGGTTCCATATCCGAATTAATGATTGTATCACAAATGATAGTATATCTCAAATAGTTTTCAAAATAATGCATCAATAAACAGTATGCTTTTTCCCCCAAAAACTTTATAAATACCAAAATGGGGCTATGAGTCTCACCTGTTCTCCACAATGTAACCTATAAAAATAATTTTATAAGTTAGATAAAATTTCTTTAAAATTTTAAAATCTCAAATATAACCAATTCTTAAAATCCAGTTGTAATATATATAAATCATCAAAAATAGCTACTCTTATCTCAAAATTCTCACAATTTTACAGAATATTACTTCAATAGTTTATATTATCACATAAATTTCCTGATGTCTAATTCACAACAGATTTCTTTCTGTAAATCTTACAATATTCCCAAAATTTATTAAAATATCTATATGAATTCAAAAATTAAGAAATTTACACCATTTGTTGAGCTTGATTTATAATGTCTTCATTGAAATTTTCATGATTTGTAGTACTAGTTAAATATTTCTTTTGATTTTTCCTTTACAGATTACTTAAAAATTCATTTTTCAATCATAAAAAGGAAATAAATTACAAATAATTTCTGGAGCCTTTATATCTCAAGAGAGTAATTTTGTGATTTTTCCAGAATTTTCCCGAATTTATTTGTATTTTTGAGTATTTTCTTTACTTTAAATAATTTGTATAAATTATTTTACTTATTATATTTTTACTAAAATTTACAGAATGATAAATCAAATTTTTCTAAAATTTTTTTACAATATTTATTCCAACAATCTCAGTCGTTTAAGTAATAAACCGAATTTTATCAACATACACATATTTTCAACCCTTTAATTATAACCTTTATGTTTTTAGAACTTTTTATTATATGTTTCAGATCTTTAAACTTTTCTTACTGATTTCAAATAAAGATAGAATATTTGTAAAGTTGGATGGAGAACTTTTTCATATTTTTAATCACTAGGGTTGTTGATATGTGTTTGTTTAGACACATATGATTTTAATAATCAAATTAACACATAATTTAAAATTTAGAACCTTGAAAAGAACCCTTGATGGTGTGGTTGCTTGCTTATGAGTATCGAACAGTTTGGTGATGGTTGTGGTTGATGATGGTGGTGTTATCTTGTCTTCGAGATCTTTAGAAGGTGTGGAGATGATAGTGATTCGTGAGGGTGGGGGTTGTTGAGTTGTGAATTGAAGGTGGTTGGGTTTAGGTTTCATGAGGTGAAACCGAGACATGTAGGTGTCATTAATTAAGTGTTGTCATGGCTGTTCAAGTTTGTTATCACTTATTCTTTATGCTTAAGGTTATCATTTGTATTAGTTTGATTTATTATTATGCTAGTTAATTTGAATTGAGTTGTATATGGTATATTTGATCTTTGTAATGTTGAAGTATTTTTGACCAAGTAACATTTTGGTAATATATCTTATTCATGCATACGTAATCTTCATGCATGCAAGCATGCATACGTAAAATATATACATGCATAACATACATACATATTTTACTCATGTATAAGACACAATAATATATATAATTACTAAAACACATAATATTCATAAAGTGTTAATCCAATAAGCTCAATAATGTAATTTTTTTAAAATATTAACTCGTCTAACCTTTATTTTTAGGGTTGTCACAGGTCCATCCGTAGAGAATATGTGGAAAGTGCGGTTCAATTCATAACGTTGAAAACTTTATTAAAAATACTTGTAAATTAACTAAGTTGTAAAAAAGAATTAAAGTTGAAAAGTAAAGTTAATTGTAAACAATGATGGAAAAGAGTAATCCCTTTTGGATTAAGGTTTACAACTTAGAATTGATTTGATAGTTAAAAGTGGTCACATAGACATAACCGGCTTGATTTTATTAAAGACAATAGATTAAATAAGATTGTTGTTATGAACTACTCGAATCATATCCTACGTTTGTATTACATAACCTCATCCAAAATTGATGTTTCCAGATGAAAAAAATCTAAAACAATCAAAACGGAACAATTGAATTGAAAGCAACACATGTATTTTAGAATCTTTAAACAACAAAATAATGTTGCTCGGTTTAAACTACCGTGTTCAAACATTAACTCAGCAAAAACCATGAAGAACAAGTCATAGTATAAACCCTAACACCCTGAAAAGATCACGGATGGATTAGCCGGACATGAAAATGAAAAACAAATCAAAAGCGAAGGTAAACATTGTATCTAACGTTAAAGATTCAAACCAAATGATAAAAACAAGATCTTTAGCCTTGAAATCGCCACCAGGAGCCTTTTGGATCACTTAGGGTCGTTCCTAGGACTTGGGGTTGGCTTGAAATGACAGATAATGCTGAAAACCTAATTTTTTGCCTCATAAGTGATTTCAGCACGTCGTGTACCGTAGGTCACTTGAACACCATGAGTTACGTTAGGGGGGTATACCGTAGGTCCTGTTTCCACCGTAGGTTACGGTTGACCAGCTTTGTCCGATTCTTGTTTCTTCGTAATTCTTTGTTCGTAATGGATACAGGTATTCCATGTCTAGACACAATTTCTTTTAGGTAAATTCTTGCTAGTCTTTCTATCTTATAATCTTCTCGTATGGGTAAGAAATGAGCTGACTTAGTCAACCTGTCTACTATATCCCAAATTATGTCGTATCCACTTCTGGTTCTTGGTAGTTTGGTTATGAAGTCCATTGTAATTTGATCCTATTTTCATTCTGGAATCTCTGGTTACTACAAATATCCTGAAGGTTTTTGATATTCAGCTTTTACTCTTGAACAGATATCACATTGTTCCCCGAATTCTCCGACTGATCTTTCATGCCTGGCCACCAGTATTGGCTTTTCAAATCCTTGTACATTTTATTATTTCTAGATGTACAGAATATTTTGACTTATGTGCTTCTTGTAGGACAATTGTTCTAATCACGCTATTGTCAGGTACCCAAATTCTCCCTTTAAACCTCAGAATTCCATCTGTTTCTTCCTTCATATCTTTTAATTGTCCCTTTAGTTTCAACATATCTTCTTGTTAGGCTTCCTGAATTTGATTTAACAAATCTGAACGTAATTCCATTCTCATATCACGTACTCGTAATGACTTAATCCTTTCTTTTCTACTTAGAGCATCAGCAACTACATTTGCTTTAACAGGGTGATACTTGATTTCACAGTCATAATCACTTAATAATTCTACCCATCTTCTCTGCGTCATATTTAGCATCTTCTGATCAAAGATATGTTGCAGACTTTTATGATCCGTATAAATTACACACTTAGTCCCATACAAGTAATGTCTTCAAATTTTCAGTGCAAATACTACTGCTCCTAATTATAGATCATGTGTGATATAGTTTTTTTCACTACCTCTAAGTTGTCTAGATGCATATGCTATTACTTTATCTTTTTGCATTAAAACACATCCAAAACCTTGACCTGATGCATCACAATATACTACAAAATTATCTGTTACTTTTGGCAAAGCTACAATAGGTGCACTACACAACTTATTCTTGAGAAGTTCAAATGCTTTATTTTATTTTTCTTCCCATACATACCTCCTATCTTTCTGTGTTAATTCTGTCAAAGGTTAAGCTATTTTGAGAAATTTTCTATAAATCTCCTATAATATCCTGCTAAACCTAAGAATTGTCGTACTTTATGTCACACCCTCAATTTCCACAAACGGGGTTTTACCGCTAGGCGTGTGACATAACCAGGATCTCAGATAAGCATCAGTTACACCAAACGACTCGACATTTATAAATCATATAAGTTGCTTAGTAATAATGAAATAAACCAACTTGTATTTAAGTATTGCAGAAGCGAAAACAGGAAAACATTTAACAATAGTTTTGGAACACGCAAACACGCGCCCAATCCAATTTATGTAAAGTAAATGAAATTAAATCTTGAAAACAGTTCGGGATGAATGCAGAATGACATGCAGTGGATGCTGTGCTCCTAAACGTGCCATTTCAATGTCCTGAGAGAAAACATGCAAAAGTCAGTACAAGACTGGTGAGTTTACATGTTTATCAGAAAACAGTAAGTATCAGTAATGTAATTCCCGGATTTAGTAATCAAAGCATATAATGGGTAGCTAGCCCATAGCAATCACTATGTGTATGAAGTCGCGACCGAGCTGACATGTAATCAATAGTAATAATGTAGACCAGGCTGTAGTTTCCCCATCAAACACTATAAAACAGGCTAACCGTTCACCCGTTTGACCTCCAGTCAAGCTAGCGCGACTAGCCTGGGCGGGGTATGTCAATCCCAGTAGACCTACTAACAATCACCTTGCTATTTGCATATTAACGGTCCGAAGGGCAAAGTATAACACCATAGTATCATGTATATGCGGTATTACAAAAACCCAATGTAATGTAACGTTTATGAAAGCAGCATGTTTCTCTCCCCCAAAAAGAGTATAAAGTAAAAGTGGGGCTGTAAACTCACCTGGTATGCGTAACAACTATTTAAAGTTTACTTGGAGAATAAGTGAACTGACAACCTTCAGAGGTTACCTAGATCATGTAAGTGCATAAGTACGTGTAAACCGAGAACATGTGGAACTCTAAGCACACACAACCAAAGACTCAAGGTTTTAGAAAAATAGATATGTTTGACCCGGTTGACCCGTTTGACCCGTTGGTGACATTATGAGTTGTAATTCCTTTAAGTAACATAATCATTCCTCAAGTATGGTTAACATACATCATAACAATTAATTTTCAGTCCCAAACACGATGTCCTAATTAGTAATCATCATTCAATGTAACATCTCGTAATTTTGAGATAATTTAAAATTAGTTTATTAATAATATAATAATAATAATAATAATAATAATGTTGTTATTAGTAAAAATAATTTATAAAAGTTTATTTAAATAAGTCTAGGGTCCTTTTTGTCAATTTGAAAACTTAAATGAAAGATATGCGCATAAAATAATAAAAACCAAACTGCAGGGACCATTGTTGTAATTATAAAATTTACAACCCAACCCCCCGCCCCTTTTCTCCCCTCGATTTTCCGGCTGAAAGTCCGGCGGAGATCCGGCGAGCCCCGGCCACCATCAAAACATCATCAAAACACAAATTTTAAACCTATGAACCGTGCGCAAACTAGTTTCAAATCTAAGGCCCACTTCAATTTGAAAATTGAATCGATTAACGCGGTTTAAGAATCAAACCTAAACACCCGCTAAAACTAATTCGAATTTAAGTGGGAAACAACGAGTAGTGGGAATCAATTAGACAATCTGGGACGCATAACAACAATTATAATCATAATTAACACCTCAATTCAACTATAAAAATCACATTCGATCACCTCAGTGACGCGGACCTGCAACCTAATCGAAATCAACCTTCTGAACACTCTTAATCCAAATTGATTGAGGGCAAATCACCATTTACTCTCTAAGAAACTACCCATGAGGTTAATTTGATTATCATCATCCGTTGCCCACTAATCACACTCACCCTAGGTCGCGGCTTGTCGATCATCTGTTCTTGACAATTTGGGTTCTAAAACAGGTAATAAACACGCCTACCTATTCGTTTTTACAAGGGGAACAAAAGCCCCATGATCTAAATCTTTAACAACACTGATTCGGTGTTCAATTTGGATCAAATCGTTTCTAGGGTTCATATGGTTGGGGGATGGATTGCGGGGTATGTTTAAAAGAATTGGGAACCAAGTGATACCGCGGCCGCGGTCTTGGTTCACTAGTTCCCCACTCACCTCCAAACTAAAGGTCCCGGGTTCGAACCGGGCACCCTCTATTTTTTTTAAAAGGGGCTTTTTAGCCCTAAATTAATTATAAAATTTTTTTATTAAATATAAAAATAATTTTCCCAGCCTCCTAATATTTTTTTTATTATCTAAACCTTTCTGTAAAATTATTTCTTGAAAAACCTTTCGTAACATTTTATTTTCAAAATTATTTACCAATGTTAACCTAAATAAATTTTTATAAATTTATTTATGTGATGGTTTAAATTATTAAATTATTAATAGATCTTATGCTTTCCGTGATTAGAGTTTTCAATGATATTTATAGTATCCGAAAATATTTATAACTAAATATACAAGTTATTTACAAAAGATCAATTACCTTACAATAAATTTTATAAATTTCATGAGTGGTATTTCTAAGGATTTATTAACTTTATAAAATCCCCAAATTGCGTTACCAAAGTTCGCGTTAAATCGTTAACCTTATTATTAACTTAAATTATATATATATATATATATATATATATATATATGTATATATATATTCTTAGGTGCATTGTGACGATTTACGTTGAAACGACGTCTATTATTCCTCTATTAATCGTCATACTTATATTCATTTGCCAGGTGAGTATTTCTATACACATTTTATTATTTTCACACTTTTGGGTGAAACATGTTACATTATAAACATTACACTTGTAAACACGTTTGATTCTTGTAAACTTATGGCAATTTACTTGTGTGTTGTGATTTGTTGGACCTTGTAGCTACCATGTAATGTCGAATATATGTTCAATCATTAACTATTGCTAGCCTGGCGACGTCATAGATCTATGGGCCTGACAAGCCTGCTTGTTGATCCAAGTACACTTAGCTAATCGTATATACTTTGAACGTTTGACACTTGTAAAACTTTGTCAAGGTTTGATTGTGCATTCTGTCTTACATCCCTAGTTACTTTGTTCTCTAATTTACAACATGAATTGCCATCTATATATACATATGTATTGAAACTATGGAAATCTCACCAACATTATTGTTGACCTTTTATTTTTAACATGTTTCAGGAAATACCCAAGCTTAAATTCTACTCTTCGAAGCTTACACATCTAGGAATGGACCTAGATAAATATATGGAATAAATAACTTGTTATGTTTATTCTAATTTCTTTGAGACTTATTATTGTAATGGTATAATTGGAATTTATGATCAATATATTTGGTATTATTAATAGCGTTATGTGGCTGTGAACGATCTTAACTCTCACACCTCGACGTTTCCGCCGTCAAGGTTGGGGTGTGACAGATTGGTATCAGAGCCCATAACTATAGGGATTTAGGTTATTAGAAATGGTGACCTAGACTATAGCATATGCATGAACCTTATAGAATTATATTTTGTGGTTTGCATGCTACATAATGCTATGTCCCCTTATGTGCAATTTGATGCCTTAGCATAGGATTGCCTAAACATTGCTACATGTCTCCCTAAACTTATATTTGACTCTTTGACTCTCCTCGAATATGAAACCTCTTAATCTTATTCTTGACGACACGTGGAATCGTATACTTATACATATGACATGGATCTTTAGACGTTATGTCTAATCTATATAAATCTCTTCAAGGTTTTGATTTCATAAACCTAAGAAATATTGTGTGACACCTAAACACCTGTATTCTGGATTTCCTGGCAAAAAGCCTTTGGGTTAAGGCAAGCGTTTCGTATAAATCCTACGGGACTAGTTACGCTTACCTGGGGATTTCTGGGATGAGTGATAAACTATGGTCAACACACACAAGTTTCTAAGGCAAATGGGTTAATTTACCTTGACATGTCAACGTTTCCAAATGGTGATGCGTTACCGACTGGAAACATTCCGTATAATTCATGATTCTTACCTTAACTGTCTATCCTTATTATCCTTTTACCCGTTCCAAATTCGTATTTTCCAGCATGTCTCGTAATTACGGAAACCGAGGAAGATCCGACCGTAAGCTTGCCGCCATGATTGCCCGGCAAATGGCTAAGGTCATCCCGACTATGATGGTAGAACTCAGTAACACCATGATCGCCAACGTCGCGAGCAACAACAACACCAATGGGAACAATAGCGGTGCCCATGGAGAGAATAGCAACAACCAAAACGGGAACAATCATACTTGCACTTTCAAACATTTCAACTCGTGCAAACCCAATAACTTTAGTGGAAAAGAAGGAGCCACTAGACTTCTCGAGTGGTTTGAAAGTATGAAGAACACATTCATTATTAGCGAGTGCCCCGACGAGTTCAAGGTTCGCTATGCTACAAGTGTCCTCCAAAAACAGGCACTAACATGGTGGAATAGTGAGAAGAGAAACCGTGGAACTGAGGTTGCTTTGGCATTGCCTTGGGAAGCATTTAAGGATATCATGATCCAAAAGTTCTGCCCGAGGAGCGAGTTGCAAAAGCTAGAGGAGGAGTTCTGGAACCTCAAACAAGATAGTGAAAATCATCTGGCTTATTCCACCCGGCATCATGAGTTAAGTATGCTTCTACCACACATGGTGGACACTATGCCCCGTAACATTGAGAAATTTATTAAGGGGGTGCCACCTCAAATTCAAGATGTTGTGTTGGGTAGTAGGCTCGCAACCTTGGAGGAAGCAATTACTATCACCGCGCAGCTCACCGAGAATCATATTAGAGCTGGCACTATATCGGCAAAGGGTTCCAAGGCTACTGCGAAGGTGACACCAGAGGCAACAAAGGAAGTACGGGCCGAGTCATCTTCCCAAAACAAGAAGCGTAAGTTCACCCCGACACGCAACTATGCTGTGACCGCCCAAAATGCACCTCAAAAACAAATGGTGGTTGCAAATCAAGCTCCTATGGCTAAAGCTTATGTTGGTCCATACCCCATGTGTAACACGTAAGTATCATCATGCGAGCAACATTCCATGCCGAATCTGCTCGTTGTGTGGAAAGTATGGCCACTTGGTTACGACTTGTCTTCGTGCGCCAAACAACGCTGCAATGCTTACCAACCGAACCTGCTATAGCTGTGGGGAGCCTGGTCACTTTCATCCGTAATGTCCTCGCAATGCGGGAAATGTGCCACCTGCTCGTGGAAGGGCCTTCAACATCAACGCCAAACAAGCACAAGCCAGCAACGACGTGGTGAATGGTACGACGTTGAATTCCGCTTAAATAAGCTCTTGTCTTGTAAATGTTACTATCTTTGTATTCATCATATCAATAATAAGTTATTACCAAATAGGTATGTATCTTGTAAATAGTTATTATGCATCTGTACTGTTTGATTCGGGTGCGGATAAGAGTTTCGTGTCATTGGAATTTGAACCTATACTTTCTAAACCGTGTGTCAATCTGGAAAGATCCTTCACGGTCGAAGTCGCCGATGGAAAATCTATTGTCATTGATGTCGTAATACGTGATTGCACCTTAAGCCTTAACGAACACGAATTCTCCACCGACCTTATTCCTATGCAACGGGGAAGCTTCGATGTTATTATTGGCATGGATTGGTTAGCCAAACATCGTGCTGAAATCATTTGTTTCGAGAAGTGCATTCGTATACCGTTACCTTCTGGGGATACTTTGAAAGTGTTCGGTGAAAAATCTTCCAAAGGACTTAAACTCATGTCTTGCACTCAATCCCGAAAGTGCTTAAGCAAGAAGTATATGGCGTTCTTAGCTTACGTGGTCAACACAGAAGTCAAAGGGAAAGAACTTAAGGATGTCCCTATCGTACGAGACTTTCCTGAAGTATTTCCTGATGACCTTAGTGGTTTACCTCCCGTACGTGAAGTCGAGTTTAAAATCGACTTGATACCGGGAGCAAACCCCGTGGCTAAGTCACCATATCGGCTTGCACCATCAGAATTGCAAGAACTCACTAGCCAACTCCAGGAATTATCCGTGAAGGGGTTTATCCGCCCTAGTTCTTCTCCTTGGGGTGCACCTGTCTTATTTGTGAAGAAGAAAGATGGGTCATTCCGTGTGTATATCGATTACCGGGAGCTCAACAAGTTAACCATCAAAAACCGGTATCCTCTTCCTCGTATCGACGATCTGTTTGATCAACTTCAAGGAGCTGCTATATTCTCGAAGATTGATCTACATTCTGGAAATCATCAATTACGAGTCCATGATGATGACATCCCAAAGACCGCTTCCGTACTCGTTATGGGCACTATGAGTTTACGGGATGCCTTTTGGCTTAACTAATGCTCCTGCTGTTTTCATGGATCTCATGAATCGAGTATGCAAGCCTTATCTAGATAAGTTTGTGATCGTATTCATTGATGACATACTTATCTACTCCAAAACCAACGCCGAGCATGAACTGCATTTACGACAAGTTCTTGAGTTGTTGACGAAAGAGCAATTGTATGCAATGTTCTCGAAGTGTGATTTCTGGCTCAAGGAAGTTCAATTTCTAGGACACGTGGTGAATAGCCAAGGAATTCACGTTGACCCTGCAAAGGTGGAAGCTGTGAAGAATTGGTGTGTTCCCATGACTCCGACCGAGATTCGTTCCTTCCTTGGTCTTGTTGGTTATTACCGACGATTCATCGCCAACTTTTCGAGGATCACAAAGCCGCTCACTTCCTTGACACAAAATAATAAACCATTCGAGTGGGGGCCCGAGCAAGAGGAAGCTTTTAAAGCGTTAAAGCACAAACTGAGCAATGCTCATATCTTGACCCTACCCGATGGAAACGATGATTTCACCGTATATTGTGATGCTTCAAAACAAGGTCTTGGTTATGTTCTTATGCAACGAGGAAAGGTCATAGCTTATGCATCAAGACAATTGAAGGTTCACGAGGTGAATTACATAACTCATGTTCTTGAACTCGGTGCTGTGGTTTTTGCTTTAAGATTTGGCGACATTATCTTTATGGGACACAATGCATAGTTTACACCGATCATAAAAGTCTCCAACACGTGTTCAACCAAAAATATCTCAACATGAGACAAAGACGTTGGATCGAGTTGATCAGCGACTACGACTGTGACATTCGCTATCATCCTGGAAAGGCGAATGTTGTAGCCGACGTGCTGAGTCGCAAGGTCCATAACAAAACCGTCTCACTTCAAGAAATCCGAGATCAAAGACAATGGTTTGACACATTAAGGGAATTTGATATCGAGGTTCATGTGGATGTTAACGAGGCTACTATCATGCTCCAAAACATAAGGATTGATAGCGATCTCGAGTTATGCATTCGCAAGGCTCAACAAGCGGCATTAACCGACGAAGGAAAAGATGAAGATTTGGTGTTCAACGTACGGTCACAACTGGAGGAAAAATCAAACGGCTTGTGGCACTTTCTGTATCGACTTTGGATCCCTAATCGTGATAACCTTCGTCACTTCATTATGAACGAAGCTCATCACACCTGATATTCTATTCATCCTGGCTCCGATAAGATGTACATTGACTTGCGTAGAAAATATTGGTGGCCTGGGATGAAGAAAGATATACGATTTATGTTTCCAAGTGTCTCACGTGTGCAAGAGTCAAAGCCGAGCATCAACGACCAAGTGGTTTACTTGAACAACCCAAAATCCCTATGTGGAAATGGGAACATATATCCATGGATTTCATAACGAAGTTACCTCTCACTCCTCATGGTCATGATAGTATAGGGGTGATTGTGGACCGTTTGACTAAGACGGCACATTTCATACCTATACGAGACACATACAAAGTTTCAAGACTAGCTCGTATATGCATTGAAGAAATTGTGAGTCGTCATGGCGTACCGTTGCACATCATTTCCGATCGGGATGCTCGTTTCACTTTGCACTTTTGGTTGTCTATGCAAGAACTCTTGGGTACTCAATTGGATTTAAGTACGGCTTACCATCCTCAAACTGATGGACAAACCGAATGAAAAATCCAAACCCTTGAGGATTTGCCATGATTATGTGTCCTTACTTTGGTGGTTTGGGATACGCACTTACCGCTCGTGGAATTTTCGTATAACAATAGTTATCACTCGAGTATCAAGATGGCACCGTTCGAAGCACTTTATGGTCGTAAATGCCGATCACCGATCTGTTGGACCGACATTGGTGAAAACTTTATCACTGGTCCTGAACTTATACAAGAAACGACCGATAAAGTCACTACAATCCGTAAGAACCTTGAAGTGGCAAGAAGTCGACAAAAGAGTTATGCTGATAAGCATCGTAAGCCGTTGGAGTTTCAAGTTGGTGATATGGTTCTTCTTAAGGTTTCACCAAGGAAAGGTGTTATTCGCTTTGGAAAGAAGGGCAAACTAGCTCTAAGATTTGTAGGACCATTCAAAATCCTGAAAAGGATTCGGAAAGTGGCTTATAAACTGGAACTACCTTCCGACCTTAGTGGAGTTCACCCTGTGTTTCATGTCTCAAATTTGAGAAAGTGTTTGGCCAATGAGAGTCTGCATATTCCACTGGAAGACATTTAGATTGACGAGTCATTGCACTTTGTTGAGAAACCTGTTGAGATTATGGACCGAACCCTGAAGAGGACTAGAACCACAACTACTCCAATTGTCAAGGTTCGTTGGGAGAATAAGTGCGGAGCTGAGTTCACGTGGGAGCGCGAGGATCATATGAAGAAGAGATACCCGTATTTGTTCGCTTAGTTCATTCTTAATTTCGGAACGAAATTCCTTAAAGTAGGGGAGACTGTAACATCTTGTATTTTTACAATAATTAAAAATTAACGTTCATTCTTAATCAACGTGAAAGCTTATAATAGAAGCCACACACTTTAGGCTCTCTTTTTACCTCTAATGGCTCTGCCATTGCACATAAAGTAAACGCTAAAGCGGTCAGCTTAATCGATGATGAATTTTCTTCTCTTGATACCTCATCAAAACTCGAAAGTTCTTCAAAGTGTACCTCAGAAAATGAAAACACAAACTGCATCAAGAAAAAAAAAGAGAATCACCATGATCTACCTGTGGCTTCATGCTCACCTTCTGATTCACCTGGGAACGTGAGGACCTAATGAAATCCAAGCATCCTTATTCGTTCGTCTCAGCCTCCTCGTGAACAAATTTCGGGACGAAATTTCCTAAAGTAGGGGAGACTATAACATCTTGTAATTTTGAGATAATTTAAAATTAGTTTTATTAATAAAAAATAATAATAATAATAATAATAATAATAATAATAATAATGTTGTTATTAGTAAAAATAATTTATAAAAGTTTATTTAAATAAGTCTAGGGTCCTTTTTGTCAATTTGAAAACTTAAATGAAAGATATACGCATAAAATAATAAAAACCAAACTGCAGGGACCATTGTTGTAATTATAAAATTTACAACCCAACCCCCCGCCCCTTTTCTCCCCTCGATTTTCCGGCTGAAAGTCCGGCGGAGCTCCGGCGAGCTCCGGCCACCATCAAAACATCATCAAAACACAAATTTTAAACCTGTGAACCGTGCGCAAACTAGTTTCGAATCTAAGGCCCACTTCAATTTGAAAATTGAATCGATTAACGCGGTTTAAGAATCAAACCTAAACACCCGCTAAAACTAATTCGAATTTAAGTGAGAAACAACGAGTAGTGGGAATCAATCAGACAATATGGGACTCATAACAACAATTATAATCATAATTAACGCCTCAATTCAACTATAAAAACTACATTCGATCACCTCATTGACGCGCACCTGCAACCTAATCGAAATCAACCTTCTGAACACTCTTAATCCAAATTGATTGAGGGTAAATCACCATTTACTCTCTAAGAAACTACCCACGAGGTTAATTTGATTATCATCATCCGTTGCCCACTAATCAAACTCCCCCTAGGTCGTGGCTTGTCGATCATATGTTCTTGACAATTTGGGTTCTAAAACAGGTAATTGAACATGCCTACCTATTCGTTTTTACAAGGGGAACAAAAGCCCCATGATCTAAATCGTTAATAACACTGATTCGGTGTTCAATTTGGATCAAATCGTTTCTAGGGTTCAAATGGTTGGGGGATGGATTGCGGGGTGTGTTTAAAAGAATTGGGAACCAAGTGATACCGCGGCCGCGGCCTTGGTTCACTGGTTCCCCACTCACCTCCAAACTAAGAGGTCCCGGGTTCGAACCGGGCACCCTCTATTTTTTTTAAAGGGGCTTTTTAGCCCTAAATTAATTATAAATTTTTTTATTAAATATAAAAATAATTTTCCCAGCCTCCTAATATTTTTTTATTATCTAAACCATTCTGTAAAATTATTTCTTGAAAAACCTTTCGTAACATTTTATTTTCAAAATTATTTACCAATGTTAACCTAAATAAATTTTTATAAATTAATTTATGTGATGGTTTAAATTATTAAATTATTAATAGACCTTATGCTTTCCGTGATTAGAGTTTTCCATGATATTTATAGTATCCGAAAATATTTATAACTAAATATACAAGTTATTTACAAAAGATCAATTACCTTACAATAAATTTTATAAATTTCATGAGTGGTATTTCTAAGGATTTATTAACTTTATAAAATCCCCAAATTCCGTTACCAAAGTTCGCGTTAAATCGTTAACCTTATTATTAACTTAAATTATATAAACACATATATATTCTTAGGTGCATTGTGACGATTTACGTTGAAACGACGTCTATTATTCCTCTTTTAATCGTCATACTTATATTCATTTGCCAGGTGAGTATTTCTATACCCATTTTATTATTTTCACACTTTTAGGTAAAACATGTTACATTATAAACATTACACTTGTAAACACGTTTGATTCTTGTAAACTTATGGCAATTTACTTGTGTGTTGTGATTAGTTGGACCTTGTAGCTACCATGTAATGTCGAATATATGTTCAATCATTAACTATTGCTAGCCTGGTGACGTCATAGATCTATGGGCCTGACAAGCCTGCTTGGTTGATCCAAGTACACGTAGCTAATCGTATATACTTTGAACGTTTGACACTTGTGAAACTTTGTCAAGGTTTGATTGTGCATTCTGTCTTACATTCCTAGTTACTTTGTTCTCTAATTTACAACATGAATTGTCATCTTTATATATACATATGTATTGAAATTATGGAAATCTCACCAACATTATTGTTGACCTTTTATTTTTAATATGTTTCAGAAAATACCCAAGCTTAAATTCTACTCTTCAAAGCTTACACATCTAGGAATGGACCTAGATAAATATATGGAATAAATGACTTGTTATGTTTATTCTAATTTCTTTGAGACTTATGATTGTAATGGTATAATTAGAATTTATGATTAATATATTTGGGATTATTAATAGCGTTATGTGGCTGTGAACGATCTTAACTCTCACACCTCGACGTTTCCGCCGTCAAGGTTGGCGTGTGACAGATTGGTATCAGAGCCCATAACTATAGGGATATAGGTTATTAGAGATGGGGACCTAGACTATAGCACATACATGAACCTTATAGAATTATATTTTGTGGTTTGCATGCTACATAATGCTATGTCCCCTTATGTGCAATTTGATGCCTTAGCATAGGATTGCCTAAACATTGCTACATGTATCCCTAAACTTATATTTGACTCTTTGACTCTCCCCGAACATGAAACCTCTTAATCTTATTCTTGATGACACGTGGAATCGTATACTTATACATATGACATGGATCTTTAGACGTTATGTCTAATCTATATAAATCTCATCAAGGTTTTGATTTCATAAACCTAAGAAATATTGTGTGACACCTAAACACCTGTATTCTGGATTTCCTGGCAAAAAGCCTTCGGGCTAAGGCAAGCATTTCGTATAAATCCTACGAGACTAGTTACGCTTACCTGGGGATTTCTGGGATGAGTGATAAACTATGGTCAACACACACAAGTTTCTAAGGCAAATGGGTTAATCTACCTTGACGTGTCAACGTTTCCAATGGTGATGCGTTACCGACTAGAAACATTCCGTATAATTCATGATTCTTACCTTAACTGTCTATCCTTATTATCCTTTTACCCGTTCCTAATCCAAATTCGTATTTTCCATCATGTCTCGCAATCACGGAAATCGAGGAAGATCTGACCGTAAGCTTGCCGCCATGATTGCCCGGCAAATGGCTAAGGTCATCCCGACTATGATGGTAGAACTCAGCAACACCATGATCACCAACGTCGCGAGCAACAACAACACCAATGGGAACAATAGCGGTGCTCATGGAGAGAATAGCAACAACCAAAACGGGAACAATCATACTTGCACTTTCAAACATTTCAACTCGTGCAAACCCACTAACTTTAGTGGAAAAGAAGGAGCCACTGGACTTCTCGAGTGGTTTGAAAGTATGGAGAACATATTCATTATTAGCGAGTGCCCCGACGAGTTCAAGGTTCGCTATGCTACAAGTGTCCTCCAAAAACTGGCACTAACATGGTGGAATAGTGAGAAGAGAAGCCGTGGAACTGAGGTTGCTTTGGCGTTGCCCTGGGAAAAATTTAAGGATATCATGATCCAAAAGTTCTGCCCGAGGAGCGAGTCGCAAAAGCTAGAGGAGGAGTTCTGGAACCTCAAACAAGATAAAGGAAATCATCTGGCTTATTCCACCCGGCATCATGAGTTAAGTATGCTTCTACCACACATGGTGGACACCGTGCCCCGTAACATTGAGAAATTTATCAAGGGGGTGCCACCTCAAATTCAAGATGCTGTGTTGGGTAGTAGGCCCGCAACCTTGGAGGAAGCAATTACTATCACTGCGCAGCTTACCGAGAATCATATTAGAGCTGGCACTATGTCAGAAAAGGGTTCCAAGGCTACTGCGAAGGTGACACCTGAGGCAAAAAAGGAAGTACGGGCCGAGTCATCTTCCCAAAACAAGAAGCGTAAGTTCACCCCGACACGCAACTATGCTATGACCGCCCAAAATGCACCTAAAAACAAATGGTGGTTGCAAATCAAGCTCCTATGGATAGAGCTTATGTTGGTCCATACCCCATGTGTAACACGTGCAAGTATCATCATGCGAGCAACATTCCATGCCGAATCTGCTCGTTGTGTGGAAAGTATGGCCACTTGGTGACTACTTGTCTTCGTGCGCCAAACAACGCTGCAATGCTTACCAACCAAACCTGCTATAACTGTGACGAGCCTGGTCACTTTTGTCTGCAATGTCCTCGCAATGCGGGAAATGTGCCACCTGCTCGTGGAAGGGCCGTCAACATCAACGCCAAACAAGCACAAGCCAGCAACGTCGTGGTGAATGGTACGACGTTGAATTCCGCTTAAATCGGCTCTTGTCTTGTAAATGTTCCTATCTTTGTATTCATCATATCAATAATAAGTTATTACCAAACAGGTATGTATCTTGTAAATAGTCATTATGCATCTGTACTGTTTGTTTCGGGTGCGGATAAGAGTTTCGTGTCATTGGAATTTGAACCTATACTTTCTAAACCGCGTGTCAATCTGGAAAGATCCTTCACGGTCGAAGTCGTCGATGGAAAATCTATTGTCATTGACGTCGTAATACGTGATTGCACCTTAAGCCTTAACGAACACGAATTCTCCACCGACCTCATTCCTATGCAATTGGGAAGCTTCGATGTTATTATCGGCATGGATTGGTTAGCCAAACATCATGCCGAAATCGTTTTTTCGAGAAGTGCATTCGTATACCGTTACCTTTTAGGGATACTTTGAAAGTGTTCGGTGAAAAATCTTCCAAAGGACTTAAACTCATGTCTTGCACTCAATATGATCCATATAGATTGTGCATTTGGTTCCGTATAGTTAGTGTCGGCTACCACATTAGCTTAGATTCGCATGGATTCTGCTTTCAGGTTCTCAGTCTTTAAGGCCTCACTTTGAGCAGCCTTGATTTGCACAGGTAGATCAGAATGTATGGTCATCTGTAATGCGCACACCTGACGAGGTCTTAATGTTTCTTTCCAACTAAGGGCGTCGGCTACCACATTAGCTTTACCCGAGTGATACTTGATCGCACAATCGTAGTCATTGAGTAATTCCAACCACCGTCGTTGTCGCATATTCAATTCCTTCTGATCGTATATGTGCTGGAGGCTCTTATGATCTGTATAGATCGTACACTTGGTTCCATATAGGTAGTGTCTCCAGATCTTCAGGGCAAACACTACAGCTCCCAATTCTAAATCATGCATTGTGTAGTTTTTCTCATGCACCCTGAGTTGTCTAGATGCATAAGCTATGACTTTGTCACGTTGCATCAGTACGCATCCCAAACCTTGGATGGAAGCATCACAGTAAACAACAAAGTCATCAGTCCCTTCTGGTAAGGCTAGGATTAGTACAGTGCAGAGTCTGTCTTTAAGCGTCTGGAATGTTGTTTCCTCCTTGCTACCCCACTTGTAAACAGTTCCCTTATGGGTCAGGGCAGTCAAAGGTTGTGCCACTTTTGAAAACCCTTCAATAAATCATCTGTAATAGCCTGCCAAACCAAGGAATTGACACACCTCGGTAGGTGTCTTCGTGCTGGCCAATCCTTGATGGCTTCAATCTTTGATGGATCCACATGTATACCTTTATCATTCACCACATGCCCAAGGAAATGCACTTCACGTATCTAGAAGTCACATTTTAAGAATTTGGCATAAAGTTGTTCGTTCCTCAATAATTCAAGTATGGTTAACAAATGTTCCTCATGATCTTCCTTATTATGGGAGTAGATCAGTATATCATTGATGAATACAATGACAAACTTATCCAAGTAAGGCTTGCAGACGCGATTCATGAGGTCCATGAAAACTGCTAGGGCATTGGCCAGTCCGAACGTCATTACAACAATCTCATAATGTCCATAGTGAGTCCGGTACGCCGTCTTTGAAATATCCTCTTCTCGAACCCTTAACTGATGATAACCTGATCTCAAGTCAATCTTGGAATAGTAGCTAGATCCTTGCAATTGGTCGAACAAGTCATCGATATGCGGAAGTGGATACTTGTTCTTGATCGTCACCTTGTTCAATTCGCGGTAGTCAATACACATCCTAAAGGTTCCATCTTTCTTTTTAACAAAAAGCACTGGAGCTCCCCAAGGTGAAGAGATGGGACGTATGAATCCCTTATCTAACAATTCTTGCAATTGCTTAGGCAGCTCTTGTAGTTCGTTCGGTGCCAGACGGTACGACGCTCGAGCGATCAGAGTCGCTCCGGGTGCTAATTCAATCTGAAAATCTACCTGTCTGTGTGGAGGAAGGTCGGGTAGGTCTTCGGGAAATACCTTGGGAAAGTCTCTTACAACTGGAATATCTTCGACTCGCCTTTCATCCGTCTTTGTTTTAGTAACAAGTGCCAACAAGGCAAGGTGTCCTGTCCTGAGACATATCTGAGCCTTCAAATATGATATGATGCCGACCACCACACCCACCTTATCACCTTCCACTGTAAGAATTTCCTCGTCCGAAATGGGTAACTTGATCAGCTTCTCCTTGCAAATGATCTCAGCACTGTTATTGGATAACCAATCTATCCCGACCACTACATCGAAGCTACGGAATGTGATAGGAACAAGGTCTATGCTGAAAGTGTGTCCAGATAAACCTAGCTTACAGTTTCTAAACACTTGGGTTGCTATTATCGTCCTACCATCGGCTATTTCTATGGTGTACTCAGAAGTCAGGTTAGTAGGTACCATTCCTAGTACTTTGCTAAATTTTATGGATACATAACTTTTATCAGCACCGGAGTCAAATAAAATAGAGGCGTAACATTCATTAATAGAGAATCTAACAGATACTACAGTAGGGTCGTTTCGAGCCTCACCTGAGCCCATGATGAAAGCTCTGCCTCTACCACCATTGTTGTTGTTATTAGACTTATTAGTAGCACCGCTATTTTCATTCCTTTCAGCTTTGGACATTCCCTTTTAAAGTGACCGGGTTGACCGCATTCATAACACCCAGTACGATTATAGTTTTGTTGCTTCTGAGGTGCTTTCTCGAGAGGTTTACCCTGCAGTTTTTAGCAACATACCCAAACTTTCCACACCTCTCACAAGTGTTCCTTGTGCATTGCCCAGCATGATGGAACTTACATTTGTTGCACTTCGGAAGATTTCCATGATAGCCACCCAATTCCGCATGTCATGAGAAGATTGGGATGGGTTGAACTTCTTGTGTTGGGGTTGATGAGTAGAGGATGAAGATTGCTTCCCGCTGGTAGATGGTTCCCATTTCCTCTTGTTACATTAGAACCAGATGCAGCACCACGCGGGGTCAGTCAGCTTGTGGGCTAGTTGGACAGCTTCTTGAATGGTAGCTGGTCTAGCAGTGGTGACCATGCTCTGTATTTCCGGTACTAGTCCATCGATGTACCTTTCAACCCGTTTGTAAGCAAGGTTGACCATAGTGGGACATAAGGTAGCCAGCTCGTGGGAACGAGTCGTGTAGGCTTCAACCTCGGAACCCACCATTTTTAAATTCCAAAATTCAGTTTCTAGTTTCTGCACTTCATCTCTGGAACAGTATTCCTCTTTCAGCAAACTCTTGAATTCTTCCCAAGTCATGGCATTTGCAGCTTCAACACCCAACATCTGGACTTGCGTATTCCACCAACTCAGTGCAGCACCATTCATGGTACCAGCAGCATATTTCACCCTACTCTCGGCAGGGCAGTTACAGATTTCAAACACCAACTCCAACTTTTCGAACCAACGGAGCAGTCCCACTGCTCCCTTAGTTCCCCTGAATGGATTAGGTTTGCAGTCCATAAAGGACTTGTAGGTGCAAACTGGTTGTCTAATGGGATTCTGTCGTGGAGGGTGTTGGCTTGCCAACGCTGCGGTAACACTTTGATTGATTAGCGCCGCCAATTCTGCAGGCATTATGGAGATGTTACCTCTCCCGCGTCCACGTCCTCTTCCAGACATTCTTTAAATTACCATATACATAAATAAGTAAATATCCAGCCAGATATCAAAATCCAAAGCTATCAGTTGCATGAAATTAACCCCTTTGTCTTGGAATGAAAAGGAAGAGAGGTCCAAGAATTTAAAGTAACAGACAAGCTAGAGGATCAGTTCGAATCCGAGGGATTAGGACACATGTCATGGTTTGAATTTTATCCGAATTCGAGGTAAGAGTGAGCATTCATACAAGTAGAATTGAAGGATAGTTTCCACATCAGTAGCTATGTATGAAAACCGAGACTTTCTTTCTCAAGGTGTAGAAATGATGACTTATACCGACTACAATGTTACCACCCGACCAAATTCACCGGACTTAGCATGCATGACAAATTACAATTACGTGTGCACCCGTAATGGTAATTTGCTTTGCATGATCACCCCCGGTTCCTCCTATCAGGCTAACATATCTTATCAAGTACAGTGGTTATCAACGATAGGAGTACCAAATATGTAAGTATTATTTCGGGGTCGATCAATCAAAGTATACGAAGGATCGGTAAGGTTCAGGAAATTCATAAGTAACCCCTCCCGTGACTCACAGCAACTCGGAGCCACCATCCCTGTAGTCGTAAGCTGACAGGGATATGTTAAAGCAAAAGTTTTCAGGCAACCATATTAAGTAAGCACAGCTTAGTAATCTATGTATGTGTAACTAATGCAAATCCAGCTATAGTCTAAAATGCAATGCAAATGAGATGCAAAGTTCATTTTAGTTCACTATAACTAATGCTCTGATACCTGTTGGAGCATTTATAGTCATATATAGTGTGTCCGTCGCTTGACGAATAGTCTAGGCTTAATGTTATACACCTTGTAAACACATGAAACTGGGTCATTCGCAGGAGCATATGCGAATGAGACTCAGTCGTACGACTGAGCCATGCTAATGGACCAGTCATGCGACTGAAAGATGCGATTGGGGCATTCGTAAGACTGAGCCATAAGAATGGTCCAGTCGTATGATTGAACCATACGTATGATCCAATCGCACGAATGGGCCCAGTCGCATCTAATATGGGCCGAGGCCTATATATACCAATTTCAATGTGTAGAAACCTAAGGGTTTTCATAGTGTTCGTGGCGCCCAGGTGCTGCCGGATGAGAGGGGAGATCATGCTCGATCTCCCCTTGCCAAAAGTCTTGATTCTTAAGTTGTAACGAGCTTAAAATCGTTATGTTTTATCAATAAAATCATTCGATTATTGTTCGTACTATTGACTATCTTTTGGTTTTTATCCTTCCGTCAAGAACACCTCGGATGTCTACCGATCCAGTGACTTCACAATACCACTCTGTCACACCCTCAATTTACACAAACGGGGTTTTACCGCCAGGCGTGTGACATAACCAGGATCTCAGATAAGCATCAGTAACACGAAACGACTCGACATTTACAAATCATATAAATTGTGTAGTAATAATGAAATAAACCAACTCGTATTTAAGTATTGCGGAAGTGAAAAGAGGAAAACAATTAACAATAGTTTTGGAACACGCAAACACGTGCCCAATCCAATTTATGTAAAGTAAATGAAATTAAATCTTGAAAACAGTTCGGGATGAATGCGGAATGACATGCAGTGGATGCTGTGCTCCTAAACGTGCCATTTCAATGTCCTGAGAGAAAACATGCAAAAGTCAGTACAAGACTGGTGAGTTCACAGGTTTATCAGAAAACAATAAGTATCAGTAGTGTAATTCCCGGATTTAGTAATCAAAGCAATAATGGGTAGCTAGCCCATAGCAATCACTATGTGTATGAAGTCGCGACCGAGCTGACATGTAATCAATAGTAATAATGTAGACCAGGCTGTCGTTTTCCGGCAGATTCTAGGTGTTCGGAAGATACGGTCAAACACATAATCAACCAAGGATTTAGGCCAAGGCAAAACTCCAGTAGGCTCTCCTATGAGGCAATTAAGTATGTGAAAAGTTTTTTTAAGTTTTAAGGGCCTGGAGTTACTAGAAAAACTAAAAATGTTACAGCAGCTCTTAACCGGAGGGCTGCTGGAGTTAGCTAGCCAAATTGTGCATAACTCCCATTTGAAAATAGCTATTGGGTTAATTCATTTTCTAGAGTTCAGAGGATTCCTAGGAAAAATGTTTGACCATAGGGTCTGGTCTGGTCTCAGTTTTTATGAAATGAAAATGGCACATCGAACAAGTCAACACATACATTCTGTCCAAGAGGACAGAATTAACCCTTCTAGCCAAAACAAGTAAAACACCAACTTAACCACCTCCAATTGGAGTGTGGTTACCCTTTCTGGAAACTAGACTCAGTAATAAAAATTTAGGCACAAGAAACACATCATTTGGACCTGTTATGACCTGTTTGTGGCACATACAAAATGAGACTCAGAATCTGTCAGAAAGTTTGTTTCTGACCACACTTCACTAAAATGATCATAACTCACGTTTTACACGTCCAAATTGGACAAGGTTGGATATTTTGAAAACTAGACTCTATGAGGAACATGTTAGACTCAAGAAAACTAGTTTTTGGATTCGTCTTCATTTGTTTATGTCATGATGAAAACAGAGTATGCAATATAGATTAATGATTTGTAAAGTTACTGCAGTTTCAGCTTTTCCGTGCGAATTGTAGTTGTGAGAATGAATTTTGTTTGACATTCAAATCAATGAGTTAAATTCTGGAAAACTACGTACAGTATCCTCAACATCTTGTGGTGTTAAGATATTTTTCCCTTTAGTTTTGTTGTGAGTCTAAGGTTGTCAATTAAAATCAATTGTATCAACTGCAACAGAATTTAGCTGTACAGAGTTGTAAAAAGTAATAAATCACCAAAAATTTATTATTTAAGATATGCATGCAAGTATAATTGGAGGATTACCTAGACACATAAAATACATAGTAGAAAAAGGAATTAGGTCAATATCTTTAAAATTGAGGTATTTACACTCTCGGGAATACTGTCAAGAATCTGCCACTTGAAGACAGATTCGACCTTCAATATGATTTTCCACATCTGACTGGCCAAACGACCTCAAACAAAAGCAAGTCCAGTTGGGTTGGAAATTAGACTCGAAGCACTACAACCTAGACTCAATAAATGTCCTAATTCAATCTGTTATGACCGAGATATGAGCCCTACAATACAGAGTTTCGGTTTTCATCAGAATCTGTCTTTTAGTAAACACATACAACAACCCATGTCAAAATCATTAAATTATCAAATTGAGCATTCCAATTCATGCATATGTTGATATAATAACATTAGAGAGCATACACTAATATCAATTTCCTATTTTCATGAACAATTAGTTACTCTAACAATTAGGGTTTCATGAATCAATATCACCATGCATAAAATTACGATCCTAGCACCAATATAAAACCATGACAATCATCAATTAACCCAAAAATCATCATCAAGAACATCAATATAACATCTACAGCCCTCGGCCGACCTAAAGAACCCACACAAACATCAAACTAACCTTTGATTCTTGCAATAGAACACGAATTGATGCTTGTAACATGTTGTATTGCTTGGAACCGAACCAAAAGCCAATTGATGTTTCTTCGCTGATTTTTGAAGTGTAGAAGAGTGTGGAAGGAAAGAGGCAGTTGAATGAGTTCTAGAGTTGTGTATTGGGTTTTAAAGTGTCCAATATTACCCTTTTACCCCTTGCACTTTGTATTCTTATGAAAGGTAAGCTTTAAACTCTTTTTAAAAGTGTTTTTAACTGAATTAGCAAACATATAAACTCATGGAAACATCTATACATTTGATCTTTATAAAACACAAAACATACGAATTTATACACACGTTTCCACATTACGCGATTACTTCTCAATTTACATGTAAAACACACAAGCACATAAACATAACGCAATAATCACATAATCAGTTAAATTATCATTAATCTAACATTATTAATTATCATTAGGTCACCAACGTTAAACGACTACCAGTGTGTGCTCAAGACACGTGTATGCAAGACTCAACGAGACTGACGGAGTTTGGTAACGTACAATTACCGGGTGTCACACTTTAGTTGGGGTCTTTGGAATTTCCCACTTCTTGACTGCTTTAATCTTTGCTGGATCAACTTGAATCCAATCTTGATTAACTATGTGTCCTAGGAATTGTACTTCCCTTTTCCAAAATTCACATTTTGAGAATTTTGCATACAACTTTTCCTTTTGTAGTAATTCTAATGTTAACTCAGGTGGTCGTGGTCTTCCTTATTTTTAGAGTAAATCAGAATGTCATCTATGAAGACTATAACGAATTTATCTAAATAGGGTTTGCACACTCTATTCATTAAATCCAAAAATACTACTGGAGCATTGGTTAACCCAAATGGCACTACAAGAAATTCATAATGTCCGTACCTAGTCCTGAATGCAGTTTTTGATATATCTTCATCCTGTACTCTTAACTGATGATATCCAGATCTTAAATCTATTTTAGAAAAATATCTAGATCCTTTCAATTAATCAAATAAATCATCAATCCTAGGGAGAGGATATCTATTCTTTATGGTAACTTTATTGAGTTCTCTATAATCAATACACATCCTAAAAGTTCCATCTTTCTTTTTGACAAACAGAACTGGTGCTCCCCAAGGTGATACACTAGGGCGTATAAATCCCTTATCTAATAGTTCTTGTAATTGGGTCATCAGTTCCTTCATCTTAGTTGGTGCTAAACGATATGGTGTTTTAGCAATAGGGGTTGTTCCTGGTATTTGTTCTATTCTAAACTTTACCTGACGAAGGGGTGGTAATCCAGGTAATTTATCAAAAAAACATCAGAGTATTCATTAATAATAGGAACACTTTCTAAATTCTCTTTATCAAGCTTTGCATTAACTATATGAGCTAAGAAAGCTAAACATTTCTTATTTAAGCACTTTTGTGCTTTCTCGCAGGAAATCAATTTCATAATACCATTTGGTCTGTCACCGTATATACAGAGAGTTTTATTTTCCTTAATTAAATGATTTTTTATCATTTTCTTATCACATATAATTTCAACATGGTTTTACTTAACCAATCCATACCTACTACAATATCAAATCCTCTTAATTCAATAGGAATCAGATCTATATCAAAATAGTATTCATCTAAGTTCAAAATACAGTTAGGAATAATTCACTAGCTTTGATTATTTTACCATCAACTAATTCTATCACGTATTTATGTCTTAGTTTCTCAGAGGTTAAACTAAGTGATGGTCCTAAGGTATTTGAAATAAAACTACGAGTTGCTCCTGTATCAAATAATACTGTTGCGTACTGTTGTTGATAAGGAACGTACCCGTAACTACTTCTGGTTCATGTCGAGCTTCTTCAGCTTGCATTACGAAAGCTCTTCCACGGGAGTTGTTTTGGTTAACTAGAGCCTTACCCTTTCGTTTTGGTCATTCATTACAAAAATAATTCTCGTTTCCACACTGAAAGCAGACTGGTTTAGGGTTGTTGGGGTTCTTGCAATCTCAGGATATATGTCCTTTCTTCTTGCAATTATAACAAACCACTGTCATACAATTGCCGGAGTGATATCTTTGGCAGATATTGCATCGTGGTTGCCCTTCAATTTTCTTTTCATGTGCTGCTCCTAAGAAATTTCTTTGTGGAGGTCGGGTCATTCTTTTTTGAGGGTTTTCTCCAAATTTCATTCCTGTGTGGTTTCATTCCACTTTCTTTTCTCTCCTATTTTTGGATTGCTTAATGATCCATTCCTGATCATTTTATCTGTTAAACTTCCTGACAGGATTACTGTTTCCTAAAAGTTTTAGGCCTTGCGGATTTTACTAATCTTCTTATTTGTGGTACTAGTCCCCAAATATATCTTCCTATCCTTTTTTATTCATGGGTTATCAGATGTGGTACTAATCTGGAATGTTCATTATACCTGTCAGTGTATTCCTGATGTGCAGCTCCTTTCATTTCTAGTGCCAAAAATTCAGCCTCTAATTTTTCTATTTTATTATAAGGACAATATTTTTCTATCACTAGATTTTAAAATCTTTCCAACTTATCTTATTCATAATATGCCTACCTTTAGTGTGTACTTCCATTTTCCACCAGGATTGTGCCTCTCCTTTTAGTGAATGCGAAGCAAATAGTATCTTGTAATTATCGGCACAAGTACTAAATTCTAAGACTGCTTCCACTTCATCTAGCCAGCGTAGGGCTTGCACAGCTCCTCCTTTTCCATCAAACTCTCGGGGTCTGCAGGACATAAAGGTTTTATAAGAACATCCTTTTGTGACTCCATTCAGGATGTCTTCCTCCTGTCGCTCTTCTGGATTAATATTTTCGGGCCTTTCCTGTGGGTGTGCTGTGGTTCCAAAGTTCAGATTTTGTTGTAGTTGGGTTATCAGAGTAGGTAAGGTAGCTTCCATTTGTTGGGCTACTATTTGAGAAATCCTGTCATTCTCATTTGTGTCGTTATTCACAGGTGTTTCTTCCCCAAGTCGGGTTCTAGGTCGTCCCACTCGGGCTGTTCTTCGTACAGGCTGAGTGTTTCTTTTTGGCGGCATGATTTACTATAGTGAATTATAATATTAGTATCATAAATAGATATTCTAACACAAATTTCTTTAGCACATAACAAATAAACATTTAAATACAAAGATATATATTTTATTAAGTTCATATTCCTTTATTCTGACAAGTTAGATTATAGCTTCTAGTTCTTGTGAATCCATTCCCATATCTTTGTGAAGATATTTTTCATGGGTGTTTTGAGTTTCTTGATATCCTTCTGGATTCTCCAGATTCCTTGTTGTATTTTCTTGAGTTTCCTAAGGGTCCGCTGAGCTGTCTTCACTTGGTTCAACTTTTGTCTTTTAATTATCTTACTTCGTTCCCGGAGAAATCAGAATTTTGTATTTCTATATCCTCAGCTTGCTTAGCTATAAATCTGTCTCCACGTCGTATCTTTTTCCTAGGGGTCTTAATTGTATATCCCCCGATGTTTACTGGTGCACGTCAGACGTAAAATTTGGTTTATTGTTGTTTTCAACTTTAATTTGGGAAGTCTTCATATCTTGCTGGGGTTCTGGTTCAGATGTTATTTTCTTAAGGTTGTTATGGTCTGAGCATTCCGAAGGATCAGTCTCATTGTGGTAACTATCTGAATTCATTACTACAAAAATTTCTTTATAATTTTTATAAAATGGTTAGTCACATATTTTCATAGACATTCTATATGTCACATATTTTATTATTATAATTATTAGAGTTAAGCATAAAATCATAGAATTTTCACATAAAATCATATCACACAAATATACATGTTTATCAAATACTTTATGCATCATCATTTGAGCTTATGGTTATAGTCTAGGTATTTTTATAGTACCTAATTCTCTATAACCAAGGGCTCTGATACCAACCTGTCATATCCCGGCGGAAGCGTGAAGCGATTTGGGTGTGACTTGTTTGTTCAGAACGCGTTTGATTATAAGGAATCAAATTACAAACAATATTGTTGGGTCATGATGAGGCTGGTGCAACCAAAGCCACTTCACATAGTCATCTTGGTGCTACATTTAAGGGCTTCCAAAGCTAAGCATGAGATCTTCCGAGAGTCTGAAGAACATCAGCTGAAGTCAACAGCTGAAGGCAACAGCTGAAGTCAACAACTGAAGACAACAGCTGAAGCTAACAGCTGAAGACTATCTTCCGAAGACAAGGTCTGATGAAAGAGCTGAAGACAAAGTCTGAGCTTCCGAAGACAACATCTGATAAAAGAGCTGAAGACAAAGTCTGAAGAAAGAGCTGAAGACAAAGTCTGCTTCCGAAGACAAAGTCTGAAGAAAGAGCTGAAGACAAAGTCTGCTTCCGAAGACAAAGTCTGAAGAAAGAGCTGAAGACAAAGTCTGCTTCCAAGACAAAGTCTGAAGAAAGAGCTGAAGACAAAGTCTGCTTCCGAAGACAAAGAAGACTCCAAGCCTCGGAAGAAGTTATTCTTCCGAAGTATTTTATCCTTTGGAAGACATTGCTATGTCCAGTAGATATAAGTATGGTCCCTGACAGTCCGCTGCAGACCTCTGATACAGCATGGCATCTTCCTAAAGAGCCATGTTGTTGACCATACTTTTTTCTACTGTTCACCTTTTTATGATAGTACATGTTACCAACTTTAGTTGGTGACAAAAGGTAAGTCAGGGACATGTCCTGACTACCAACTCTCAGGCAAAATCTGAAAGACCTCACCTAGAGTCTTGTAGTATAGATGTTAGGTTAGAGGTTTCCAGCTGGTATCAAAGTATATCCGGTTGTAGGTAGTATTATATATATCTTCTCCATGTAACTCATTAGATAAGTGATTTGAGTCCAAGAGTCTTGTAATCCTTTAAGTTGAGAAGCAATATGTAAAAGTACCTTGAACATTTACATTCTGTGTTTATTTACTGCTTGTTACTTGTTATATTGTGATCAACTCTTCATAGACTCTTGCTGAGTGTTGTTCAAGGTGAGTTTGAGAGAAAAACCATCTTCCTGCAATTGGTATCAGAGCCTGATATCTTGATTGTGAGATCTTACCATCCAAATCAACCTGTTTTTCACTCCTCACTACAAACCACTCACTCAAATGGCCGCTCTCTCCAAGGCTGATATGGAAACCGGTACCATGACCAAGTCCACACTGATCACCCCTGAAGACTTGGACACATGGTGCATTAGAATGGAAGGCTTCATCAAGTGTCAAGATTCAAGAATGTGGGACTCCATTGTTAATGGTCCTTTCGTACCAAGCACTACTTCTGCCACTGGTAATCACATCATTTCAAAAGATGTTGATGATTACTCAGAAGAAGATAGGAAGAGAATAGAGCTAGATCAAAGGGCTGTGACTTCTCTCCAAACTACTCTCCCCAATTCCGTCTACAGAGGCTTTAAGAAGTGCAAGACAGCCAAAGATTTATGGGAAGCACTGAAGCTTATGTATGAAGGATCCAAGAAACCCAAGAGAACAAGAAGGATCTCTTGAAGCAGCAGTTTGAGAACTTTACTTTCAAGGCTGGTGAGACCTTGACTCAACAATACTTCAGGTATGTTGAGATAGTAGATACTCTGGTGGATATTGGAGTAGCTCTTGAGAATAGAGACATAGTTAGGAAGTTCATGTCTTCCCTACCTAAACTATGGACACACTACTGTGTTGTAATCAAGAGAACTTCGGACCTTAAGACTCTTACTCTCACAGAGTTGTATGGTATCCTAAGTGCATTCCAGATGGAGATGAATATGCAGAACTCCTCTGGTCACTCCAATAACCAACTGAGTTCAGCCCTTCATGTGGTTGAAAGGGAAATCACAAACCACAACATCAGTTGCTGTGTTACCCTGACAACTCACATAGTGGACCCTACATTACTCTACCTGAGACTCCAAAGTCTTAAAAGGTTCAACACAACTCCTTTCAGGATAGTTGTGCCTTTGTCTCTGGAAGTGGACACTCTGGTGATTTTCAATACTGCTTTGATGATCTTGAGTGCTTCAGTCCAGATGATGTGGAGTATGTGGACATTGTCCAACAGATGGCTCTTTTAACTTACAGAGCGAAGAAGTTCTTCAAGAGAACTGGAAGGCAATTCCCTCAAAAACCCAGTCAACAGCAGGTTTGGGTTTGATAAGATCAAAGCAAAGTGTTACAACTGCAACCAACTTGGTCACTTTGCTAGGGAATGCAAGGCTCCCAAGAACAACCCGGGAACCCCACAGGCCTCCACACATCCCACTGCTTCAAAACATGAAGAGAAGTCAACTGAAACAGCTGCTGTAGCTCAAGAAGTTGACTGGAGCTTCATGGTACAGGATGTGACTCCCGCTCAAGCACTCATGGCCGAAACAGATGATGATCAGGTATATGAACATCTTTGTACTGCTGCCTGTATTGCTAAAGTTAAACTCTATAAGGATTACATTTCGGAAATCAGATCTGAGGTTGAGTCTTTAAATGTGTTAAAATCTGATTTTAAAAGACCTGAATCTGACTATCAAAGGAAAATTGAAGAGTTAGAGAAAACTGTATCTCTTTTAAAACATGAAAAGACCAACTATAAGACTCAAATTAAAGATCTGATATCCAAACTATCTGAAGTTCAAGCCCAGTTGGTCACTGCTGAGGCTCAGGCCAGGAAGCAAGCTATTGCTGAGCAAAACTTCCAAACTATTCTTGCATCATCCTCTCATTCTAAAATGTTTTATCAAAACAAAGAAGGGTTGGGAACCAATAAAATAGCTCCACCACACTCTCCTATTGGAACTAGAGGAGGAGGCAAAAATAGTGGCAACCACACGGGAGAAACAGGAGGATACACTCATCTCCACCTGTGAAGACCAAATCCTAACCACCAAGGCAAGAAGAAGCAGAGCTAAAGCTGCTAGAAGGACTGCCAAGAAGGTTGTAGAGTCCAAGCTTAAGATTGACCCAAAGCAAAAGGGTGTCTTCATTTCTATCGATTCCAAGTGGTTGGTACTTCTGATTCAGGAAAGGAGTGTAGTACCAACACTCCTGTCCTACCAAAGGATCAGAAGTTGAAAGGGAAAGTTGCTGATGAAGAGAAGAAATCCAAGAAACAGCAACCTACAAGTTCCCAGAAAACTAACATTGCATGCATAATGTGTGGTCTGCACAACCACATGGCTAAAGATTGTTACTACAATCCAGCAAGCACACATTATGCAAATAATGTTAGAAAAGAAGGAGTCAGGGAAGGTTTCTCAGTTGGACCATTTCAAACGGTCCAAATGATGAAGAAGGGAAAGTTGGTCTCGGAAGCCAAGTTGCTTTCGGAAGAAAGTACTTCTTTCGAAGGGAAAATGGCTTCGGAAGCCACAGCTTCTAAGGTTCGGAAGAACAAGAAGGCTCCCTTGAAACCATCTCAGAAGAAGACTACTTCGGAAGAAAAGGTGGTGAAGGCTTCTTCCGAAAAGAAAGAAGCTTCGGAAGAAGACCATACTGTAAAAGCTTCAACAAGCTCATCCTCAAAGATCAACCAAGGGATGGATTCGAAGATCAAGGAAGATGCTGCAGCCCAAACCTCTTCTTCAACGACCTCTATTGAACCCCAATGCATATCTTTTGGTTCAATTATGTCACTATCTTTGGAAGAGCCCAAGACCAGCATGGCTTGGGCTTCCAAACAAAACTAACCATCTCATCTTATGTGCAGGGACATCCATTTGACAAGAACAACAATGTCTGGATTGTAGATAGTGGATGCTCCAGGCACATGACAGGGAACAGATCTCTCCTTCAACAATTCCAGAACTTTGATGGAGGGACTGTCCAATTTGGAGGTGAGGCCGGAGGATATACTTCTGGCAGAGGAAGTATATCCAATGGCAGAATAAACATTGACAAAGTTCACTTTGTCAAACAGCTTGAACACAGTCTGTTAAGTGTTTCTCAATTCTGTGACCAGAAGCATCAGATGCTTTTCACAGAACATGAGTGCATTATCCTCAAACCAGGGATGACAATTCCTCCGGAATTGGTGCTTCTTAGATCTCCCAGGAAAGGGGATATGTACAAGCTGAATATGAACAATGCTTCTCCTATGGGTGAAGTATCATGCTTTCTTTCCAAAGCTGATAGTGATGAGTCAAAACTATGGCATAAACACATGTGTCATGTGAATTTTAAAACAATGAATAAATTGGCTAAAAATAACTTGGTACATGGTTTGCCTAAAAAGGAATTTTTCTGCAAAGATAACTGTGTTGCATGCCTGAAAGGGAAACAACACAGATCATCTCATAAATCCAAATGTGTTAACTCTATCACTACTCCATTGCACTTATTGCACATGGATCTTTTTGGTCCCATAAGTATAATGAGCATTGGAAGGAAATCATACTGCCTTGTGATTGTTGATGATTTTACAAGATTTACATCGGTATTCTTTTTAAGAAGTAAAGATGAAACTGCTGAAACGTTAAAATCTTTTATTCTTAAAATAGAGAATCAAATTGATCACAAGGTTAAGATCCTTAGAAGTGATCAAGGGACTGAGTTTAAGAACTTCGTTCTTGACTCATTCTGTGACTCAAAAGGGATTGCCAGACAATATAGTGCTCCCAGAACTCCTCAACAAAACGGTGTTGCTGAGAGGAGGAATAGGACACTTATTGAGGCTGCTCGGACCATGTTAGCTGATTCAAAGCTACCTCTAACATTCTGGGCAGAGGCAGTCAGCACTGCATGCTATGTGCAGAACAGGGTTCTTGTAGTTAAGCCCCATGGAAAAACCCGTTATGAGTTATGGAACAAGATGCCACCGTTCATTGGCTTTCTAAGGTCCTTTGGCTGCAGGTGTACCATACTTAACACAAAGGACAACTTAGCAAAGTTTGCTGAGAATTTGGATGATGCTATCTTTGTTGGATACTCTTCTAGCTCCAAAGCTTATAGAGTATACAACATCAAGAATCAACAATTTGAGGAGTCATCCAATATAGTTGTTAATGAGCACACTCCTTGTGTTAGGGGGAATGGACCTGATTATATCTTTGATTTAGAATTGTTTCCAAACTATTCTAAACAATCTTGTGAGAATGTTTCAGCTAGAACAGGTGCTCAAGGTGATGCTGATGCTGATGCAGATCAACTATTTGAGCTTCCCAGACCTCTTCCAAATTCTCCAAGAGCTGAAAGGCAACAAGCTTCAACCATTCACAGATCTGATAGTGTAACTATCTCCAGGAATAGTGAAGCTTCAACAAGTGAATCACCTGATGAACCCCAAAGCTCTTCAGGTGATCCATTACAACACCAGGTTGAGGGAAGTAGTATTCTGAAGGAACAGGCAACTGTTAATACTACTTCACAACCAACCATTGATGATGTTTCTCAATCATTCAATCAGTCCTCATTGAATGACTTTGAAACAGCAGCTGGACAGAGTGATCCAGTTCCTGATCAGAATATGTCCAATCTAGACTTATCTCTGCAACTGGAAGTGATTCCTCGTCTTAGGATTCACAACACTCATCCAACTGAGAACATCATAGGGAATGTCTCTGAGGGTGTGAGAACAAGAGGGCAAACTCATCATGGGAATGTCTGCTTGTACTTATGCTTCTTGTCTCAGATGGAACCCAAGAAGGTGGAAGATGCCTTAAAGGATAGTAGTTGGGTTGAATCGATGCAGGAGGAGCTGCTTCAATTCAGAAGACAAAAGGTCTGGAATCTATGCCCACTACCATCTGGTCAAGTACCCATAGGCACTAAATGGGTGTTCAGAAATAAGAAAGATGATAGAGGCTTGATTATCAAGAACAAGGCAAGACTAGTAGTTCAAGGGTACACCCAGGAGGAAGGAATTGATTATACTGATGTCTTTGCACCTGTTGCAAGACTTGAGGCAGTTAGGATCTTCCTTGCTTATGCTGCATCCAAGAACTTCACAGTCTACCAACTTGATGTCAAGTGTGCTTTTCTATATGGGGATATAGATAGGGAAATATATGTATGTCAACCTCCAGGATTTGAAGACCCACAGCACCCTAACTATGTGTGCAAACTGGATAAAGCTCTATATGGGCTGCACCAAGCACCTAGGCTGTGGTATGAGACCTTGTCTCAGTTTCTCCTGAAGAATGGATACACTAGAGGTACCATTGACAAGACTCTCTTCATTAGGAAGTCTGGAGAAGACATTTTGCTTGTACAAGTCTATGTTGATGACATCATATTTGGTTCCTCAAATGACCAAATGTGTAAAGACTTTGAGAGCATTATGAAGCAGAAATTTGAAATGAGTTCCATGGGAAAAATGGACTTTTTCCTTGGAATTCAGGTGAAACAGATGAAGGAAGGGTTCTTCATAAGTCAATCTAAGTATGTCTCAGACATCTTAGTAGATTTGAAATGAAGGACTGTAAACCTGCCAAGACACCCATACCCAGAAACCATAATCTTTGCCCTGACCTTGAGGGGAGGATACTGATCAACATCAGTAAAGAGCAATTATTGGTTCTCTGATGTATCTAACTGCTAGTAGACCAGATATCATGTTTGCCACATGCATTTGTGCAAGATATCAGGCTGCTCCAAAGGTGTCTCACCTGGCTGCTGTTAAGAGAATCCTCAGATACCTCAAAGGAGCACCTAAACTAGGTCTCTGGTATCCAAGAAATAGTGATTTCAATCTCTATGGATACTCTGACAGTGACTATGGTGGCTGCAACATCGACAAGAAATCAACATCAGGAGGATGTCAATTTCTTGGTGAAAGGATTATCTCATGGCAATGCAAGAAACAATCCTGTGTCTCTACATCAACTGCTGAAGCTGAATACATTGCTGCTGCTAGCTGCTGTGCTCAACTGCTATGGATTCAAAATCAGATGTTAGACTATGGATTCAACTTCATGACTACTCCTATCCATATTGACAACAATAGTGCTATCTCCATTACTGAGAATCCAGTGAAGCACTCCAAGACAAAGCACATTGATATCAGGTATCATTTCATTAGAGATATTCATGAGAAACATATGATAAAGTTAATCAAAGTTGACTCAAATAAACAATATGCTGATTTGTTCACAAAGGCATTTGATGAACAAAGATTTAAGTATCTCATATCAGCTATTGGGATGATAAACATTGATTAACTACCTCTTTTGAAAAGCTTTTTAAATGTGTAATATCTTGTGTCAATACAATTTAAGCCCTGTTACAAAAGATCTTTAAATTATTCCAAGTGTAAATTCCTTCCGAAGAGGAATTAATTCTCGGAAGATATTCTTGAATATCTTCCGAAGCCAAATTCCTCAATGGAAATTTTCTTCTCGGAAGAGTTTTTGGTCTCGGAAGAAGCGATTGATTTTACATCAGATCTACTTCCGAAGCTTATATAACTCTCCATTCGGAAAGACAATTTTACCTTCGGAAGCAATGCCTTGCTTCGGAAGAGAAGTTGCCTTCGGAAGACAATTACCTTCGGAAATGTTTTACATTCAGAAGTAAAGGTTTTACTATGTAACGGATATCTTTTGGGCCCACTCTATAAAAGGTAAAGATTTTGCTCATGATGGTCAGATTATTTAAAATTATCCCTTGCCGCCACTATCATTTCTCCGCCGTAAACCACCATACCACCCACATTAACCCCAAAACAGTTACCCTATTACCGCCACTACCACAATTCATCCCCTTTAAATAATCCTGACTGATCAATTTCATCTTCTTTTACCAATTTACTGCCCTAACTATTCCCTTCACTGTCAAACCTGCAATTTCACCCAAATTCAAGCTTACCTTCTCTGCAATGGCGCTAAACCCTCAGCACAACCAAGTCGCATTGCTTGATTCGTCAAGAGATGCTGACTTTACCCAAATCATCACCTTTCTTGCTGAATCCACCTACCTCACGGCGCTAACTGTTAACCCCACCGTCTACTCCAACCACATGTCCGAATTCTGGATTAACGGTCAAACTGAAGTTCTGAATGGGGTTCGCGTCCTGAGAACCCGCATTTGTGGCCAGGAGTTGGTCATCACTGAACAACTCATCAGGGAGCATCTCGAGCTTCATGATGATGGGGCTCCTACTGAGTTCCCCAAAGAAGACTTGGATAGCACCTACATCCTCATGGGATATGGTGGGGATGTGAGCAGGTCAACTTTTTTACAAGATTAACTTCTCTTACCATTGGATGTTCCTGCTACACATTATCCTGCACTGCTTATCCAACAAGTCAGGGGGATGGGATCAAATCCCATATGAACTAGGATGCCTAGTTCATGGGTTGGTGAAAGGTCTACGCTTCAACTACTCACGATTTGTGTTGACCAACCTAATTGGCAATCTGAGAAGGGTTACATTCTTCATGTATCCCAGATTCATTCAACACATAATCAACTGTGAGCTGGAACCAAGCAAGCTTGTCTGTGCAACTGCTCTTACTGTTCCCCAAGGTGATGAACCCACACCAGCAACCTCCACCACAAATGTCCCCACACCTTCTTTACCCATCAAAATTACATACCAGAGACGCCCCAAACGAACCCTTGTTCAATCTACTCTGATTGAACAAGCTCCTCCAGTTCAAACCAAAAGGGCTAGAGTGGAATCATGGGCTCCCACTCAGTCCGATGTCACACCATCCTTCACATTTGACCTCAATGTGGGTTTTGAGCTTCCTCAGTCTCAAACCCAAGAGCCCGAACCCCAAGCCTTAAGCCCACAGGGTGAGTCTTTACACTCCCCTATGCAGCCTTCAAGGGACAGCCCCACCATAGGTTCAATGCCTGTAGACATTGATCTAGGTCCCGGGTCAGTAGGTTTAACCTCCTTATCTTTCACTGACCTTTTACTCCGCACTGATGAAGAGATTACATCTCTCCATGGCCATGAAGTTGATCTACAACACCCACTGAAAGATCAACAGAGCCAAGAGAGATCCCTTGTCTCTAGCCCCCATCAGCAGCCAATTACTGTGGTGAGTCCCACTGATGTGGAGGGAACTCATGTAGGCTCAGCTGCCACTACTCAGAGTCTCTCATTGAGCTCTCAGGACAGTGGTAACATCAATAGGACTGAGTCTACGGCAACTTTGCCCATTGACATCTCTGAAAGAGATGACTTTGAGCAAAGGTATCCAGGGTGCCAAGAAGCCACATCTGGTGGTGAGACTGAGCATACTAGGTATGTTATCTCATCTCCCCGTGATTCTTCTCATGAAGATGAGGGAAGTATGCAACTCACACTTCAGTACTTGCTTTCTAAGGTCTCCAACCTGGAATAACAGGTGAGGATCTTAGAATCAAGGACTGCCACTCAACAAATTGAGATTAACAATCTCAAGGCTAAACTAGCTGAGAAACAGACGGAGAGGTCTGTTAGGCATGTACCTATTCAAGTCTCATTGACTTCTTCCTCTAGCTCATCTAGCTCTCAAGATGATGCTACCAAAAAGGGGGAGAAAGTTCAGAGATAAACATCTGAGGAACCACAGACCCAGTCCTTTACTTCCCAACTCATCACACTACCTGAGTCATCTCAATCATTTCTAGAGATTGACTCAAAGATGCTTCATGATCTCTACAGACTTTTCATAAAGTTTGTATTGAGATCCTCCTTAGAACAGCCCAGCCCTGACACCACACTTATATATTTTGGGGCTGAGGAGCTTCAAAGACTGACTGCACCTTCTACCACTGTGGAAGAAGTTGGTCAACCTAAGGTCCACATGGAACCTGAGATTAACTTTGAAGGGAAAATGGGGACTAATAGCCCAGCAACTAAAACAGATGGGACAGAACTTGCAGCAGCCTCTTCTTCCGAAGCTCAGGCTGAAACTTCCGAAGCTGACATTGAAGCCTCGGAAGAACAAGACAAGTCTTCCGAAGCTGAGATTGAAGCTGCGGAAGGTTTGTTCCAAATGTCCGAGGAACTGACCATCACAGATGTTATTTCTGAAATAGCATCTGAGGTGAGCAGGGAGGACATTTCTGATATACCTCCATCCCAAACACCAGCTGAACCTCTCTCTCAATCTGAACCCTCTATCCAAGAACCACCACAGTCAAGCTCTACCAAAGACAATGGCAAAAGGAAATTGACTGCGGAAGAGCTTCAGGAAGAGGAAAGGATTGAAAAGCTTAAGAAGAAAGGTAGGTTTCCTGTTGAGAAGTTGCTAGCTGCTAGCTCTAAGGTAGCTGCAGCTAATCAGGAGGAAATCAACACTAAGAAAAGGACAACACTCATTGACCAGCTCATCAGCTTAGGAGCTGCCAATGAGGAAGTACTCCTGCTACTACTAGAGGAGTTGGTGACTTTGGAGAGGTCAACCAGGCTAAGGCAAGAAGAAGAAGCCAGGTTGGCCTTGGAGAAGGAAGAAAAAGAACAAAGGGAAGCAGCCCTGCAGCTGAGAGAGGCTAGGATTAAATTCCAACTCTCAAGAGGATTTAGTCTTCCGGAACTGTCTCCACTTGATGATGACATGATCCTGCTGCTCCACAACAAAGAGCAGGATCAAATGGAGAAGGAAAGGAAGAAAGCTGCCAGGGAGAAGTTGAAGGAGAGGAAGCGGAGGGAGGAAGAAAAGGGGGTCACTGCCACCAAGAAGTCCAATGACAAAGCCTAGATGAAAGACTATCTCCGGGCTCATGGCTTCTCTGGTAGGCAGGTGGGACCTATGTCCGAAAGGACACTCCAGCGGATAGTCAGTGAAATAAAAGCTGACATCCGTATGGGGAAAAGGAAGGAGATGTACAGGAGGGGACAGGGAATGGTCTTCACCCCAGCCACTCAACCATAGCCAACCACTAAACCACAATCCACACCAGGAGAACCAATCCCATTTCCCATCAAAACCAACCCACTGATGAAACCTTCACCCCTGAACCCACAACTCTACTCAAACCTACCACTTCACCTCAACCACCTAAACTTCCCATCCTAAAACCTAAAACACAACCCAGAACCACTGAACCTAAACCTACCCAACAGAAACCAAGGTCATCCCCTCAGCCTCCTAAACATCTCTCCTTTGAGGAGATAAAGGAGTTCAAGACAAGGCTTCATCAACTGCACCACTATGAGAGCATCTCCTGTGAGGGAGACCTTATCAACATCACCTATGTTGATAACTCTTCAAGCTCCCTCACTCTAGGTCAATTTCTTGAATTGCCTAGAAATACTTTGGGCCAGGCTGCATAACTTCTTGGTCTCAACTCTGATACCTTCAATGCTGAAGAGAAGAGAGTAAGAAGGAGACTGGTGACTCTACTGGACACAAGGAAAGAGGACAGGATTTCTAGTCAATCTCCTGGACCTAGGAAAGCTATAGTCCAGTGGAGGTTCAATGAACCTTCTCACAACTTTGTTGTGGAAAGGGAGAATGGTGAAACCAACCGGCTTAATGCCACTTCTCTATTGCATCTCAGCAGATTTGACATTGCTGAGCTTGCAGAGAAGCCATTCTCCAATCCCTCCAACTCTGAGACTGCTGCACATCAGAAATCATATCAGCGGTCTCCACTTGCCTGAACTGAAAATAAGAGCCAAGATTGAAGAAGAGTTGAAGTTGAAAAGACCGGAAGACAAGGAAAGACCAACCACCAAAGGCACAGCCTTTCTACAGATGGTGGAAGGTCCGGAATTGGAACCAATAGTTAGACGGGAATATGACTATAGTTCCCATCAACTAACTCTTTTCAGAGGGCCACAACAAAGGGTACACATAATCCAAGGTGACAGAGTGGAGGTTTTGTCTACCAAGGATTTGTACAAACTTCTCAGCACCACATCAGGAAAGAATGAAGAAACTGATAAACACTTACTTTCCATGGTGCTGAGAGTTTTGAGAAGAAAGGGAAGTGAAGTTTTGGTAGCATCAGCCTAGGGGGAGTTTGTTGGGTCATGATGAGGCTAGTGCAACCAAAGCCATTTCACATAGTCATCTTGGTGCTACATTTAAGGGCTTCCGAAGCTAAGCATGAGATCTTCCGAGAGTCTGAAGAACATTAGCTGAAGTCAACAGCTGAAGGCAACAGCTGAAGTCAACAACTAAAGACAACAGCTAAAGCCAACAGCTGAAGACTATCTTCCGAAGACAAAGTCTGATGAAAGAGCTGAAGACAAAGTCTGAGCTTCCGAAGACAAAGTCTGATGAAAGAGTGAAGACAAAGTCTGAACAAAAGCTGAAGACAAAGTCTGCTTCCGAAGACAAAGTCTGAAGAAAGAGCTGAAGACAAAGTCTGCTTCCGAAGACAAAGTCTGAAGAAAGAGCTGAAGACAAAGTCTGCTTCCGAAGACAAAGTCTGAAGAAAGAGCTGAAGACAAAGTCTGCTTCCGAAGACAAAGAAGACTCCAAGCCTCAGAAGAAGTTATTCTTCCGAAGTATTTTATCCTTTGGAAGACATTGCTATGTCCAGTAGATATAAGTATGGTCCCTGACAGTCCGCTGCAGACCTCGGATACAGCATGGCATCATCCTAAAGGGCCATGTTGTTGACCATAC
Source organism: Flaveria linearis (assembly GCA_024085815.1). Lineage (NCBI taxonomy): Eukaryota > Viridiplantae > Streptophyta > Magnoliopsida > Asterales > Asteraceae > Flaveria > Flaveria linearis. The sequence continues at coordinate 25,012,480 of CM044010.1, forward strand.
TTTATTCTACTGTTCACCTTTTTATGATAGTACATGTTACCAACTTTAGTTAGTGACAAAAGGTAAGTCAGGGACATGTCCTGACTACCAACTCTCAGGCAAAATGTCTGAAAGACCTCACCTAGAGTCTTGTAGTATAGATGTTAGGTTAGAGGTTTCCAACTGGTATCAAAGTATATCCGGCTGTAGGTAGTATTATATATATCTTCTCCATGTAACTCATTAGATAAGCGATTTGAGTCCAAGAGTCTTGTAATCCTTTGAGTTGAGAAGCAATATATAAAAGTACCTTAAAAATTTACATTCTGTGTTTATTTACTGCTTGTTACTTGTTATATTGTGATCAACTCTTCATAGACTCTTGCTGAGTGTTGTTCAAGGTGAGTTTGAGAGAAAAACCATCTGTTGAGTGACCAACACACGATCCTGCAAATATTAACACATAAAACACATAACTTGATTATATAACATAAGTTAGGATTACATCATTTACATATAAGGTTAAAATTTGATATAATCCTTATTATAACTTTTATTTAACTAAAACATCTTCAAATGCGATGAAAATGAGCGTCCACCACAACACTACCGTCGTAGATGTTGACAGTTAGATTTACACAAACCCTTTCAACGACTTCACCCCAGCCGTTGTACACATCAAAAGAGAAATAACACTGTTAGTCATTTTTACCTGAAAAAGCATACTCAAAACAGTCAACATAAAGTTGGTGAGATCATATGTTTATTTCCAGACAAAATATTTTATTAATGCACCAATTGCAACCAAACTGCTCACACACATAATTCATACTGTCACGAAATAATTCATAAAATCAGATAATATAGCATCACAACACTCATTCTGTTGGTGCAGGAAATATTAAAGTAGCATCATAACACTCATCCCGTTGGTGCAAAATATTCTCCTAAGTAGCGCTACCTATATTATCCAACGGTTCCACATCCGAATTAATGGTTGTATCACAAATGACAGTATATCTCAAAATAGTTTTTAAAATAATACATCAACATAAACAGTATGCTTTTTCCCCCAAAAACTTTATAAATACCAAAATAGGGCTATGAGTCTCACCTGTTCTCCACAATGTAACCTATAAAAATAATTTTATAAGTTAGATAAAATTTCTTTAAAAGTTTTAGAATCTCAGATATAAACAATTCTTAAAATCCAGTTGTAATATATTTAGATAATATTACTGATGATATAGATAGGTTGGACTCACCTAGTTTAGTTTAGTCTCTTTCATTTTGTACGTAATAGGACTAATGTTAGATAACTTTGACTTATGTAAGTAATGTTTTAGTTTCGCTCTGACCCAGTGAATCTACTAGCGAATCTACTGATTCGCTAGTAGTCAGCTGATGAAGGTCACCCGGCGAAACTGTTGTTCGTCGGGTGAACTTACCTGTTGGTCAGGGTAGATTCGCTACAGCGAATTTACCAGCGAATTTATCTATGATTATATATATGCAGTTCATGTATCTTTGGCAGCAAGTTTTGCTAATACCTAATTGAGAAATACTTTGCATTACTGTTTCATAGCTCGTTTAAGGCTGAAATTGTGTTTGTTTGTTATCTTTGAGCCTTGTTTATTGATATTGATTGAGTTTGGATCATATGGCTACATATTGAAACTCTTTTCTTTGCTTTTGTACTGTTTGATTCTATATTCGTGGGATATCATTGTGTTATCATCTCAATAGCACTGAAATCGATCATTAACGGACCAACAATATGGTATCAGAGCCTTTGTGCTCTTGATTTGTTGAGTTTTTGGGGGTTTTGAGGTGTTTTTGAAGAAAAGTTACTGATTCATTCGATTTGTAGCATCAAAGTGTGTTTTACCTACAGAAATTCATAGAAAAACCATTGCTCAAGTAGTAAGGAGATATCCCAATCGTCCAATCACTAATTCATAGCGATTTGGATGAGTTTAGAGTGATTTTCAGACCGAACAGTGCTGTTTGTTCATCGGGCGAATTTATCGTTCTCCCAGCGAATTTGTGACATTCCGAGCGAATCTATTTTTCTCTGGGTTTTCAGCGAATCTGCATTCATTGAACGAAAGTTCACCTATGTTGCCTTATTCTCAAGCGAAGATACCGTTGAATTTACCATTAGAACGAAAGTTCTAGTAGTTCTGCGAACTTGTTGAGCGAACTAGAGCTTCAATAGCATTGATTCGAGCGAATCTGCTGTTGGTTTGCCATGCGAATTTACAGGCGAACTTGCAAGCGAATTTACATCTTTTCAGCGAATCTAATTTCTGATTCTATCATGTCTACTTCAAGTGTGAATTTGACTGATATGGAGTGTGTTCAACCAAACAGGCCACCGAGGCTTGTCAACGGAGAGAATTTTGAGGATTGGAAATGGTGCTTGAAAGCTTTCTTCTTCTACACTGATCATGGTCAGTGGGAATCTATCACTAATGGACCTCACCTACCAACAACAACTGTCGGATCTATCACTTCACCAAATCAGGATCCTAGCACTTATACTGAGATTGACATCAGGTTGCTCGATCGTGACAAGAAAGCTCTTGGAGCTTTGATTCTGTGTCTACATCAGGATATTTATAACAGGTTTGCTGAGCACACTACCGCTAAGGCATTGTATGATGCCTTATGTGAGTTTTATGACGAGAACGAAGATCTGAAGAAAGACAAGAAAGCTCAGGCTCAGAAGGAGTTTAACTCATTCGTGGGATATAAGCATGAGACACTTACTGATATAACAAACCGTTTTCTGTCAGTTTCAAGCAACCTGAAGAAGTATGATGAACAGCTTGGAAATCATGAGCAATTGAGTAAATTGTTAGACTCTCTTCCTGCTTAGTGGAGTCTGCAAATCAAATTACTCAAACAAGAAAGAATTTTTGCTGATTACAAGTTGATGGATGTAATCAACAAGTTAAAATCATTTGATCTTGATATGAAGAGAAGAGAGTATAATCAAACCATGATGTCTCCCAATGTCCCTCCTCAAAACGCTGCATTGATTTCATCCGCTGCAAACTCTAACTATTATGGTGCAGCTTGTGGGAGTTCATCTGGTAATGGTGGCTTCGCTAACTCTGGGTATGGTAAAATTGTCAACTCAGGTGGTGGTTGTAAGGATGCTGGGTCAAGTTCAAATGCCTTAGTTTCTACTCAAATTCCACATGATACTATGGCACTGTTTGGGTTATTTGTGCATAGTTATGAGGCTTTGGTGGCTGGAGAATTGAAGGGACGTGGTATGACAGTGGAAGATATGTATTAGGTTGATCCTGATGACCTTGAAGAAACCAACATTCAGTGGCAAATGGCCATGCTTACTCTTCGTGCCAGGAGGTTCATGGAAAGAACTGGCAGGAAAAATTTAGGAAACCAGAGCAGAACAATGCTCTAGGATATGACAAGTCTAAGCTCAGATGTTTCAATTGTAAGCAGCTTGGTCATTTCAAAAGAGAGTGTCCTTCTCCCATTGTCACTGAACCTGTTAATTCTGGAAACTCAAGAACCATCCCAGTCATGGATAAAGTTGAAGAAGCTAAGTCCAAGAAAGAAACTGCTCTGTTGACCAACTTTGATTGGAGTGCAGAAATTGAGGAGTCAAAGGAGGAAATCAACCATGCCTTGATTGCTGAGATAGTGGAGGAACATGCTCTTGATGATGGGGACATTGACAGTTTTGATCCTTTCAAGGAGTTCTATGGTGAAGCTGATAATGAAGTTGATAGCAATGGTGAATCTATTGGGTCTGAAGCCATTCAAAAGGTTAAGGAGTGTGTAGGTGTGGTTCAGAAAGATGTGGTTCAAGAAGAGATTGTACAAACTGGTTTGGTGTGTGAAGCTGTTAAGGAAGAGATTAACTAGGTTGTGAATCTGCTGCAGAGGAAGCTGGTGAAAAAGAGGAGCTGAAAATGAAATCAATGATTGAAGAAGCCAAGAGCGAAGCTATGGAGGAGTACAAGAGGAACACTCCTTATTGCCAATGTGATCGTGCTCTTATAGCAGAAAAACTGGTAATGGGTCTCCCTTATGAAATTGTTGAAGATATGTGTTCCTCTGCATGCAAAATCCGTTTGGTTGGTATATATAAAGCTAATAGGTTGCTTATAATGAATGAAAATGAATTAAAGAAAACCAATAAAGAGCTTAAACAAAATGAGTCAAAGTATTTTGTTAAATTAAGAGAAGCTTTGAAAGAAAATGAACATTTAAAAAGGACCCTTTTGGAAAAGAACTGTGAGGTTAACTATTTAACTGAACAAGTCACACTTGCTGAATTTGAAGTCAGAAAACTTAAAAATAAATTAGAACAGTGGTCTCTTTCGAGCATGAAAAGGGAGGAATTATGCAAAAAACAAAGGGGGGCAAGGATCAAGACCGGTTTGGGTAATGAAAATGATGCATTGGTATATCCTCCACCTAGTACTTTCTGTTATTCTCCTATGCCCACTCCTCATCCATCAAATGAGTTGATACAAGAGATTATACAGAATGATACTAACAGCTCTGTTGCAGGTTTAGAAGGAGATAATTCTAAGGAGTTACGAGAAGGATATGATTATGGTGGCAGTGTTGGTCTTGGGAGCTCTAGTAGTCATGATTTTAATTCCAAGAAGTCATTTGTTGACATTAGCTTAAGCAATCATTTTGTGTCTGGTGGAACTATTTTGGATTCAAACTCTGGGGCATGTAATAGTAACTTAGGATGTTCTGTTTCAAACACTTGTGATGACTTGAATGTTTTAAATTCCGCAGTTGATGTTAATGTGTGTATGAATGATGCAGCTCAACTTTCAGGTCATGTCACTGAAAGTGAAACAAAAACTAATTGCTTTAACAAATTCTTCTCTCATCCAATCCCATCTTTTACACCGATAAGGATTTCTAAACCAAAAGATAAAGAAATGTCTTCTTCCTCTGAAAATAACAAAGATAAAATTGAACAAAAATCAGTTAATGTGGACGTTATTACAGGGAAGTCAAACGAGTCATATGACTCGAACAGTGATTCAGATTCAAGATTGTCTGAATGTGATGAAAAAAATCTATTGATAGAATTACTTCATCAAATTGTTCCAAAACAAGGTTGAGATCCCATTGTTTTAGATGTGGAAAGGATGATCACTTAATAAAGCAATGTCCTAAATCAGGTGGTCTTAATATACAGAATAAATCTTTTGGAACTAGATTGACAGCTTTTGTGAATGGTTTCTTTTGTAGAAGATCTGTTCCTCCAAGACCTAAGTACACTAAGACTTGGGTCCCAATTTCAAAAGTCTAACCAATTTTTTAATGTGTCAGGAACATTCAGAGGCCGCTGTAAATAGTTATTGGCATGTAGATAGTGGATGTTCCCGACATATGACTGGGTTGAAGGACCTGCTGACAAATTTTAGAATAATTGATGGTGGCTATGTTGCTTTTGCTGGAGACAAGAAGGGTGGAAAGATGATTGGCCAAGGAGATGTTTCAAATGGTTTCCTTACTTTGGAGAAAGTGAACTATGTTCCAGAATTGGCATTCAATCTTCTCAGTGTATCACAAATCTGTGATAAAGATATTCCCGTGATGTTCCTCGCAAATGAATGTCTGTTCTTGAAACCAGAGTTCTCAATCCCTGAAGAGATGGTGATAATGCGAGCTCCAAGGAGGAATGATACCTATTTGTTAAATATGGGATCGAAAGAATCATCTTCCACCGTGACCTGTCTTTTATCAAAAGCTTCTTCCCATGAATCTTTTCAGTGGCATAAAAGACTAGGGCATATCAATTTTAAATTGATAAATAAGTTAGTTAAGAACAATTTGGTCAGGGGACTACCACTGAAAGATTATTATGTGGTAGAAAAATGTATGGCTTGTGCAAAAGGAAAACACACAAAAAGCCACATAAACTTAAACTTCAAAACTTGATTGAGCATCCCCTCTAATTGTTACATATTGACTTATTTGGCCCTATCAGTGTTAAATCAATTGCTAAGAAATCTTATTGTCTTGTTGTGACAGATGATTACTCCAGGTACTCTTGGGTGAGATTTCTGTCTAACAAAAGTGAGACCACTGAGGAATTGATGAAGCTGATTCCACTGATTGAGGTTCTTGGAAAAAGAAAGATACAAGCCATCAGGAGTGACAATGGAACAGAATTCAGAAACCACATCTTCAATTCATTCTGTGAACAAAGGGGTATTCTCAGACAGTTCAGTGCTGCCAGAACACCTCAACAAAATGGTGTTGCTGAACGTAAGAACAGAACTCTAATTAAAGCAGCTAGAACGATGTTGATCGAGTCAAAGCTTCCGATTATCTTTTGGGCTGGGCAGTTAATTGTGCAGCTTATGTTCTTAACCAGGTATTGATTGTCAAGAGCAAGATGAAGACATCATACCAGTTGTTCCGAGGAATTAAGCCTCTCATTGATTTTCTGCGCCCTTTTGGTTGCTCTTGTACTCTGTTAAATACCCAAGACCAGAAAACGAAGTTTAGTACTGTCTCTGATGAATGTTTCTTTGGGTACTCAGAAACACAAAAGGCGTGTCGTGTGTATAATAAACGATCACGGATTGTGCAAGTGTCCTACTATGTCGACTGGCAAGAATCCAACTCAACAAGCATTGGAAGTGAGCCTGCATGGTTCTATGATTCTACCACTATCTTCAAGTCATTCAATTTGCCAATTCCTGATGATGATGACGTTATTCCTCACTCGCCTGTGAATCTGATTCCACCACAACCTCAACCGTCTGCCACCACCTCATTACCTCCCACTTCATTTGATATCCCATCTTCACCACCTCCACCACCACCTCCATCATCTGATCCATCATCTCAACCATCTTCATCTAATCCTACAAGCTCATCTACCATTCCATCCACAGCTTCATCCACTCAAAATCCACCCATCGATCCAATTCCCACAAATTCATCTCCTCCCGCACAACCATCCTCTTCCACATCGACACCTCAACATAACCCTTCATTGCTTAACACAAATTTTAAAACCTTAAAAGATCACCCTCATGACTACATCATTGGATCTATCACAGACGAAGTGAGGAATCGGAGTCAGAGCGGATTGATAAATGAGTGTCTTTATGCAACTTTTCTATCTCAGATCGTTCCAAAGAATTACAAACAGGCACTTGAAGACCCAAGCTGGGTAGACTCTATGCAATCTGAGTTGCAACAGTTCAGAAAGTTGAAAGTTTGGGAGTTAGTTGATCTTCCTCCAAACAAATGCCCCATTAGTACCAAGTGGGTTTTCCGGAACAACCCAGATGATTGTGGTGTTGTTATCAGAAATAAAGCTAGATTGGTTGTTCAAGGATTTGCTCAGGAGGAAGGGATAGACTACACTGAAGTGTTTGCTCCAGTTGCTCGGATCGAAGCCATCAGAATTTTTCTTGCACATGCAGCTAACAAGAACTTTAAAGTTTTTCAGATGGATGTGAAGTGTGCATTTCTATATGGAAACATTGATGAGGAGATCTATGTGTGTCAGCCACCAGGTTTCGAGGATCCAGATTTTCCTAATAAAGTATACAAGCTAGACAAATCTTTGTATGGGTTGCATCAAGCTCCCCGAATCTGGTATGAGACCTTGACGCAGTACCTCCTTAGCATGGGTTTCTCTCGTGGGACTATAGATATGACACTCTTCAAGAAGGAGATTGATGGTGAGATGTTGATTGTTCAAGTGTATGTAGACGACATTATCTTTGGATCAACAAATGAAAGGCTGTGTAAAGATTTTGAAGAAGTGATGAAGGATCGCTTTGAAATGAGCATGATAGGGGAGATGTGCTTCTTCTTAGGATTGCAGGTAGAACAGAAACCGGAAGGTATTCTTATTCACCAGGAGAAGTACATCAAGGAAATCATCACAAAGTGTGGCATGGATGATTCAAAGCCAGAACTTACTCCCTTTACTGCTCAGACATGCTTGTCTCTGATGATAATGGGAAGTCCGTGGATGCTCATCGATATCGTTCGATGATCGGATCTCTCATGTATCTGACTGCAAGCCATCCAGATATCACATTTGCCGTGTGCTACTGGGCTCGTTATCAAGCCAATCCCAAAGAATCACATGAGCTAGCTGTTAAACGCATTTTTCGTTATCTTAAGGGTTCCTCTCGTTTGGGACTTTGGTATCCAAAAGGTGGGAACTTTGATTTACATGCATTTTCTGATAGTGATCATGGTGGTTGCAGGATTAACAGAAAGTCGGTCACCGATGGATGTCAATATCTGGGTGACTGTCTTGTTTCGTGGCAAAGCAAAAAGCAAACAACAGTGTCCTTATCCACAGGAGAAGCTGAATATATTGCTGCATCAAGCTGCTGTTGCCAAGTGCTCTGGATTCAACACCAGATGATGGATTATGGCATCAACTTCCTTCACACTCCAATCTTCTGTGAAAATGAAGCCGCTGTTAGAATTGCCAAAAATCCAATTCATCACACTCGAACCAAGCACATCGAAACAAGAATTCATGCAATTCGTGACGCTCAGGAAAAGGGGTTCATTGATATTATTCCTATTGAAACTAGGAAGTAGAAAGCAGATCTTTTCACTAAAACATTTGATAAACCATGATTTTATGAACTGATCTCCATGCTAGGATTAATATCCTTCTTAAAACCTTTTTCTAAGCAAAACCACTGTTTGAAATGTATATATGTACATATTTTCCTTATGATCTTGGTTGTTTTCTGCTTCGAGAATCCCTATGTCCCATATATCTTTCCTTTTTATTCTTCATTTTCTTTTACTTTCGTTGTTAAGAAATTTTCTATTAAGTAAGCTATCAAATGAAAATTTCGGGGGAGATTAATGCAAATAATAAGTTTTAACTTTTATTCTCTCAGGAAATTCAGAAAATGAAGTAAGAAAAAGGGGAACATCTTACGCTGGGATATGCATGATAGACTCATCCCAAAAACGAAGTAAACAAGTGATCATGCAGCCAAATTAAAGATCATAACTCAGTACTAAGGATTATCCTCATGATATTTTGATCTGCACAAAGATACAAGTCTTGTCTAAAACTTGGTTGAGAGTTGCTAATTGATGTCTTGCTCATGTACTTTCACACTTTTAGGATTAGATTATTGATATGAAGCTTATGGTGTTTCCCACTGGGATGGTGACTCGGTGATAACGCCCTCTAAGTCAAACATTAAATAATCTCATATAGCCCATTACTGTATATACTTTCATAGTTTTAGGATTAGATTATTGATGTGAAGCTTATGGTGTTTCCCACTGGATGGTGACTCGGTGATAACACCCTCTAAGTCAAACATTAAATAATCTCAAATAGCCCATTACTGTATATACTTTCATACTTTACATATGAAAAGATGTGTGTTTATCTCCTCTGCTATGCGAAAGCATTGACCTGGAGTGATGATCTTCTCTGCTATGCGAAAGCATTGACCTGAAGCTCTCATCAATACGCCTAGATGATCTTCTTTGCTATGCGAAAGCATTGACCTGAAGCTCTCGTCAATTAGTTAAAGGTTGAGTCTGCATCTCATGTGTATATCTTGCATATATGTGTGTCTGCATCTGTACATTATAGTGGCTCATATGTATATATGCTAGTACTTGTGTTTGCATTAAGTAGATTCAGTATAGTGAGCAGGCAAAAATCAATGACTATGCTCAATAAACCTTGATGACGAGACTAATTCTTTATCAAATATCAGTGGGGACCAAGTTGCTGAGTTTCTAAGACAATTCAGAACATGATAAACAGTTGCAGATCATAAGTTGAAAAGAACTGGGAATGGGTTTAAGCGGACAAACATATCAGCAATCTCGCTAAGTCATGCCCCTCTGAAAAACTTCGAGAAAGAGATGATATTATATCCTTTAACCATTTAATTTTAATTTTATTCTAATTTTATTTTTATTTCTATTCTTATTTTTTTTTAATTTACTTTTATCATGGGGCAATAAGGCATTCATAGGAAAATATTATTATTATCTTACTTTATTTTCTTTATTTTATTTCATTTTATTTTATTTTATTTTATTTTAATTTTTAATTTTATCTTATTTTAAAATTTGTTTTTGAGTTGGGCGAAATTAAGATTCGCCTTAGCGAACCTATAGTTTCGCCAGTAAGCTCGACCAGTTGCATGTCAAACCAACATGTTGGGTTTACCGGGCGAATCTATAGATTCGCTACAGCGAATCTATGTCTTATAAGAGGTACAGTGAACGCGAAATTCTTCACAGAAACCTTAAACCCAAAATATCTGTTCATCGAGCGAAATTTCAGAGTGCCCATTTAGTTTTGATTTCCGTTGGATTCGTGCGTTATAAAAGCTTTAGGTGGGTGTCGCGAACCTTGGTGAAGGATTTAATCGGTGTATTTTACTTCACATTGTGAGTTTTGGCATGTTCGCCTGGGTTAGGGTTCGGGAACCCTCGTCCAGCGAACTTGCTGATCTTCAGGCGAATCTGAACGAAAGTTCACTTGAACTCGAGTGAATTTGTAAATTCACCCAACAACTTCGCCTGTTCACTTGAACCGAGCGAAACTATAACTTCACCCCAGCGAACTTAATGTTTTCCAACCAAATTAAACTAAAAGTCACTTATGTTTAAGCGAATCTGTATAATCGCCTCTGTAAATTAACTAAGGTCGAGCGAATTTGAACGAAAGTTCACATGATCCGAGCGAATCTATAGATTCACCTTAGCGAATTTATAGATTCATCTTAGCGAATTTATAGATTCAATTGAGCGAATTTAATTTATTTCTTTTTGTTTTTGCTTTTACTTATTCTCACACATTTATTATGTTATATACTTAGACTTTTCTAATTTGTTTTCAGCAATCATGGCTAACTTAAAGTTCGATGAGAAGAACAACACCGTAGCTCTATTGGATGAAGACAATCCCAAAGCTGCACGGTTCAGAGACTGCATAAAGTGGCTGAAGCAGTCTCCAATTTATCATGCTATCACTCACTCACCATCCATTTACATTTTGCACATCCAAGATTTCTGGAGATCAGCTAAGTTGGATGTTAAAGCTAATCCACACTGTATTCGAGCGAGGATAGAAGGAAATGATATTGCCATCACTGAAGAAATCATAGCAAGAGTGCTTCGTCTGGAAGGAGATCAGGGAGACGAGGTTGAGCTTTCTGAAGATCAAGTCTTGGAGGGATTCAGAAGCATGGGGTATGAGGGACCATCTTTTGGCTCGAAGAAAGAGATAAAGAAGTCTATACTGTCAAAAGAATGGAGATACATTGCTCATATCTTCATCATGTGCTTAGATGATCGGAAAGGAGGATCAGATGGTCTTAACCTGAGATGGGCCAAAGCAATGGTGATATTTTGCAGAGGCCAAAATGTAAATATAGCAAGACTGATCTTTGAGTGCATGTATGACAACATAATGGCAGTAAAGAAAGAGAAATGGCTTTTGTATCCAAGATTTGTTTAGATGTTAATTGATGACTTGATTCCAAACATCCCCAAGCATGGAGAAATCAAGAGACTAACCCCAATGAGCTTAAGAATATTTGCAGACTGTTCCTCTGCAAGACATGATTTCAGTGGGAAAATCACCTACTTGTGGGAAAATATGTACTCTGCTGAGAGATGGGCATACATAAAGAAGGTGATAGTAGCGGAGGAAAAGAGATCTGTAGAGAATAGGGAGAAACAAGAAGAAAAAGTTAAAAAGAGGAAACGGTATGCCAAAGAGAAAAAATATAACTTTGAGGATGAAATTGAGCAAGCAATGGATGCAATAAGAGTTGAGAAGGAGAGGAGAACTAAGAAGAGGGCTGAAGAAAGCAGTCACACTGAAGCATCAGAGAGGAGAACGAAACATAAGCATCAAGCATTCACAGAAAACCCTCCGAGAAAAGATGCAAGATATGAGTTTGACCATGATGTGATTAGAAACGTCAGTGCTTCTGTGGCCAATGAGCTAAGCAGGATGAAAACAAAACTGATAAACCAAGAGTTGAGAGAGAAAAAGAAGGATGATATGATTGAAGGATTGATAAAGATGGTGCTTGATCAGCAAGAACTGATCAAGACATTGTTCAAGGAGGTAAACTCTCTGAAGGAAGGGGCTGGCCTGCCAGATGTTAGATCTGAAGAGGAAATCAATGACCTCACCGATACCTCTAAATACTCATTTCTGAAGGTGGGGAGATCTTCTGCGGCAGGAGGGGGCCCAAGCTCAGCAGCTGGTACTAGTAACGCTGCAGGATCAAGTCGAGGGAAGAACAAAGATGATGTGCCTGTTGTTGATGAAGGAGCACAGGGTGAGAATGATGATGTGGAAGTTGTAAATGAAGATTTTGATGATTTGGGACTTGATATTGAGAAAGACATAACAGGTGAGGAGGTAGAAGGGGAGAAACAACGTTTGGAGAAAGAAAAACAAGCTGAGATGAAGCTGGTAGATGAAGAGGAGGAAGTTGAGGAGCAGTTGGTGGATTACAGCTCAGAACCAGAATTCTATGAGGTGGATGAACGTCCAGTGACCTATGTGACTGATACTGGGTCAGCTGAAACTGGAACGGTGGAGTTAGATCAATTGAGTGGTTTGTTAGAGAGAAGGAGGCTGAAGAAATAACTCCACTGTTCCAGAACATAAAAAACCCCTACCAGAAAAGAGAGCGATAAGAAGATTTTCAGTTGGAAATACAACTCTGAGCTGAAATTGTTCATGATCAAGAGAAGGGGAGGGGGAATATCTTACGTTCACAAAAGAAAAGCTTTTAAAACCCTCCCAAGATAGGATTTAAGAAGATTGGCTGAGATTCCTTTGATTGGAGCAGAACAGAGTGAACGGGCCAAGCTGCTAGAGATGGAAATTAAAAGGGGTTTAACTGATAACTTCAAGGCGTTTGGTTTCATGAAAATGGAGAGAAAAAGGTCGAAAAAGGATGTTGATTGGGTGACCGGAAAAGGCAAGATTGTGCTTAAACTAAAACCGGCTAAGACTGTGGAACGTATTAGGATACCTGATCCTCTTCCCCCGAGACTGCAAGCATTTGAAAAATGGTTCTATGATAACAACACTGGGGAAGCAGTGATTAGAGTAAAAGGGGCAGTTGAAATCAGATTGTTTGATCCGATGGAGGTATTTTCTTTCTGTGATGAAGACTTAGTGATTCTGTGCGAGAATCACATAAAAGTTGGGGCTGGAGCTGATACGTTGGAAGAAGCGAGCCTCTTCATGAGAGTAGCCAACAAGGCTAGGGGACTCAGAGCTGAAGTCCGGGAGCTGGCAAGAAAAATAGTTCAAGCGGACGAAACAAGAATGGATGTGGATGATTTGAGTAAGACGCTGGATCAATCAATTTCAAAAAGGTTTGAAAAGAAGGTGATAGATGAGGCAAGTGGGTCTGGAGCTAATACAGGATCAAATCAGGCAAGATCAGGAGGAGGTTGTAGTTGAAGACTCACCAGTTCAAGAAGTAAGTGAAGCTGGGTTTGCTAAGAACTTTATTGTTGATATTGAATCTGATAAGACAGGATCTGAAGATGTTACAAATCCATTGGCTAGGATTGAGTTGAGGGCAGGAGCTTTCATAAGAACTTTGAAGCCGAAGTTGATGTGGATGGAGCTGATTGAGAAGACCCCTCTAGGTGAGGTCCAACCTAGGGGGAGTATTGATGATATAGATAGGTTGGACTCACCTAGTTTAGTTTAGTCTCTTTCATTTTGTACGTAATAGGACTAATGTTAGATAACTTTGACTTATGTAAGTAATGTTATAGTTTCGCTCTGACCCAGCGAATCTACTAGCGAATCTACTGATTCGCTAGTAGTCAGCTGATGAAGGTCACCCGGCGAAACTGTTGTTCGCCGGGTGAACTTACCTGTTGGTCAGGGTAGATTCGCTACAGCGAATTTACCAGCGAATTTATCTATGATTATATATATGCAGTTCATGTATCTTTGGCAGCAAGTTTTGCCAATACCTAATTGAGAAATACTTTGCATTACTGTTTCATAGCTCGTTTAAGGCTGAAATTGTGTTTGTTTGTTATCTTTGAGCCTTGTTTATTGATATTGATTGAGTTTGGATCATATGGCTACATATTGAAACTCTTTTCTTTGCTTTTGCACTGTTTGATTCTATATTCATGGGATATCATTGTGTTTATCATCTCAATAGCACTGAAATCGATCATCAACGGACCAACAATTACCATAAAATTCCCAACTCTTATTTTATTATAAATAAATTATTATGATTATCACAAATTCTCCATAAATCATCAAAAATAGCTACTGTTATCCAAAAATTCTCAAAATTTTACAAAATATTAATTCAACAGTCTATATTATCACATAAATTTCTTGATATCTAATTCACAACAGATTTCTTTCTGTAAATCTTACAATATTCCCCAAATTCATTAAAAATAACTATATAACTCCAAAAATAATGAAACTTACACCATATGTTTAATTTGATTTATAATGACTTCGTTGAAGTTTTCACGATTTATGTTACTGGTTAAATATTTCTTTTTATTTTTCCTTTACAGATTACTTAAAAATTCATTTTTCTATCATAAAAAGGAAATAAATTACAAAATAATTTCTAGAGCCTTTATATCTCAAGAGAGTCATTCTGTGATTTTTCTAGAATTTTCCCAAATTTATTTGTATTTTTTAGTATTTTCTTTACTTTAAATAATTTGTATAAATTATTTTACTTATTATATTTTTACTAAAATTTACAGAATGATAAATCAATATTTTGCTAAAATTTTTTTACAATGTTTATTCCCACAATCTTATTTGTTTAAGTAATAAACCAAATTTTATCAACATACACATATTTTCATCCCTTTAATTATAACCTTTATGGTTTTAGAACTTTTTATTATATGTTTCAGATCTTTAAACTTTTCTTACTGTTTTCAAATCAAGATAGAATATTTGTAAAGTTGGATGGAGAACTTATTCATATTTTTAGTCACTAGGGTTGTTGATATGTGTTTATTTAGACACATATGATTTTAATAATCAAATTAACACATAATTTAAAATTTAGAACCTTGAAAAGAACCCTTGATGGTGTGGTTGCTTGCTTATGAGTACTGAACGATTTGGTGATGGTTGTGGTTGATGATGGTGGTGTTATCTTGTCTTCGAGATCTTTGAGAAGGTGTGGAGATGATAGTGATTCGTGAGGGTAGGAAGGTTGTGTTTGAAGTGGTAGGAACCTAGGGAGAGAGTGCACGATGGCGGTCGTGGGTGGTGATGATTAATAGAAGCTGAGAGATGGTTACAGGGTGGTGGCTTATGGTTGTTGATGGTTGTGATTATAAAGCCGAGAAGTGAAGGGGTGTGACCGAAGGGATGGTGGTGTTTATGGTGTTCCTCGGTCAAGACTTTAAATGGAGGTGATCATTACATCAAATTCTAGAGTGATGTGTTGGTGATTATTAGGCATGCAAGGTGTCAAGTTTGGAGGTGTGATTGGTGTCCAAGGTGCTAGATGTCATGATCTTTAGCTAATGTTTTTCTTAAGTTTTAAGTTATCATTAGTTAGGTTAATTAGTTACTTAATTCCTTAAACGAGCCAAGTTTTAGGAAAGGTTAATGATTTAGTTTTAGAGCTTAATCGGGTGGTTTAGTTTCATGATAAACCGAGACATGTAGCTTAATTAATGTTTAGGTGTTCAAGGTTTACTTATCTTTATGCTAGGTTACATTTGATGTTTGATTATATTATGGTATTTAATTGAGTTGTATATGGTATATTTGATCTTTGTAATGTTGAAGTATTTTTGACCAAGTAATATTTTGGTAATATATCTTATTCATGCATACGTAATCTTCATGCATGCAAGCATGCATACGTAAAATATATACATGCACAACATACATACATATTTTACTCATGTATAAGACACAATAATATATATATAATTACTAAAACACATAATAATCAATAAGCTCAATAATGTAAAAAAAATTTAAAATATTAACTCGTCTAACCTTTATTTTTAGGGTTGTCACAGGTCGATCCGTAGAGAATATGTGGAAAGTGTAGTTCAATTCATAACGTTGAAAACTTTATTAAAAATACTTGTAAATTAACTAAATTGTAAGAAAGAATTAAAGTTGAAAAGTAAAGTTAATTGTAAACAATGATGGAAAAGAGTAATCCCCTTTGGATTAAGGTTTACAACTTAGAATTGATTTGATAGTTAAAAGTGGTCACATAGACATAACCGGCTTGATTTTATTAAAGACAATAGATTAAATAAGATTGTTGTTAATGAACTACTCGAATCATATCCTACGTTTATATTACACAACCTCATCCAAAATTGACGTTTCCAGATGTAAAAAAATCTAAAAACAATCAAAATGGAACAATTGAATTGAAAGCAACACATGTATTTTAGAATCTTTAATCAACAAAATAATGTTGCTCGGCTTAAACTACCATGTTCAAACATTAACTCAGCAGAAACCATCAAGAACAAGTCATAGTATAAACCCTAACACCCTGAAAAGATCACGGGGATTAGCCGACATGAAAATGAAAACAAATCAAAAGCGAAGGCAAACATTGTATCTAATGTTAAAGATTCAAACCAAATGATAAAAACAAGATCTTCAGCCTTGAAATCGCCTCCAGGAGCCTTTTGGATCACTTGGGGTGGTTCCTAGGACTTGGGGTTGGCTTGGAATGACAGATGATGCTGAAAACCTAATTTTTTGCCTTATAAGTGATTTCAGCACGTCGTGTACCGTAGGTCACTTGAACACCATGAGTTATGTTAGGGGGTATACCGTAGGTCCTGTTTCCACCGTAGGTTACGGTTGACCAGCTTTGTCCGATTCTTGTTTTCTTCGTAATTTCTTTGTTCGGACTCTATTTTCCTCCCTGTTTGTGGCCACGTTCTCTTAATTGAATTCTCCATCACCTCATCTATCATGATCTTCATTTATCATCCATGTGCATTCTTCAAAACACATCAAATGATTGTGTTTAACCTACAAAACATCAAATCATCGTAGTTCACTTATTCAAAACAATATCTTATATTTAAGTATATTAGATGCATTAAAGTTAACCATTTAACCATGATAAACATCAATCCAAACCCCTTACATCACATCCCCACACTTGTTTCCGTCTTTTGTTGTGCCATCGGTGGCCTCCTCGCTCTCACAAAACATTTGTCGATGTACAACTATTTATGCTACCGGTGCAAATTACCATTGCATGCTCACTACCTATTTGTGCCTATTGTACAACAACCCGATGCTATATGGTCATTTGATCTGATGACAATGTGGGTTTTCTTTGTCGGTGCTTGAGAGAGAGGGAGTTGAGGTTGTGTGTTACCAGCAGCGATGGTACAATTTGTGTTTCTTCTTTATCAGGGCTGTGATGATACGCCAACAATAGTATCAGTTGCTTTAGTGTGGCTGTCATTTATGGTAAGCTAACGTAACAGAACGCCTATTGAGAGCCCGATCCATCAAACGCGCAATGCTCGTTGTCGATGAAAACGCCTAGTTTAGTTTAATCTATAAACTTTTATTCAATATTAAAATTATAATTGTTCATCAATTAATTGCTTAAATACTTTATCAGTGTTTATGTTAGGGTGTTGTATTTTCTGCCAGTCCGCCACAACACGCCGGCACCTCTCTAGGCTAAAAGAACCATGCGGTATTTGAAACCAATTTTACGTCTTAAAACGAATTAGAATGTCGTATATACGATGAAGGATTATACTAATTTGATATAAATAGCTGGCTAGCTGGTTACCACAGTAATTCATCCAGAGTTTTGCACCTTCATGTTTGTCCATTATATCACTCAAGGCTAAAAGATAAACGAATTACGTTCTTAACTAAATAATACACCTATACGTTACTCAAATATAAACATTTGAAAAAAAAATTACTACCTCTCATAACAGCTACCATCTATTTTTCTGGTACTTTAAAGATTTACTGAACCGGCCATTACTTAAAATGTCACTGTGATTTCTTTAACCTACGCGTTAAAATTAAATAGACAATAATTAAATAGAAGCTAGAAAAATAGGGTGAGAGAAATAAATGAAAAACAGTTATGATCCAGTGAGAACAAAAATGAACCATTAGTTATTTGGGATGCAAATGTGAAATTACTAAATTTACCTAAATAACATGTAATTGGACTTTCAACTATTACAAATTGTACACAAATGGTAGCTACGTAATAAGTTTCATCGATTATACATAAATGCTCATAAGTAAGTTTCATCATTTGCAAATATCTACATTTTTGAACAATTTTAGTTGTTTTTTTTTTATTACGGGCCACATTTCGTACCGTAAGCAGCCTCTTTGTCATGTGATAGAAGAAATGTTTATTGTTATGTCACCTCCTCTAGAATTCTAGTAGTAATTTTTTGTTACTTGTCAAATTTTACTAGATGGTTTTTATTAACCAACGATAATGAATCACATATTATTAAATTTATAATGTTATTAAATCATTTACGTACGCCTTATTTTAATCTAGTTGTCTAATAGATCATTTGGTTTGATTAACTCAACTCTTTCAGTTCTTAGTTATTATGCGCACCCTTAATTATTTCTCTTGTATACAACCATTCTTCACCAGAGAACTCACACACACACAGTATAGTAAAAATGAATAACATGATGATAATAATGTTATCCATGATCATATATTATATATTCATTGGGTTATCAGAAGCTCGTCTAAAAGTAGGGTTTTACACCAAAACATGCCCAGATGCAGAATCCATTGTTCATAGTTTTGTAAGGGATGCAACCGAGTTCAACCCGCGAGTTCCTGCTTTCTTGCTCAGGCTTCACTTCCATGACTGTTTTGTTCAGGTTCTTTAATGTCTTTATCTCTAAAAGCACATAAATTTATAGGTTTTATATGGCTTTTATGATGATAGATTGAGTTGAGTTTCAGGGCTGTGATGGGTCGATTCTGATAGATAACGGGCCGATTTCAGAAAAACTAGCGGTTGGGCATCAAGGATTGAGGGGTTTTGATGTGATCGAGAGCGCGAAAGCTCAGTTGGAGTTCGTGTGCCCGGGTGTGGTTTCTTGTGCTGATATTGTTGCCATTGCTGCTAGAGATGCTGTTGCTTTTGTATGTCATTGCTTTTGCTCTTTTTTATTTTTGAATGTCACGCTATAGTCGCGCAATTACGACTTTTTGTGTGTTTGATTGATAGAGTTTTGGACCAAATTATGATGTTGAAACTGGTAGAAGAGATGGATTTGTTTCAAATAAAACATTGGCTGGTAGGATGCCTGATTTTAGAGACTCAATTCAGCTTCTGAAACACAAGTTCTTTGAAAAAGGGCTTAATGATAAAGATCTTGTGGTTCTCAGTGGTACTCTCTCTCCACTCTCTGTGTATGTATATGTAATAGCATATGTATATATGTATCTTTATCCCATGCAGATTTAATGATCATGTTTAGTTGGTAGACATTTTGAGAGGTATGAACTTGAAATTTTCTATCATTTTCCACTCACCAATAAAATGTAGAAATCCAGTAATTAACTTATTGATGCTTGTATAGAGCATGCTCATAATGCAATTTTCTAGTTTTAAAGAGAATATACGTACACATTAATTTTTCTGTATAAAATACACAAAATGGGGTTGATATTATTGTTATCACACAACAAGATTTAACATTTAAGTGATAATTATCACGCAACTATGGAATTATCAAGCATTCTTACGAGATAATTACACATTTGTGTGATAATCATTATCCAAGAGTTAATTATTCTTGTTTGATAATTACATTCTCACTCCGGATTTTTGTTTAAAAAATAATTGATATTTTACATTGATCAAAGTGGTACTTGGATATATGGTCCAATGACTAAAAACCTAAGGTTATGGACAATAGGTTAAATAAACACGTTGGTCTTATCATTTTTTAAGCTAAACAACGTTCATGTACATGCAAAGTTTTTATAGGATATTTTCAGCTGAAGTATTTGTTTTGACACCAAATGTCTAGAAGTAAATATTCATACTTTTGTATAATGAGTTTTTTATTTGTTTTCTTCATGATGACAACTTTAGGTGCACATACTATTGGTACAAGTGCGTGCTTCTTCCTTATGGACCGGCTCTACAACTCATCGCCACGCGGGGGTCCAGACCCGAGTATAGATCAGGATTTCCTTCCGGAACTGATGGAAACTTGCCCTCCAAACGGTGACATAAACTTCAGGTTGCCGATAGATCATAATAGTGGTGACACCTTTGACATTCAAATCCTAGAGAATGTTAGGAGCGGCTTTGCAGTGCTACAATCTGATGCAAAGCTCATGGATGATCCGGTGACCAAAGGAATTGTGGACTCGTATTTCATATTTGCTAATCAATCAGTTAGACCCTCTTTTGAAGCGGATTTTGTTAACTCCATGGTAAAAATGGGTCGCATTGGAGTTAAGACGAACCCTAAAAAGGGAGAGATTAGACGTGTGTGTAACACGTTTAATAATTGATAGAAATACATTGGTTCTACTATTTTACATGGATTTCGAAATGATAGTATATCTATGAGTGGCTTATAAGTAAGTGATATTATTTTATGTTGTTATGATCACATCAGTGTAGAAACAATGTTATGTTAATTGTAATTATTGTAATGAAATTTGTATTTTTAACGTATTTCGTTTTTGTATTGTAGTCATGACATTATTGGTTGAGCAGTGTTGATTATAGAGACAGGTGAAGAAATTAATTCCATTAATTGGGATAAAAAATAGATGGACCTCCTCAAGTTTTTTAATTATTAAAGAATATATTTTAAAAATTGTATACAAGAGGGGCCAAAGTATACATTAAAGGGCCTCTTTAAGGCCTAATATTTAAGGCCCATAATTGTTATAAAGATATTTTTTTTTCTCAAACAAAATTTTAGGAGTAAATTACACTTTTAGTTCATGTGGTTTGATGGTTATAATAATTTTCATCCGATAATTTAAAAATATTTGGTTTAATCACCGTGGTTTAAAATATGTCACAATTAAATACAGAACACTAACCCCGTTCATCATCTCTATTAAGTGTGTAAAAAACACACAAATACCCTTGGACTTAAACTGTTATTACAATATAAAAATAAAAATAGAAAATAGAAAAAGTTATCTTTAAAAATTAAAACAAAAAAGCAAGGATATATATATATATATATATATATATATATATATATATATATATATATATATACTACATATAATAAGCAAATGACAAGGGCAAAAAAGTCTTTTCACCCAAATCTCTTAATTTTAAGAGATGTACATCTCTTAAAGCATAAGTTACAAGTGATAATGCTTTAGGTACCATCACCATCATCACGCGGGCTCCCGTCTATATTCTTCTTTCAAATTTCAAATCCCTTACAAAACCTAGCCCCTTTCCTGTCCACTGCGTACCAACAACCGGAGCAGCAGTGGATGATGCCTCCACCGCCTCAACACCACCATCAGTAGTGGATGATGCCTCCACCGCCTCAACCACCGTTTCACCGGCAACAAACACAACAGACGATGCAAGGGTTGCAAGATTTTGGAGCCTGATAACGCTTTGAGAATAGTGGAATCGATGTTGAAGATTTTGATGTGGTCAATGGAGTTCAATTTCAGTAGTTGAACCACTTTGGTTGGGTCCGGTAGGTTATCTGCAATGCGGCTGTAGTTGACGCCGATGACGCCGGTGGCGGTGGTGGTTGTTACGACGGAGAAGAGGAGGAGGATGACGGTGGGGATGATGATGGTGACAGTTGTGCCATTGTTGTGGGTGGTGAGTTGCAAGGTGGAGTGAGGTTGAAGATGACAGTTGCTGCCTGATAACGCGGGTTCCTTACTAGCACCGGTTTGGCGGTACAACCGTGCCTAGCGGCATAACAAGGCAGGACTTGTTCGGCGATGGTGGCCCGCTACACTTAGAAGACGACGACATCAGATCTCGGGTTTGTACGGGGCGACTTCATCAGGTACCTCTTTGTGTTCATTTGTTTGATTTTTCGATTTTATGAACTTCGGTTTGATTGATGTTGTTTGATGATTTCATCACACACTGTGATTTGTTCATTGAACTGGAATTAGGTTTGATTGTTGTGTGATTTTGTTCTTGTAGGAGTTCTGATTGATCATCTGTCGATCCGTCGGAGATCCGATGCTTTTTGATTGAATCGGAGGATACCCATTTCTTAGTTCTTCTTAGTTACAAGCAATAAAGCTAGGGCGAAAGAGGAATTTCATACAAAATCGTAAGACGCGCCTTTCTTGATGCTTTTTGATTGATCGGCAGCATGCCACTCCAACCCAAACTCACTGCCAGTCAATCCTCTTCCTGATTTAAAGATGATGTTTCTATTTCAGTCTTACATTTGATTAAGTTTCTTGATTTTAATGCTTCTTCTTGTGATTGGGTGGAATTGACTATGATTATATATATAGAAATGTAAATATAGGTAACTGATTAGGACTACTCATCCTAAACAAGCCCATCAGATCAGTTAATCAGAATTTTAACACCTGCATTTAGTTATTTACTTTACATGTTATTGACCTTGTAATATCTGATGATAATACTGTTCACCTGCCTTTCGTCCACAATATTTGTTAGGAATTTGTTAGTTTAACTGTTGTTTGACTTTGGTGGGTTGGATTCTATTTCTTATGCATGGTGTTTTTGAGCTGATAGTTCTTTTTCTACTTCATCATGGAATTGAACTCCTGGAAGTGAATTATACTAAGAGGATTAGATGTATACTGGTGTAGTGGTGTATGAGGGATGACCAGTTCAAAATTTTAAGTGCACAGTCATAAAAGCTTTCTTTAGGGAATTACTATTAACATAAATTGGTTTATAGAGGGCAATATCTTCATATTGGGGTTTGTATCAAGTGCTTATAAATTTTAATTATTTTGTTTCGGATGAAAACTTGATTGATTTTGCCAACTAAATCTGCCACTGGTCTATATGTGTTGTTTTTTCATCTGTAGGGTTCGTTGATACTTTTAGTTCAAGTAGCAGGAGATAGTATATATGCTTGTAATCAGTGAGGATATGACCTGTGAGGCAACACAAAGAATATGTATAATAATTGAATATATTTTTTAGCTTTGTGCCTGTGTTCCTCTTCATTCGTAGTCATGATTAAGAAGCACTGGACTTGTTTAACCTAAAAAAGGTTTTATCTTAATAGATCGTTAATGATTCTATGTAGTTATGCTTATAGGTTTACCTTAAGATTTTTGTTTGGTTCTGAATAATGAGTGTTTTATTATATCTTTTCATTAATGATAGTTGTTATAATAAAGTGATCCATAGTAGATATCTACGTCTGCTCCTTTGTGAATTATTTTACAATGTATTTCAGTTTATTTAAAGTTATTAACTTTATGCTTTACTAATGGTAAGTTGCATATGTTAGAGATTTGTTATCAACCAATCCTTGTTAGAGGTTATTCTTTTAGGTTACAACCCTGTTCCTTCTGTTGTAGTAAGTTATGAAGCTAATTAATTTGTTTCTCCATTGAATCTACATGTCGTGAGGCTGGTTCTGCTCTCAAACTTGAATGCTTATGATTTTGACGCAGTCTGACTCGATCTACATTTAATATTCCACTTAAAACTTTTTCTAATAATCACTTCATTAGTATTATTATTAAATGCCTGATTCATACAATAGTTACCCCGAATACCAAAACCATGCATACTAAAGTGTATTGCAAGAAGTTAGCTCTTTTACAGCAAAACTCAAGCGAAGCATGGGGTTCATTTACTTTGGAGATGAAACATAACCTGAATTGACCCAATACATAATTGAACATGTAGAAACAATCAACTCTAAGTGTAAAAAACCAGTAGCTCACATGATCAAATAAATGCTAACAAAAAAAACTAATTTCACGTTATATTGTAAGGAACAAATCTCTACCTTACTAAATGCTCACAATCGAAAAGCATCTATGTTTGCTAAATACTCATCAGGTTTAGAATGAGAAACACAAACTTAAACTCAGCAATGGCTAACCAAGTATCTTACGAACCCACATATTACTAAGGTTTTGGAGAACAAGATATGGTATTTGATTTACTTTAATGATTCGTGTTCTGTGATCAAATTCTTTGTTTAATCGATTAATGAGAATGTGGAGTTTTGGTGATACAAAAGACACAACAAACTCTGTACTAATTGTATTGATTCTCTATTAGATATCATCTTGCTCTGTTTGCTCTCATTAATGAGACTTAGTTGTTTCTTATCTGCTTTATTAGAAGTTGAGTATTGCTTTGTGGATTTTTAATAATTCATCAACTAAGATCTTCTAATTGGTTGCAGGCTTAAGAATCCTCGAGATTGGAGAGGTCCATCAGGTCATATGGCATATTATAAAATATTTAACTTCTTTCTACCTGAATTTACCTAAATTGCTTCTATTAAAATGTTTTATTAACCAATATATGCTTATACAAATGTGATTGTATTTGGGTTTCTAATTTTCAATATAATGTTGTTTTTAAATTCTTATGGATTCTTTATTATGGGTTTTTTTAATTATGTTATATGTTTTATGGTTATGTTATGTTAGGTGTGCTATCCTCCATTCATCCGCATGTCTTTTTTTTTCTATTCATATGTATTAATCTTTGAACATCTATAAAGATGTTTACGAGCTAACTTCTTACAATACTATGTTCATATATATTTTTCATAAATAGTTGCTCCGTACTATGTGACGCTCTTTGCACACTTTCGTTATATCTAAATAGTTCTGTCGTGAGGCAT
The DNA here is from genome assembly GCA_024085815.1 of Flaveria linearis. Classification (NCBI taxonomy): domain Eukaryota; kingdom Viridiplantae; phylum Streptophyta; class Magnoliopsida; order Asterales; family Asteraceae; genus Flaveria; species Flaveria linearis. The sequence continues at coordinate 25,037,336 of CM044010.1, forward strand.
GGGGTAGTATAATCAATATTTCAGGCATATTTAAAAAGAGTCTCGGTCACACCCGCCGCATCGCGCGGGTCAACCCTCTATCGTGGTGTTGCAGGGTGGCATAGAAGTTTTATAGCAGACTATGTTGGATTTTATATATGTTGGATTTGGGTTAACCTAAAACTTTTTGTTAGTTTTATGGAGTGCAACTATATTTCTTTTTGTTAATAAAATCAATCTTTATTGTGCAATGTCATGATTTAAAGTTGTCGCGTGTTTGTTGTTGACATTATGAACCTGATTGTGTAGAATTCAAAACCAATGGTAGCACTATTTATGTTTGAATCTAATTGCAGGCAATGGATAAAAAAAGTTTCAAAGTTTGAATCTTTATATGAATTATGGCTGTAAAATGACCAATTTCTTTCATGGGTGCTTATAAAAACTGAAAATTTTGTGGATTTCATCTTTGTTTGGTGTTTCTAACTTTCTTGTACATTGCGTTCGGTGAACAGCTAAATAGGGATACAGGTACAAACTTTATTAATGTGCGTTGGAGTTTAGTTTTCTATCATGGAACGTTTGAATCTCACCATAGGGTTTTCTTTTTTCTTGGCAGATGGTACTTTAAGCTCTGTAGAAACTCTCACTTCTACTGCTATCTGTGGAATTATCCATGCCATATTTGGTGGGTAGCCTCTTTTGATATTAGGAGTTGCTGAACCTACTGTGATAATGTACAATTACTTGTATGGTTTTGCCAAAGGCAGGCCAGAGTTGGGGAAAGAACTGTTTCTAGCATGGGTTGGCTGGTACCTATGCACCATTTGTGTTACACCTTGATTGTTTTAATGTTTTAATTACAGCAAGCTGCATTGACTTCTTTTCCTATGACATCAGTACTAACATCTATGTTGGTCATTGTATTAGGGTCTATGAAGAGTAGAGATGCTAGGTTTTGTTTGTGACATAGATAAACTAACATAAAAAAGATACCTTGTTTGTAAATCGTCACACCGCCGCATCGCGCGGGTTCCCTGCTAGTATATATATATATATGTATATATGTATGTATATATGTATGTATATATATATATATATGTATGTATATATATATATATGTATATATATATATGTGTGTGATTTAGTCTGTAGCTGTTGATCCAATGGTCCTTATTTAATTACACTTTTTTATTTGTTTATTGATTATTTCATTTACGCTAAGGTTACAATGGTAATTTACCATCACCAACAACCACCTGCAAACCATCCCCTCCTGTCGTACACCTGGCCTCCCTACAGTAACCGTCGGAGCACCATTGCAGCTTTAATTTAAACTTCACACCTCCAAAATTTTCCATGCTTTCCCACCCCCTTTAACCTGAACTCCACATCGAACCAAAATTCAAGTAAGAAAAGTCGACCTTTAATCAACCTGCACCATACTTTCCAGTCGGGTAATGAAGAAGGACCTCAGTGTAAAATCACCTAAGATGCGTCCGAAAAGGTAATCTGAAGAAGTAGTTTACTCATTTACATGCACTTGAGAGCTAGTAGATGATCTAATCGGTAAGTTATACAAGTTCCCCCAAATTGTATGCGATGTACTGAAATTGGGGGAAACTTGACATTAAGTGAACCCTAGTTTTGTATTGAAATTGGGGGAAACTTGACAAGCCTAACCTGGACTATTTGAATTTGGGATTTTTTGTTTACATATCATCGTTTTCCTTCTTTTTATATATTTTTTGCTCTTAGTTGTTTATGTTAGACAATGGTGTTTTGTACAATTTACATTTCGATGATTGTTTTGCAGGGGGACCAATATGAAAGTATATAATCCTTCAAGAATGGGTATGTGTTTTATTTAAAATGGATGTAGCATGATACTATACCGTGAAACCTGTAAAGATTTGAAAATTTTGTTCTGAGTTTTTGTCATATTTACAGTTAGATCAAGCGAACGACTAGCAAAGAAATCATTGAATCGATTCAAAACACAATTGAAACTGCAATTGATGTTTCTCAGGATGATGGCAGCGCTTCTGGTTCGTCTTTTTATTATTTGATTATGTGATTACTTAATTTATCCCGTGATTACTGAGTTTATGTAGTTCATGTTATTAGTTATTACCGAATAATAATTTCAATTTCTTAACTACACAGACTATGAATCAGAATTAGGCATCCCTATTATTGAACTTAGTTCCTCAAAAAGCGTAGTGTTAACGTTAAACGAAAAGGTATTCATAATTTTGTTCTTGATAAGGTGTTTTTAATTAACTGTTACAATTTAGGAGATATATGAGATGCTTAAATGTTTACTTTATATGTCTATTTAGGTTCTGTGATCTCTTTAAGTTCATCCACCTTTGAAGGGCCAAAATGTAAACGAAATGTGAGTCGAAGAGGTATGTGGGAATAGATAATTTCAAGTTTATGAGAGCATGTTTAATTAGGAAAATAATTTTTAAAAGCTGCATACCGTTTATAACAGGATATCCGGTGGAAACGGTTATTTCATCATTAGAGGATAATAAGGAAAAGAGGAAAAGCATAACTGCAAGAGAGAAGGGCAAAAAGAGAGAGTTAGGTAAGTTATTTACATTTACACTGTAAAATAGTTGTTACAATGCTCATGTAAGTCATATATCTGCGGTATTACACTTTTTTTTAAAATACAAGAGACAATTTTTTTGAATAACAGGTTCAATGGCCATTAGATTTGAATCTAACCAAAGTAAGAAGATGGAGAATACTGTGCAGTTGAAGAAAAGGCGTCTTGTGAAACTGAACAAGGAATGTATTGAAGAGTCTGAAAGAGAACCAATTGAATGATTGTCGCTATTTAACAGATGCTCTCCAAAACAACTGTTTAAAGCAATCGTTAAACTATCCCCAAAGCAAAAAATTGCAGGAACAGAGATGGGGTTTGGGAAGTTATTGAAATTACGTTATCTTTTGTATAATATTGTACTAAACAAATAGTGCGTTGGTATAATGTATTTTATAGAAATTTAAGGTTATTCATTTTGTTGAAGTTCAATTAAACTATAAATAGGTATTACAATAAAAAAGGTTTAGTAATATAATTTGAAAGATATAAAGGATATATAGAGTACACATGTATAAATAAACGATACAACATCAATGTAACCAAAAAAATAACAACGTAAATGGGAGGTAGTTATGTTTAGCATAGTAGTAATGTTGTATTTTATAACTATTCAACTTGTAATAATGTTTTTATGGAACTTCGTATGTAATGAATCGGTACATTGGAGGTTGTATTTACTGTTACACCATAGAAATGTATAATATAGATGGTCCACTGTAGTGTACTGTTTCGATGCTATGTGACAATTTTGCTATTAAAAATAGAAAAGAAAACATAATTTATGTTGGATGTAAGTGTGTTTAAAGTACAATCAGCTACAACATCTTAAAAAACCATAAGACAAGCGTAGCTGAAAAAAACAATTCTACAATATAAGTGTAGTCGTATGTGGAATGTTACAGCAACAACGTAAGTAACAACATATGTGGCAACTGCCAAATGTATATTATAGGCGATCAACTACATTGTGACGTTACGCGGGTATGTAACACGTGTGGTTTTAAGGCAAAAAAAATGACATTGGATGACGTTGCGTTTAAGGTACATTGAGATAGAAAATTTAAAATTTGAGAAATAACGTTGTCTTCTTCCAACACCAGCGTAACATAAATTAGAACCAGAAGTAAAAAATGTATAATGTAAACGATCCACTTCATTTTAGTGTTGCGCGGCTATGTGAAACATTTTTTGAAGACAATGTGTTTCCAGGTAAAAATTTTATAGACAAGGCATAAGACTAAGATGTTACATCAACATTGTAAAAAAATATCATAATGCAATATCAAAAGTATAGTAAATATGGTGAACTTAAATGAGGTGTTATGCTACTATGTAAACCACTTTTGAAAATACAATCAAAATAAACATACAAAAAGAACAGGGGATGCAGGTGCCTAGAAACTACAATTGGAAAGGAACATGTAAAACAATATCATATTTAGATTTAAGTAGCGTATATTCATCCATAAACGTTACTCTACATAAAAATAGAGTAACCAAAAGGGATGAACAACATTTTAGATACACGAATGTCCATAAACACTGAAATTGATACAGGTTTTGCCATAATAAAATAACATATATCCTAAATAAAAGTAGCCAATGACAAAGTTGTTATCCAGGGAAACAATTGAAGTCTCCCACCAAAAATATGGCAAACCTGAAGACCGAATGATGTAACTACCCATCGCTGGAGGTGTCACATGGTGAGGTAACATCAGTCTCATTCATCTTACAATTACGAGAGTCGTGATCTATATACAGATTACATGTACGACACTTCCTGATTTCTTCAAGCTACGCTCAATTGCACGCTCGCCAGGACCCACCAGTCTACGATTAGTACCACAACCCTTGTTTCTTATACCTTGAGGGGGGCCCAATTCGTCCGCGTCATCTCCTGCATTGCCAAGCAAATCCCTCATTACATTGTTCCTTTTCATAGAGGATGATTCTGCAGGATACTTTTGTATGATGATTTGTTTAAGCTCCTTGATCTGACTAGAAAAGGCTCCAAGACCATCAATATCGTCTCTTAAGCACTCAACACATGCACTAACACAATCCAACAGCTCATTCTTTAAAATAGAATGGTCACTATTGTCAGCCTGCAGTCGATTAGTAAGGCTATAAACAGGTGATGGAAGAGCCAACCTTCTCCAACGTTTATAAACATAACGATCTGGTAGTTGAGTAACCTTGTTTATCCTAAAAACACAAAAGATATGATGACAGAGGTAGCACAGGAACAGTCGTACGATCTCCGTGTAGATGGTAATGAACCTGTAGCAGGTTAAATAAATTTATCCATAAATTTAGTATATGGTTAGATTAATGTCAAATAAACCTTTTTCTTAAATAGTTACCTTGAATTCATTGACAAAATCAGTGCGCTTGTCCATGTGCGAGATGGTATATACCTTGAACTGCTCCTCGGTATCAACATTGATTATGAAACAATTCATCATTCCTTTGGAAATTTCCTTCTGAACCTCCTTAAAGACTGTATGTGTGTATAATGTTACAGCATGGGCTTCAATGTCCAAACCAGTTCTGAGATTCGGACGCGTCTGATTAGTTTGGAATTCTAACGTACGTTGGTTATAGGGCTGATTGTCAATGGAAGTATCTAATGTGTCGTAGGATCTAATGTGTCGACTTTCTTCCCGTGTTGGAGCATGTGTCGTAGGATCTAATGTGTCAACTTTCTTCCCCTTCGGTTTACCAGCCTTGTTATAGACTAACATCCTGTGAGTAATGGATCCCTTCCATTTCTTATAAGACCAACGTGAACATCAAAACCAGACTTCTCCGCATATGTTTCATACATCTTAAGAACATCATTCCAGCTGTTAAAAACAGACCCGACAACAGGTTTGAACTCAACCACTACATCAGGAACCCAATACTTGGTACCATTAGGGGTCTGGTATAGTAGACTGGAATGAGAACCTAATAACTCCAAAATTAATCATAACATCATTGACAGTAAAACATAAAATACACACTACACACTACAGAAGTTCTATAAAGGAGTACATGTAAAACATCAATATTGTAAGCAAAATATAAATCAGTGTAACTTACAACTATAGGGACATGAATGTGAGGTGAGAAAGTAAGAGTAACCAATGACACATAAATACACACTACAGAAAGTTCTGTAAAGGAGTACATGTGGACATATAACAAGACTACATCACAACTGTAAACAAAGATTCATCAGTGTACGCTATTACACTACACTAACATGAATGTGTGGTGAGAAAAAATCAAGGTGTGCTGTGGTATAAATAAAATTATTAAATAAGAGCTGTAAGGCCCGGTTCCCGAGACCTCACAGTTGGTCATTCACAGCAATAATTACATAAGACATTGCATATTATAAGTTTAAGCAGCGGAATTTATTTAGCAAAACCATTCATTTCATTAGTAACATTGTTGTTAAGCAATACATTATAGTTCATGAGTTACAAAAAATTAGTTGAATGAATTACAAAACAATAGTATCGTCAAAACATGAATGGATGTCAGTCTTGTCTCGCCGAGTAGCCATCTCAGTGTGCCATCCTCAGCATCGTTTACTTGCCAACTGGAAAATACATAAAAGTCAGCGATGCTGAGTGAGTTCTAGTTTTGTAATTAAAATACTTTACTTTACTCTTTCAAATCATGCTATACTTTCGTACATGCCCACACATTATACGTACACGTAGATAATATTTTTATTATCTTTCATTCATTTGTTAGCTTTCGTTCATTCATCATAATTCATTATCATTCATTTATCATCTAGATCCTGTCAGGCGTTACCCTCTTCATGGCACACAGCCACGATTACTGAGGTCGAATGACGAGGATCCCATTCTTTACTTTATTATGATATTTCATTCGTGAGCATACATCCTTCATACTTACAGATAATAATTATTATTATTATCCTCATCATTCGTTCAATTCATACTCTTTCCATTACTCTTTCGGTCTTTACATTCTTTCTTACGAGTCTGTTGCGACAACAAGGCCGCTCACCTCAATATCGATCTTTCACGATCGTATGTTAGCCAAGTCTGTTGCAACATATAGTTGCTCACCTCAGTGGCAATCTCACGGATTGCCTGCTAACCGAGTCTGTTGCAACACAAAGTTGCTCACTTATTGTCAATCTCAAAGATTGACCCTGTGTGCATCCTTCGGGGTAGCTAACCCGCATCACAGTTGAGCTAACACCTGCCAGGGGTGTGCACCTCCATACATTTGCTTGCAAGCCTTTACTTATTCATTTACGTTCCATTTTCTTCATCATTAATATTTTACTTATTAATGATTATACTCTTCACTAAATTTTAAACATTCTTCATCATGCCATTTCATACTTAACAATATTAAAATAATAATAATAATAATATTGTTAGTAATAATAAACTACTGATAATAATATCAGTAATAATAACAAGGGACAATCATTAATCATTATTTCATGTATAAAACATCATCATTAAATAGCCCTTGGTCAACCTCGGTCAAACCCTAAACCCAGATTCCCAGAAAATCCTGTAAAAATTTCTAAGTGTTTGGGCGTAAGAGCCCTGTTCGGGCTTTTCACCACTATGTAGGCTCACCAGCCTACACTTAGAAACTTTTTCACTTTAGGCGTATGAGCTGTTCAGGCGCATGAGCATTGTTGGGACATATCACCTTACACATAGAAAATAATTACAGGCACAAGAGCACTATTTAGGCTCATCACCCTATACTTAGTCATTATTTCAGGCACAAGAGCACTGTTTAGGCTCATCACCCTACACTTAGTCATTATTTCAGGCACAAGAGCACTGTTTAGGCTCATCACCCTACACTTAGTTTTTCTAAGTCAGAATTCAGGCATATGAGTACTATTCAGGCATATTACCCTATACTTAGTTTCTGTCATACTTTCAGGCATAAAGCACTATTTGGGCATATTACCTTATAATTTTCCTAAGGCATAAAATTCAGGCGTATTAGCACTATTCAGACTCATTACCCTGTACTTAGTTTTCTAAGTTCTAAATTTCGGCACATGAGCACTGTTTTGGAGCATAAGCCCCAACACTTCAATTTCTATCAAAATTTTGGGAGTATGAGGACTTTTTAGACTTATGAGCCTTGTATAGGCGTATTAGCAGTCTGTTTATGTTTCTAAGTCGTTTTCTAGTCCCAAACATCATATTACCTAGTTCTAAACATGCACATATGTGACATCCGTCACCAAAGGTCCGTCTACTGACGTAATCTGTTAACTTTTGTAGTCGGTCATTCCTCACACTTATAACCCATCTATGTGGATATTACGCCTATTTAGTTGCTTAGTTAACCTTATGCGTGTGCCATCGTAACATAAGTCGCCATCATCTTAAAACGTTAACTAAGATTTGCCCTGTTAACACCAAACGCACCATTTTTATAAAAACTATTATCACGTATAAAACCACTTTTAAATTATAAATATCATTAATAACATTTTATCATTAATAAAAACAAGACTAATAAATAAAGTTTTCAACCGAAACAAAATTTAGGAACTCGGGGCAAAGTACAGGGACTAAAAGTGACATTTTGGCAAACCTGGGATGGGTATAAAAACCCCATTCCCAGCCATTTCCACCATCTTCTTCATCACTTCTTCTCCATCTTCTTCACTTTCTCTCTCTAGCTTACACCAAAAACCGACCCGTTTGTTGCATTTTCGCCATCAACTCTTGGTCATCTACGTGAATACTCGTTCCTAGCAGCTAAATAACCTCGCTTACCTCGTCTTTAGCTCGGTTTTACAGCTGCGTTTTCTTGGGTTTCGGGTGCTCGGGCTCATCCGAGCACATGAGGTCGTGTGGGCTTGCGTGTTGTATTCCAGTGTGTGATTCACATCTAGACAAGTTAGGATATGAGTTCTGGAAGTTCTGGTTGTGTAAAACTCGTGTTCGGGCAGCCGAAGGCCGCCCTGCACCTTCCTGCAGTTGCGATTTCCGTCTGCGCGACTATGTGTGTGTGCGACTGGGGTTGTCGCGCGACAAGTCATGCAACTGTCGGTGTGTGCGACTGGGGTTGTCGCGCGACAGAGTCATGCGACTGTCGGTGTGTGCGACTGGGGTTGTCGCGCGATAGAGTCATGCGACTGTCGGTGTGTGCGAATGGGGTTGTCGCGCGACCGGGGCATGCGACTGTGTGTGTGCGACTTCTGTCTACGCGATTGGGTAAGTCACGCGATTGGGTAAGTCACGCGACTGGGTCATGCGACTGAGGTTGTCGCGTGACTGGGTCATGCAAATGTGATTGTGTGCGACCGTGTGTGAATCGCGCGATCGGAGGCCTGCCGCGCGAAAGAAGGTCCAATCACGCGAATGAAGCTGATTTGCGTGAAGGGACGTTGAGTCGCGTGACTGGCTGTTGGGTCGTGCGACTGGTGATGCATGGTACGACTGAAAGCTTAGTCGCACGAATGAAGGTTCAATCGTACGAAAGTAGCTAATTAGTATGACTGAAGGTCCACTCGTGCGAATGGAGTGTCAGTCGTGCGTCTGGTCTTGTCGTGTAAATAGATCATTGTGTGGAGTTTTCCTATGTGTTGTGTGTGATGCGTGTATGTGTGGTTTCCCCTTTTGAGTGTCTGGTATTGACGAGGTAACATCAGAAATAATGTCATTGCTCGAATTTCATAGCAATGATGGCTATCTTTAAATGCTTGGACCTACATAAGGTCTGACGTATATGTGTCTGCTTGTGTGTATATTACCCACGACCGAACCGGAACTACCCGAATCTTGAACATCATCTTATGCTTTATGATCATTACTAATGCTTATCAGTAACTGTCAATAGGTGTTTGACGGTTCCTTGCATCTTATCCCAGGAAATCTTACATCGATTGTGTTATCATCTGTTCTGTGAGTTTCGTGGCCCCTTTTTACGCTTATAAAACCTTTTCGAATATTTTTCTACTTGGGGTAAAAGAATGCTCACTTATTTACTTAATTTCAGGCACCTTCCTTAGTGGAAGTTGGCTGCTACTTATATAAGTAACTTACCTTGCTAAACTTGTTGATTGATACTAAGGGTAAACGGATATCATGTAACTGGTTTAGGCATCGTTCTAAGTATATCGTGGATGTGGTGGGAATGTGCGGAGAACCCTATATATAAGCATCCCTGGTATACTAAGAATGTGCTTAAACTGGGTTACATGATGATCCTGACTGATTGCTACTATATGAACTTGAACTATGTGCTATTACTTGATGCTATGTGTTGTGTGATATTACCTGTAAATTGGCTGTGTGGGACTTCTGTGTGGGACTTCTATGTGGGACTTCTGTGTGGGACTTCTGTGTGGGACCTCTGTGTGGATCTTTCAGTACAACCATTAATTCCAGAAATGGGACCTAAGGACTGGTTTGGTTGTAACATATATGTATGCGCTATGTGGATCTTGCTACGTCATGTGAAACTCATGGAATGCTTACTACTTGTTGGATGCCTTTGACCTTGGATGCTCTCAGCTGTGTGGTTCTTCTGTGTGGTTCCTCTGTGTGGTTCTTCTAAGCCGATCATCTACTACAACCATTAATCCCGGTAATTGGGACCTAAGGATTGGTTTGGTTGTAACCTAAACGTATGTGCTGTGTGGATCTTGCTACGTCACCTTAAACCTATTGTGATATGGAAAACCTTTTTATATATAACCATTAATCCCGGTAATGGGACCTAAGGATTGGTTTGGTTATCAACTATACGTATGCGCTGTGTGGATCTTGCTACGACATTTATAAACTATTTACGCTTTGGAAATGTTATCTTTATAGCCATCAATTCCCCAGTGGAACCGATGAATAGGCTTGGCTGTAGCTATCTATAACTAGTAAAACTGCCTATACATAAGTGTAGTCGCGGTAACTTTTATTAAACTTACTTACTGTTTTCATCTTAACATCTTTTATTACTTAAAACCTGCGAAGCTCACAACAATTATGTTGACCGTTTTTGAGCATTTCTTTTCAGGTGATCAAGGTAATTGAAGTTCTAGGAGTGCTGCCTTTTAGTGGAGACCCTAGGATGCATTTTGAGACTGAACATACATTTTGTACATTGTTGCAGTCCACTAAACAATTAACATTCTTTTGAACACTTGTTCCCGAGTTGTGAGAATTTACATTACAAGTTATCCTTAATGCTTATGTGAACATTATGTTGTGTTTATGGCTATGCTGTCATGATCTTTGACAATACACGACACAAGTCTCCAATTGTGTTCGGGTGTCGTCATGACACTCTTGTCCTCATATTACTATTGCTACTCTATTGCATACCATGTGTTATGACGATCCCGTCTAGCTCGCATTCCGCGTGTTTCCGCTATCAGCGGGGGGTGTGACAGACTGGTATCAGAGCCATTGGTTATAGAGAATTAGGCAATTACACTTGACCTAGACTATAACCTAGGAACCTTCATGTAGATTTGCATGCTTAAGCTTGTGTGCATTTATATATCTCGTGTATGTGTTCCTCTTTATATGTTCGATTATCCTACTGTCATGTGATCTTCACCTTGTGTTTGAGCCCTTGTGCTCGTCCCTCATGAGGTGCTTTCTATTGGATCTTCCGTTCCCTCTGTGCGCCAAGTTATCATAGCCAAAATTTGGGTATTGAGACCCGAAGAGATCTTCACAGATCATACATCGCGCTTGACCTCATATACTGAGAGACCGACCCGAGGAGGCCATGTCTGATTCCTCCCAAGGACGCGAGATAGACAACCTCCGCTAGACTATACGTGATTACATGTTTGGCTCTCAGTTGACTTGATGGATTATTATGGATAGGATGTGAAGGAAGGTCATGTCATGTAACCGGATTAGGCATCATTCTCGGTAAATCGTGGGTGTGGTGGGAACGCTGCGGGGAACCCTATATATAAACACCACCGATATACCGAGAATATGCTTAAAATGGGCTGCATGGTGATATTGACTGAACGGAACATGAGACGTTGGAACTTGACAAGTGGAGTACTTGTGTATCTTAAGGTGACTAAAGCTTATTTGTTGCCTCTTGTATGAGTAGAACATGCCGCCTCGAAGATCTACCCGCAACAATAGTAGCGGAAGTGAAGCCCCGAGGGGCAGAGGCAGAGGCAGGGGTAGACCTCCAATAGCAAATGAAGGCCCTTCTGGCAATAACCAAGGGACTGGAAACCCTGATATGGCAGCCTTAATTGCTCAACAATTGACTGCCCTGATTCCAACTATCGTAGCTCAGGTGAGCGACGCCCTGCAACAGCAAAACCACCCCCACGGGGATGGTGGTAATGAAAACGAGGATACTGGGAACCCGATTGGGAATGAAAGCAATCAGGAGACTGGAAATGGTGGTACAGCAGGTAATGAAACTGGGGCAGCTAACGCCAAACGGGGCTGTTCTTATAAGGAGTTTGTGGCCTGTAAGCCCCGAGATTTTGATGGTAAAGGTGGGGCGATAGCCCTGATTAGATGGCTTGAGAAAATGGAGGCTGTGATCGACATCAGCGAATGCCTCGACAGCCAGCGGATCAAGTATGTTACGTGCTCACTGCAGGGCAGAGCACTAACCTGGTGGAACACCCAGGTTCAAGCTAGGGGAAGGGAATCTGCGATGCAGATGACCTGGAATGAATTCAAAGCCTTTATTACTGAGGAATACTTCCCTCTCAACGAGATGCAGAAGCTTGAGCATGAGTTCTGGAATCATGCTATGGTGGGGGCAGGGCACGCAGCTTATGCTGACCGATTCCACGAGCTGGCTAGACTAGTTCCACACCTAGTCACTCCAGAATCCAAGAGGATTGAAAGGTACATTTTGGGACTCGCGCCTCAAATCCGGGCAATGGTAACTGCAGCTGCTCCTCCTACAATTCAGAGCGCGATTCTGAAAGCTGGCGCTCTCACTGGTGAGATGATAAGAACAGGGGTACTGGGTAAGGGAGCAAAGAAAAGGAAGGAAGCTGGGGAATCGAGCCGGTCCGGTACAGGAAAGTTTGATAAGAGGGCCAAAACGACCAGAAACTTTGTAGCCGTGACTCAAGGGAAGAAGGAATATGCTGGTCCGCACCCGAGATGTGACAGGTGCAATCTTCATCATCCCCCAGCAGCGCCGTGCCGGGTGTGTTTGAACTGCAGACGCCCGGGGCATCAAGCAAGAGACTGCAGAGTAGCGCCAAACCTGGTGGCACCCATCAACACGGTTAACCTCGCCGGGAATGCTAGGGCTTGCTGCGAGTGTGGAGCCCTCGGTCACTTCAGGAATATGTGCCCCCGACTGAATAGGGCACCGGGTCAGCAGGGAAACAACCAGCAGCAGATACTGGCCATAGCGGGTACTCAAGGCCAAGGAAACCAGGGTAATGCTGCACGGGGACGCGCCTTCGTCATTGGAGCTAACGATGCCCGTCAGGATCCGAACGTTGTCACGGGTACGCACTTACTCAATAACCACTTCGCATCTATACTGTTTGATACTGGGGCAGACAATAGTTTTATATCATCTGAATTTGTGCAAATGCTTGATTTGAGTGCCAGTAGACTAGAAACTAGTTACTCCGTAGAAATGGCAAATGGTAGGGTTGAACAAGCAGAGGAAATTATTAAGGACTGCACCCTAATGTTGGAAGACCAGGTCTTCAACATAGATTTGATACTTTTCGAGTTGAGGAGCTTTGACGTAATAGTGGGGATGGATTGGTTGTCGAAGCATGGAGCCAAGATTGTTTGCCGAGATAAAGTAGTGCGGATTCCCATATCAGACGGGAAAGTACTCAGAATACAAGGAGAGCGAACGGGAAAGAACTTGAAGCTTATCTCCTGCATGAAAGCACGCCAAGGTCTACGAAAGCAGTGTTACACCTTTCTGGCTCACGTGGTAGAAAAGAAGGAAGAAGAGACAAAATTGGCAGACATTCCGATTGTACGGGATTACCCGGAAGTGTTCCCTGATGATTTGTATGGATTGCCTCCTCCACGACAGGTGGAATTCCGTATAGAGCTAGTTCCTGGAGCTACACCGATAGCTAAGACACCGTATCGGTTAGCACCCTCAGAGATGCAAGAGTTGTCAAGCCAACTACAGGAACTACTGGAGAAAGGTTTCATTCGACCGAGTCATTCACCGTGGGGAGCACCGGTGTTATTTGTCAAGAAGAAGGATAGGTCGTTCCGTATGTGTATCGACTACAGGGAATTGAACAAACTGACCGTGAAGAATCGGTATCCTCTGCCTAGAATCGACGACCTGTTCGATCAGTTGCAAGGAGCCTCGTATTTCTCTAAGATCGACCTTCGATCTGGTTATCATCAACTAAGAGTATTCGAGGACGATATTCCGAAAACAGCATTTAGAACTCGTTACGGGCACTATGAGTTCTTGGTCATGCCGTTTGGGTTGACCAACGCGCTAGCTGTCTTTATGTATTTAATGAATCGGGTGTGCAAGCCTTATCTTGATAAGTTCGTGATTGTATTCATAGACGACATACTCATCTACTCCCGTTCGAAGGAGGATCACGAAAAACACCTCCAAGCAATTCTAGAACTGTTGAAGGAAGAGAAACTTTTTGCCAAGTTCTCGAAGTGTGAATTCTGGCTTCGAGAAGTGAAGTTCTTGGGTCATGTAGTTAACGAAAATGGAATTCATGTGGACCCCGGTAAGATTGAAGCTGTGAAGAAGTGGGATACTCCCCAATCACCCTCAGAAATACGGCAATTCTTGGGATTGGCCGGATACTATCGTCGCTTCATTGCCAATTTCTCCAAGATTGCCCAACCGTTAACTTTTTTGACTCAGAAAGACAAGAAGTTCGATTGGGGGAAAGCACAAGAACAGGAGTTCCAAACATTGAAGGAGAAGTTGTGCAACGCACCGATATTGTCCCTCCCAGACGGAACTGACGATTTTGTAGTGTACTGCGATGCTTCACATCAAGGTTTGGGCTGTGTACTAATGCAGAAAGATAAGGTAATTGCTTACGCTTCGCGACAACTCAAGGTGCATGAAAAGAACTACACAAGTCACGACTTGGAGTTGGGTGTCGTAGTGTTTAAACTCAAGATATGGAGGCATTATCTATATGGAACCAAATGCATCATCTACACAGACCATAAGAGCCTTCAACACATCATGAATCAGAAAGAACTTAACATGCGACAGCGACGCTGGGTAGAGCTACTTAGCGACTACGATTGTGAAATCCGGTATCATCCGGGGAAAGCTAACATGGTGGCTGATGCTTTAAGCCGCAAAGAACGCGTGAAACCATTACGTGCTCGAGCGCTAGGTTTGACTATTTAAACTAATCTAAAGGCTCAGATTCAAATTGCACAAAACGAGGCATTGAAAGAAGAAAACCTTACGGGGGAAGAATTCCGAAGGTTGATAAACAAATGACTCGCAAGGATGATGGCGTACATTACTTCATGGATCGTATATGGGTCCCCAGATGGGGAGGTGTACGTACACTAGTCTTGGATGAAGCACACAAGACTCGATACTCTGTTCATCCTGGTGCAGACAAGATGTACCACGATCTGAAGGAGTTGTACTGGTGGCCAGGCATGAAGAAAGATATTGCTATATATGTGAGCAAATGCTTGACTTGTTCAAAGGTCAAGGCTGAACACCAGAAACCATCGGGATTATTGCAACAACCTGAAATTCCCGAGTGGAAATGGGAGAACATCACTATGGATTTCATCACCAAACTCCCGAGAACGCCAAGCGGACACGACACGATATGGGTCGTGGTGGATCGAATGAAAAATCCGCTCACTTCTTGCCTATCCGAAAAGACTATAAAATGGATAAGCTGGCAAGGTTGTACATCAAAGAGGTCGTGACACGGCACGGGGTGCCGGTGTCAATCATATCCGACCGAGACAGTCGGTTCACTTCACGATTTTGGCAGACGTTACAGAAAGCGATGGGCACTCGGTTAGACATGAGTACAGCCTATCACCCCCAGACAGACGGCCAAAGTGAACGGACGATACAAACGCTTAAGGACATACTGAGGGCATGTGTCATTGATTTTGGTGGTAGTTGGGATACTCATCTACCGCTGATCGAGTTTTCCTACAATAACAGTTACCATACTAGTATTGGGTGTGCACCGTTCGAAGCGTTGTATGGCCGAAAATATAGATCACCAGTTTGTTGGGCTGAAGTTGGTGAAAGTCTGCTTACGGGTCCAGAGATCATTCAAGAAACCACCGACAAGATCTTCCAAATCAAAGACCGACTTAAAGCTGCTAGAGATCGCCAAAAGGGCTATGCCGACAACCGTCGGAAGCCGCTAGATTTTAACGTTGGGGATCGAGTGTTACTTAAGGTCTCTCCTTGGAAAGGGATCGTTCGGTTTGGAAAGAAAGGGAAGCTAGCCCCAAGATATGTTGGACCATTCGAGATTGTAGAAAGAATCGATCCGGTGGCGTACCGATTACGGTTGCCACAAGAGCTTAACAGTGTACATGATACCTTCCATGTATCGAACCTCAAGAAGTGTTTAGCTGACGAATCACTTCACGTACCTATTGAGGATATCAAGATTGATAAAAGCCTCCATTTTGTGGAGGAACCTATTGAGGTCATGGACCGAAAGGTCAAAAGGTTGAGGCGCAGCAAGATACCTATTGTTCGTGTGAGATGGAATTCCAAACGAGGACCAGAGTTCACATGGGAACGCGAAGATCAGATGAGACTCAAATATCCACATCTATTCGAGGATGACACCCTTAGACCTAGCACCAGTTGAATTTCGGGACGAAATTCCCTCAACTGGGGGATACTGTGACATCCGTCACCAAAGGTCCGTCTACTGACGTAATCTGTTAACTTTTGTAGTCGGTCATTCCTCACACTTATAACCCATCTATATGGATATTATGCCTATTTAGTTGCTTAGTTAACCTTATGCGTGTGCCATCGTAACATAAGTCGCCATCATCTTAAAACGTTAACTAAGATTTGTCCTGTTAACACCAAACGCACCATTTTTATAAAAACTATTATCACGTATAAAACCACTTTTAAATTATAAATATCATTAATAACATTTTATCATTAATAAAAACAAGACTAATAAATAACGTTTTCAACCGAAACAAAATTTAGGAACTCGGGGCAAAGTACAGGGACTAAAAGTGACATTTTGGCAAACCTGGGATGGGTATAAAAACCCTATTCCCAGCCATTTCCACCATCTTCTTCATCACTTCTTCTCCATCTTCTTCACTTTCTCTCTCTAGCTTACACCAAAAACCGACCCGTTTGTTGCATTTTCGCCATCAACTCTTGGTCATCTACGTGAATACTCGTTCCTAGCAGGTAAATAACCTCGCTTACCTCGTCTTTAGCTCGGTTTTACAGCTGCGTTTTCTTGGGTTTCGGGTGCTCGGGCTCATCCGAGCACATGAGGTCGTGTGGGCTTGCGTGTTGTGTTCCAGTGTGTGATTCACGTCTAGACAAGTTAGGATATGAGTTCTGGAAGTTCTGGTTGTGTAAAACTTGTGTTCGGGCAGCCGAAGGCCGCCCTGCACCTTCCTACAGTCGCGATTTCCGTCTGCGCGACTGTGTGTGTGTGCGACTGGGGTTGTCGCGCGACAGAGTCTTGCAACTGTCGGTGTGTGCGAATGGGGTTGTCGCGCGACAGAGTCATGCGACTGTCGGTGTGTGCGACTGGGGTTATCGCGCGATAGAGTCATGCGACTGTTGGTGTGTGCGAATGGGGTTGTCGCGCGACAGGGGCATGCGACTGTGTGTGTGTGCGACTTCTGTCTGCGCGATTGGGTAAGTGACGTGACTGGGTCATGCGACTGAGTTTGTCGCGTGACTGGGTCATGCGAATGTGATTGTGTGCGACTGTGCGTGAATCGCGTGATCGGAGGCCTGTCGCGCGAAAGAAGGTCCAATCGCGCGAATGAAGCTGATTCGCGTGAAGGGACGTTGAGTCGCGTGACTGGCTGTTGGGTCGTGCGACTGGTGATGCATGGTACGACTGAAAGCTTAGTCGCACGAATGAAGGTTCAATCGTACGAAAGTAGCTAATTCGTATGATTGAAGGTCCACTCGTGCGAATGGCGTGTCAGTCGTGCGTCTGGTCTTGTCGTGTAAATAGAATCTTTGTGTGGAGTTTTCCTGTGTGTTGTGTGTGATGCGTGTATGTGTGGTTTCCCCTTTTGAGTGTCTGGTATTGACGAGGTAACATCAGAAATAATGTCATTGCTCGAATGTCATAGCAATGACGGCTATCTTTAAATGCTTGGACCTACATAAGGTCTGAGGTATATGTGTCTGCTTGTGTGTATACTACCCACGACCGAACCGGAACTACCTGAATCTTGAACATCATCTTATGCTTTATGATCATTACTAATGCTTATCAGTAACTGTCAATAGGTGTTTGACGGTTCCTTGCATCTTATCCCAGGAAATCTTACATCGATTATGCTTATCATCTGTTCTGTGAGTTTCGTGGCCCCTTTTTACGCTTATAAAACCTTTTCGAATATTTTTCTACTTGGGGGAAAAGAATGCTCACTTATTTACTTAATTTCAGGCACCTTCCTTAGTGGAAGTTGGCTGCTACTTATATGAGTAACTTACCTTGCTAAACTTGTTGATTGATACTAAGGGTAAACGGATGTCATGTAACTGGTTTAGGCATCGTTCTAAGTATATCGTGGATGTGGTGGGAATGCTGCGGAGAACCCTATATATAAGCATCCCTGGTATACTAAGAATGTGCTGAAACCGGGTTACATGATGATCCTGACTGATTGCTACTATATGAACTTGAACTATGTGCTATTACTTGTGCTATGTGTTGTGTGATATTACCTGTAAATTGGCTGTGTGGGACTTCTGTGTGGGACTTCTGTGTGGGACTTCTGTGTGGGACCTCTGTGTGGATCTTTCAGTACAACCATTAATTCTAGAAATAGGACCTAAGGACTGGTTTGGTTGTAACATATACGTATGCGCTATGTGGATCTTGCTACGTCATGTGAAACTCATAGAATGCTTACTGCTTGTTGGATGCCTTTGACCTTGGATGCTCTCGGCTGTGTGGTTCATCTGTGTGGTTCCTCTGTGTGGTTCTTCTAAGCCGATCATCCACTACAACCATTAATCCCGGTAATTGGGACCTAAGGATTGGTTTGGTTGTAACCTAAACGTATGCGCTGTGTGGATCTTGCTACGTCACCTTAAACCTATTGTTATATGGAAAACCTTTTTATATATAACCATTAATCCCGGTAATGGGACCTAAGGATCGGTTTGGTTATCAACTATACGTATGCGCTGTGTGGATCTTGCTACGACATTTATAAACTATTTACGCTTTGGAAATGTTATCTTTACAGCCATTAATTCCCGGGTGGAACCGATGAATAGGCTTGGCTGTAGCTATCTATAACTAGTAAAACCGCCTATACATAAGTGTAGTCGCGGTAACTTTTATTAAACTTACTTACTGTTTTCATCTTAACATCTTTTATTACTTAAAACCTGCGAAGCTCACCAACAATTATGTTGACCGTTTTTGAGCATTTCTTTTCAGGTGATCAAGGTAATTGAAGTTCTAGGAGTGCTGCCTTTTAGTGAAGACCCTAGGATGCATTTTTGAGACTGAACATACATTTTGTACATTGTTGCAGTCCACTAAACAATTAACATTCTTTTGAACACTTGTTCCCGAGTTGTGAGAATTTACATTACAAGTTATCCTTAATGCTTATGTGAACATTATGTTGTGTTTATGGCTATGCTATCGTGATCTTTGACAATACACGACACAAGTCTCCAATTGTGTTCGGGTGTCGTCATGACACGCTTGTCCTCATATTACTATTGCTACTCTATTGCATACCATGTGTTATGACGATCCCGTCTAGCTCGCATTCCCCGTGTTTCCGCTATCAGCGGGGGGTGTGACAACATACTATTCCAGGCATAAACTTAACATAATTATAGCAACATATTTGCCCAAACATACCCGACCCACATACACATGCACATGAACATACGGGTATAATACCCAACCTTATAAAAACATAAATACATGTATTTTCCAGGCCCAAAATCATTTGAAAACATGTAAAAAGGGGATCTAGAAACTCACCTTAGCTGCCTTCAAACTTTATACTCTAAATCTTGGACTTCTCAAAGAATCCGAACACCTATATGTGTCTAAACACACAATCCGAACACATATACACATAAGATCACACAACCGATGCTAATTTAGCCAAGAACAACTTAAAAACACTAAATTATGCCTTAAATTTGAATTTTTTCCTCTTGTTCTTCTTCAAAGATCCGAGGTTCTGCTCTTTCTCTCTCTGGAATTGGTAGAAAGGTGAAAAGCAGCAGGTCATGGGCGGCTTCACCACCTTTTGTACAAAATAATTATAGAGTTTGCACTTTTAACATCTTTGGCCCCTCCACTTAAGTTGCCTTTCATTTCTTTCCTTTTCCCTTCTCTTTTGTTCTTTTATTTCTTTAAAAAAAGAAAAGTACGGGTGTTACAAGTCCACCCCCCTTATATAGGTTTCGTCCTTGAAACCTGTTATTCCTCAAACAATTGAGGGTAATGCTGCCTCATTTCCTCTTCCGTCTCCTACGTAGATTCTGATCCCTTTCTGTGCTTCCACTGTACACGCACAAGAGGAACCACTTTACTTCTCAACCTCTTCTCTTTACGATCGATGATTGCCACTGGTTGCTCCACATAATTGAGCCTTTCATCAACTTCAATGTCCTCCAGTGGTACAATCATATCCTCATCCGTTAAGCACTTTCTCAAATGAGATACATGGAATGTGGGATGGATTCCACTTAACTCATCTGGCAGTTCAAGTCGATAGGCTACCTCCCCTGCTCGTGCGATGATTCGGAAAGGTCCTATATATCTTCGGCTTAGCTTACCTCGTTTCCTGAATCGGATGATCCCTTTCCAAGGTGAGACCTTCAACATGACCTGGTCGCCAACCTTGAACTCTATTGGTCTTCGCCTCTTGTCAGCATACGACTTTTGTCTATCCTTCGCCGCCTTCATGAAGGCTTTGATCTTTTCCAACTTCTCAGTCGTAGCTTCGATCACCTCAATACCTTCTAACTCTTTCTACCCAATGTCTCCCCAACACACGGGCGTCCTACATCTCCTACCGTATAGCATCTCGTAGGGTGGCATGCCAATACTGGCATGATAACTGTTGTTGTACGAGAATTCTGCTAACGGTAAGTGATCGTCCCAACTTCCACCAAAATCAATCACGCATGCTCGAAGCATATCCTCGAGCGTTTGTATCGTCCTCTCTGACTGACCGTCCGTCTGAGGATGGTAGGCTGTACTAATGTGTAGCCTCGTCCCCATTGCATCATGGAATCCTTTCCAAAACTTCAATGTGAACCGGGTGTCACGATCCGATACGATAGACACCGGCATGCCATGACGAGCTACGATTTCCTTGATGAACAGATCCGCCAATCTTTCGGATGAATACTTCTCGCGGATCGGTAGGAAGTGGGCACTCTCTGTTAGTCGGTCGACAATCACCCAAATAGTATCGCATCCCCTCGATGTGCGAGGTAGCTTAGTAATGAAGTCCATGGTGATGTGTTTCCACTTCCATTCGGGTATGTCCAACGGTTGGATTATCCCATATGGTTTCTGATGTTCCGCCTTCACTTGTAGGCAAGTAAGGCACTTACTCACGTACTCCACTACGTCACGTTTCATGCCCAGCCACCAGTAATCTTTCTTCATATCGTGATACATTTTGGTAGCACTGGGATGGATGGAGTATCAAGTCTTATGGGCTTCGTCCATAATCTTCCCACGTAGATCCCTGTATCGAGGAATCCACATCCGCCCGAATCGGGTCTTAACACCAAGAGTGTTCTCGCCCAATTTCGTGACTAGACCTCTCACCCTTTCGGAGTTAAGACGATCTTCTTTCAAAGCCTCGTTTTGGAACTCCTTAATTTGTGTCATCACATCGGAGGTCATAATCAGCTGATAAGCCTTCACCCGGATTGGCTCGGGCCTTTCTTTTCGGCTAAGGGCGTCTGCCACCACGTTGGCCTTGCCCGGATGGTAATGGATCTCGCAATCATAATCCTTTATGAGCTCCAACCATTGCCTCTGCCTCATGTTTAGATCTTTCTGCTCGAAAAAGTACTTCAAGCTTTTGTGGTCTGTGAAGATGGTGCACTTCGTCCCGTATAGATAGTGCCGCCAAATCTTCAGCGTAAAAACCACCACGGCTAGTTCTAGATCGTGCGTGGGATAGTTGACTTCGTGGGTCTTCAGCTGTCGAGATGCGTAGGCTATTACCCTTCCACGTTGCATCAATACACAACCTAGCCCAGAGTAGGATGCATCCGAATATACCACTAAGTCTTCATTTCCCTCGGGCAATGTCAAGACAGGAGCTTGTGTTAGTCTCGTTTTCAACTCCTCAAAGGCAGTCTCCTGCTCTCGACCCCACACGAACTTCACGTCCTTGCGGGTCAATTTTGTCAAAGGTGAGGCTATCTTGGAGAAGTCTTGAATAAATCTTCTGTAGTAGCCCGCCAATCCCAAGAAGCTACGAATTTCGGATGGCGTCTTAGGAGACTTCCATTGTATCACAGCCTCAACCTTTGCCAGGTCTACCATGATTCCCTCTGCATTTACCACGTGACCCAGAAATTGCACCTCGCGTAGCCAGAAAGCACACTTGGAGAACTTAGCATACGGTTTCTCCCTTCTTAGAGTTTCCAACACTTCCCGAATGTGACCGGCGTGCTCTTCTTCGCTCCTTGAATAAATCAGGATATCATCGATGAACACAATCACCGATTTATCTAGCATTGGCCGGCACACTCTATTCATCAAATCCATAAAAGCAGCTGGCGCGTTGGTTAAACCAAAGGACATAACGAGAAACTCATAGTGTCCATAACACGTACGAAAAGCTGTTTTAGGAATGTCTTGCTCCCTCACTTTCAATTGATGGTAACCAGATCGAAGATCTATCCTCGAGAACCAGCTGGCACCTTGGAGCTGATCAAACAAGTCGTCAATCCTCGGTAACGGATACCGATTCTTTATCGTCAACTTATTCAACTCACGGTAGTCGATACACATCCTCATACTACCGTCCTTCTTCTTCACAAATAAGACCGGAGCACCCCAAGGAGAGATACTTGGTCTGATGAAGCCCTTATCGAGCAAATCTTGCAGTTGATCCATTAACTCCTTCATCTCAGTCGGAGCTAATCGATACGGTGCCTTGGCGACAGGTTGGGCACCGGGTATCAAGTCGATTTGAAATTCGATTTCGCGATCCAGTGGCACACTCGATAGGTCCTCTGGAAACACATCGGGAAAGTCACTCACAACCGGCACATCG
The DNA here is from genome assembly GCA_024085815.1 of Flaveria linearis. Taxonomy (NCBI): domain Eukaryota; kingdom Viridiplantae; phylum Streptophyta; class Magnoliopsida; order Asterales; family Asteraceae; genus Flaveria; species Flaveria linearis. The sequence continues at coordinate 25,060,388 of CM044010.1, forward strand.
GACAATTGTGCTGTTGACGTGTCCACATCCTTCACGTAGGCTAGATAAGCGCTACATCCACGTCGCATGCACTTTCCCGCCACCGCCATCGAAATTACTTTTGGAATCGTCATCTCCCGATCGCCATATATTGTCACCGGACTTCCGTCAGGCGTCGTCAGTCTAATCATTTTCTTACGACATACGATATTCGCCTCGTGAATTGCTAACCAATCCATCCCTAGTACTACATCAAATCCACCTAGGGGCATCACATGTAACCTAGCAGCAAACTTATGACCTTCTAATTCCATGGCACAGTCCTCTATCACATCAGTAACTCTAGTGGACTTACCAATAGCAGTTTCTACGTCAAAGGGCTCGTCAATGCATTTACTACTAACAGGTAGTTTAGCACAGAAATTGGCAGAAATAAAACTCCTACTAGCACCAAAATCAAATAACACAGAAGCAAGAGTTTGATCTACTAGAAACGTACCTGACACAACATCAGGGTCCATCCTAGCCTCCTCCCTGGTCATGGTGAAAGCTCTGGCACTCGCCTTCTGCCCTTCAGTCCCGGCCGTCTTCTTTGCCCCGGAACTCTCCACCCTCTGCTTCTTGCAATCCCTGCTCATATGGCCACTTTCCCCGCAGTTGAAACACCTTGCAACCTTACAGTCTCTAGCCATATGACCGGATTTCCCGCACTTGAAGCAGACGTTTAACCCCAATCTACATTCACCGCCATGCTCCTTCCCACACTTGTCACACCTTTTGGGTCCCGAGCTTGATGACCCCACCCTACGGTCATCCCTCCTCATCTTCTTGTTATTCGGGATAAAACCACCACGCCCGAACCGCTTCCCATTCTAATTCCGGTCAGCACCACCAGATTTCTTTGCCTCCACCACCATCACTTCCCTCTCATCATAAAGTCTTCCAGCCAAATCCACTGCCGACCTAAAGGTGCTCGGTCGGGCAGCGATCAGGTGCCTGCTTATGTCAGCTGGGAGTCCTTGAATGTACCGGTTGATCTTCCGAGACACCGGCGTCACCTGATCCGGCACCGGCCTCGCCATCTCATTAAATTTGGTAGTGTATTGTTGGTGGGTCATGGTTCCCGCCTCGAGTTGTAGGAACTCCATCTCGACCTTATCGAGTTCCCTATGAGGACAGAATTCCTCAATTACCAGCTTCTTCAATTCTGTCCATCGCATTTTCCCGATGGCCCTGGAACCCTCAGCTTGTACGATGTTGTCCCACCAGCATAGTGTGGAGTCAGTAAAGGAGTGGGTGGCAAACTTCACCTTCCGATCCTCCCGGCACTCGCTGATCTCGAGTACTGCTTCCATCTCCCTTACCCAACGGTGGGCGGCGACAGCATTGCCATTTCCATCAAAAGTCGGGGGCTTGCACCTCTAGAATGCCCCGTAACTGCATCCCTTGGTCATCACCCCTACTACATCATCCTCTTCCTCATCAGATACTACTATCTCAGGATCCGGTCGTTTTTCTCCTCCCTTGCTTTCCTTCCCAGTCGACTCTCTCCAGTCCTCCTTCTCCTTTCTCTCCTCATTCCTCATAGCTCGAATAACATCGGTCACTACAGATGGCATAACTGCCTGCAGGACCTGGTGTACCTCATCCGCAATCGCCTCCCTAGCTAAGGCATTCAGGCTAGCATTCTGGTTTCCCTCATTCCGGTCATGAACCTCAGGGTCCTCATGAGTCGTCTTAGCAGCTTTAGCACTGCTCCTAGTTACACACTGTCTACCTCTACCTTTAGAAGCTTTGGTAGGTTTCTTCCCAGCCATTTTCCTAAGCACTATAAGATTCAAACACTAACACATTCATTCAAGGTAATAGCTCAGTTTATGTCAAGTATAGTAAGTTCCTAATTACAGTGGCTAGTTCTGATTAGCCACTTACTTCACTTTTCACACCCCAAGCATTTCCTATCCTGATTACATCAGTATCTAAATCTACTAAGAACACATAAGCCATATAGCACACGCACATAATTCTGGTTGACTTTAAGAAAAGAAATACCTGATGGCACGTAGCTACTCGGGCTGACATCCCTCTTTCTATCCCATTTTCAGTTTAAGTTTAGGTTTATTTTGAAAAGATTTACCCATTTCACTTAAACTTTGGCTCTGATACCAACTTGTAAGGCCCGGTTCCCGGAGACCTCACAGTTGGTTATTCACAGCAATAGTTACATAAGACATTGCATATTATAAGTTTAAGCAGCGGAATTTGTTTACCAAAACCATTCATTTCATTAGTAACACTGTTGTTAAGCAATACATTGTAGTTCATGAGTTACAAAAGATTAGTTGAATGAATTACAAAACAACAGTATCGTCAAAACATGAATGGATGTCAGTCTTGTCTTGCCGAGTAGCCATCTTAGTGTGCCATCCTCAGCATCGTTTACCTACCAACTGGAAAATACATAAAAGTCAGCGATGTTGAGTGAGTTCTAGTTTTGTAATTAAAATATTTTACTTTACTCTTTCAAATCATGCTATACTTTCGTACATGCCCACACATTATACGTACACGTAGATAAATCATTCGTTAGCTTTCGTTCATTCATCATAATTCATTATCATTCATTTATCATCTAGATCCCGTCAGGCTTTACCCTCTTCATGGCACACAACCACGATTACTGAGGTCGAATGACGAGGATCCCATTCTATACATTATTATGATATTTCATTCGTGAGCATACATCCTTCATACTTACAGATAATAATTATTATTATTATCCTCATCATTCGTTCAATTCATACTCTTTCCATTACTCTTTCGGTCTTTACATTCTTTCTTACGAGTCTGTGGCGACAACAAGGCCGCTCACCTCAATATCGATCTTTCACGATCATACGTTAGCCAAGTCTGTTGCAACACATAGTTGCTCACCTCAGTGGCAATCTCACGGATTGCTTGCTAACCGAGTCTGTTACAACACAAAGTTGCTCACCTTATTGTCAATCTCAAATATTGACCCTGTGTTCATCCTTCGGGGTAGCTAACCCGCATCACAGTTGAGCTAACACCTGCCAGGGGTGTGCACCTCCATATATTTGCTTGCAAGCCTTTACTTATTCATTTACATTCCATTTTCTTCATCATTAATATTTTACTTATTAATGGTTATACTCTTCGCTAAATTTTAAACATTCTTCATCATGCCATTTCATACTTAACAATATTAAAATAATAATAATAATATTGTTAGTAATAATAAACTACTGATAATAATATCAGTAATAATAACAAGGGACAATCATTAATCATTATTTCATGTATAAAACATCATCATTAAATAGCCCTTGGTCAACCTCGGTCAAACCCTAAACCCAGATTCCCAGAAAATCCTGTAAAAATTTCTAAGTGTTTGGGCGTAAGAGCCCTGTTCGGGCTTTTCACCACTATGTAGGCTCACCAGCCTACACTTAGAAACTTTTTCACTTTAGGCGTATGAGCTGTTCAGGTGCATGAGCACAGTTGGGACATATCACCTTACACTTAGAAAATAATTCTAGGCACAAGAGCACTATTTAGGCTCATCACCCTATACTTAGTCATTATTTCAGGCACAAGAGCACTGTTTAGGCTCATCACCCTACACTTAGTCATTATTTCAGGCACAAGAGCACTGTTTAGCCTCATCACCCTACACTTAGTTTTTCTAAGTTAGAATTCAGGCATATGAGTACAATTCAGGCATATTACCCTATACTTAGTTTCTGTCATACTTTCAGGCATAAGAGCACTATTTGGACATATTACCTTATAATTTTCCTAAGGCATAAAATTCAGGCGTATTAGCACTATTCAGACTCATTACCCTGTACTTAGTTTTCTAAGTTCTAAATTTCAGGCACATGAGCACTGTTTGGGAGCATAAGCCCCAACACTTAAATTTCTGTCAAAATTTTGGGGGTATGAGGACTGTTTAGACTTATGAGCCTTGTATAGGCGTATTAGCAATCTGTTTATGTTTCTAAGTCGTTTTCCAGTCCCAAACATCATATTACCTAGTTCTAAACATGCACATACTATTCCAGGCATAAACTTAATATAATTATAGCAACATATTTGCCCAAACATACCCGACCCACATACACATGCACATGAACATACGGGTATAATACCCAACCTTATAAAAACATAAATACATGTATTTTCCAGCCCTAAATCATTTGAAAACATGTAAAAAGGGGATCTAGAAACTCACCTTAGCTGCCTTCAATCTTTATACTCTAAATCTTGGACTTCTCAAAGAATCCGAACACCTATATGTGTCTAAACACACAATCCGAACACATATACATATAAGATTACACAACCGAGGCTAATTTAGCCAAGAACAACTTAAAAACACTAAATTATACCTTAAATTCGAATTTTTTCCTCTTGTTCTTCTTCAAAGATCCGAGGTTCTGCTCTTTCTCTCTCTGGAATTGGTAGAAAGGTGAAAAGCAGCAGGTCATGGGCGGCTTCACCACCTTTTGTACAAAATAATTATAGTGTTTGCACTTTTAACATCTTTGGCCCGTCCACTTAAGTTGCCTTTCATTTCTTTCCTTTTCCCTTCTCTTTTATTCTTTTATTTCTTTAAAAAAAGAAAAGTACGGGTGTTACAAGTGCACACAAAGTGGTGTTCCATATAAATACACAAAATACAAAACATTAGATAATCATCCAAAAAGTTTATCTGTGTACTTTATTGGTGTTAAAAACCATCAGATCAGTACATGAAAGCATTAACTTATTACAACTATAGGGACATGAATGTGAGGTGAGAAAGTAAGAGTAACCAATTGACACATAAATACACACTACAGAAAGTTCTGTAAAGGAGTACATGTGGACATATAACAAGACTACATCACAACTGTAAACAATGATTCATCAGTGTACGCTATTACAACTACACTGACATGAATGTGTGGTGAGAAAAAATCAAGGTGTGCTGTGGTATAAATAAAATTATTAAATAACAGCACACAAAGTGGTGTTCCATATAAATACATAAAATACAAAACTTTAGATAATCATCCAAAAAGTTTATCTGTGTACTTAATTGGTGTTAAAAACCATCAGATCAGTACATGAAAGCATTAAAATGAAAATTGAACCAATTAAAAAAGAAATAAATACTACAGCAGTTCTGTAAGGTTGTATTTATAGACATATAACAACACTACATCAATACTGTAAGCAAAAATAAATTAGTGTAACATATTACAACTGTACTGGCACGAATGTGAGGTGAGAAAGTAAGAGTAACCAATTAAAACTTAAATACATACTATTCAGAAATTCTGTAAACGACTACTTGTGGACATATAACAACACTACATCAGTACTACAAAAACAATCTACATCAGTGTACACTATTACAATAATACTGTAAACAGTTCACAAGTGTAAAATTAGTTAGATGCTAAACCGTTTGAAAAATTTGAACTTAGTTCATCAAAAAAATGGAGTAAATCTGAAGATAAAAAAAGTACATAGAAACCAACATATACAAATAATGCTGACGTTTACCTCTACGATCAAAACCAAGGTAGCGGATACTGTAAGCAAAAAGTACATCAGTGTAACATATTACAACTGTACTGGCATGAATGTGAGGTGAGAAAGTAAGACTAACCAATTAAAACTTAAATACATACTATTCAGAAATTCTATAAATGACTACTTATGGACATATACCAATCTACATCAGTACTGCAAAGCAAACTACATCAGTGTACACTATTACAATAAGACTGTAAACAGTTCACAAGTGTAAAATTAGTTAGGTGCTAAACCGTTTGAAAACTTTGAACTTAGTTCATCAAAAAAATGGAGTAAATCTGAAGATAAAAAAAAGTACACAGAAACCAACATATACAAATAATGCTGACGTTTACCTCTACGATCAAAACCAAGGTAGCGGATCGGAGAGTTCCCGGTAAGTATATCAAATGTATCATCGTACTGACCGCCATGGTTGTTGTTTTCAGACATGGGGTCGAGAATGTCTTCTTCAACAGATGAATCAGGTAACTGACCATCACCACCACCCATTGTCTGCGAAAAAAAAACAAAATTAGTGTCGTAAACTGATTTTTAATAGATAATCAACAAAGGTAAAAGAGGTGGAAGATAGTAAACAGATACCAAGATGCTTGTGAAATGAACGACTGAAAGAGAGAACAAAAGGGATCGACGGTTGCTTGTGGATGGTGGGATGAAAAAGGTATTACATAGAAAAAGAAAAAGAAGAAAAGGGATGGTGGTGGCTTCGATGGGTATGCAAAAGTACAAAGTAGAAACATATGTTATCATATCTTTCATTGTCATATCTTTCATGGGGAATGTAAAAGTTGGTGAAGATTAAGAAGTATGAAATACCTATTTTACCCCCAAAAGGGAATCTAAGCAAATGAAACGTGGCAGAATTACAGCCACATATTTGGGTTAATGGGTTATCGCAATTTTGACGGGTTATCCTATGATCCGTTCCCTACGTGTATATATATATGTATATATATATATGTATATATGTATATATATATATATGTGTGTGTGTGTGTGTGTATAAATATATATGTACGTGTACGTGTATGTAGGGAAACACTCTATTGAGAACCACAAATATGTAAAGAACTACTAAAAACCACGTAAGCAATGGACATAACACCTTTATAAAAATGATATTACTAAAAGATGATGGTTTAATTCTATTTTTTCATATCTTCTTTCATTTTATCACCTCTCTCTCTAATTCTTTTAGAAAAACTATAAAATATTCATATATGTAATATAATGTGAGTGCATATATGCACATTTTCAAAATACTATAGATATCGTAATTTTTAAAAATCTATCTTAAAAATAGTAAAATTACAATTATTTTAATATATCTATATAATAAATAGTACAAGAATTAAAGTGGTTTCTTTCTGTTTCCTTATAGATTTATGATTTTCAATTGAATATCACTCTATGTGTATATATATATATATGTATATATATATACATATATATATACATACATATATATATGTATATACATATATATAGATGTATATCTATCTATCTATCTATCTATATATATATACATATATACACATATATACATACACACACATATATAATTTTCAATTGAATATATATATATATATATATATATATATATATGTGTGTGTGTGTGTGTGTGTGTGTGGTACTATTATCTTGATAACTAGGTTTGTTCATGAGAACTCTAGGAACCAATATGTTGGACCAAAAGAACCAATGAGCCAAGATCAGGAAAACCTCTAAGTCCCACATGCCACTGCAACAACTGCTGAAGACTTCCATCAGCTATTGTGTTCTCTTGCTTGAATGTCAGACTCGAGAGCATCTTAGCTCCAACCATCAGCTGTTCTGACAAAGTCTGAAGAACAAAGTATGAAGATCAAAGAACTGAAGAACAACAGCTGAAGAAGACTCCAAAGTACTGAAGACCAAGTACGGAAGTCTGAAGTACTGATCTTATAAGTACTGAAGACTTCAAGTACTGAAGACAAGTACTGAAGAATCAAAAGCTGAAGAACTGAAGAACTGAAGACCTTCTACTGAAGCACAAAGTCTGAAGACAAAGACTGAAGACAACAACTGATGATCAGTTGTTACATCATCTGAAGCCAAGTCTGAAGACCAAGTACTGAAGACTCAGAGTTTGTCACAACAGCTGAAGAAGTCTTCTTCAGTTGTTGTGATGGTTTTTCCTTTTCAGTAGTTTATTTTGTTTCAGTAGTTGTACAACAACTGAAGAGCATGTTTTTCAGTTGTTATAGTATCAGTAGTTATAAACGACTGAAGAGTTTGTTCTTCAGTCGTTATAGGATTTCAGTAGTTTTACTTTTGTCAGTACTTAGGAAACTTTTGTAAGAAGATGTCAGCTGTTGACATCTTCAGTAGTTTTATGTTTTGTCAGTTGTAATTTTAATATTCTGTTGATGTCAGAAAAAGGACATCAACCCATCCTTTTGCCGCTTATAAAAGGATGGGGAACCATACTGTTTTAATTGCCGAAACGTGCTATGCAATAGAACATTTATTGTTTCGCAGAACTCTTTTCTCTCTCTATGCTTGTGCTTTTACATGCAATATCTTTTATGTTCTTGCATTAATCGCTAATTAATGTGCTAAATCCGCTGCAAACATAATCTGATTGATCAAACGAGAGGCTGAGATCCTGTCACAATATGAGCCACGCATTTAAGTTACATGAAAGTTACATGCCATTTCCACCTTTTTTTAATGTTCATAACTTTTTTCACAACATTAATTTTTTCAAAAAAAAATCACCATAAATTTCAGTATTTTTTATCTTTTAACGCGTACCATATTGATAAACTTTTCTTTTTTTTTAAAATCATCCACCCGTTATTTACACGTGTGTAAATTAGTCATTACAAATGTGTAAATCCTGTTTACACAACTGTATTTCTAGATATTACATATGTGTAAATCATGTTATTTACACGTGTGTAAATTAGTTATTACACATGTGTAAATCCTATTTACAAATATTTTTTTACATTTTTTATATGTATATATATATGTACATATATATATGTATATATATATGTATATATATGTATATATATGTATATATATGTATATATGTATATATATGTACATATATATATATATGTCTATATATATATGTATATATGTTGCAACACCCGAAACTTTGTCAAAATAAAAGAGAAATAAAAGTATCTTTCATAAAGGAAAAAAAGCTAAAGTAGAAGGGGTTAAAGTGTAAAATTGTACAACAACCCATTATTTTAATATATATGGGGATATGACCACCCATATTGCACATCCCATATGCTTTCTTTAGATTAAAAGAAGAAAAGAAAAAGCTGAAGAACTTTCTCTCGGTTGTTCAAGAAAAACAAGGTTGATATCTTCTAAGGTAAGTGTTTTTATATGTAATTGACTCGGTTTTATTGGTGGTTTCACCGTTAGAAACCGTTATGTATGCATTTAAGTGGTCGGGTTGTGTTTTGACTTGTTTTAGGTATTTGAATTCGTGTACAAGTAAGTTTGGAGGAGTTTTACTTGCTTGATACATCAGGTGAGTTTCTAGACCCCGTATTTTACATGTTTTTAACTCTTTTAGGGCTGAAAATGTATTAAAAATGATTTTATAGTTTCTATGTGTGTAACCGCATGAACTTGTGCATGTAAGGTGATTATTTATGGTTGTTTAAGTGATATGCATGTTAGTTAAGTGTTAACAAGCTTAGAATAGGATGACATGATTGTTTGGTACTGAAAACATTCGAGGAACATGTTAAATAGATGGTTCATGCGCCGACCTAAAGCCCATGCGCTTGAAAATGCCTTAAAAATATTTAAGTGTTGTTTATGCGCCCAAACAGAGCCCATGCGCCTAGCCTTTTTGCCTTAGAAAGTTTCTAAGTCAGGTCCAACGTCCAAATAGGGTCCAACCGCCCAAACAGTGCCCCATACCCCTAGAAAATGCGTTAGAATTTCTAAGTGATAGTCCATGCGCCTGAACAGTAGCCCATACGACTAAGACTTAGTCTCAGACGCCTAAGTATAATCCAAACGCCCAAATAGTGCTCATGCGCCTGAAATGGCTCAGACGCCTAAGTGTTGAAACGCCCAAATAGGGCCCATGCGCCTAAACAGGCCTCATGCGCCTGCATAGTACTCATGCGCCTAGGACACTTAGTTTATTTTTCTGAAATTTTGAGAAAACATAATCATTAAGGGTTGACCCAAGTTTGACTTTAGGGTTTTCATGACTACTATGTTGCATTATTATGAGTTGTCCTTATGCCCATAATAAACTATTATTGTGTGACTTATGTGGTATTTTTATGATCATAAAGGAAAGTATTATCATTAACAAAGTGAAAGAGAAATGATAAAGAGAAGTAGAACATAATTAAAATAATGAAAGTCTTGTAAGCATATAGGAGGTGCACGTTATCATTAGCTCAACTGTGATGCGGGTTAGCTACCCCAAATGATGCACATAGGGTCAATCAATTGAGATTGACCGACCTTTGTAGCATACCTTAGGTGACTGGGTCAGCCTCGTGTACAGTGATCATAGTCTATTGATAGACCAGAGGCCCAAAACAAGTTTTTCACGCACATAGTTTAGGGTATTGCTCATTGGTCCAAATAGACAGTAAAAGATAAAGTTAAAGAGTATGAAATGAACAAATGTATATAATAAAGAAAGAAAGCATTACCTTGTTATATAGTTGATGCGTGCTCATGTACAAGAGTATGGAAAGTATTTTTATAAAAAGAGCATTTTTCATATGTATACATTTCACAAGGTATTTTAACTCTTTCAAAACTAGAACTCACTCAACAACACTGACTTTTATAAATTTTTAGTTGGCAGGTAATTATTGCTGAGGATGGCACGAGGGTGAAGCTACTCGGCAGGAAAAGATTGACATCCATTCTTATGTTAAGATATTGTTGTTTTGTAATACAATTAAATAATCTTTTGCAGTTTAAACCCTGTTGTATTGCTTAACAACAGTATATATATTAATAATAGAGAATGGCTTTTGCTAAAGTAATTTCACTGTTTATCTTATGAAATGTATGTTAATATGTATCTATGATGCAATTAATGACCAACTGTGAGGTGTCCGGGAACAGGGCCGTACAAGTTGGTATCAGAGCTATAGTTTAAGTGAATTGGGTAAATTATTTTCATAAGCCTGAAGTTAAACTGAAAATGGGATGAATGGAGGGATGTCAGCCCGAGTAACCACGTGCCATCAGGTATTTCTTTCCTTAAAATTAATCAGTATTATATGTGTGTGCTATTTGACATATGTGTTCTTAGTAGGTTTAGATACTAACGTAGTCAGGATAGGAAATGCTTGGGGTGTGAAGAGTAAATTAAGTGGCTAATCACAACTTGCCACTGTAATTAGGGACTTATTATACTTAACATAAACTGAGCCATTGCCTTGAATGACTGTGTTAGTATTTGAATCTTATAGCATTTAGAGAATGGCTGAACGAAAATCTTCCAAGTCTTCTAAAGGCAGAGGTCGGCCACGTGTGACTAGGAGTGGTGCTAAGGCTCCTGAGACGACTCGTGAGAACCCTGAGGTTCATGGCCGAAGTGAGGAGAATGAGAATACTAGCCTGAATGCCTCAGCTAGGGAGGCGATTGCTAACGAAGTACATCAGGTCATGCAGACAGTTTTACCATCTGTAGTGACTGAAGTCATCAGAGCTGTTAGGAATGAAGAGAGGAAGGAGAAGAAAGATAGGAAAAGGTCAATGGGCAAGGGAATCAAGGGGGAGGAGGAATGACCGGAGCCTGAGACCGTGTTGTCCGATGAAGAGGATGATGATTTAGTGGGGGTGACGACCAAGGGGTGCAGTTATAAGGCATTCCAGAGGTGCAAGCCCCCGACCTTCGATGGCAATGGTAATGCTGCTGCCACTCACCGCTGGGTGAGGGAAATGGAAGAGGTGCTGGAGATTAGTGAGTGTCGTGACGACCAGAAGGTGAAGTTCACCACTCACTCTGTTGTCGACTCCGCGTTGTGTTTGTGGTACAACATTGTCCAAGCTGAGGGTGCTAGAGCCATCGGGAAGATGCAATGGAAGGAGTTGAAGCAGTTAGTGATCGAGGAATTATGTTCTCACACGGAACTCGACAGGATCGAGAGGAAGTTCCTGCAACTTGAGGCGGGAACCATGACCCACCAGCAGTACACCACCAAATTCAACAAAATGGCAAGGCTGGTATCGGATCAGGTGACACCGGTGTCAAGGAAGATCAAGAGGTACATCCAGGGACTGTCGGCTAATATTTGTAGGCATCTGATTGTTGCTCAGCCAGGTACCTTTCGATCGGTGGTGTGGCGGGCAGACTATACGATGAACGGGAGGAGGCAGTGGTAGAGGTGAAGAGGACGGGTGGTGGAGATAAGAACTGGATCAGGAAAAGGTTTGGACGTGGTGGTTTCGTTCCAAGCAACAAGAAGGTGAAGGTGGATGATCGTAAGGTGTCGTCAAGCCCGGGACAGAGAAAGTGCGGTAAATGTGGAAGGGAGCATACTGGTGAGTGTAGGCCGGGGCTAAATGTATGCTTCAGGGGTGGAAAGCCTGGCCATATCGCTAGAGACTGTAGCGTGCTGAAGTGTTATAACTGTGGCGAGGAGGGCCACGCGAGCAAGGACTGTAAGAAGCAGAGGGCGGAAAGCTCTGGGGCGAAGAAGAAGCCGGAAGAAGGAGGACAGAGGGCGAGTGCTAGAGCTTACACCATGACCCAGGAGGAGGCCAGAGTGGATCCCGATGTCGTGTCAGGTATGTTTCTAGTAAATCAAACTTGTGCCTCTGTATTATTTGATTCTGGTGCTAGTAGGAGTTTTATTTCTACTACTTTTTATGCTAAGTTGCCTGCTAGTAGTAGAAGTATTAGTGAGCCATTCGATGTAGAAATTGCTATTGGTAAGTCCACTAAAATTACGAACATGATAAAGGACTGTGCCATAGAACTATAAGGTCTTAGGTTTGCTGCTAAGTTACATGTGATGCCCCTAGGTGGATTTGATGTAGTACTAGGGATGGACTGCTTAGCAACCTATGAAGAAAACAACATATGTCGCAAGAAGATGATTCGACTAGTTGCACTTGGTGATGGTTTATGGAGATCGCGTTACCACGATCCCGAAGGTGATTTCAATGGAGGTGGCGGGGAGGTGCATGAGACGTAGATGTAGTGCCTATCTGGCCTACGTAAAAGATGTGGATGCATCGGTACCACAATTACCCGATGTATCAGTGGTGTGTGACTTTCCAGACGTATTCCCGGAAGACTTACCAGGTATGCCACCGGATCACGAAATTGAGTTTCAAATCGATTTAATACTCGGTGCTCAACCCGTTGCCAAAGCACCATATCGATTAGCTCCAACTGAGATGAAGGAACTCATGGAACAATTGCAGGAGTTAATGGATAAGGGATTCATTCAACCGAGTATCTCTCCATGGGGTGCTCTGGTCTTGTTCGTGAAGAAAAATGATGGTAGTATGCGAATGTGCATCGACTACCGAGAGTTGAACAAGTTGACGGTGAAGAATCGGTATCCATTACCAACGATTGATAACTTGTTTGATCAGCTCCAAGGTGCCAGTTGGTTCTCAAGGATAGATCTTCGATCTGGCTACCATCAATTGAAGGTGAAGGAGTAAGACATTCCTTAGATAGCTTTTCATACATGTTATGGACACTACGAGTTTCTCGTTATGTCTTTTGGATTAACTAACACGTCAGCTGCCTTTATGGATTTGATGAACCGAGTGTGTCGACCGATGTTAGATAAATCAGTGATAGTGCTTATTAATGATATCCTGATTTATTCTAAGAGAGAGGAAGAACATGCCGGCCACATACGTGAGTGTTAGAGACACTTAGGAGAGAGAAGTTTGTTAGGACCGTGTACGTACAGAGTACTAACTGATTCTTCGTTATACCGGATCAAATAGTGCGGAATCCTATTTGATTGGCGATCCAATCAGGGAGAACGTAATCAAGATCAATCCTAACGATTAGAAAACGTTAAGAATGGACTAGGAATGATCTCAGACGTTCTATGAAGTTGGAATGGACGAACTGGACGTTCTGGGTCGACTAGGGTTTCAAGAATTTGAAGTGTTCCGTTTTTCCACGAATTAAGTGGTATTATAGGTTACGGCTATCATTCGTACGACTGAGCCAGGCGACTGGCTCAGTCATGTGACTTAGTCATACGATTGGTTCATTCGGACGACTGAGTCAGTCTTATGACTCAATCGTACGATTGACTCAATCTCCTTGTTCAATCGTGTGACTGGCCCATTCGCATGGTCCAGTCGTGCGACTGAATCAGATAACTTAGTTAAACACATTCTTGAACCTTTAATGGTTCATACCTATGTCTAACAACTGTAAACCTATATAACATTGTTATAATATGCGTGTAAAAATAATTGATATGAATAGATATAACATTAAATAACCAACAACCATATATAGAAGAGATTCTCATTAGACTGATTAAACATTACATATGTGTTACAAGAAGAAGTTCTATTACATTTAAGTTCACTAGACTAGAACTGGGGACATGTGTACCAACAAACTCCCCCTTGGACCTAGTTCTATCTAGACTTTGACTTCTTTCTTGAACTCTTCAAATCTCTTCAGTCTCTCCTCTTTAGAAACCCCAGCATGGATATTAAGTGCAAAGCATAGACGTATGATATGCTGAAACTGTAGTGCTTGCACTATATCCTGCGTGTCAAAAAACAGTAGCCACTTATACAGCGTATAAACATCTGACGCTGACAAGTTTATTAGCCACATAGGATCAAATACCCTTATTGTGTCCATCGATCCGTCCTTCTCCAAAACGATGACTGCCTCTCCTGAGCGCCAGTCATAGTACCACCACTTAAAGTGTGGGGTAAAGTCCTGTGGCATCTCCCTCAGTGGAATTCGGGACATTGTGCGCGGAGGTCACCACTTCAGGACTATCTTCGGCTGACCAGTGATGGGACTCACCTCAGACCTTCTGAGGTACCTCGTAGCCTGCTGAGGTTTGAAGTTTACCCATCTAGTCCTACACTCCTTTTTCAAGGCAGCCTCAAACCAGCCAGACATCTTCTTAGGATCAGCATAAAGAAGCTTTAGTCGGGCCAACTGGTTGAGCTCAAAACCTGGAAGAGTCTTCAGATCATGAGGGAATCTGAAGTACTCGATTCCCCTCTCCCTTTTCACTGCATACACGCCAAGGTCATCAAAATGAGCCCAAGCAATGATCTTCCCTGACACCTTCATATTCTTCTTTACTTTGTATAGCTTGGTGTAGGTACTCTGAGTGCCGTAGCACGTTGGGCTCGGACCTCGGCGAAGCAAGCCGTCCATTCAGCCTTTCGAATATCGACTTCGGCGTCCGAGGCTTGGGCTTGACTTGTTGAGGCTTCTGCTCCTTTCTCCTTATCACTGAGTTTATCCAGAATATCACTGTCAAGGTTGTTTACTAAATCTGGAAACACGTTTCCCTCTTGATCAGTGTATTCTGGATATAGCTGATCTGTGATGTCTTCAATTTCGATTTCTTCAACATCGTTGAGCTTGTCATCATCAGCATCATCAAAAATTAGAGCATCCTTAACAATTTCATCTCGATTCAGACGAAATATTTCAGCAAGCTGCTCATCAGTAAGGTCGTGAATAATTTCTCCTTCTTCAGGAGTATAACTCACTGACCTTCTGACGATCCCCTGCAGATCAAGAATCATTGTGAGTTGAGACTTGACCTGTTGGAGGGGAGCAACATCATGCTCATCTTGCTAAAATCCCTTATCTGTTTAATATCAACATGTAGAGTAGCAATCATTAGTATAAACTCAAGTTAATTAAACATTAATCATTAAGAGTTTCATATACATCAAAAGATGAATCAAGTACAAAAGCTTTAGAAATAAAACATCTAATCAGTACTTTTGTCTTGTATCATCGCTGGATCTCCGGCAGAAGGGGAGGTAGGTGGGGCAGCAGTTGATGCTCCCTGGTCTTCTCTTTTCTTTGATCGTTGCTCTGATACCACTTGTTAGGACCGTGTACGTACGGAGTACTAACTGATTCTTCGTTATACCGGATCAAATAGTGCGGAATCCTATTTGATTGGCGATCCAATCAGGGAGAATGTAATCAAGATCAATCCTAACGATTAGAAAATGTTAAGAATGGACTAGGAATGATCTCAGACGTTTTATGAAGTTGGAATGGACGAACTGGTCGTTCTGGGTCGACTAGGGTTTCAAGAATTCGAAGTGTTCCGTTTTTCCACGAATTAAGTGGTATTTATAGGTTACAGCTATCCTTCGTACGACTGAGCCAGGCGACTGGCTCAGTCATGCGACTGAGTCATACGATTGGTTCATTCGGACGACTGAGTCAGTCTTATGACTCAATCGTACGATTGACTCAATCTCCTTATTCAATCGTGTGACTGGCCCGTTCGCATGGTCTAGTCGTGCGACTGAATCAGATAACTTAGTTAAACACATTCTTGAACCTTTGATGGTTCATACATATGTCTAACAACTGTAAACCTATATAACATTGTTATAATATGCGTGTAAAAATAATTGATATGAATAGATATAACATTAAATAACCAACAACCATATATAGAAGAGATTCTCATTAGACTGATTAAACATTACATATGTGTTACAAGAAGAAGTTCTATTACATTTAAGTTCACTAGACTAGAACTGGGGACATGTGTACCAACAAAGTTGTATGCTAAATTCTCTAAGTGTGCTTTTTGGTTATGTGAGGTTCAATTTTTGGGCCATGTTGTTAATGCTGAAGGAATCATGGTGGATGCAGCAAAGGTTGAGGCGGTAATGCAGTGGAAGTCTCTAAAGACGCCATCCGAGATCCGCAGTTTCTTGGGTTTGGCAGGATATTACAGGAGATTCATTCAAGGCTTTTCCAAGATAGCCTCACCTTTGACCAAATTGACTCGTAAGGATATGAAATTCGTGTGGAGTCGAGAGCAGGAGTGTGCTTTTGAGGAGTTGAAGACGAGATTAACTCAAGCTCCTGTCTTGACATTACACGAGAGAAGTGAAGACCTAGTGGTGTATTCGGATGCTTTTTATTCTGGGCTAGGGTGCGTGTTAATGCAACGTGGAAGGGTGATAGCCTACGCATCCCGATAGTTGAAGACCTATGAAGTCAACTACCCTACACACGATTCGGAGTTAACTGCTGTAGTTTTCGCGTTGAAGATTTGGCGACACTACTTATATGGTACAAAGTGCACGATCTTCACCGACCACAAGAGCTTAAGTACTTCTTTGAGCAAAAAGATCTCAACATGAGACAGAGAAGGTGGTTAGAGCTCATCAAAGATTATGACTGTGAGATCCACTACCATCCGGGCAAGGCCAACTTAGTGGCCGATGCACTAAGCCGAAAAGAGAAACCCGAGCCGATTTGGGTGAAGGCATGTTAGTTAGTGATGACCTCGTACGTGATGACGTAAGTGAAAGAATTTCAAGGTGAGGCGTTGAAAGAAGATCGCCTCAACTCTGAACGAATGAGAGGTCTAGTCGCGAAACTGGGAAAAAATAAGAACCCGCTTTGGACAAATATGGATTCTTTGTTATGGAGATCTACGAGGGGGAATCATGGACGAAGCTCACAAGACTCGATACTCCATTCATCCTGGTGCCACCAAGATGTATCAAGACATGAAGAAGGACTACTGGTGGTCAGGTATGAAACGTGACGTGGTGGAGTATGTGAGTAAGTGCCTTACTTGCTTGCAAGTGAAGGCAGAGCATCAGAAACCTTACGGGAAGATCCAACCATTGGATATACCCGAGTGGAAGTGGGAGCACATCACCATGGACTTCATTAAGAAGTTACCCCGCACGGCGAGAGGGTACGATGCCATCTGGGTGATTGTTGATCGTCAAACCAAGAGTGCTCACTTACTGCCGATCCGCGAGACATATTCATCCGAAAGACTGGCGGATCTGTTCATCAAGGAGATTGTAGCTCGTCATGGTGTACCGGGGTCGATTGTGTCGGATCGTGACCATGACGTGATGGGGACAAGGCTACATATTAGCACGGCTTATCATCCTCAGACAGATAGTCAGTCTGAGAGAATGATTCAGACGCTCGAGGACAAGCTTCGGGCATGTGTAACCGACTTTGGAGGAAGTTAGTATGACCATTTACCGTTAGCGGAATTCTCATATAACAATAGTTATCATGCCAGTATTGGCATGCCACCATACGATATGCTATACGGTAAAAGATGTAGGACGCTCGTATGTTGGGGAGACATTGGACAGAAGGAGTTGGGAGGGTCAAGGTGATCGAGGCTACGACCGAGAAGTTAGAAAAGATCAAGGCCTTCATGAAGGTGGTGAAAGATAGATAAAAGTCGTATGCTGACAAGAGGCGTAGACCAATAGAATTCAAGGTTGCCGACCGAGTGATGCTGAAGGTCTCACCTTGGAAGGGGATCATCCGATTCAGGAAGCGTGGTAAGCTAAGCCCGAGATACATAGGGCCTTTCCGACTCGTTGCCCGAGTAGGAGAGGTGACCTATCGACTTGAATTGCCAGATGAGTTAAGTGGAATTCATCCCATATTCGACGTATCTTATCTGAGAAAGTGCTTAGCTGATGAAGACATGGTTATACCACTGGAAGATATCGAGGTTGATGAACGGCTTAATTATGTAGAAGGACCAGTGGCAATCATCGATCGCAAGTAGAAGAGGCTAAGGAATAAAGTGGTTCCTCTTATACGAGTGCAGTGGAAGCACAGAAAGGGATCCAAGTCTACGTGGGAGACTGAAAAGGAGATGCAACAACATTACCCACAGCTATTCAAAAAGTAACAGGTTTCGTGGACGAAACCTTTTAAGGGGGTAGACTTGTAACACCCGAAACTTTATCAAAATAAAAGAGAAATAAAAGTATCTTTCATAAAAGGAAAAGAAGCTAAAGTAGAAGGGGTTAAAGTGTAAAATAGTACAACAACCTATTATTTTAATGTATATGGGGATATGGCCGCCCATATTGCACATCCCATCTGCTTTCTTTCGATCAAAAGAAGAAAAGAGAAAGCTGAAGAACTTTCTCTTGGTTGTTCAAGAAAAACAAGGTTGATATCTTCTAAGGTAAGTGTTTTTATGTATAATTGACTCGGTTTTCTTAGTGGTTGCACCCTTAGAAACCGTTATGTATGTGTTTAAGTGTTCGGGTTGTGTTTTGACTTGTTTTAGGTGTTTGAATTCATGTATAAGTAAGTTTGGAGGAGTTTTACTTACTTGTTACATCAGGTGAGTTTCTAGACCCCGTATTTTTATATGTTTTTAATTCTTTTGGGGCTGAAAATGTATTAAAAATGATTTTATAGTTTCTATGTGTGTAACCGCATGAACTTGTGCATGTAAAGTGCTTATTTATGGTTGTTTAAGTGATATGCATGTTAGTTAAGTGTTAACAAGCTTAGAATAGGAAGACATGATTGTTTGGGACTGAAAACATTCGAGGAACATGTTAAATAGATGGTTCATGCGCCCACCTAAGGCCCATGGGCCTGAAAGTACCTTAAAAATATTTATGTGTTGCTCGTGCGCCCAAACAGGGCCCATGCGCCCAAACAGGGCCCATGCGCCTAGCCTTTTTGCCTTAGAAAGTTTCTAAGTCAGGTCAAACGTCCAAATAGGGGCCAACCACCCAAACAGTGCTCCATACGCCTAGAAAATGTCTTAGAATTTCTAAGTGATAGTCCATAAGCCTGAACAGTAGTCCATGTGTCTAATGCTTAGTCTTAGACGCCTAAGTATAATCCAAACGCCTAAATAGTGCCCATGCGTCCGCCCATTCGCCTAAACAGGCCTCATGCGCCTGCATAGTGCTCATGCGCCTAGAACACTTAGTTTATTTTTCTGAAATTTTGAGAAAACAGGATCATTAAGGGTTAACCCAAGTTTGACTTTAGGGTTTTCATGGCTACTATGTTGCATTATTATGAGTTGTCCTTTTGCCCATAATAAACTATTATTGTGTGACTTATGTGGTATGTATATGATCATAAAGGCAAGTATTATCATTAACAAAGTGAAAGAGAAATGATAAAGAGAAGTGGAACATAATTAAAATAATGAAAGTCTTGCAAGCATATAGGAGGTGCACGACCATGTTGTCGTTAGCTTAACTGTGATACGGGTTAGCTACCACAAAGGATGCATACAGGGTCAATCAATTGAGATTGACGGACCTTTGTAGTATACCCTAGGTGACTAGGTCAACCTCATGTACAGTGATCATAGTTTATTGATAGACCACAGGCCCGGTACCAGTTTTTCGCGCACATAGTTTAGGTTATTGCTCATTGGTCTACATAGACAGTGAAAGATAAAGTTAAAGAGTACAAAATGAACAAATATATACAGTAAAGAAAGAAAGCATTACCTTGTTGTATAGTTGATACGTGCTCACGTACAAGAGCAAGGAAAGATTTTTATAAAAAGAGTATTTTCATATGTATACATTTCACTAGGTATTTTAACTTTTTTAAAACTAGAACTCACTCAGCAACGCTGACTTTTATACATTTTCAGTTGCCAGGTAATTATTGCTGAGGATGGCACGAGGGTGAAGCTACTCGGCTGGAAAAGACTGACATGCATTCTTATGTTAAGATATTGTTGTTTTGTAATGCAATTAAACAATCTTTTGTAGTTTAAACCACGTTGTATTGCTTAGCAACAGTATATATATATATATATATATATATATATATATATATATATATATATATATATATATATATATATATATATATGTATATATATATATTAATAATAGAGAATGGCTTTCGCTAATGTAATTCCGCTGTTTATCTTATGAAATGTATATTAATATGTATCTATGATGCAATGAATAACCAACTGTGAGGTGTCCAGGAACGGGGTCGTCTTATATATATATATATATACACATATATATATATATGTGTGTGTGCGTGTGTGTGTGTGTACACATACAATATACACACCTACTCTCTTAATCTCTATTTCACAGCCAACACCACACACCACCGCCTCACAATCACCGCCACGCAGCTACTACACCCACAACCACCACAGCCACGCCACAACAAACCGCCTAACAGCCATCGTCGCCACTATCACACACCACTACCACCACGCAGCTACTACCATCTCTATTTCTCTGAACCTTCATCACCACCCACACCACCGAATCTCTTACAAATGTCGACATTTTCCCTCTTTTGATCGCATCCTTTACAGTTGTCGCCAGCGCCACACACCACCACCACCACACACACAGCCACCACCGTCTCTATATCTCTGAATCTTCATCACAACCAAGAGTTTTAATTCCACACGAACCTACGACGTTAAGGATCTATAGCCTTTTTTATTTCGATAAGACCCTAATTTTTAATAGCAAACATCCCATGTCAGTGTTTGGGATTTATCTATTCTCTGTAATCTGATTTGTTCTCAATCAGGGGTTTTTCCGTTTTTTATTTTGATAAAACCCTTATCTTGTTTTGTTTCTGGTTAGGAATTCTTCCCTTTATTGAATTCACACAAATTTAAAACAAAGATCGAGACTTTACTAGGTGATTCAAAAACCCTTTTGGTGTATCTTTATTGAATCTGAAGTAATTGATTTCACAAGATAAGATCGGGACTTGATTTGGCTTCTTTGTTCGATTTGGTTGCTATTTCCAAAACAATCATTAGCACCACAAAATGGTTCTTGGCTTACGACAGTTCATGTGCACGGGTCATCAATAGCTGCCCCTGGTGGTGGTTTCCTGTGGGTGGGAGCGGTGGAGGTTGCCAGCGAGTGTAGGTGGCTTAGACTTCGGATGTGGTCAAGGGTATTTGATATAGTTTGGTGGAGTGGGAGTATAAGACCCATATTTTGTTTGTTTGTATATGATAACAGTTTCTGTCCATGGATATTATAGTTTTTTTAAAAAACTTAATGGGAAAATTGGATGGAGTTAACGGTTTGGACTTAATTGTGACGGAATTTAAATCGAAGTGGTTAAATAGGGTGTTTTTAAACTATTAGATGAAAACGTTATAACCATCAAACCAAAGGGACTAAAAGCGTAATTTACTTAAATTTTAATCTATAAGATTTTACTATATAATTACAAATAGTAACATTCGACAGTAATTCATAAGGATGGAGAGGCACTATCCTCATGTAACCTAAAGTATCCTAGGTACCAACTGATGAGAAAATGTAATCTCAAATTTACTCAAATCCTCCTCCAAGTATCGTAATTGGTGGTGACTCTACTTTAAAAATCGCAAGGTGACTACATTTTCGCCATTGTATGTTTTCGACCAAGAATTACTTCCAATGCTAAAATCAAAAGATCAATTATAATTTACCCTCATATACTTCCACCACCTTAATGCTTTTAATGTGGGTATAAAACAAATTAGACCTACTAATTCTTGTCTTTCTCCTTCTGCCCTCCTATTCTTGACCTTAGCAAAAACAATTTTCATGCAACTCGTTTCAAAACATCCCCCACTTCATTCCTTCTTCATTGTCAGAGCTTGATTCCATTAAGCCCATTCATCTTTGAAGCGGGTTCATCTTTGTTTCACTTTTTTTCACCTACTTAATACTTGTTTCAACCATCCTTTTCAATGATTTTCATTTTCTAGTTTTCCTTTTAAAGGGATTCGATCCTTCCTGCCTCAATGAGTGCAAAAGATAATTCTATCCTCTTTTGCATCGCTTTTTTCCATCTAATGTTCCTCATTTTGTTAATATATGTCCTTCCTCTATAATATTTGACATTAAAGTGTAGTAGTGTTAAGATGTAGGGTTAGTATTGAAATCTGTATGAATATAGACATATGCTATGAGCATAACGTTTGTTGCTTAGGGGATTAGTAGCTTGTTCATGGTAGTAAAATTTGATTAAATATACATTTTGGTTTTTTGTTGATTTTGCTGGTAATTATTACTAAAGTTAATTTCATAGATAGTCTATCTGTTTTGATGAAAATTAAAAGTTTAGGTACTAACTTCTCTAAATAAAAAGTTTGGGACTTCTATTTTTGGTTTTGTAATAAGTTTGCAGTCTAAAACTAACTTTTATTAAAAAAATTTATTAAATACAAGTAGAAGGACTATATCCTTTTGAAAATATAAAATGACAAATATAAGTTGAGGGACCATTTGAGTCATTTACTAAATAATATAATAAATTTGAAAATTTTTTTACTAATTACCCTATAAGTTTAAAAAGCAAGTAAATGAACAGTGTCATACAATTGGTATTGCCTGGCGTACAAGGCTCTTATACACAAGGGTATAACCTTTGTATCTTAACTTTTACCTTCTATCATCATGTGTTGTTTATGGAGATAAAGGCTGAAGTAGGTGAGAGAGAAGCTTTGGGCTTCATCGTGGTCACCAGCTTGCATAGGCAAAACAGATCCGATGATGGTGAGGTGAGAGAGAGGTTTTGGGGTTAACTGTTATGGCGGTCATGATAGTCACGGCGTTGGCTAGGGCGCAACGGTGCCAGATCTGGCGAGCAATTACCGGCAGTTGCCGCATGCGGCTTTCTCCCTTGGTTGTGCAACTGGTATTGCAGCATGTATAAGTAATTTTGCATGAGACACTCTGTTTTCATCTAACCTCTCTTCTACATCAGCCCCTAAACTGTTGTCGGAAGATGCCTTGGCTGACCGGCTTTTAAATGGACGAGACTCTTGGTTTCTGATTTTTTGTGGCTTTTAAATGCATATTGTTGTTTGGTTTTTTGATCTGTGTATCTTGATATTCATGTTTCTCAACCGCTTTTTCTTCTAAAGCTTATAGTTCTTGATACAATTGCTCATTAAACTTTAGTGTTAGTGTCGATTATCATGTTCTCGGTTCTGGCATGTAGCTTCGTGGATGATGTTAAGCTTCTGCTTAAATGAGACTGGTTTATGTCTATTATTATCTGATGGTGGTGACTTTTTCCCCTAATTTGCCTATGGTTGTTGATGATGTTTATAATAGTAGGTATAAACATGACTACATGAGAAAGATGATGTTACTGTCGTATGATTCTTGGTGGTGTAGTGTGTGATGTCAGGTTGATGATGATGGCCATTAGCTCATTTGAGACATAAATCATGATGTTTTGCAATAGGTTGGTGGTCTTCAGGTCGATGATGTTGTGTTTATGCTCATCTGAGTCGCATCTAAAAGTGTATTTGATGCAGTCTTCTGTTGAGATTGTGAACTGTTTCCGATTTGTTATTTGTGGCTGGTTGTTTGTGCAAGACGGGTTTTTCTGGGTAACGTTGAGGTAGTTGCGAGCTATTAACATGTACTATATTAAATCCGCACAAGGCCATGACGATATTAAATAAAACATTGTTGTTTGGCGTGGCACCACTTTTGGTTTGCAACCATAGCGGTTCACCTATTCTGAGTCTTCGGTTGCTATCGAGCGATTGTGTTTTCGTCAACTGGGGATGTTGTCCTAGGCGTTAAGGACTCGCGCAACGCGCGAGTTGGATTCCTCTAGTTTCCTACCTTGTCCTTCTTCCTTGCATGGATTCACATCACCGCCACCATAACCCCGCCAACCATAACTACCAACCAAGCACCACCACGCTACCATCAATTACTTTTTCAACCCACCCCACAAGTCAAAGGCGTCAACTTTTCAACGGTAAATTCATCATCAAATCTTCATTATTTGTCACTCTCTTGTTCGAATTTGAAAACATGGTGGATCTAACAACACAAAATCATATCGGTAGTAGTGGTCACCATCGGTGGTGATCAATTGTTGCTTTCTTCTGATACTATATATATATATATATATATATACTAATATTTACACAAATGGTCCTTCTAATAAACTAAAGTTAATTACATAAATGATTCTTTTAGTTATAAAAGGGTATTTTGGCCATTATACCCTAAGTTAACATAAAGTTAACAAAAGTTAGTCATATATTCAAACTTATTACAAAATCAAAAGCAAAAATTCCAAATTTGTTACTAAAAATGTTAGTATCCGTATTTGTTAAGTTCATCAAATCATAGGAGTTATCTAAATAATTAAATCTTATTGCTAATTACATGCATTTGTTTGTGAAATTGTTGTTTTTATGAACTTAACCAAGTTTTAATTATTCACAACAAGAATTAAGATGTGAAATGTTTAAGATATGCGTTGTGAGCTAGAAAAAGTTGCATGTGATAATGCTAAAAATTGTGCCATGGTGTCTTAGATCTTATGTTTTGGTGTTTGTGTGTAAAGAGATTTGGTGATTTTTGAATCTATTACCCTTTTCATTCTTAATTCTTCAGTTGATAGCGCTAAGTGAAGGGGATTGTTAGTGATTGCTTTTATGTAGTGGGAAGAAGCATGTTTGTGTTATTGGGTGATGTGGTTATAGCAGACGTTGTTGGGAAAGAGATTTAGGTTGGTATTGTGACTTTGGTTTGGGATGGATGAAAGTTTATCTTCAATGAGATCCGCAATAACACATGTATCATATAATGCTGGTGTGTTGTGCATGACAAGTTTTGCTTATATATCACGTTTGAGACCCAAGATGAAGCGGTTCTTGAGGGTTTGTGAGAATAAACCCTTGACTTTGTTTTTTACCCATGCGAACTCTGCTTGGTAGGCTGCAACCGTGGTGTTTTGTCAGAGTTTAAACAATGTAGCCACATGGTTCTCGTAAGTAGGCCTAAAAAGAAGTCCTTGGGATCGTTTAAAAGTAGGCTATGTTCCTAACATGTTTCTGATTAACGTTTGTACCATCACAGTGCTTCCCCCATAAAATAGAAAATCATTAGTGCTAATCCTAGTTGGGCAGTGATGTTATAGTAATTGAAGTAATTTTATGCCTGGAAGATCTAGTATAGAGGGTTAGTTCCATCGAAATTTGAGAGAATTATTTTATATGGTCAAGACTATTATTCAATTGGAGGAGGGGGGGGGGGGGGGGGGGGGGGGGGGAGGGGTGGTGGTGGTGTACGTATAGATGTTGATGTAAGGCTGCCATAAGAGTAAGTAGAGGTTCGGTTGGTAGCTATGGTGGTTGTGAAGGTGGCAATGCAGGCATCTAGGGCTTTAAGGTGTTGTTTGGCCATTTTCGCCATTTGTGTGGTATGTTCATTTTTTTGGTGAGACATTTTCTAATATCTCGACCATGGCTATAACAGCTCTATTAAGAGTGCGAGTCTCCTGGGGAGGACGCATGAAAGTCTAGAGATGAAAGCAACAATGATTCTGATTCAATTAAAAGAGATATGGAATCCGAAGGGGAGGGGGTTTTCTTCGGGGCTCGAGAGATAGACTCGAAGCTCTTCATAGTCAGGCGTGGTAGAAAATCTTCTCTCAAAAAGAGACAGACCCAAGTTACTCTCCAAGTAGAATAAATCATGAAGCGGAGGACTGGATTAGTAAGGAAGAAAAAAAGACAAAAACATAGAACATGAGATTACGGGTATCTCCTCCGGAAAATATTTGCATGCTCATGTTGTTTCAAAGTTCAATCCAATCGGGATGTTTAATAGTGTGCTCTGACAGTTATGTGCATCAACGTTGGGACTTTAACAATCAACCACCTAAAGAAACACATTTTTTTAACACATATTGATGTAGCTAGACCACATGCCCTTTGGTTTCTAATTAAGCTTCTATATATTCAACATTTTCCCAAAAGAAAATACTAAAAAGTAAATTCTTCAAATCTCCTCATATTTAACATGTTTGAACACATGCATTGCATGCGACTCAGTCTACATCTCAAAATTTGATTAATAAACAACTAATAATCTGCTCATGAATGTTAATCCTATAGTTGCTCTTTCTGTGATAATTAATTTGGTACATTTAAAAAAAAAAAAACCATCCTTAAAATCGTGTAATACTTCATTCATCTACATCTCAAAATTTTGATCCCGTCATATCATGCATTCATGCTTTATCATCATGCACATTGATGAATTATGCATGCTACTTCTTGTTCACATTTAAAAAGTGAACTGCAATTAAATACTTTTTAATCGTCTTTATACCTGATATCATGGCGTCTAAATTCTCTTTGTATTGTATGTACTTTTTTCATTTGCTACAAATGATTACATATTTTTTGTTCTAAATTAAGATATCACATGGTTTCACTCTCCTCAAATAATTTGTGTTTATTATGGCTTTTAACCCTTATAAACTCGGATGAGTAACGCACAAAATTATGAAATCAATTTTATATTTAATTAGAATATTTAAAAAAAACAATGTTAAGAAAAGAATATTAAAAAAACTTATTTAAACACCAACACGCCACCAAGTGGAACAACGTTATACACATATCATAGGACTAATTACAGTTAGTCATAACATATGGATAGAATTACTCAATGTATATAGTCAAATGTGTAGTAACCTTTTGCTTTCGGTATTATAAGTTACACCCGTTTATTTCGTTTGTTTGTATAATTGTATGATGTGAAAAAGTAAATAACCAAATTAAATAAAATTATATTTGTTTAAGATTGTGAATGTCAAGTATAAATCATTGTATATTTTATTGAAGTTTTAGTAGGTTAATTGTCTGTTAGCCAAAGTTCAGGGGGTGTATTGTAAGTTTCTTGTTATTCGTTTTGTTGGTTGTTAAAGGTAGTTAGAAGAGGGGGGAATATGTGTGTTCCTTCGGAAGTATAAAAGGGCTTCGGAAGTTTAGTCTTGTAATTTCCTTTCTTTGTAATCGCATGATCAATAGTAGTGATTGATTGATTCGGTTGTGTTCTTGATTGATTGTTCTTGAGGATTAGTCGAGAACGAACGAGTGAACAATTTGAATCAAGATGGGGTCAATTAAGATCGAATTGGAAAAATTCGATGGAAAGAACAACTTCAGTTTGTGGACGATGAAGATGCCTGCGCTATTAGTTCATCAAGGGGTCGTTGACGCCCTTGCCGGAGGTCCAGCGGTGATCCCAGCAGGAACATCCGATAAAGATAAGAAAGAGCTTGAAGAGAAATGGAAGGACAAGCTACAAAGGGTGCACAGCGCCATTATTCTTAGCCTTGGTGATCGGGTATTACGAGAGGTGTCGAAGGAGACGACAGCGGCCGGGATATGGACCAAACTGGAAGGGTTGTATATGACAAAGTCACTAGCGAATCGACTATACTTGAAGAAAAGATTGTATACCTACCAAATGACACCGGGTAAGTCACTGGAGGATCATACGGATGAGTTCAACAAGTTAGTGCTGGATCTTGAAAACATAGAAGTTAAAATTGAAGACGAAGACCAGGCGATCCTGTTCTTGGCATCTCTTCCACAGTCATACGAGCACTTTGTTGACACACTCATGTATGGAAGAGACACCCTCACCATGGATGAAGTCCTAGCTGCCCTAAATTCCAATGAACTGAAGAGGAGGTCTGACGCTAAGGAGGAAGTTGGAGAGGGCATGTTTGTGCGAGGGAGGCCCGACCAAAGAGGACACAGATCGAAGCCGAGTCCAAGGTCAAAATCAAGATCCAAACGAAAGTGCTATGTGTGTGGATCCAAGAACACCTAAAAAAGAGAATGCCTGGATTTAAAGAAGAAAAAGAATGAATACTCCTCCAACAAGACCTGCAACAACCATAATGCACAAGATGACTCCTCGGAGGGATATGAAAGTGCAGATGTGTTAGTAGTGTCACAAGAGGGAGTCAATCACCGGTCGATACTTGACTCAGGGTGTTCATTTCACATGACACCCATGAAAGAACACTTCATCAGTCTCAAAATAGAAGATATGGGAAGTGTCAAGTTAGGTGATGACAGCCCTTGCCAGATTAAAGGGGTAGGCTCAGTGGCATTCAAACTGGATGGTGGATCAGAAATGCAACTGCATAATGTAAGGTACATTCCTTCATTGAAGAGGAGTTTGTTGTCCTTGTGTTATTTGAAAGGGAGGGATATCATGTTAGCTTAAAAGAGTGAAAGGTCAAGATCATAAAGGGTTCTTTGATAGTGATGTCCGGAACTAGAAGGGAAAACAATACCTACCTCCTAGATGGAAGTGTGACACAGGGTGTAGTGTCTGCTGCAATAGATCAAGGGACCATACAAGCCCTACTATGGCACAGGAGACTAGCCCATGTGAGCATCAGGGAATGATGGAGCTGAACAAGCAGGCACTACTGAATCTCAAGTGCTGTGATTTTAGATTTTGTGAAGAATGTGTCATGGGAAAACAAAAGAAAGTCAAGTTCAGCAGGAGTAACCACCATTCCAAGGGCATACTGGACTATGTCCATGCAGACTTATGGGGACCTGCTAAGGTAGAATCACTTGGTAAGGCAAGGTACTTTATATCTCTAATCGATGACCACTCTAGGAGGGTGTGGGTGTATGTTATTAAAAATAAAAGTGACACATTCATGAAATTCAAAGAATGGAGGTCATTAGTTGAAAAACAAACTGGGAGGGTCACTAGAAAGTTGAGAACAGATAATGGTCTCGAATTTTGCAGTCATGAGTTCAACTCTTATTGCAAATAAATGGTATAGCTAGACATCTCACAATACCAGGAACACCTCAGCAGAATGGTCTAGTTGAAAGAATGAACAGGACCATTCTTGAAAGAGTAAGGTGTATGCTCTTAATTCTGGCTTACCACAGTCGTTTTGGGGTGAGGCAGTTGCCACTGTAGTGTATTTGATCAATAGATCGCCTTCTACAGCACTTGATATGAGAATCCCTATAGAGGTGTGGTCAGGGGAAAAACCTGATCTAAGTCACCTAAGGGTGTTTGGATTTGTAGCTTATGCCCACATAAGTCAGGGAAAGCTAGAAGCTAGATCAATAAAGTGTGTGTTTATTGGGTATCCTGAGGGAGTGAAGGGGTATAAGTTATGGAGGCTGGAAGGTGAAGGTCCTAGAGTATTGATCAGTAGAAATGTAGAATGCAGAGAAGATGTAATGTACAAGGATGTAGTGGGAAACATAAGAGACAGATGTAATGACAATGAAGGAGTGCAGAATGAACAGGTTGAGGTGGAGTTTGATGAGAGACTTAAAGGCCATCTGCCTGATACATCTGAGGGAGAAAGCTCAGGTGGCACCTCTGATGGCAATGCCAAAGGAGGTGCACATACAGGTGCTCCTAGTTCTGTGTCTCATAGCTTAGCTAGAGACAGACCTAGGAGAAACATAAGGCCACCTCAAAGATATGCTGCAGATAATGAATGTGACTTATCAGCTATTGTATTTTTGGCTGCTGAACAGGAAAGTATATTAGAACCACTGTCATATGAAGAGGCTATAAGATCAGATGATAAGGACAAATGGATGGCAGCTATGAAAGAGGAGATTGAGTCACTCCACAAGAATGGTACATGGGAATTGTCAGTATTGCCAGCTGATAAGAAGGTTGTCCCATGCAAATGGTTGTATAAACTCAAAGATGGAATATCTAAAAGTGATCCCCCTAGGTTTAAGGCCAGGCTGGTAGCTAAGGGGTTTAAACAAAAGGCTGGTATAGATTACAGTGAGATTTTCTCACCAGTAGTCAAGCATACATCAATTAGATTGATTTTATCTTTGACCGCAGCATATGACCTGGAGTTAGAGCAGCTGGATGTTAAAACAGCTTTCCTTCATGGTTACTTAGATGTGGATATTTACATGGAACAGCCTAAGGGATTTGAGGTGTTAGGACAGGAAAAGAAAGTCTGTCGCTTAAGGAAGTCTCTATATGGACTCAAGCAGTCCCCTAGGTAATGGTACATGAGGTTTGATGAATACATGGTATCTCATGGATTTGTAAGAAGCAGTTATGATAGTTGTGTGTATCATAAAGAATACTCAAGAGGGAATTTTATGTATTTGCTTCTTTATGTTGATGACATGCTTGTGGCATGTAAAGACAAGGCAGTTATTGAAGAAACTAAACAATTGCTAATGTCTGAGTTCGATATGAAAATGCTGGGGAAGGCAAGAAAGATCCTGGGAATGGAGATTAAGAGGAAAAGGGAGATTAAGCAACTAAAACTGTCTTAGACAAGTTACTTGTAGAAGGTGTTGAGCAGTTATGGAATGGGTCAATGCAAGCCAGTTAAAACTCCAATTGCAGCCCATTTTAAGCTGTCAAGTAAAGACTCTCCTTCTACAGATGAAGAAGTAGCATATATGAGTAGAGTGCCATATGCTAATGTTGTGGGAAGTATGATGTACTTGATGGTGTGCTCAAGGCCGGATATAAGCTATGCTGTTAGTGTGGTTAGCAGATTTATTGCTAATCCGGGTAAGAATCATTAGGAGGCTGTTAAATGGTTGTTAAGATACTTAAGTGGCACTAAGGATTTTGGTTTAGTGTTTGGGTGCTCTTCTAGTAATAAGAGGAATATCACTGGGTTTGTTGATTCGGATTATGCTAAAGATGTAGACAGGGGTAGATCAACAACTGGTTATGCTTTCCAAGTGCTAGGCAACCTTATGAGTTGGAAAGCTCAGTTGGAGCCTGTTATAGCTTTCTCTACAACTGAGGCAGAATATATGGCGCTTGCAGAAGCAGTTAAGGAAGCTTTGTGGCTTAGAAGATTTGTGATAGAACTTGGTGTTAATCTGGATGAAACTTGTGTCTTCTGTGATAATCAGGGTGCTGTATTATTGTCTAGAGATAGCAGGTTTCATGAAAGGAACAAACATATTGATGTGCGGTTTCATTTTATCAGAGATGTTGTTAGATCAAAGGAGATTAGTATAGAAGAAGTTGATACTCAGGATAACTCGGCTGATATGTTCACCAAGTCTCTACCGGGTACAAAGTTCAAGTGGTGTGTTGATTCATTGGGTATTGGCTGAATTCAATGAGTTTACACTTGAAGGTGGAGATTGTGAATGTCAAGTATAAATCATTGTATGTTTTATTGAAGTTTTAGTAGGTTAATTGTCTGTTAGCCAAAGTTCAGGGGGTGTATTGTAAGTTTCTTGTTATTAGTTTTGTTGGTTGTTAAAGGTAGTTAGAAGATGGGGGAATATGTGTGTTCCTTCGGGAGTATAAAGGGCTTCGGAAGTTTAGTCTTGTAATTTCCTTTTCTTTGTAATCGCATGATCAATAGTAGTGATTGATTGATTCGGTTGTGTTCTTGATTGATTGTTCTTGGCTTGATTTACAACAAAGATAAATCATTACAATTTGAATACTTACAAGTTACAACGAACCAAAGGGAATCACTACTTGACTCCTTCCCTAGAATACACCTCAAAAATCACTTAAGCACTTAAACTAGTCTAATTATGCAATATGATAAAATGTTCTTCTTCACGAAGGTCATCACAGAAGTAGAAGTATTATACACTTCACGTTACACTATTTCATCGTTGTGCGTTTCATAAAATAAGTTACCAGAATGAAGGACTTTGGCCCTTCTATTAGTATAATATGTGACATGTTCCTCGTATGTTGTTTTCCTAAATATGTCATCATGATATCATTAACGTTACATGCTTTAAATTGTAATCCTCATCATCTACGAATCGACGTTCAACATCCCAAATTTTCTATTGTAAGGCGCTTGCTTATCTCTAATATATACATATACATTTGTTTAAAGACAGGTCTACATTGATAATAATACATGTATGATGACGTATATATAAATGATCTCCTTTATTACTTTGAAATTACTTAACTATTTTTGTGTTTAACCAATAAGTTATGAAAATTCAGAATGTACATGAAAAACAAAAGATTATGAAAATAAATAAAAAAAATAACGAGTATCAAGTACTAGTAATATGAACTAGCTAGACAAGTGAAATTGTAAGAGTACAATATATTGGGTCGCTTGCTATCATTATATTGTCACAACAATAACTTTTTTTTGTGATTTTTTTAATCATACGCAAATAAAACATGAATACATGATAAGCGATTGGTAGTATATGTATTACTTGTATATTAATGAAAAGAAACTCTTGTACGTGAACAAAAGTACACACAACATATCTCATGAATAGATGCATGATTTTTCTAAGAGTAAATTATAAATATTGTCCTTTAAGTATTACTAAAATTACAGATCTTATCCTTAAACTTTGATAATTACACTGAACGTACTTTATTTGAAAAATTATCACACTTTCCGTCCTTTTCACTAACTGAAGTTAAATATTTCTGTAAAGTTTATGATAAATAACATTTTTACCCTTCTCTTTTAAAGGACAAAATATATAAGTTATGCTAATCATATATTTTATTTCTTTCTTTTATTTATTTACTTACTTTTCTTTTTTCTTTTTTCTCACTACTTCTATTTTACAACTTATCTTAAATATAATTAATAAATTAATTTTAATTATAAAAAAATTAATTTCATTTATTGATTTTAATATATTA
Organism: Flaveria linearis; assembly: GCA_024085815.1. NCBI lineage: Eukaryota > Viridiplantae > Streptophyta > Magnoliopsida > Asterales > Asteraceae > Flaveria > Flaveria linearis. The sequence continues at coordinate 25,093,421 of CM044010.1, forward strand.
CAATTTTATTATTTGTTAAATTTAGTTAAGTACTTTTTGCTAGAACAAATAAAATTTAAAGAACACCAATAGTTTTTCTAAATATAAAAATTAGATAAACTAAAAATACAATTTATAAATATTAATGAAACATAATTGATTAAAACATAAACTACAACATACATGGGTTTAAAAAATTTCATTTTATTTTTATTTTTATTTTTATTTTTATTTTATTTTTTTGAAATAAAGAATAAAATTAATGGGATTTTACTATGTGCCAACCCAGTGTCTAAAAATAAAAAACAGGAAAAACAAAATTAATGAAAAATTTAAAGAACACCTAATAGTGTTTTACTAATATATTATTTTGTTTCTTTATGTTTATTTACTTTACTTAACTTTTCTTTCTTTCTCTCTGTACATAAAGTCTTTATTTTTTCTTATTTTAAAGTTCGCTTTCGTTTTAATTTTTAGTGGTCTATGTTTGATTTATAATAATTAAAAACCATTAGTAATCATTTAAAAAAAACCAAAATAATAGTAAGTTTAATTAAATAATATTCGTATTTTTGTTTTAAAACTTCAAAGTAGTTGTTTGGATTTGCACTATGGTGAACTTTTAGATGGGTTGGTCGCTATTTTATAAAAAAAGTGAGAAAAATATTAAAAGTCAAACCGAAGCCGTGACCCGACGTGTAGAACAACCCACAGACCTATGTTGCCACCCTATTTTCTATTTTTCTAAAATTGATTGGGCCAATAATATTTTAACATCGCACAATATATTTTTTAATTTTTATTAACATACTTAAGGCTTAAATTTCTTCCCCGGTCTGTTTGCTTCTTTTATAGAAAAATTAATACGTAATCTTTTCATTTTTTTCTAAGTATTTTTATATAAATCTTATTAAAAATGGATTTTTCTAAAATATATTTTACTAAAAATAAATATTAAAAATCTGATGAATGTTTTAAAATAGAATAGTAATTTATTATATATTTTAATATAATAAAAACTAATCATAACTCATATTTGGATGATTAAAAACAATTAGTTAATAATATTTAAGATAAGAATTTAAATAAAAAGTGGTTAAAATAAAGAAATAATAAAAAATTAAGTTAATAAAATAAGAAAATAAAAGATTCATAAAATTTGCACATTTTGTCCTTTGAGGGTTAGGGGTAAAATGGGCATTTATAAAAATGTAACATAAAAAGTTCACTATTGTTAGTGAAAAGGACAAAAAACGTTACAAATTTTAAAATAAAGGTTACTCAGTATAATTATTAGAGTTTAAGGACAAGATCCGTAATTTTGAGCATACTTAAAGGACAAAATTTGTAATTTATTCTTTTTCTAATATTAGTGTATAGGTTTAATACATCCAAAAAATTATCTACTTTTTTTTTACTTTCTTAACCGATGGCTAGATTAATGGACATGCAAATCAAAATCATTTACCACTAGAACAACCTCATTGTAAAAGATAAATAAATAAAAATACAACAATTATGCTAAAGTTGATTCAAAATTTAGAAGATCTATGAATTCCTTTCCATGATCACAAAACGTATGAATTATAAAAACAACTACTAAATAGACATATACGGGTTTTTGAAAACATATCAAAAATGATTTCTTTGCCAATATTGTTTACTCAATATGCTAAATATGTAAACGTTATAAGGGTATGGCATGTAACCGTCTACTGAATATCGTCTCGGTTAAAGTTAAAATCACACCAAATTTTAGTCTAGCTTGTAGCTTACTTGCAAACAATTCAAACCCAAAATTCACATGCATGATTAAACTCGTGACTAAACAAACCCCTGATAAATATAAAGTATAAACATAACAAACTTTTTTCACCTTTAACTTGCTACAGGTGTTATACTTCATTCATTCAATAACCGCAAGAAAAGATTAATGAGATAAACGTTGATAACAGAATGTATCATGGGAATTCAAAATCCATCGAATTTAAGAGCTTCGATCAAAACCAAACATATTATCATGCCTTCATTCATTTCCTTCAATATTATTATTATTATTATTTTATACCAACAACGAATACTCATGTCTCCCACCCCCCTCTCCCTCCTTTGCGCTCTTCTCCTAACACTTCCCTTAGCCATCGTCTTCACCATCACCACCACCACCACCACTACCACCACCACCACCGTCACCACCACTCTCCCCACCGTACGCTACCAATACCCCACCCAATCACCACCCACCAACACCACCCCCAATGACAATAATAATAATAATAATAATAAAGATCACGACGACGACGACGACTCACTTTTTCAACAAGCATCTCGAACCAACCCGAACCCATCACCCCCCAATGCACCCAAAAAGCTCGCATTCATGTTCCTAACCACCGGACCACTACCCCTAGCACCACTATGGGAGCTCTTCTTTAACCGAACCACAACACCCAACTTATACAACATATACATACACACCAACACCAACCACCACCACCACCACCACAACCACCGTCATTTCACTGGCGTCTTCACCAACCGCACCATCCCCTCAAAGCCCACGCGCCGCCACACTCCCTCACTCGCCGCCGCGCACCGTCGTCTCCTCGCCCACGCGCTCCTCCACGACCCTCGAACCACATGTTCGCTCTACTCTCACCCTCATGCATACCCCTTCACTCATTCGATTTCACATATGAAACGTTAACAAAATCCAACAAGAGCTTTATCGAAATCCTTGAACACGAGGGCGGCGCGTGGGGGAGGTGGGCGGCGCGTGGGGAGACGGCGATGCTGCCGGAGGTGGCGTTTGAGAGTTTCAGAATTGGGTCCCAGTTTCGGTGCTGACACGTCAGCATGCCACGGTGGCGATGAGTGACACGCGTATATGGTCGAAGTTTAAGGTGGAGTGTCTGCAGGAGAATGTGGACAGGTGTTACCCTGAGGAGAATTACTTCCCTACGCTGCTGTCCATGGTAGATAGGGTGGGGTGCGTTCCCGCTACGTTGACGTACGTTGACTGGAAGGGGCATCATGACGGTCACCCGCATACGTTTCGTGGGTCCGAGGTGGGTCCCGAGTTGATCAGAGCCGTTCGTCGAATGAGGCCTCGGTATGGTGACGAGGAGATCAAGGGCTCAGATGCGTCTGTGATGAGACGGAGCGACCCGTTTCTGTTTGCGAGGAAATTCGGGTCGGATTCGTTGGGGGCGTTGATGGGTATAGCTGATGATGTTATTTTGCGAGGGTAGGGGATTAAGAGTGTTTTTCAAATATAATAAGGTGTTAATTTAGGTGAGAAGCCGGGACCAAACCCGTGTTATAGTGATTTTTATAAACTTGTGCTTTTAGTTATTTTGAATAATAATGTAATGGTCATATGTTATGTCTACTAAGATATATTATTTTATTGAATGTTCAAGGGAGACCGGAAAGTGCTAGAATTCGTTTGGGAAGAAGGTTATATGACGCATGGCACGGTGAAGCTAATGTATCTTGTTTGATTTTTATTTTATCGTCTGACCAGAATAAAACACTACCACTCTCCCATTTGAATAGTAAGTCCATGTTAGCTCGGGTGAAGAGATAACTGATTGCTTACTTACCAAGCCATCCTAGCAAGCTCCTCGAGTTCGATTCTCCTCCAAACTTCCTTTTCCCATTCCCGTTCCACATGCGCTTCGCGTGCCATTGGCGTTTTGCCTCCTCTTATTCTTCGTTCCTAGGTTTTTTTAGTGTGAAAACTGTAGATTATGTTCACCCGATATCATTCCATTTCTTTACCTTTCCTTTGGCATCAAAGACTCTACCAAGCCTCAAAACTCGAAATCTCAGGAATGGATCTCCAAAGGCCGACCACCGTAAAACCGACATGCGATCAGGAAAATATGGAAACCATTCCATTTTTTTATCAATACCGCCTTCTTGTCCTTAGATTTGTTCCCTTTCAGCTTCGAAAAGTGAGGCTAGTTAAATAAATATTGAGCTTTCAACAACGTTAACAACACTAAATATTGAGCTTTCAACAACGTTAACAACACTATGAAAAAGTAAACTATGGTTGCGCTCTGATCTAATCATAGGTAAAATCCAACCTCTTCTTTTGTAAACTTGAAAATTGAGTTTGTGAGAGTGATTGGGAAATATTTTTGATTTTCCATTTCATAAAATATCCTACGAATTGTTGTTTATATACAAGAAACAAAAATAAATAAATAAATAAAAACAACTAACAAAACTTGTGCGTGAAATTAAGTTTATGATGACATTTATACAACCTCGTAGATAAAATCAATGTGCGGATGACCAGCTAGACTTTTCATGAATAAATTTGCAAGCTGAGCCGAAGTATGTTTATGACATAGGAAAATCAAACTATATGAAAGTTTCTCAAGCACAAAGCAATAATCCAATTCCATATGGTTAGTCCATTCATGAAAAGCTGAATTTTAGCAATATGAGTAGAAGCTTGAGTAACATATTTAAGAGTAGAATTAATTACACGGTGTCACATCCCGGTGGAAGCATGATGTAAGGTCTCGTTTCCGGGCACCTCACAGTTAGTCATTAATCGCACATAAATTATACATTTATTTAAAATATTGTAGCGAAAATTAATTAAAATCATTTCATATATTTAAATGACAACTTTTATAAAGTAATACAATACAGTTAACTGTTACAAAACATTATAATTGCATTACATCATAAAAATGTAATTGTTATAATAACGGATGCCATCCCAAAAATGTCAAGTAGCTGCCCCGTGCCATCCTCAGCAACTTTTACCTGCCTACTGGAAAATAGATAAAAGTCAGTGTTGCTGATTGAGTTCTAGTTTTATAAATATATTACTTTCGATATAAACTTTCTTTACTTTCATACGCGGTCATGCATCATACGTACAGATAGAGAATATCACTTTTAACTTTCATTGTCATTTATTTTTCATCATCATAGTCATAGCATGCTTTCATTCCATGCTTTTCATTAATATTCTCTTACTTTCGTTCTCATTCTTTCATAACATACTTATTATCATTCTTTTACTTTCGTACTTGTTTACTTTCTTTCTTTCTTTCATACGTTACGTCATTCTTTTACATTCATATGGATCGATGAACAATACCTCGAACATTGTGCACGAAGCTGATGTTGGACCTGTGATAATTAAACCACGAACATTTGCCCGAATCTGGTCCAGTCACCTAGGCCAAGTCATTTCTCCCATTCATTCAAACCAATTGGTATACCTCGAACATTGTACACGAAGCTGGTGCTGGACCTGTGGTAATTAAACCACGAACATTGTGTCCGAAGCTGATCCAGTCACCTAGGGCATACCAAAGGGCCTTGCCAATCTCAATGATTGACCCTGTGTGCATCCTTTAGGGTAGCTAACCCACATCACAGTTGAGCTAACGACAACATGGTCGTGCACCTCCTTTCATTTGCTTGCAATCCATTCTTTCGTACATTACGTTTCACTTTTCATCTTTGTTATCTTTCACTTCGTTACGTTTTTTTACGTTCTTTCATTCATTCCTCATACTACGTAAAGTAATAACATAATATTTAACGTATTTTAAACATAAAATATATACGTTTACATATCATTAAAAGATAACACATTATACATACCATACATCATTCGTACATTACATAACCCTAACACATCCCATAATCATGCTTAAAATGAGTAATCATTACCCACAAGTCAAATCAGGTTAAACCCTAAACTTTTTGTTTTTCCCGAAATTTCAAAAATTATTCCAAGTGTCTAGGCGTATGGGCACTATTTGGGCGTTTCTGCCCTGTTCAGGCGTTTGCTACTATGCAGACGTCTGGACTTACACTTGGTCATTTTTCACTTAGACGTATGGGCCTATTTAGGCGCATGGGCACTATTCAAGCGTTTGGGCCTAACACTTAGTCATTCTGGGACATTTTCCAGGCGCTTGGGTATTATTCAGGCGTATGGGCCTGACTTAGGCGCATGGGCACTTAGGCAGTTGGGTACTATTTAGGCAGTTGGGGTTCTGGGCGGTTAGGAACACTTAGAAAATTAGACCGTTGGACGCATGGGCCACTGTTTAGGCGCATGGGCAACTAACTTTCACTTAAACAACATAAATCAGTCTCAATTCGTCTTAAATCATGATCTAAGCTTAGCATTAACATTCTAAGCATCATAACATGTACATACACACATATATATCCCAAATTTATATCCACCCACATACACATTCACATACATACATACGGGTGAAAACCCATTTTTATAAAAACATGAACACATGCATTTCCAGTCTCAAAATTTGTTAAAAACATGTTAAAAAGGGGGCTCTAGAACTCATCTTAGCTGCTTTCGAGTTTGAACCCTTCTCTTGAACTTCTCAGACGTTTTTAATACCTAAAATCCATTAAAACACACACAAACGTACATACACATACATAAGCACATAACCGAGGCTGATTTTAGCCAAGAACAACTTAATTACACGAATTCTTTCCTTATACTCGAATTCTTCTTGTTCTTCCTTCAAAATCCGAGCTCTGCCCTTTCTCTCTAAAAAATACGAATGACAAGGTGTAAGCAGGCAACATGGGCGGCCATGTTGTTTTATTCACAAACTTTTCAAAATTTTATCCTTTTAGACACTTTTAACCCCTCCTCTTGGGTTAAATTACATTTTCTTCTTTTATCTACGTTTATTCTTTCTCCCTCGTTATAAAATATCCGGGTGTTACACGTGAAATGCTTTAGATATGACTAGCTTGTTCAGAACACATTGATTAGAAATATTAACAAACAACACATAAGGACATAAACATAAACATATCATAATATCAGTTCGGGTTACATTAATATTAGTACACAAAATTTAATATAACTCTATTACAAAACATATTAGTCTAAGTGCCACATCTTCAGAGTCGATGGAAATGAGCGTCCACCGACAGGCTAAGATCGAGTAGATTAGCAGTTTGACTCACACATACTTTTCCTACCAGATCACCCAGCTGTTATACACATCAAAAGAGAATCTAATGTTGTTAGACATGATTACCTGAAAAAGCACACTCAAAATAGTCAACATAAAGTTGGTGAGATCATAGGTTTAATTTCTGAACAAAATACATAACCTGATGCAAAATAACAACCAAACCTACTTATAACATAGGTGATTCATAATTGTCAAATATAAATCACAAAAATCAGATAATTATAGCATCACAACACTCATCCTGTTGTTGCAGGAAATAATTTCTTAAGTAGCATTACCTATATTATCAAACGGTTCCACATCCGAATTAATGGTTATTAACATAACTGACAGTAAATTCTCAAAATCTTATGCATCAGTCAAAACAGTATGCTTTTTCCCACAAAACTTTATAAGTGTGAAAATGGGGCTATGAGTCTCACCTTAATTCCAGCGATAACCTATAAAATTAATTATAAGTTAGAAAATATATATTTTTCTTTAAAATTTTCAGTACCTCAGTTACAAATAGGAACTATGATTACTCAAAATTTTCAAAAGTTTAATAGCAACATCATTTGATAATATCAATAATCATATAAAAATTTTAACTTCTAATTAATTCCAGATAATTTGTTAAAATTAATACAAATTTAGTATAAATTGGTAAAAATAGCTACTATTATTAATAAATTCCCAACCTCTTCTAAAACACTTATCTAATAATCCATAGCACCTCATAAATTTCCTGATCCTTATTTCACAGTAAATATTTTACTGTAATTTTTCTAATTTTTTCAAAAATTAAAGAAAAATAGTTATATATATTCAAAAAATATGAAATTTATACATCCTGTTTATTTCAAAATATCATAATTTATTGAATTTTTGATAATTTATTTCTCTGTTTATATATTTCTTTCGATTTTTCCATTACAGATTATATAAACATACAAATCTTAGTCATATGAAGGAATTTAATTACAAAATTAATTCTAAAGCTTATATAACATATAAGGATCATTATATAATTTTTATAGATTTTTAACATATCGGTTCTTCCAATTGATAATTTCCTATTATTAACTTAAATAATTTGTATAAATTATTTTACTTATTGTATTTACATCAAAATTTGCAGATTGTTATTTCATAATTTTTCTAACAAATTTTCAGTATTTATTCCACAATCATAGTCATTTAAATAATAAACTAAATTTATCAAGTATACACATAATTTCAACTCTTTATTTATAATCTTTTTGTTTGATTTCATAATTTATCATATTTTTCAGATTCTCAAACTTTTCTCACTGGTTTTTGATCAAGATGAAATATTATAGAGTTTGATGAATAACTTTTCATATTTTAATCATAAGGGTTTATTATATATGTGTTTAAACACATATATAACATGTAAACTTAGTAAATGATTAGGAGTTGGAACATTGATTTTGACAGAAGGAGAGGATGGAAGAAGTTAATGATGGCTTCTAACTCCTTGGTGAAGTCGGTCGTGGTGTTAATCTTAGAGCTTGATCATAATCATGAAGATAGTAACAAAGGTGGTGGTGGTGTTATGGTATGGGAACCGATAGCATGAGAGTGGAGGAAGGTGAAGATCCGTGAGTTTATGCTGAGAGGTGTGAGGATAGTGGCGGTTTATGGTGGTTGATATGAATATCGAGGGATGATGGTGGTGTTTTTATGAAAATAATGTTGGTTTTGTGTCCTTTGGCCGAGAGCTTCAAGTAGTGGAGCTCCCATCATTAGGTCTAGACATAGATAGGTGAGGTGTGTGTCTTAGAGTGTTAAGGTGGCGGGTATAGGGAGGGAGACCGACTAGGTAGCGGGTGGAATGGGTGGATTGGTGTCAAATCTTGCAAGGTGGCAAGTTATGAGGGTACTTGACTCATCAATCCTTTAATGCAAGGTTTAACTAATGTTTAGGTTGTTAATGATTTAGTTTAGAGCTTAATCGGATGGCTAATAACTGAGACATATAGCTTAGTTATTTGTTTAAGAGTTTAAGGTTTTTCTTAGTTTTATTTTGGTTAACAATTTTTCTTGATGCTACCTTTGTATTATGGTGTTTGGTTATGTAGTTTCTCATTTCATTTGTTGTATGTTTTGATGTTATAATGTTGAGATACTTTGATCAAACAACATTTGGTATCAAAAGTTTATGTGTATGAATACATGCACACGTAAATTTCATGTATTTGAATCCATGCGTACATAACTTCCATCCATGCAAACAAGCATGCATACGTACCATATATATATATATGAAACATATACACAAGTCATAAAAGGGGTAGTCAAAATAATGAGTAACATGTGTAAGAATATTATGTTAAATTTGTCTGACCTTAATTTTAGGGTTGTCACACACGGGTGGTCCCTTTGGTTAGGTCTGATTTCTTTTTGTTCCCTAACTCTCTGAAATTACAAGATTTGTCCAAACTTTGCACAAACGTAATAAAGATGGGCTCTAAAACGGATGACGTTAATCATTGTTGTTAAGTGCGTGTGAAATGACAAAAATACCCACTTTCACATTTCTTCTTATCCATCTAGACTACTTCTCTTACCACCATTAAAGCCTCAACCTTCAATCACCACCTTCAACCACTGTTACCGCCAGCACCACCTTCAACAACCAACACCACCCTCAACCTTCTACCACCTCCATCTTTAACCTTCAACTACCACCTTCAACCTTCAATCAACACCACCTTCAACCACCACCACCACCACCACCCTCAACCTTCAACTACCACCATCTTCAACCTTCAACCACCACCACCACCACCACCTTCAACCTTCAACCATCACAACCTTCAACCAGCAACACCATTTTCAATTATCGTCGCATTAAACATTAAAGAAATAAATATAAAAAAGAAATAGTGTAGTCTACTAGCACTACCGTCGTAGACCGTCCACCTTAACTCACCGGAAAACCGGCTACCATAACTTGCCGGAAAACCGGCCACAGTGGTCGGTCTCCCTCGCTTTGAACAAAATCGCTGGCTAGATCCTACCGCTGCAACGAAACCCACCATCTCCGGTGACCCTCCACCTCCATCATTTGCATCGGATCTGAGACGCCATCCTTCAACCCTCCACCTCCAACGACCTCCACGTCCATCATCGACCTTCCAGCTCAAACGACCCTCCACCTCCAGCGACCCTCCACATCATCATCTGTATCAGATCTGATAGTTGTTAATGCGATTCAAATCTGCTCAACTTTTGTAGCCATCATTGTCATCACCACCATTGCCATAAACGTCTCCATCACTGGAGATGTTGTGTTTCGTTGCAGCGGTAGGCCGCCGGAGTTAGAAGGCTGCCAGAATCAATTGGAGAATACAATGATACCAATCGTGTTGGGTTTTGAGTGGGTCCTAGTTGAGAAGTAATTTTTTTGATACAGGGTATTTTAGTCATTTTAAAATATTAATTGAAAAACTTAACATACATCCACTTCAAGGACCATGTTTGTTACGCTTGTGCCAACTATTGGACCAACTTTGTAGTTTCTAATAGTTAGAGACCAAAGTGAAATCATGTCAAACCACAAGGACCACCCGTGTATTTAAGTCTTAAGAGTAACATAAGTAAGATGGTTAGCTTGAAACTCAAGAGTTGGACAAATTACTTAGACTTCCAAGAAACGAGACTAATCCTAAAAGAAATGAAATCACTAACATATCGTTGAGTGCTAGTGACATGAAGCACGATCAAAGGCACAAGAAGCTGCTAAAGAAAAGTCAGGTTTATTATTAAGAATAATTAACCTTATGAAGAAGTGCCATTGACATAACGAAGAGTATGATAGTGGATCACTCATGTAATGTTGTCATAAAAATTTTCGTATAAAAAGCATTATTGACTTGTAACTATCTAAGCGATACCAGCCTTACTGCCGCTTATTAGCAACAAGAACACTGAATCATAGTCATTTAACAACCAATTTATTAACCACTAAATTCCTTCACCCTATTGAGAGTGATGTATTAACATTCTCACAATAGTTACATGTTATGCGGATTAAATAGGATGATGAAAGAGTAAAATTTAAATGGTTAGAATTGGATGAATCAAAACAATTGAGTTTATCACTCAATTTTCTTCATTTCTTTAAAAGAAATTAATAATTAGTAAATGAAAATAGTTCAAATATCAAAAAAATTGTTATAATGATTTGGAGGTTGTAAACATGTAATGTATATTCTTCTTCTATTTTTATTTTCTCATTTACCTATCAAAAGCATTGATAGCAAGAGATATAACCGAAATTAACCACCTTCTAGAATTAAATATGGAAAGTGTAGATTACATATCCCAACATGTCATGTTTTCATCTTCCCTTTTAGGCTTTTTGTCCGTCATCCGAACAAGCCATGCTTCATATCCCGTTTGAGACCATTGGTGTGATCGATATCACTTTCTGTTTACCATAAGTTGATTATTTTGGTTAAATTTATAAAAATATTGTAAATCATTCAGAAATCACATTTGTTGATAAAAGAATTATTTATGTTGAAAATACCAATCCGTTATCAAACACATTGCATTATATTGTTGGTTAACTTGTTTTTTTGTTTTGTTTTGGTGCATATATTGTGGGCTAAATGAGCTGGAGTTGTATGTCACTAGGCTTAGAGTACTTATATGTTGTTGGTATTGTACGTAGTATAAGAAAAGGAGTGATGTAGCGCACGGAATGAAATCGAAGCTCAAACATGTTGATTCTGCGAATACCCGTGATGATCTTCACCCAAACACCAAATTCAACCCCAAAAGTCACGAATTTAAAAAGACAAATTTTTAATTGCAGAATAATCAAGTGACCATCCAAATTATATCAAGACAACTTAAATAACAAGCTAAAATTTGATCGGGCCTAAAACAAACAACCATGGGCCAAATAAAAGCTCAAAACAAAACCGAAAAACTAGAAAGAAACATAAAAGTGGCCAAAAACCCATTTAGAGGCCTTATTTTGGAAAAATAACGGGATAACCCACCTACGGCCGGTAACCGTGACGTAGCCCTCATTTCCACGGTCGTTTTGACTGGTAGCATGTCAGAAACGAAGACTTGTAGCTCAGGTTATGCACATTTTCATGCAACACGGTCTTGTGTCTTCAAAAACATTAAGGTTCGGTTTTAACACTTGTGCCCACATCAAGGAGTGTAGTAGATTACAGAGGCTAGATCTTTGGGCTTGGCGGTAGGATCATTGGCTTGAACTTTTTGGCTGCCCTAATGTTACCGATTAAGGAGGAGAATTCATGAGTTTGCATACAAAAAAGGGACATCGACTTCATCTGATTTTTATCATGAAAGGCATCGTCCTAATTAATGCAAGATTTGGATTAATATCGTTGTCTTGAGTTGCAGAATTTTATTTTTGTGTAGTTTTATGTCTTCCAAGTCATTTTCTTTCAATAGTTAGTGGCGATATTTTTTTTGGTTGTATTGGCTAGTAGATATATCGTGAACCATTCCATCTACGTCTTTGTTTGTATTAGTTTTAAATTTGTGTTTATACGTTTGGTTGCAATATAAATTAAAGGCTTGTTTTCTTGACAATTTAATAATTCCACACAGTGTCGGGTCTAAAAGACACGTTTAGGGGCAACGTGAAAATATTTTTACCGTACATTTTTTATAAATAAAAGAAAAAAACACGATAATAAAGGTTGTTAAACAAATACCTAATAGATTTCAAAACTCTTATCTTCGTCTTTTCATAGCTTAAAAACGAAGCATTTATCCAATAGTTTTATAACAAATAACACAAAAATATTATAAATTGAATATCATAAACCTTAAATCCCTAATTTTCATAGTCTAGTAGAGTAAAATTGTTACCTTGAGTGAACGAGTAGCAAATGTGGGTGGTCCGGTGGTCGGTAATAATAAAGAGAGGATTTGACATTAACTTTGTCTCATGGGTAATGTAAAATCATAACTTTTTTTATACATTTTACAGCAAATTTTTTTATACTCTCAGTAATAAATTGATCGTCAACACATATGTCCACCCCTGATTCGACAAATCACATGAATGATGATGATAAAGAGAGGATTTAACATTACGATTCTCACAAAAGCAAAGGAGGAGGTAATGGGACTATCAAAATCCAAAAGCACAATAATTTCCAAAAATGGATTAAATGTGGATGAGCCAAAATGAATACGTGAGTAGTGTGTGGAAAAGTTGATTCCAAATATGGGTTCACAACATATCACTTTTATATGTTTCTTTGAACTATATAACATCACTACAAACAATTTAGCTAGCTTTAAATATCTTAAGATATCATAGGGAACTTTCAACATAATTAACTTGGTGGACTTATTTGTTCAAATTTAAATGTAGCTAATTTCTTATAAGAGTTTATTCCTTTGACTATGCAAAGGTAAAATGTAAGAATCAACTTATTATTAAGCAAATTATTTGATTTTTTTAGAGTTCATACATTTATATTCGAGTGGTTGGACAAATATATATGTTTGGATGCCAACTTTTCTAATTAACAAGTTATTGTCTTATGCGTTCAGTTTTGTAAAAATTTTGAATATACAGACTGATCACGAACTTCGCTAATTTCTCTATTAAATAAGTGCGAAATAACTATTTATGTAATTAAATCTTTTTAATTATTGAGATTATTTATCTAATTTAATTATATCAAATTGTATATGCGGGCACATATATAAAGAAAGGCAAAAGCTATTGGGACGCCCTGTCAAGTGATACATGGACTTTTTTGACTTTTTTCAACGGACCCTGACGTCCTTTACGGGCCGTAAAAACTGACAACTTTAAATTTTGCAGTTTTTTCTGTTACAGGCCGTGAACTACGTCATGGCCTGTAAGAAGGTTACCCTGAAAGATCTTACGGCCCGTTAAGGGATTCATTAACGGCCAGTGACTTCATTCACGGGTGGTAAAATTCCTTCTGAATAATATTCACTATATATTTTCCTCGGTTTGCGTGCATTTTAAATTTTATAATTATGTGACGTGACGTATTATTCCTTGAAAAACGTTAAAGCAATTATTTGATTTGATTTAAGATTCCGTATAAGCGTTATATAAATGAACATATATTACTTGTTTTATACGGTTAGTGATAAACGAAACAGTTCAAATGTATTCTCGCAGAGGTAATAGAAGACGTCAAAATGAGTCGTCTTCAAACTCAGAGAAATTGTGGAAAGCATTCCCAATCCAATAAATAACCATAATTGGCAGAATGGGAGGAACTGGTCTGAAATGTTATTCAGTTTATACGTAACGATGATTCCTGTAACACCGAATATTTTAAGAGGCTATGAAAAGAAGAATAAAAGTGAAAATGTCATTTAACCCAAAGATGAGAGGTTAAAAGTGCCAAAAGTACAAAAACTATAATAATTTATACAAAAGATTGTATTGCCCCCCATGTTGCCTGCACCCTTCATCCTCATTTGACATTTTAGAGAGAGAAAGAGCAGAGAGTTTGGTTTTTAGAGAAAAGAAGAAGAATTTGATTCCAAGGTAAGAATTCTTTGTTTTGAGTTGTCTTATTTGGCCTATGCCTCGGTTATATGCTTATGTGTGTTTATGTGTATTCGAATGTGTGTTTGGTGGGTTTCTAGGTGTTAGAATCATCTGAAAAGCTCAAGTGAAGAGTTTAAACTTGAGAGCAACAAAGGTGAGTTCTAGGCCCCGTAATTCACATGTTTTTAACATTCTTTGGGGCTGAAAATGTATGTACAACCATTTTTACTAAGTTTATTTGAATACCCGTATGTATCTATGTGTGTATGATGATGTTTTTATGGTTGTTATGTGTTAGTTATACTTAGAATGGTGTTATTAAGCTTAGAACATATAAGAAGAATGATTGGGAATGATAATATGTTAGAAATATGCTCAACAGATTGCCCAACCTCCTAAACAGTACCCCAACCGCCTAAAAATTGCCTTAGGAAGTTTCTAAGTCAGCCCATACGCCTAAACAGGGCCCAACTGCCTAAACATACCCCCACCGCCTAGAATATGCCTTAGAAATTATAAGTGAA
The DNA here is from genome assembly GCA_024085815.1 of Flaveria linearis. NCBI lineage: Eukaryota > Viridiplantae > Streptophyta > Magnoliopsida > Asterales > Asteraceae > Flaveria > Flaveria linearis. Next base: position 25,108,477 of record CM044010.1, read on the forward strand.
AGCCCATGCGCCTGAACAGTAGCCCATGAGTCTAAGACTTAGACCCAGACGCCTAAGTATAATCCAAACGCCTAAATAGTGCCCATGCGCTTGAAATGGCTCAGTCACCTAAGTGTTGAAACGCTCAAATAGTGCCCATGCGCCTGCATAGTGCTCATGCACCTAGAACACTTAGAATATTTTCAGAAATTTTGAGTAAAACAGAATCATTAGAGCTTGACCCAAGTTTGACTTTTGGGTTTTTAATTGCTATTATTTGCATTATTATAAGTTGTTCCTATGGTCATAGTGATTATTATTATGTGACTTATGTGGTGTGCCTATGATCATAAATGCAAGTATTATCCTTAAAAAAGAGAAAGACTAATGATAAAGAAAAGTGGAACATAAGTAAAATATTAAAAAGTCTTGCAAGCATATAGGAGGTGCATGATCATGTTATCGCTAGCTCAACTGTGATACGGGTTAGCTACCTCAAAGGATGCACACAGGGCTAATCAATTGAGATTGGCGGACCTTTGCAGCATACCCTAGGTGACTGGGTCGGCCTTGTGTACAGTGATCATACCTTATTGAGAGACCAGAGGCCCAACACCAGATTTTCCACGCATATATTTTAGGGTATTGCTCATTGGTCCACATAGATAGTGAAAGATAAGTTAAAAGAGTATGAAATAAACAAAGGCATACAGTAAAGAAAAAAGCATTACATTATTGTATAGTTAATGCGTGCTCACGTACAAGAGTAAGAGAAGTAGTTTTATAAAAAGAGTATTTTCATATATATATATATATATATATATATATATATATACATTACACAAGGTATTTTAATACTTTTAAAACTAGAACTCACTCAGCAACGCTGACTTTTATACATTTTAGTTGGCAGGTAATTGTTGCTGAGGATGACATGAGGGTGAAGCTACTCGGCAGGAAAAGACTGACATCCATTCCTGTGTTATGATATTGTTATTTTGTAATGCAATTAAACAATCTTTTGTAACTTGAACATTATGGTATTGCTTAACAACAATATCTTTTAATAATAGAGAATGACTTTTGCTAACGTAATTCCACTGTCGATTTTATGAAATGTATATTAATATGTCTTATGTACAATGAATGACCAACTGTGAGGTGCTCGGGAACGGGGCCTTACAATTCCCAAACATGTAGGGTGTATTACATGGGTCATTCTGATATTCAGTTAGAATTTTGGCGTGAATTACTAGGAAACGTGTATTTATGTACAGAGGTATGATTTTAAGTTTTTAATTGTAAATTACATTTTATTTTATAATTCTAACAATTTAAAAAGTTGTTATTTTACAGCATGTTGTTAGACCAAAAGAACCAATGAGCCAGATCAGAAAAACCTTTAAGTCCCACAGACATCACAACAACTGCTGAAGGCCTCATTAGCTGTTTGACAAAGACTGAAGACTTCATCAGCTGAAGACTAAAGTACTGAAGCTCATCAGTTGAAGACTAAAGTACTGAAGGCCATCAGCTGAAGATTAAAGTACTGAAGACTTCATCAGCTGAAGACTAAAGTACTGAAGACCATCAGCTGAAGTACAAAGACTGAAGACAACAACTGAAAACATCAGCTGATGACAACAACTGAAGACATCAGCTGATGACAACAACTGAAGTTCAAGTCTGAAGTCCAGCATGAAGTCTTTAGAGTTTGTCACAACAGCTGAAGAAGTATTCTTCAGTTGTTGTGATGGTTTCCTTTCAGTAGTTTCTTATCAGTAGTTGTATTTTGTATTTCAGTACTTGTAAAACGTCTGAAGAGCATGTTCTTCAGACGTTGTAGTTTTAGTAGTTTCTTTTCAGTAGTTGTAATGATAGCTAACACTTAGTCTTTTGTAAGAAGATGTCAGCTGTTTGACATCTTCAGTAGTTGTGTTAGTTTCAGTATTTTGTTGTAATAACGGTTAGATGTCACTGTCAAGTGACATCAGCTGACGTCATCTTTCCCTATAAAGGAAAGATGACCTAATTGTAAACTTGCTGAAGCATGTGTTGAATGAAATACATCTTTTATACAGAAATTCTTTTTCTCTCTATAACTGTACTGTTACATTGATATATCTATTGTATTCTTGCTTGAATTTGTTCTAATTCGTGTTCTAATTCCGCTGCAAATCTAATCTAATTGATCAAACTAGATGCTGAGATCCTTTCAAATGGTATCAGAGCAGTTAATCATTGATCGATTTAACAATTAATCATTGAAACTGCTCTTTTGACATCTACATTTGATCGAATTAGCAAATTTGCAAGAATCGGTTATAGAGATTGAGTTTCTGCTGCTTCTGGTCATTCAATTTGACGTTTATGTGGTTTTGAGCTAGATTTTCTGAAATTACTTTGAATTAGCTTGAATTTGTTCAATGGCGACACCAACAAATGATCCTCACAATACTGGCTCCTCAATAAGCCTCCGATGCTTGTTAGGAGTGAGTATAACATATGGCAACGACGTATGCTCCATCATCTATCTATCAACAACGCTGGTTGTTGGAAATCAGTGGTGCATGGACCATACAAGCCTATGGTGAGTCTTCCTGAATCAAATGAGAGGGTTCCAAAGAAACCTGATCAATATTCGGAAGAAGATCTAAAGCTGTTCGAGATTGATGCTAAAGCCCATGGAATTCTGGCCATGGCACTGCCTAATGAAATCTATTCAGGGCTCATGCATCATGAAACTGCTCATGATCTCTGGGTTGCTCTGAAGGAACAATTCGAAGGAACTGATGAGGTCTTAGCAAACACTAGGGAAATCCTCGCCCAACAATATGAGACATTCTATCATAGGAAGGGTGAGACTCTGACTCAACAGTTTGAGCGATTCTCATGTTTGATTTCTGAGCTGAAAATGGTTAAACAAGAGTATTCAAACAACCAGATAAACAACCGATTCCTCAGATCCCTGCCTGAGAGATGGGACACTTACACCATTGTCCTACGCTCCAGTGCAAATATGGATACTCTATCTCTCACCTAACTTCATGGGAAACTGCTTACATTTGAAAGAGAGATAGAACAGAAAAGGAAGTTGTCATCATCTGGCCGGTAAGCTCACTGATGACTTTGTATCAGGCAATACTGCGCTGATAGGTCAAGAGTCAGAATATGCTGCATCAGAGAGTGCCTATGATGAGCATATTGATTTCTCTACCAATATAGAACATGCCTTTGTTGGTGTTGATGGTAGTTCAGGTGGTAGCAAGGATAACTTATGCTTTTTGGTGGAAGATCTGAAGGGCATTCCAGAAGATGATCTAGAAGAGATGGATATTTTGAGCCAAATGGCAATGATCAATATCAGATCTCAAAAGTTCTACAAAAGAACTGGCAGGAAATTTCCTGGTCTCTCTGGCAAAACCAAAGTTGGTTTTGACAAGAGCAAGTTGAGGTGTTATAAATGCCATAGGCTTGGACACTTTGCTAGAGAGTGTAGATCATCTGAATCTAACTCATCCGCACCCTTTGTGACCTTCCCAAGCAATAGCTCATAGAACAAGGGCAACATTCCACCAGTTATAGTCATCCATCACAAGCTCAGTCATCACCTGCATATTTTGTCCCTCAAGGTCATATGCCATATCCTTACCCCTGTTTCTACATGCCACAGACCAGTCAAGTTCAAGCACCCATTGCTCAACAACCACATGCTCTTCCTGAGCCTCAACCATCTCAAGCTCATCAACAATCTCAACCTCAACAACACAGCCTTTTCACCCCAGGAGTTGTTGACTGGAGCAGTTTACTAGATGATATGTCTAGTCATGAACAACTGTTTCCTGGTGCTAGTCAACATGGAGGTGACAATCCTTTTGGGAACCTTGCTCTCATGGCCCTGGAGTCTGCTGATGACTCATCCTCTAATGCCTCCACATCACAGGTATCACAGGTATCTTTAGAGGCCAAAGCCAAGTTATGTTCTGAATCATGCATAGCCACATTTGCATCTATTAGAGAAGCAAATGTAGCTTTAATTAACAAAAACCTTGAGCTAAAGCAAATAATTTCCAAAAGAAAAGCTGAATTTGAGGCTGTGCTTAATGATAAGAATGATGAGATTTATAAACTAAAATGCCAAATCACAGATGATAAGGCTAGGGAAGAGGTACTTCTAGAGAAGTACAAAGACCTCAAGGAAACACTTGCAGCTACCCAGGTAGAGTGTGATAGCTGGGTACAATCCTGCAAGGGTTTTAAAATGCTTCTTAGTAAGCAATCAACTTCTAATGTGAAGTTTGGCATTGGTTATAATCACACTGCTCCTCCTACAGATTTTACTCCCAGAGTAGAAGTAGAATCTGAAGGAGAAAGCAATAACCAATCCTTCTCATCATGTGATTTACTCTCTGATAAAGCACCATCAGAGGTTGAAGTCAACATTAATTCCTCACAAAACCAATCAGCTGATGCTGAAATAGCTGATGGTTCAAATGCTGACACTCACATGATCAAAAGGTTGATCACTTCAGGTGTTATCTCACAAAGTACTGAAAGTACTAAAAGCAAGTTATAACACCTGAAGAACAAACTCAATCTACTGTAAGTACTGAAGGGAAGAAAACTGCAAGTAGAAAGGGTTTGAAAACTACTGAAGAAGATATCAGGAAAGCAAGTACTGAAAGGAAGAAAACTGCAAGTACTGATAGAAAACTGCTAAAGAATAAGTCTTCAGTAGTTTCATCTTCTTCAGCAGATGATCAACTTAAGATGAAGAAAAAGCCATGTGAAATATGTGGCTTATTCAATCATCTTACGGATGATTGCTGGTATAAAAAGGGCTCCAAACTCAACCAAAATGAGAACATTAAAAGAAAATAAACAAAATGAAAACTGAGTTTGAGACCAAGTTTGTACCAGCAACATCAAAACCTGTAACCCCAAAGTACAAAAGAAATCCAAAAAGGAAGGGGTTAATCAGGCAACATCTGAGGTTGCTCAAACGAAGATGGTACAACACAGGAATCCATCAAACTCAAGTACTAATATGTCTGATAAGCTGAAGGCTTTATCACAAAATCAGACACAACTTGTTATGATGGTTCAACATCTAATGGGGAGAGTCAACCAATTAGATGCTCCTGTGCTGAAACCACAGAAAAGGAAATCCAAGCCAAAGGAATCCTCTTCTACACCATCTCCATCACCTCAGGCTGTTACTCATAACAAACAAGTTAGTGTAATATCTGCTGATGAGAACATACCCAAAACCAAAAAGGTTTAGGTCTCAAAAACTAACTAATTTGTTGTGATGAATGCAGGGTTCTTTAGCATGCCAAAGAAGTATCTGGTATGTAGACAATGGAGGATCCATGCATATGACAGGGAGCAGCTCTCTTCTTAATGACTACTCTTAAGGAAAGAAGGGGTTTGTTTCTTTTGGCAATGATGCTAAAGGTTACATCATCGGCAAAGGCTTTGTTTCCAATGGAGAAATAATGTTTGATGATGTTAACCATGTGGAGAATCTCAAGTACAACCTCTTGAGTGTCAGTCAAATGTGTGATAAAGGCCATGTTGCTCTTTTAACCAGTCAGAACTGCAGGATTCTGTCATCCAAAGTTCTGAGTTTGATTGACAAGGTGTTGGATGATTATACTCTACTGAAGGCCAACAGGACAGGAAGTGTATATGCCTTAGATCCTTCTAAGAAAATAGATCTAAAAGGCCATCCTTTCCTATTCTCCAAGGCTTCTCCTCAAGAATCTACTCTATGGCATAGAAGGCTGGGTCATGTGAATCTCAAAAACATGAACCAGCTGATACACCATGGTTTAGTAAGAGGGTTGCCTATGAAAGAGTTCAAATGTGAAGACAACTGCACTGCTTGTTTAAAGGGGAAGCAACACAAAGTCTTATTCCCTCCAATAGAAGAACCAAAGTCTAATGCCTGCTTGCAATTAGTGCATATGGATCTTTTTGGTCCTGTCAGAGTGATGAGCATGGCAAAGAAGAAATACTGTCTGGTAATTATGGATGATTACTCCAGATTTGTACGGACTTTCTTCTTGCATTCCAAAGATGAGGCTGCAAAAGCTATTATGAACTTTGTGTTGTATGTGGAGAAGCAGTATTCCCTTCCAGTCAAGTGTGTGAGGAGTGATAATGGCACAGAATTTAGAAATCACACACTTGATGACTTCTACTTGTCAAAGGGAATCAAGAGGCAGTTCAGTATTCCAAGAACTCCTGAACAAAATGGAGTGGTGGAGAGAAAGAACAGGACCCTTATTGAAGCTGCAAGGTCAATATTGGCTGATTCAGGTTTGCCACTGACCTTTTGGGCTGAAGCTGTCAACACAGCTTGCTATGCGCACAATAGAGTATTAGTGAATCAAAGGTTGATGAAGACTCCTTATGAAGTACTATATCATTTGGCCCCTTTGATTTCATTTTTAAAGCATTTGGTTGTCCCTGTTACATTCTCAACACAGGCAATCCACTCGAGAAGTTTGAATCAAAGGTTGATGCAGGGTATTTTGTTGGTTATTCATCTACTTGCAAGGTATACAGAGTTTTCAACTACAGAACAAAGATAGTTGAAGAGACTTTGCATGTGAAGTTTAATGAATCTCCAAAGGACAAGATTCCACAAAACCCTGTGGAGTTATTTGATTTGGACATACTGCAATATGTTCCTTATCAGGCTCCCGCTGTTGCTCCTGTCAACAGTTCTCCACCTGGTGGTACTGATGATGATATAGACAGTACTCACCTTTTCAGGTTTAGTGACCAACTGCCTGAGTTATCTAAACCTGATGCTCCTGTAGCTTCAGCAGCTCCATCCACAACAAGTGCTGATGAGATTTCTGAATCATCCACTTCATTTGAATTGCCATCTCCTATATGGTTTCAAGAATCTGCATCACCATCTGTTGCTGCTGAAGGTCCTACAAACACTTGCACAGATCTCATTGTTTATCAAGAGCTAAAGAATCACCCAATGTCTCAAATCATTAGTGATATCAATGCTGGAGTTTCAACCAGAAGTCAACTGTTCAATTTCTGCTTCTATGCTCTCTTCATCAGTCAGCAAGAGCCAAAGAACTATCATGTTGCATTAAGAGACAATGGATAGGTTGAAGCCATGCAACTTGAGCTTCTTCAGTTCAAAAAGCAACAAGTGTGGGAGCTAGTTCCTTTACCCCAAGGTAAGTGTGCAATAGTCACTAAATGGGTGTTTAGGAATAAAACAGATGAAAAGGGCCAAATTGTTAAGAACAAGGCCAGGCTGGTTATACAGGGGTTTGCACAAGAAGAAGGTATTGAATATGATGAAACCTTTGCCCCTGTAGCCAAACTGGAGGCAATTAGATTGTTCTTAGCTTATGCTGCCTTTCATAATCTTAAAGTTTTTCAAATGGATGTCAAAAGTGCCTTTTTATATGGTAAAATAAAAGAAGAGGTTATGTATGTCAACCACCAGGTTTTGAGGATAATAAATATCCTGATTGGGTTTTTAAGCTTGATAAGGCTCTTTATGGGTTGAAACAAGCTCCTAGAGCCCTGTATGAAACATTATCAAATTTTCTTCTCCAAAATAATTTCACTAGAGGCTCCATTGATAAAACTTTATTCATAAAGAAAGTGGGACAGCATAAGCTACTTGCTCAAATTTATGTTGATGATATTATTTTTGCATCCTCTGATCCACAGTTGTGTGATGAATTCACAAAGCTAATGCAGCAAAAGTTTGAAATGAGTGCCATGGAGAATTACAGTTCTTTCTGGGTTTGCAAATCAAACAAAGGGCTGATGGAACCTTCATTCATCAGTCCAAATATACAAAAGATCTTTTGAATAAGTTTGATTTACAAAACTGTAAGCCCTGTTCTACTCCCATGAGCAGCACCACACAACTGGATGTTGATCAGAAAGGTAAAGCGGTTGATAAAACCCTTTATAGATGTATGATTGGGTCCTTGATGTACCTTACAGCTTCTAGACCAGACATTATGTTTGCAACTTGTGTCTGTGCTAGATTTCAGGCTGCACCTAAAGAATCTCATTTGATTGCAGTCAAAAGGATCTTTAGATATTTGCAAGATACTCAATCACTAGGTCTTTGGTATTCCACTAGGCATTCTTGCAAATTAGTTGCTTTCTCTGATAGTGACTATGTAGGGTGTAAAGTGACTAGAAAATCAACTTCTGGAGGATGCCAATTCCTAGGCAATTGTTTAGTTTCTTGGCAGAGTAAGAAACAAACATTAATTGCTACATCAACTGCTGAAGCAGAGTATATTGCTGCTGCAAGTTGTACATCCCAGGTACTCTGACTTCAGAATCAACTATTGGATTATGGCATTACAGAGACTAAGACTCCATTACTAATGGATAGTGCTTTAGCTCTTTGTATTGTTAAGAATCCAGTCCAGCATTCTAGGACCAAACATATTAAGATCAGACATCATTTTATAAGGGATTGTTATGAAAAAGGTCTGATTGATCCAAAGTTTGAGCCTAGTGCTGATGAGCTTGCAGACATATTTACTAAGCCTTTAGATAGTGCCACTTTTCAAAATCTGGTGCTAAGGCTTGGTATGCTGCAGCTGGAATAAATTGACTAATACTAGTGTTGATCAGATAACAACTGATGAGCATTAGTATATAAAGTCAAAAATAAGTACTGATGAGTTATTTAGTCTTCAGCATTTTTCGTAACTACTGAAGACTAAAATACTTCAAAGTACTGAAGTGCATTATTTGTTGAAAACAACTGATGTAGTTACAACTACTGATGTGGTTATAACTACTGATACCTATTTCAACAAATAAGTACTAAAGAACAAATTTTGTTCACAAGTACTGATGTGTAATTTTATACATAAGTACTGAAGACAATATTTGTTCACAAGCTCTGAAGAATAATTTATTTCATCAGATCTTCTGAACATCTGTTCACAAGAGCTGAAGAATAAATATTCACAAGAGCTGAAGGCCAATGAAACATCTAAAAATCAGACAAAGTCTGATGAGTAAATATTGAGGTCAGAATGAAACAACTGAATTGACGACAACAGCTGATGAGTAAATTATCTTCAGCTGATTCCAACATCTGCTGTTTCATTTCAAAACAACTAAAGGACAAAACCATGTTGTCAGTAGTTTCAACTACTGATGACTAACACCAAGTCCTTAGTTGTTTACAACAACTGAAGCCAAAACCATGTCTTCAGTAGTTTACAACTACTGATGACTAACACCAAGTCTTCAGTTGTTTACAACGTCTGAAGATGAAAACCATATCTTCAGTAGTTATCAACTACTGATGATTAACAACAAGTCTTCAGTCGTTTACAACATCTGAAGGACAAAACCATGGTCTCAGTAGTTTCAACTACTGATGACTAACACCAAGTCCTCAGATGTTTACAACCTCTGAAAGTGAACACATGTCTTAAGTAGTTTTAAACTACTGATGACTAACACCAAGCTTTCAGTCGTTTACAACCTCTGAAGGTTAAAACCATGTCATCAGTCGTTTCAAACAACTGATGACTAACACCAAAACCTTCAGTCGTTTCCTTTCAGCTGTTTCATAACCATACCCTATAAATATCTAACCCTAACTTCAGAGTTTTTCATTTTCTCATAACCTAACGTTCAAAAACTCTAAAACCTCTCTCCTCACATTAATGGCGACCATGCAGCTTAAACCTTGCCACAACTGTGTAGCCTACCTCACTAAATCATCCTTTTGGACCAAGTTTGATCATGCCATTGATCTCATGGTCGATTCCCCATACAAAATGGCCTTTCTTCTCAATCTGACCATATATGCCGATTCCCTACACCAGTTCTGGATGAACATCACCCTCACTGGGGAGCATGACACCGAGGCCTCTCTCCAGTCGTTCGTCAACAACCAAAAGGTGGTCATCACTCCTACAATTATTCGCCAAACCCTAAAGTTGAATGATGCCACCTTCCCCACTGAATATCCAAAGGGCACCACTGATCTATCCTTTGCCCACCATGGATATCAAGGAGACCTACGTGCTTTAACAATCCTCAAGAAGCACTTCCATGATGCTAAATGCCTAATCTTTCATATGGTCAATATCTGCCTAGCCCCCAAAACTTCTTCATGGGATCAAATGTCATCCAGGTGGTAGCAGGTATTATTTTCAATCCTTGAGCAACAAAGCTTAAATTTTTCTAAAATAATATTTTTGAAACTGAAAGATATGGCCCTAAAACCTCTTGCTAACCGATGGATATTATATCCATGGTTCATTATGGCCATTATTGAGAGCCAGCTGAATGCTGAGGGACTTGTTGGCCTTGGAGTCCCTGCTATGGCTGTATTGCCTAAAGTATACTCCAGGCACAACTCTGACCAATCACTCAAACAGGCTGCCAAGCTGCGAAAACCCAAGCAGCTGAAACCCATAGCCTCCACCTCCAAATCCAAAGTCCCCACCAAACCCAAACACAAAAAGCCCAAAAAGGCTACTCAGGGAGATGAGTCCCCTGGGGATGCCCCTACAACACAAAGGCAGGAAGTAGCTACTAGTATTAATCCCCCAATAGTTACAAGGACTCTACCAGCCTCAACCGCTCAGGCATCCTCTCAACAGGATCCTGATGCAAGCACATCAGGGGCACCCACACATCTGGAACTTTTCTCACTTGAGAAGGTTACCATTGAAAAGCACCAATCTCCCCAGGTGCAAACTACTTCAACCCCATCTCCCACTGCAACCGCCCCTCAAAGCCCAACATTCATTATAGCAGAAGTGTTGACTCATCTTAACACTCCACCCTCTCCCCAGGAACCTATAACAACTGGGAAAACTCCAACTAATAAGAGGGAGGACACAAGTGTTGATGAGATCCCACATCACAGGGATTACAATTTTCTATCTCCCAGTGTGGAAGAGGAGATAAGAACATCTGGTAAGGCTGCCACTTCCCCTGCTTCAGCACATGAACAAGATGAAGTTGGTACCATCTCTAAGTCCTCACCTGAGGCAACTACCGATGAAGGATCTAATCCTGAGGCCGGAAGTCCCCAGTACCAAGAACAAGGGGCACATGTGATTACTGAGCCACACTTAGCACATATACATCCTGATCTAATTAGGAGGTCAGGTGATTCAGCTAACACTGATGATGACCTGGGCTTCTTTTATGATGTTCTAGCCCAGAACACTATTCTTGAGGAAGAGGTAAGTAGATTAAAAGAGCTACTTACCAAATTCTATCAAGAATCAAGTCCATCTGCCACTATAAACCCACAGATGGCACCTTCATCTGAAGGTCTCCCACCACACACAGAGCCACTCCTAAAATCTCGGCCACCAGCCTCTGCTTCTGGCACCATTGCTCAGGGACAGAACCCCTCTGAGCAAATGGTTGCTATCTTTCAATCTTCCTTGCCTCTCATCACACCCATTATCACTGACGTTATGATTAAAACCCTTGATGAGAGGCTTCCCTCTACAATACAACCACTAGTGGATACTGTTGTGACTAAGAGGCTTTCTGACAGTCACACCCCTGCAACCAATGTAACCAAAAAGGGGGAGACTCAGTCAGTGAAAGAAATCAAGAGGAAGAGGATTGAGGAGGAGAAAGAGAAAGAAGTAGAAAAGGAGGTGGCTACTGAGAGGGAGATGGTAGAGGAGACTAAGAAGGAGAAGGAGAGTGAGAAGGGAACTGAAATGGAGAAAGTGACTGAAAGTCAAAAAGACTTTCATGTCACATACAAAAAGAAGAAGGGAGAAAAGGAGACCGAGAAAAAGTTGGATGAGATGATTAGGGAAGCTGATGCCCAAAACAGCCGATCAATGGATAACATCATCGATCAGTTGTTTAGGAAAGGCTTCGATACTGCTCAACTTGACTCAGAGATCCGGAAGTTAGAGGTTCAAGAGATAGAAAACCGATGGACTGGCTATAGCACTGAAGAGAAGGAGAGACTTGAAGCTATGGCCAGGTTCACTTCGAAGTATCTAGGGAGATCAGTCCTGGAGATCAAATCAATGCCCAGGGACAGCATCTTGGAAATAACCACCAAGATCTGTTCGTCTGAGGTATTTACCAAGGGGCTGGTCATAGAAGCCCTAAGTGAAGCTGGTGCTGGGAACAGGACTGTTCTGGCTAAGCAAACCAAAGCCTCACTCACATCCAAACTGCTAGAACAGCCTGCCCAATTTCCCACACTAAAACAAACCATACCACAACCCACAAAACCAACTCCCTTACCCACAAAACCAATAGCCGATGATGCACCCTTGAAGAAGAAGAGAAGGGTGTTGAGGCTAGAAGAAGAAGAAGAAGAGGATGATGAGGAAGACAGTCTGCCAATTTCAGCTATCATTCCATTGCCTAAGGCCAAACCAACACCCATCACTCCTGCCTTACAGATGGAAACTGTTAGGGTAAAAATTGAAGAAGAGCAGCAGCATAAACTATATGATGAAGAATTATTGAGAAGGGTTGATAAAGTTTATGCTGCTACTTCATCAATTATCAACATGAAGAAACAAGCTCAGAGACTATACACTCTTAAGCATACATTTCAATATCAAAAAGAGAGAGTGAGGATTTGGCCTGATCCCAGGGTGTCTCATAGGATCCAAAAGAAAAACATTCCTTAGGGATACAATGGGCAAGTGAAAAAGATTGTAGATGCAGTGATCACACTTGCCATTGTAGTATCACCCTGGGAGATCCTTGAAGACTTCAAGAAAGCCTATACAACTAATCAACCCTCACAAAATATGCTGGAAAATAGAATGGTGAAAAAGGGGTTGGTATATAAGAGCTTGAGGAAGTCAGAAAGGATGAGCTCCACTTACTACTTGAGGGTAATCACCCTGATGAATTTGCATATAGAGAGATAACAACAGTGGAGCTCAAGAATGGAAAACAGGTCAAATTCCTATATGAGTTTTATAGGCCTGAATCATTTTTTGAAGAAGAAGCTGAAGATCTCACCATGGAGGAACAAATAGTTCTCCTTGAGGCCTATACAAGAGAGTCTTAGAGACTTATAGTTGGTAAGTAGGTCTCATGGATGGGGTAACAACTCCGTGTCTAGTTACCCAAGATAGAGCTCCCATCCATCCTTTGCCAATCAGATCTTTGAGACCACTTCCCAGGCCTGTGCTGATATGGGTCATTTCTGAGCTGATCCAGAAGTAAAAGACCAATATTTCTACCAAATAAGTGGGACCAAAAATAACCTTAAAGGTTTTGGCTGCATTGGTTCAGGGGGAGTTTGTTTGACCAAAAGAACCAATGAGCCAGATCAGAAAAACCTTTAAGTCCCACAGACATCACAACAACTGCTGAAAGCCTTATCAGCTGTTGACAAAGACTGAAGACTTCATCAGCTGAAGACTAAAGTACTGAAGCTCATCAGCTGAAGACTAAAGTACTAAAGACCATTAGCTGAAGATCAAAGTACTGAAGACTTCATCAGCTGAAGACTAAAGTACTAAAGTGTAACATCCGGTTTCTAAATCCGGACTTGTAATTATATTATAGTTATGATTAATTAATTAAGTTGAGTTTGTTTGATTGATTAAGTATTCAGTCGCATGGGTTATACGCGAATGAACTTCAGTCGCACCCCTTACGTGCGATTGAGACTCAATCGTACAAATAGTAGGTGAATGAACTTCAATCGCACGATTTAGTCGTGCGAATGGTTCAGTCGTGCGATTGGAAGTAAGGCGGTTAAGTTGTAAGTATGGATAAGTAAGGCGGTGTATAAGGGTAAAAACAGACTTCTGTCTGTATTATCTTTAATCTCCTGTTCGCTCTACACCCAAAACACCCCTGTTCTTGCCAATCGACTAGGCGAAACCCCGTTTTGGTAAGTTTTGAACATCACGGATTAATTCGGAGATGTTATAAGCTGTGTGTATGATTGAATTTGATCTAATAATTTGTTTAAATCAGTAAATTGGTCTGGTTCATTTCTGAATTTAAAATCCAAGAATTCAAATCCAAGTTTTTATGAAGTTTTGATGAAATAATGGTCTGAAACCGTTGTAAACGATGTGTATGGATCTGTTTTGAATATGGTACGATTTGGATGGTTAAAACTTAAATTTTGAGTGAGTTTGGATCAAAACGTCAAGAACACAGCTGCTGATTCGTTTCAGGCGAATGGGATCAATCGCATGGCTCAATCGCATGAATGAGAGTTTAATCGGGCGACTGAGTGCGAATGGAGGTTCAGTCGTGCGATTGGAACCCAGTCGCCTAGTTTGAAGGCCGAATGAAGACGAACGAACACTGGATACGAATGAGAACTCAATCGTGCGAATGAACGGCTAGTCGTACGACTGAAGGTTCAGTCGCATGATTCATTCGCATAGGTCCAGTCGCATGGTTGCTCATTCGCATAAGTGTTCAATCGCATGAGGGCTTGTTTGAGAATAAGTTTATTGAATCAGGGTTTATTGCTTTAGATATACCTTGATTAGAGGAAGGACTAGTTATCTTGGGTACGTGGATTGTGTAGACTGTAGTGAGGAAATTGATAAGGTGAGTTCTAAGCCCTTTTTAAATATTTGGTTTTAATATTCGGGCTAGCACACACATAATGATAAATGAATTGAATGTTTTAGTACCAGAATTGTGATAGTGATGTTGATGTGTTTCTAACAGTTGTAAAGCTGTTAGAGGGAAAGTGGGGGTAATACTGATTACCTGAACATTGTTAATCATTACATGATAGTAATGATTGCAATAGGTCAGGTAGAGTGTAAAAGATAGTCATCTGAGCATTGTTAATCATTACATGATGGTAATGATTCTAATGGGTCAGATGGGGTGTGATGATTAGTGAAAATATGTTAAAACAGGTGCTAAAGGAAAGAATGTGTGAAGTGTAAATGAATGTGGTAATATTGGCAATAAATAAAAGAAATGTTTTTTTTGAAATGGTAATGTGATGTAAATCTCAACAGGCCAGTTAGGGTAAGATGCCTGAGTGTAAAACTGTACAGTTTGATAGGAGTGATGACGATCATTCAGCTTTGTGAACATCTTGTGGTGACGACCCTAGATGATTATTTGGCATCCTACTGGATGAGAGATAGTAACCGGTAGTTGCTAGATGTGGGCAACCAACGTTACTGGGTATGGGAGAAATAAAAATAAAAAAATAAAAATAAAAATAAAAAAAAACAGAAAAAGTACTCGCTCACTGAAGGTGCGAAACAAAAAAGAGGTTCTTTCGTCAAGTGAAGACTGGTAGTTGCAAGATGTGGGCAACCGACGTCTCTGGGTATGGTAACTGGTAGTTGCTAGATGTGGGCAACCGACGTTACCGAGTATGAGAAACTGGCAGTTGCTGGATGTGGGCAACCGATGTTTCTGAGTGTAGTAACCGGTAGTTGCTAGATGTGGGCAACCGACGTTACTGGGTATGGGGAACTGGTAGTTGCTAGATGTGGGCAACCGACGTTCGAGGGGACAGGTCCAGTGGGACAGAATAATGATAAAAGTTGAATTTATAATATTGCCAATAAAAGATAGCTGTGGTGTGTGTGAAAATGTTGTTAATATTTTAATGAAATTAGAACTCACCAGTTTATCTGATGTTTTGAGTGTGTTGTGTGTGCTAGGTAAGGAGGGATCCTCTAATAATAAATGAAAGCAAGTATGAGATGATGAGGACGCTATCCCGGAGCAACTGCTGGCATAGGATTTAGGACTTGTTAATAATGTATAATTAAATGCAATCTTATGTAAAATGTTTTAAAAAGTTGGGTTAATATATATAATAGTGTTTAAAGTCTTCCGCTGTAAATAGAAAGCTCTGATTTGTGTTTAAAATATTAATCCAACTGCGTGACGTGCCTCCGGTGCCCTGCCGGGTTTAGGGCGTCACAGGTTGGTATCAGAGCAGTAGTTAAAGGGATCTAGTGTCATAATAACTAGACTTTAACTAGAAAATAGATATGCCAGCAGGGATAGCCAGATAGAATAGTTTATTAAAACAAGAAAAGGTGATGGGACTATCATGAGATGGAATAACGAGAATAGTACAAGTAAAGTAAACAATTAATAGTACTTGGCCAACATTATTAATAATTTACTTTACTATTAGTATTCTGGTTATATACTTATATGCGAGTACCAAATAATCCCGATCTCGTTTTAATAGGTTATGGCTGATAGGGAGAGTGAAAGAATGCAAGGCGGAACCTCGGAAAGAAATGTTGATGAGAGCACCGAGGTGCTTAGTATGACGAGGCAGCAATTCCATGATGCAATTGCTGAGGAGGTTCGTAAAGCCTTGAATGCAGCTAGACCTGATGAAAGCAGGAATGTTGATAAAGCTGAGGGGTCTAGTGAGAAAAAGGGAGTTACGTATAGCCAGTTTAAAGAATGTAATCCTCCACGATTTTCTGGGGCTATGGATGTGGTAGCCACTTATAAATGGCTTCGTGAAATGGAAGCCGTGATCAAGTTGAGTGAGTGTAGGGAGGATCAGAAGGTAAAGTTTGCAGCCCACTCGTTTGTAGGTGAGGCTCTGTATTGGTGGGATACGATTATCCAGACGTTAGGCGAGGAGGCTACTGACAAAATTTTGTGGCCTGAATTTAGAAAGTTAGTGTCGGACAAGTTTTGTCCGAAAGGCGAGATGGATCGAATAGAAATGAGTTTCCTGCAATTTCAGGCAGGTAATATGTCTCATAGGGAATGCACGTCTAAGTTCGAGGAGATGGCGCGGTTGGTGCCTCATTTGGTAGTTCCTGAAGAAAAGAAGATTTTGAGGTATACACAGGGGTTGCCTCAGGAGGTTAGAAAGTTGGTTAGATCATCTGCTCCGAGTAGTTACCAGTTGACGGTAAACTTAGCCGCAGATATGTATCAAGAAGTTTATGGTAGTAATGTTGTTCCGGAAGGAAGTAAAAGGAGGCGTGAAGAACCTGTCGTGAAAAGAAGATTTGAGAACCAAGCTTTCAAAAGAAAAGTAGGTTCGGAAGGGGTCAATTTCCGAGGAATGCCAGAAATGAGTTGCCACGTTGCGGGAAATGTGGTAGGCTACACCAGGGTGAATGTATGATTGGTAGCAGGATTTGTTTTAGATATGGAAGGATGGGACATTATGCTAATGAATGTAGTGAAGGTCCTCGTAAATGTTATGAGTGTGGAGAAATGGGGCACATTCGAAGCGAATGTCCAAAGTTGGTAGTTAGAAGGCCTGAACCGGTTAGATCGATGAAAGGGTCAGGAGAAGGATCGAGTGTGGCCAAGGGGCGAGCATATTCTATGACAGCTAGTGAGGCTAAAGCGTTTCCAGATGTAGTTTCAGGTACGTTTCTAGTGAATGGAATTCCAGCTAATGTGTTATTTGATTCTGGTGCAAGTGGAAGTTTTGTATCTATTGATTTTTGCCCTATGCTTGCATGTGAAGTTCGACCACTAGAGGTAGCTTTTGTAGTTGAAACTGCTAATGATAGATCAGTGATTATTAGTAGTATGATTGATGGTTGTTATATTGAATTAGAAGGATATAGGTTGCCTGTTAAACTATATCCAATGGTATTAGGAGGGTTCGATGTAGTTTTGGGTATGGATTGGTTGGCAGACCATGAAGCCCATATTATATGTAATAAGAAGTTAATTCAATTAAGAGCACCAGATGGGAAAACAATTAATGTATATGGTGACAGGGAGGAGTCAACTGTGAAAATAATATCTATGATAAAAGCTGATAAGTTAATAAGCCACGGGTGTGTATCTTACTTGCTATATGTAATTGATTCTCAAAAGCCTGTAAGAAAGATAGAAGACATTCCTGTGGTTAGAGATTTTGTAGATGTGTTTCCAGAAGAATTACCGGGTATTCCTCCAGATCGTGAAGTTGAGTTTAGAATTGAATTGGTTCCGGGTGCTAAGCCAGTTGCTAAGCCACCTTATAGATTAGCTCCATCGGAATTAAAGGAGTTAATGAAACAGACTGAAGACTTGCTAGAAAGAGGTTTTATTAGACCCAGTTCTTCCACGTGGGGTGCTCCAGTATTGTTTGTAAAGAAGAAAGATGGGAGTATGCGTATGCGTATTGATTACAGGGAATTAAATAAGTTGACAATAAAGAATAAGTATCCACTCCCACGAATAGATGATTTTTTGATCAGCTACAGGGAGCCAGTTGGTTTTCTAAGATAGACCTTCGTTCGGGATATCATCAGTTGAAAGTCAAGGAAGAAGATATACCTAAGACAGCGTTTCGTACCCGCTATGGTCATTATGAATTTCTGGTTATGTCTTTTAGATTGACGAATGCCCCTGCTGCTTTTATGGATTTAATGAATAGAGTGTGTAAGCCAATGTTAGATAGATCAGTAATTGTGTTTATAGATGATATACTGATCTATTCGAAGAATGAGGGAGATCATGCTTGTCATCTTCGTGAAGTGTTGGAAAGATTGAAGAAAGAAAGGCTTTATGCAAAGTTTTCTAAGTGTGAGTTTTGGTTGCGAGAAGTACAGTTTTTAGGACATGTGATCAATGCAGAGGGTATTTTAGTAGACCCTACTAAGATTGAAACAGTAGTGAAGTGGAGTCCTCCAAAGACGCCATCTGAGGTCCGTAGTTTCTTGGGTCTTACTGGTTACTATAGAAGGTTTATTCAAGATTTTGCCAAAATAGCATCCCCGTTAACGAAACTGACGAGGAAGAATGAAGAATACGTTTGGGGACCAGAACAAGAAAATGCATTTCAAGAACTGAAACAAAAGTTAACCCAATCACCAGTGCTGTCGTTGCCAGATGGAAATGAAGATTTGGTGATTTATTCAGATGCTTCGTATCAAGGTTTAGGCTGTGTTTTAATGCAGAGGGGATGAGTGATAGCTTATGCTTCCAGACAATTGAAAGAACATGAAAAGAATTATCCAACACATGACTTAGAACTGGCAGCAGTGGTATTTGCCTTGAAGATATGGAGGCATTATTTATATGGGGCGAAATGTACGATTTATACAGATCATAAGAGTTTGAAATATTTCTTTGATCAGAAGGAATTGAACATGCGCCAGCGGAGATGGTTAGAGTTGGTGAAAGATTATGATTGTGAAATACTTTACCATCCTGGTAAAGCAAATGTGGTTGCTGACGCATTAAGTAGAAAGAATGAACATCCTCCAATTCAAGTTAAGTCATACAAGTTAGTGATAACCCCAGATTTTATGCATCAGTTACGAGAAGCTCAATTAGAAGCATTAAAAGAATAGAACTTGAAGCGAGAACGAATGAAGGGTCAAACAAAGGATCTGGAAGAAAACAGTTTTGGGGTTAAGACGAAATATGGTCGTATGTGGGTTCCGATTAAGATGAGGGAATTAGTGTTAGATGAAGCTCATAAGTCCAGATATTCTATACATCCTGGTGCTACTAAGATGTATAAGGATTTAAAACAAGAATATTGGTGGCCCGGTATGAAGTTTAATGTGATGCAATATGTGAATAGGTGTTTGACATGTCTTCAAGTTAAAGCTGAGCATCAAAAGCCATATGGTAAGCATCAACCCTTAGAAATCCCGAAATGGAAGTGGGAAGAATTGACAATGGATTTCATAACTAAGCTTCCGCGTACAGCTAAAGGTTATGATACCATTTGGGTCATAGTGGATAGATTGACACGTAGTGGGCATTTCTTACCAATCAAGGAAACGTATAACTCCGAGAAATTAGCAGAATTATTTATCCGAGAAATTATTGCTCGTCATGGAGTACCGTTGTCTATTGTGTCAGATAGAGATACACGTTTTACTTCGAGATTTTGGAGAAAGTTTCATGAAGATATGGGTACTCGTCTGTTACACAGCACGTCCTTCCACCCAGAAACTGATGGGCTGACTGAAAGGACTATCCAAATAGTTGAAGACATGTTACGAGCTTGTGTTATAGATTTCGGTGGTAGCTGGGATAGTCATTTGCCATTAGTTGAATTCTCCTATAATAATAGTTATCATTCTACGATTGGGAGAGCCCCGTATGAGATGTTATATGGCAGGAAGTGTAGGAGTCCTATATGTTGGGGAGAAGTTGGGCAGAAAGAGTTGGGTAGCTTGGAAATTGTACAGGCTACGAATGAGAAACTGGATCAGATCAAAGCTCGGTTTAAAGCAGCTCAGGATCGACAGAAGTCTTATGAAGATAAAAGGCGAAGGCATATAGAGTTTGAAGTAGGAGATAGAGTTATGTTGAAGGTATCTCCTTGGAAGGAAATTATCAGATTCAGAAAGAGGGGAAAGTTGAGTCCTCGTTTTATAGGACCGTTTAGCATTTAGAACGGATTGGAGAAGTGGCTTATAAACTAGAATTACCCGATCAGTTGCAAGGAATCCACCCAACCTTTCACATGTCACAGTTGCACAAGTGTTTGGCTGATGAGAATGCTTATGTACCTTTGGATGATATAGAAGTGGATGATAAGTTAAACTATGTTGAGAAACCTACTGCTATAGTAGATAGAAAGGTGAAAAGGCTGAGGAATAAAATTATTGAGTTAGTTAAAGTGCAGTGGTCGAATAGAAAAGGGTCTGATTTCACTTGGGAATCAGAAGATGAGATGAAGAAATATTATCCCCGATTGTTTGAATAGTTGGTTTCGGGGACGAAACCTATTTAAGAGGGGGAGAGTTGTAACATCCGGTTTCTAAATCCGGACTTGTAATTATATTATAGTTATGATTAATTAATTAAGTTGAGTTTGTTTGATTGATTAAGTATTCAGTCGCATGGGTTATATGCGAATGAACTTCAGTCGCACCCCTTATGTGCGATTGAGACTCAATCGTACGAATAGTAGGTGAATGAACTTCAATCGCACGATTTAGTCGTGCGAATGGTTCAGTCGTGCGATTGGAAGTAAGACGGTTAAGTTGTAAGTATGGATAAGTAAGGCGGTGTATAAGGGTAAAAACAGACTTCTGTCTGTATTATCTTCAATCTCATGTTCGCTCTACACCCAAAACACCCCTGTTCTTGCCAATCGACTAGGCGAAATCCCGTTTTGGTAAGTTTTGAACATCACGGATTAATCCGGAGATGTTATAAGCTGTTTGTATGATTGAATTTGATCCAATAATCTGTTTAAATCAGTAAATTGGTCTGGTTCATTTCTGAATTTTAAATCCAGGAATTCAAATCCAAGTTTTTATGAAGTTTTGATGAAATAATGGTCCGAAACCGTTGTAAACGATGTGTATAGGATCTGTTTTGAATATGATACGATTTGGATGGTTAAAACTTAAATTTTGAGTGAGTTTGGATCAAAAACGTCAAGAACACAGCTGCTGATTCGTTTCAGGCGAATGGGCTCAATCGCATGGCTCAATCGCACGAATGAGAGTTTAATCGGGCAACTGAGTGCGAATGGAGGTTCAGTCGTGCGATTGGAACCCAGTCGCCTAGTTTGAAGGCGAATGAAGACGAACGAACACTGGATACGAATGAGAACTCAATCGTGCGAATGAACGGCTAGTCGTACGACTGAAGGTTCAGTCGCATGATTCATTCGCATAGGTCCAGTCGCATGGTTGCTCATTCGCATAAGTGTTCAATCGCATGAGGGCTTGTTTGAGAATAAGTTTATTGAATCAGGGTTTATTGCTTTAGATATACCTTGATTAGAGGAAGGACTAGTTATCTTGGGTACGTGGATTGTGTAGACTGTAGTGAGGAAATTGATAAGGTGAGTTCTAAGCCCTTTTTAAATGTTTGGTTTTAACATTCGGGCTAGCACACACATAATGATAAATGAATTGAATGTTTTAGTACCAGAATTGTGACAGTGATGTTGATGTGTTTCTAACAGTTGTAAAGCTGTTAGAGGGAAAGTGGGGGTAATAACTGATTACCTGAACATTATTAATCATTACATGATAGTAATGATTGCAATAGGTTAGGTATAGTGTAAAAGATAGTCATCTGAGCATTGTTAATCATTACATGATGGTAATGATTCCAATGGGTCAGATGGGGTGTGATGATTAGTGAAAATATGTTAAAACTGGTGCTAAAGGAAAGAATGTGTGAAGTGTAAATGAATGTGGTAATATTGGCAATAAATAAAAGAAATGTTTTTTTTGAAATGGTAATGTGATGTAAATCTCAACAGGCCAGTTAGGGTAAGATGCCTGAGTGTAAAACTGTACAGTTTGATAGGAGTGATGACGATCACTCAGCTTTGTGAACATCTTGTGGTAACGACCCTAGATGATTATTTGGCATCCTACTGGATGAGAGATAGTAACCGGTAGTTGCTAGACGTGGGCAACCGACGTTACTGGGTATGGGAGACTGGTAGTTGCTAGATGTGGGCAACCGACGTCTCTGGGTATGGTAACTGGTAGTTGCTAAATGTGGGCAACCGACGTTACCGAGTATGAGAAACTGGTAGTTGCTGGATGTGGGCAACCGATGTTTCTGAGTGTAGTAACCGGTAGTTGCTAGATGTGGGCAACCGACGTTACTGGGTATGGGGAACTGGTAGTTGCTAGATGTGGGCAACCGACGTTCGAGGGGACAGGTCCAGTGGGACAGAATAATGATAAAAGTTGAATTTATAATATTGCCAATAAAAAGATAGCTGTGGTGTGTGTGAAAATGTTGTTAATATTTTAATGAAAATTAGAACTCACCAGTTTATCTGATGTTTTGAGTGTGTTGTGTGTGCTAGGTAAGGAGGGATCCTCTAATAATAAAGGAAAGCAAGTATGAGATGATGAGGACGCTATCCCGGAGCAACTGCTGGCATAGGATTTAGGACTTGTTAATAATGTATAATTAAATGCAATCTTATGTAAAATGTTTTAGAAAGTTGGGTTAATATATATAATAGTGTTTAAAGTCTTCCGCTGTAAATAGAAAGCTCTGATTTGTGTTTAAAATATTAATCCAACTGCGTGACGTGCCTCCGGTGCCCTGCCGGGTTTAGGGCGTCGCATAAAGACCATCAGCTGAAGTACAAAGACTGAAGACAACAACTGAAGACATCAGCTGATGACAACAACTGAAGACATCAGCTGATGACAACAACTGAAGTTCAAGTCTGAAGTCAAGTACTGAAGTCTTCAGAGTTTGTCACAACAGCTGAAGAAGTATTCTTCAGTTGTTGTGATGGTTTTCCTTTCAGTAGTTTCTTATCAGTAGTTGTATTTTGTATTTCAGTACTTGTAAAACGTCTAAAGAGCATGTTCTTCAGACGTTGTACTTTCAGTAGTTTCTTTTCAGTAGTAGTAATGATAGCTAACACTTAGTCTTTTATAAGAAAATGTCACCTGTTTGACATCTTAAGTAGTTGTGTTAGTTTCAGTAGTTTGTTGTAATAACGGTTAGATGTCACTGTCAAGTGACATCAGCTGACGTCATCTTTCCCTATAAAAGGAAAGATGACCTAATTGTAAACTTGCCGAAGCATGTGTTGAATGAAATACATCTTTTATACAGAAATTCTTTTTCTCTCTATAACCGTACTGTTACATTGATATATCTATTGTGTTCTTGCTTGAATTTTTCTAATTCATTGTCTAATTCCGCTGCAAATCTAATCTAATTGATCAAACTAGATGCTGAGATCCTTTCACATGTTCGGGCGTGGACAAATATACTCACAATATGGAGATACGAAGAAATACGTAGAACAGAAGAGTTGCCGGGTAGTGATCGTTGGACGATTCTCCTATTTGAGTGGTTTAACTTAATATACTCGGGATCCGTTAAAAGTAACGAATATGGTGACGGGAGTGACTATCTATATCCCGCGTTATAGAAAGTTGATACGGTAGTACTGTTTTCATGTTGTACAATTAAAATCATCAATTTATAACCATGAATTAAATTTTTTTGTAGGTTTACGTACCAATCACTGATGACGAAGAAAATTGGTACCGTTTTAAGATTTGTATGGACTCACTACAAGTTCATATATATTCTCCATACGAATGCCGACCAAATATGTGTGATGATTCATGGTGCATTCATCGTAATGCCCGAACGGTTTTCGTACAATTCAAATCATATTTTTTATATTTTCTGTCACGTATACAATATTGGCAGCACTCCGGACAAGAAGAAATCGAAGAACTGGTTGTATCCGGTGAAACCGTGTGGCCTCCTAACGCCAGTCATATTGGTTGAGATTCGGGAGTTGTAATTTGTATGTTATTGCGTAGGTTGGTTCAAAATAGATCTTTAGAGTGGCAAGAGGTTAACTTACAGGATGCTTTCTTTAGATTCCGAAGATTTATGGCAGACGAACTGTATTCTAGACGTATAATGTAGAATAATAATGAAATATTTTATTAAAACATAAACGCCTATTAGTACACTTTATTAAAAACGATCAATCATTATTATCACACAATGATAAAACACATAATTTTTAATCTTCTTCATCTTTATAAAAGATCCAAGCCGCAAAATAGTTAAAAGAAATTCCAAAATTCTCCCGATATCGTTCTTGAGCTGTTGTCATAATATCCGTATCATTCCATAACGTATTTTGACTGTTGTAAAGTCTTTGTAGAGCTGGTGAAATGTCGTGACCTTCCTTCTCACGTCAAACCACTTGTTGCTAAGTTTACGAGTGGTGCGATATCCTTCACGTTCGAGAATTTGATTAAAACGAGTTGAAACCCGATTCTAAAATATTGAATTTGGTACGATAGTCCCTGAATTTTCGATACAAGATCTTACTAAAATCACCTCCTCTTCATCCGTCCATGGATTTTGATCCGGTGAATGCGACGCGGAACTTGATGTAAAACTTGTAGCACTCATGGTTTGGATATTGAGTAAATTGGTGTGAATTGGTTATGTTAAGTGGCTGCATTTATAGACTTTGAAAATAATGAAACGGCCCGTGAGGGTCATTACGGGCCGTTTGTGGAGAACCAAACGGGTCGTGAGGTGGGTAACGGCCGTTAAAGTAATCCAACGGTATTATTTTTTAAATATTAAAGAGTAGCGGCTGTGAAGGGTCTCCGGCCCGTATTTGCTTTCCACAACGGGCCGCGAGGCCCTTCACGGCCGTAAGCCTAAATTATATATAGGACCTTACGGCCCATTTATTCATTTACGCCCTCGAAACTCACACATGATCCACTCTGTCATGACTACTACGGTACGTATTCAAAATTCATGTTTTATTTTTCTATTTTATCGTTTAAATATGTTAAAATTTAGTTTAAAAACTCAAAAAATCTAAAAAAAATTGGGGTTACGGGCCGTGAAGGCTATTCACGAGCCGTAACCATTTTCGGATTTAAAGGGTTACGGGTCGTGACTGGCATTCACGGGCCGTAACCCTTTTCCTTTTACAGGTCGTGACCTTGTTTCACGGACCGTAACGGGCTAAGTAACCAAAGGTTTACGGCTCGTGAAGGATATTCACAGCCCGTAACCCTTTTTGGTGTTCTAATGATTATTTATTTATTTGTTTTTACAGATTATGCCGCCACGCAAACGTTCACGCCTAGAGACCGAGCCTGAGGGTCAGGGTGACTTCCTGGAGCCGCATCCCCATCTTTATTTTCCTCGACAGACACAACCACGGCTTAAGCTGTGGAAGCTGATAGGACGGTCCTTGAAGGGGACCCACACCATTGACTGGGACTTGCCGACGGATATTGTAGATATAGCACGTGCCCAGGAGATCGTTGGGCTCGAGGGAGAGACGCCCTCGAGGCGTATGTTTGATTTGGGCGCTCGGAGGGGCTACAGGGAGCTGACGTTGGAGTTTTTGTCCACCATCGTGTTCACTCCCGCGACAGAGGATGAGGAACCCCAAGTGCACAGAGCTGTTCGTTTTTTGCTAGGGGCAGGAGGTTTGAGTTCACTCTTGCTGAGTGGGTGGTCACTCTTGGGTTTCACACTCAGGAGGAGATGCAGGATGCCCATTTTTATTCTGACGAGATCCAGTCAGAGGCGGTTTCTTTTAGTCGAGTGGTGGCCGACGATATCCGACCAGCCATGGGAGGGCGCCATTAGGGCGAGCTCCATTAGAGATCCATTGTACCGATATCTACATCGGGGCATTGCCGGCACCATTACCGGCCGAGACCAGAGTATGGAGCAGGTGTCGCTCCTTGATTTATATTTTTTTGAGAGCATTGCTTTCACCCCGACGGATGAATCTTGCTCACTGCATGACAACCTATTTTTTCAGTGTCATTCAGGGCAAGGTAAAAATTATTTACATTAATTTTTTAATAAATAATTATAATCTATTAATATTATTATATTATAATTTGATTAATTTGCAGATGGATAGCCCCATTGTTTGCAGGTCTTACATCACTGTCATTGCCTCGCGCTTAGGGTTGTTGCACATATGAACTATGTCTGGGGGGTCTAATATTGTGTCTTTTTACTTATCTTTTTTTGGACGATCCCGTGTATGTGTTTGGACTTTATGAGGTTTTTTATCAGTTTTTGAAGGGTAAATGTACGATTTGAAAATTTTAATCAAAGATTTTTTAATGTTTTTGGGTTGGACAAGTAAATGTTTTGTCACCATGTCCATCTCTTTATGTACATCTACTTGAATCTCCCGTATAATATACACGGGTGAAAAATCAAGCTTCCTCCAAAAAAAATCAATGGCATCGGGTGGAATACATTGACCTATAAAATAATATATTAAATTAAATATACAAATAGTTTTTATGATAAAATAAAAAATGTAAAAGCACATCCACCTGTTTAAAAGTAATTGTTTAATTTACAAGCACATGGAAGACCACAGCTGGTAAAAAGATGGTAGCCACACGATTCTTTGGATGTCATTAGATGATGAATCCTATTTATCTCACCAACTAAGAGATCTAAAGTTGCAATAGAAACCTTACCTCGCAGGAATTGAAGCACTTTATGATTATGCTGTACCATAAGCATGATTTTGCTTTTGGTAAAATTTTCTTTTATAGCAATTTTCTGGGTAACTAAAATATTATTGATAAAATGAATAAATTTATCCAGGGTGCTATTGGTTGCTTTGAGGTAACTTTTCAACAAAAATGCTGGCTCTAAACTCGGTTCGTTGTGTGATGATCAAAGTTATAATTACGATTTATCCACGCCGACACAAATCTCTCTTTGTAGGGGTCCAACCAGTTATTTTTTAGGTACAACAATACTTCTATGTAAAATAAATTTAGTTATATATATATTTATATATATATATATATATATATATAAGAATAACACTAGAAAACTTGCTTGAATGCTTGGTCACCAATCTGCGATAAAGGCGGTCGTAACTATAAATGTATATGTCTGTCGTGGCAGAGTTAACAAGTACCAACCACACATGCTGAAAAGCACCCCACTTGTGACAACCCGATTTTTCGGTTAATATTATTAACTTCCCCGTTTATCGCGAATTAATCCATTATACTATTTTGTAAGAATAATAACAATAATAATAATAATAATAATAATAATAATAATAATAATAATAATAATAATAATAACAATAATAATAACTTAGAATTAAAAGTGCAGGGGGTGTTTAGGTAATTAATGAAACTTAAAAATCAAAGTTTTTGCATGAAATAATAAAGGTTGGAAACTACAGGGACCTTTTGTGTAAATTGTGAAATTTCAACCCAAACCCCCGCCCGTCGCCCCCATCTTCTCCGGCCACTCTCCGGCACCATCTCCGACGACCCACAAACGTCCAAAATACTCGGTTTTGACTCAATTAAACACCCCGACAACAATCACATGCAAGATTCGAACACAATGCTTCAATTCAATTTAAAAATGATAGTGCGATTGATCTAAATCCAATCACTTTAACTTTCGGCCACTTTACAGGCCAACAATCGCACTACAACCCTATAATAATCGAATTAACACTACCTAAACCATCCTATAAATGTGGCTAATCAGTCTACACTTTCAATTGCACCTGAAACATTCGAAATCACACAATTCGATCATCACCATCATCGCGACCTGCAACCGACTGGAACATTATCAACTCGACATTTTGAGTCTCAATTGATAAGGGGCTTTTGGTCGTGATCATTCCCACAAGCTTCACGCGAGTTTAATTAGATACTTACCATCTCTAGCACCTCGAACCATTTTCCCCTGTCGCGGCCTGTTCTTCGTGTGATCTAAGCATCATCTCAAATCGAAACAAGTAATTAAACACACCTATGTGATCGTCTCATCATGGGGAATAAAAGCCCCATGAATTCATACGTTATCATAATCGATTTGATCTTCAATTTGGATCAAATCGAATTAGGGTTCCAAGGAAATTGGGGATTTGATTAAATGTTGCTTTTAAGATTTGAAAATGGGTTTCTATCACGGCCGAGAGCCTTGGTTCGCTGGTTTGTGTATGGGATTTTGGGATGGAGGTCACGGGTTCGAGGCCTGGCAGCCTCTTTTATTTTTAAAGCCCTTTTTAAGCTTCTTAAAATTTCAGAAAATTTCTAAAAAATTATAAAAATTATTCTATAAACTCTGTTTATTTTAAAACCACCAAATTAATTTTCTAGAATTTATTTTAACATTAATTATCTATTTAATTATTTATTTTATTATTATCTTTTGAAAACAAATAATATATATATGCGAGACTGGACATTTTGAAAACTACAAAATTGAGAAACTAATAAATAAAAATATATATTGTGACATAACATCTATTATTTACAAAAAGGTTTGTAATATATATTTTTCATAAAATACATGTGTCTTGTGAAAGTGTACATTCTATGGTGTTAATGTATTTGAGTGTGTTTGTGTATCATCGACAATCGACATCGAACCGTAACCGAGACGTGAAACGCGAAACCGTACGACTCTTATATTGTAATTAATAATTAATATTAATTATATATACTGAATGAAACACAGGTTAACTGGAAACCCGATCATTTGTGTTTACATTTACTTGTTGCTCTACACTCAAGGTGAGTCTTCACGGCCCCTATTTTACTTTCTTTCCTTTTGAGGGAGAAAACATGCAAACATATTTTATGAACGGTTTTAGTATTATTGATATCGCCTGTTACGTTAGTGCAAACATACAAACAGTCCTGACACTCTCGAACCGTTAGTAATGGGATTAGCGAGGTAATTCTGAGTAGTACTACTGGGTTTGACAAACCCCGCCCGGGCTAGTCGCGCTAGCTTGATTGGAGGTCGAACGGGTGCTAAATTGACCTAACGATTGCCACGGTCGGTTAAGACGTGGTGGAAAGGCACTAAACACACACAGTCAGCTTCGGTTTGAAACACTAAATAACTTGTTTATAGGCTCGCTACCTATCGATATGCTTTATATACTAAACCATATGAAACGCTTTCTGACACAATTCTTGTTGATTAAACCTGTGGACTCACCAACTTTATGTTGACACATTTTAGTATGTTTTCTCAGGTCACAGAAACGCACAAGGTTAAGAACACAGCTAGGATGCATTCATGGCATACATCACAACTCAACTGATTTATTTCGTTAAACGTTATTGATTCTTATGGTTGAAACGCATGTTGAAACAATTTACTGTTGATTTCTGTTTTCAAAACGCTTCTGCAAGTTTGAAACACTTATGATTGATTTAAAAGTCTAAATACTTAATGTGATGTTTTGTAATTACTGTGTCCGGTGTAACTGGTGCTATCTTAGATCCTGGCATGTCACACGCCTGACGGTAAAACCCCGTTAGCGGATTTTGAGGGTGTGACAGATTGGTATCAGAGCATTAGTTATAGCGAACTAAAATGGACTTTGCATCTCATTTGCATTGCATTTTAGACTATAGCTGGATTTGGATTAGTTACACACACATAGATTACTATGTTGTACTTACTAACTTTGGATGTCTGAAAACTGTTGCTTTAACATATTTCTATGACACATAGATACCTGAGGAAAAGAAACTGATAACTCGTGCCTTTAATTTCTCTCTAAAGTTTTATTCTATGAACCAAAGAAATTTGTATGACACATAGACACCTGTATTCTGGATTTCCTGGCAAAAGGCCTTCGGGCTAAGGCAAGCATATCGTATAAATCTCATTGCGAGACCAGTTATGCTTACCTGGGGATTTCTGGGATGAGTGATAAACTATGGTCAATATACACAAATATCTATGTCACATGTATCATCCTCGACTAACAGAGGGGTGGGGAGTTCCGTTCGCTCACTTCCAACATCTACGTATGATTCTTCACCCTCGGAGTTGAAGCAACGACAACTCGAACCTACCATTACCACTTGGGAACGCGAAACTCTTTTATAACACACACGATGACAAACAAGGAGAATAACACACATTACTTCTCTAACTCTATCGTACTTGTTTCTATTTCCAACATGCCCTATCATCTTCGCTAGTCTTAACAAATAGTACTCGGTACTTGACAAGGTATGTTATCACGAATGGGAGGTTAGTGATAACGGTCATAATCAGTACAAATTTTCATTTCTAAACTCGGAGACATGAGGTCTCGGTTCTCATGAAACCTCACTATCGATATGCAAACAAATCCTCCATTCCTACTAGTATGAAACAAATTATTGTTATTAATAGTTATTATTCGATAGTGACTATCGTGCATTGTGAATTGAAGAATCATGTCTGGAAGAAGACCTGGACGCCTGAGGGGACGCGAAAACATCAACCTGACTCAAGCTGAGTTGAATGCCATCATCAATGAGCGTGTTGCTGATGCGCTCACAGCCTATGAACAGATCCACAACCAAAACCAGAACAACCAGAATCTGAATCAAGGAGGCCCAACAGCCTGTACCTTCAAGATGTTTATGGACTGTAAGCCTCACTCTTTCAGTGGTTCTGAGGGTGCTGTCATACTACTTCGCTGGCTAGAGAAGCTCGAGTCAGTGTTCGCCATGTGCAACTGTCCTGCTAGAAGTCGTGTCAAGTACGCCTCCGGCACACTGGAAGGACCAGCTTTGACATGGTGGAACTCACAGGTCCAGACCTTAGGACTTGATGCTGCTAATAGTATGCCTTGGGATGATTTCAAGATACTAATGAAGGAAGAATACTGCTCGAGGAATGAGGTCCAGAAGCTAGAAGCAGAGTTTTGGAATCTCAAAATGACTGGCTCTGAAATTGAGGAGTACACGACTCATTCACACGAGTTGGCTGCTCTATGTCCCCAGATGGTGACCCCGGCCTACAAACGGATTGAGAAGTACATTGATGGTCTAGCTCCTCAAATCCAAGCTAGTGTTATGGCTGCTGATCCTGCCACTATTCAGCAGGCTATTCGACTGGCTCACAAGCTCGCCGATCAGGCAGTGGCACAGGGTACCTTACCTAAACGTGGCGCTGCATCTGGCTCATCTGACAATAAACGAAAGTGGGATGGTACTACTAACAAGTCCTCAAACTCCAACAGCAACCAACAATAGCAATTCAAAAAGTTTTTTTCATCTAGAACCTTCACAAGCAACAATCAGAACAACAACAACAATGGTCAGGGATCGAGCAACTACGTTGGCAAAAACCCAAAGTGTAACTAGTGCAACTTCCATCATTATGGTCAGTGTGATTGTTTTCGTTGTCAAAGATGTGGCAAGACGGGTCATATTGCTAGGGATTGCAGGGGTGATCTGATGGCTAGGCAATAACCATAACAACAAAGACCAGGAGAAACACCTAAGGGTTGTTATGAATGTGGCAAGGATGGCCACTACAGGAAGGATTGCCCACAGCTAAAGAATGGAAACAAGGGTAACAATGGAAACAATGCTAAGGGTCGTGCTTTTGTGATTGGCTCGGGTGAAGCAAGGAATGATCAGAATGTGGTTACTGGTACGTTTCCTCTGAATGGTCGTTTTGCTTCTATACTGTTTGATACCGGTACTGATAAGAGTTTTGTTTCCAACAAGTTTATTAAACTCCTAGACGTAACCTTAGTTGATGGAACCTAATTACACTGTAGAATTAGCTGATGGGAAACTAATTGAGGCAACTCACATCATTAAGGGATGTAAACTAGGATTATCTGGACACGAGTTAGATATAGATCTGATGCCTGTCACACTTGGTAGTTTTGATGTAGTCGTCGGCATGGATTGGTTATCTAAATACCAAGCCGAAATTTTCTATCATGAGAAAATCGTTCATGTACCGCTTTCTAGTGGTGAAGTCTTGTCAGTTCAGGGCGAGAAGAGTGGTACAGTCTCTGGAATCATCTCCTACATGAAAGCCCAAAAATGTCTACGTAAGGGTCATACAGCTTTCCTTGCTATGATCACTGAAAAAGAAACTGAGAAAAAGAAGATT
Organism: Flaveria linearis; assembly: GCA_024085815.1. Classification (NCBI taxonomy): domain Eukaryota; kingdom Viridiplantae; phylum Streptophyta; class Magnoliopsida; order Asterales; family Asteraceae; genus Flaveria; species Flaveria linearis. The sequence continues at coordinate 25,140,787 of CM044010.1, forward strand.
GAAGATATCCCTGTTGTACGTGATTATCCAGAGGTTTTTCACGAAGACCTACCTGGTCTCCCACCGCATCGTCAAGTCGAGTTCCAGATTGATTTGGTACCTGGAGCCGCACCTATCGCGAGAGCACCGTACAGATTAGCTCCGAACGAACTACAAGAGCAGTCTAAGCGAATACAAGAATTGTTAGACAAGGGATTCATACGTCCCAGCTCATCCCCGTGGGGAGCTCCAGTCCTGTTTGTCAAGAAAAAGGATGGAACTTTTCGCATGTGTATTGATTACCGTGAACTGAACAAAGTGACGGTTAAAAATCGTTATCCTCTTCCGCGCATCGATGATTTGTTCGATCAGCTTCAAGGGTCGAGTTTCTATTCCAAGATAGATCTAAGGTCAGGATATCATCAGCTAAGGGTTTGAGATGAAGACATTTCAAAGACGGCGTTCAGAACTAGGTATGGCCACTACGAGTTTTTGGTTATGCCATTCGGGTTGACCAACGCACCAGCGGTTTTCATGGACCTTATGAACCGAGTGTGCAAACCCTATTTGGACAAGTTCGTCATTGTCTTTATCGATGATATCCTTATTTATTCAAAGAATAAGGAAGAACACGAGGAGCACCTTAGACTGATTTTGGAGCTGCTGAAACGGGAACAATTGTATGCTAAATTTTCAAAGTATGATTTCTGGATACTAGAGGTCCAATTCTTGGGTCATGTGGTCAATGAGAAAGGAATACATGTTGACTCGGCAAAAATAGAAGCCATCAAGAACTGGGCTACACCTAAGACTCCGACGGAGGTACGACAGTTTCTTGGGTTGGCTGGCTATTATCGACGATTCATCGAAGTGTTTTCAAAGATTGCTCAACCTCTCACCGCGTTAACTCATAAAGGAACTACATACAATTGGGGTGACAAACAAGAATCCGCATTTCAGGTTCTGAAGCAGAAACTCTGTACGGCACCGATTCTATCCCTGCCTGAGGGAACAGATGATTTTGTAGTTTACAGTGATGCTTCTATTCAAGGTCTCGGTTGTGTGCTAATGCAACGCGAGAAGGTGATTGCTTACGCTTCCCGTCAATTGAAAGTTCACGAGAAAAACTACACGGCACATGACTTAGAATTGGGAGCCATTGTGTTTGCACTCAAGATATGGAGACACTACTTGTACGGTACCAAGTGCACCATTTACACCAGTCACAAGAGTCTCCAGCACATCTTTGAACAGAAGGAGCTGAACATGAGGCAACGTCGTTGGGTCGAGTTGTTGAACGACTACGACTGCGCGATCAAGTATCATCCAGGCAAGGCCAATGTGGTAGCCGATGCTCTTAGTCGTAAGGAAACCCAAAGCCTCGTCGGGTGCGCGCAGTGCACATGACTATCCACTCTGACTTACCAGTACAAATCAAAGCTGCTCAATCTGAGGCTTTGAAGACGGAGAATCTGAAAGCCGAGTCATGGCGAGGCATGGAGAAACAATTAGAGGTCAAACCTGACGGAATTCGCTACTTCATGGATCGAATAGGGGTTCCTTTGTACGGAAACCTACGAGAGCTGGTAATGGACGAGGCCCACAAGTCACGATATTCTATTCATCCTGGTTCGGATAAGATGTATCGGGATTTGAAGATCCTATACTGGTGGCCAAATATGAAAGCTGATATTGCCACTTATGTAAGCAGATGTTTAACTTGTTCTAAGGTTAAGGTGGAATATCAAAGGCCATCTGGTTTGCTCCAACAACCGGAAATTCCAGTATGGAAGTGGGAACAGATATCAATGGATTTCATCACAAAACTTCCTCGGACGCCCAGCGGATGCGATACCATTTGGGTGATTGTAGATCGTTTGACGAAATCCGCACATTTCCTGGCAATCCGGGAGACTGACCGAATGGAAAAGTCGACATGTATCTATCTAAGGGAAATAGTCTCTCGACACGGTGTGCCAATTTCCATTATCTCTGATTGTGACGCTCGATTCACTTCACACTTCTGGCAATCTCTACAACGATCATTAGGAACGCGGTTAGATATGAGTACGGCATATCATCCACAGACTGACGGCCAGAGTGAGCGTACGATCCAGACTTTGGAAGACATGTTACGCGCTTGTGTCATTGATTTTGGCGGCAGTTGGGAAACTCACTTACCGTTAGTTGAGTTTTCATACAATAATAGCTATCACACGTCGATCAAAACTGCTCCATTTGAGGCACTATATAGGCGTAAGTGTCGATCACCTCTTTGTTGGGCGGAAGTTGGGGAAAGTCAACTTACCGGTCCGGAACTCGTACACGAGACGACTGAGAAGATCGTGCAGATCCGTAACCGTATGGCAGCAGCACGTGACCGACAAAAGAGTTACGCCAACAAGCGTCGTAAGCCATTGGAGTTTCAGATTGGTGACAAAGTACTTTTGAAAGTGTCACCTTGGAAGGGCGTGATTCGTTTCGGGAAATGTGGAAAACTAAACCCGAGATATGTGGGACCGTTTAAAATTGTCAAACGAGTCGGCCCCGTAGCCTATCAACTGAACCTACCCGAAGAACTCGGTGGAGTACACAATGTGTTCCATGTTTCGAACCTGAGGAAATGCCTTTCAGATGAGACTCTCATCGTTCCATTAGAAGAGATACACGTGGATGAACAACTGCGTTTCGTTGAAGAACCAGTAGAGATCATGGATCAAGAAGTCAAAACCCTAAAGCGCAGCAAGATCCCCATTGTGCGCGTTAGATGGAACTCAAAGCGTCGACCAGAGTTTACCTGGGAACGCGAGGACCAGATGAAATCCAAATATCCGCACTTGTTCGTGGATACAACCTCAGGACCTAACTCCAGCTGAATTTCAGGACGAAATTCTCTCAACTAGAGGATACTGTGACAACTGTCACCGACAGGTCCGTCAATTAACGTGACACCCGTTAACTATCCTCACGCATTTATTATTTTCATAGTCTATTTATTGTTTAATCGAATTTTTCGTATACTCGTTTGCTAACCCTAGTGTTCTAATTTTCGGGACGAAAATTCCTTCAACGAGGGGATAATGTGACAACCCGAGTTTTCGGTTAATACTATTAACTTTCCCCTTTTATCGCGAATTAATCCATTATACTATTTTGTAAGAATAATAACAACAACAACAACAACAACAACAACATGTTTAGGTAATTAATGAAACTTAAAAATCAAAGTTTTTGCATGAAATAATAAAGGTTGGAAACTACAGGGACCTTTTGTGTAAATTGTGAAATTTCAACCCAAACCCCCGCCCGTCGCCCCCATCTTCTCCGGCCACTCTCCGGCACCATCTCCGGCGACCCACAAACGTCCAAAATACTCGGTTTTGACTCAATTAAACACCCCGACAACAATCACATGCAAGATTCGAACACAATGCTTCAATTCAATTTAAAAATGATACTGCGATCGATCTAAATCCAATCACTTTAACTTTCGGCCACTTTACAGGCAAACAATCGCACTACAACCCTATAATAATCGAATTAACACTACCTAAACCATCCTATAAATGTGGCTAATCAGTCTACACTTTCAATTGCACCTGAAACATTCGAAATCACACAATTCGATCATCACCATCATCGCGACCTGCAACCGACTGGAACATTATCAACTCAACATTTTGAGTCTCAATTGATAAGGGGCTTTTGGTCGTGATCATTCCCACAAGCTTCACGCGAGTTTAATTAGATATTTACCATCTCTAGCACCTCGAACCATTTTCCCCTGTCGCGGCCTGTTCTTCGTGTGATCTAAGCATCATCTCAAATCGAAACAGGTAATTAAACACACTTATGTGATCGTCTCATCATGGGGAATAAAAGCCCCATGAATGCATACGTTATCATAATCGATTTGATCTTCAATTTGGATCAAATCGAATTAGGGTTCCAAGGAAATTGGGGATTTGATTAAATGCTGTTTTTAAGATTTGAAATGGGTTTCTATCGCGGCCGAGAGCCTTGGTTCGCTGGTTTGTGTGTGGGATTTTGTGACGGAGGTCACGGGTTCGAGACCCGGCAGCCTCTTTTATTTTTAAAGCCCTTTTTAAGCTTCTTAAAATTTCAGAAAATTTCTAAAAGAAATTATAAAAATTATTCTATAAACTCTGTTTATTTTAAAACCACCAAATTAATTTTCTGGAATTTATTTTAACATTAATTATCTATTTAATTATTTATTTTATTATTATCTTTTGAAAACAAATAATATATATATATATATATATATATATATATATATATATATATATACGAGACTGGACATTTTGGAAACTACAAAATTGAGAAACTAATAAATAAAAAATATATATTGTGACGTAACATCTATTATTTACAAAAAGGTTTGTAATATATATTTTTCATAAAATAAATGTGTCTTGTGAAAGTGTACATTCTGTGGTGTTAATGTATTTGAGTGTGTTTGTGTATCATCGACAATCGACATCGAACCGTAACCGAGACGTGAAACGCGAAACCGTACGACTCTTATATTGTACTTAATAATTAATATTAATTATATATTGTTCAATCTAAAGTGTATAGGTCTAGATCATTTTGTTTAGGCTTAGTACTTGAGTACAGTCTTGTAATTAATACTTGTAACAGTCAATATATATATATATACATGTGCATTGAATCTATAGGTTAACCCATATATGTGTGTCTTGATTTGTGACTGTTAACAGGGAGAAACAATATACTTGGAAGGATTCATGATATTGACCAAGTGTAAGAAACATCTACGGATGAACATTATTGTTAATCCGTAGATATGTTTCTTACAAGACCAAATGACCAAGTGAATATTCCTGTGGATGATCAAAGGACCATGAAGTAAAGACACCCACGGAAGAAGGATTTCCTACGGAAGAACAACACTTCTACGGAAGAACAATTCATCTACGGAAGAACAAAAGTTCTACGGACGACAAGACTCCTGCGGAAGAACATTATACTTGTGCGATTGCAAATACCAAGAAGTCAAACAAGTCAACACAATCAATAACAAATCCCAAGAGATTTGATGTTTCCTTAGCCGACTCAAACCATCTATAAATACGAGTCGTAGGTTTCACATCTCAAAAACACAATCAATCAATATACGGCTATCAGGAGTTACATCATTGTGCAACCCTAATCGCCGTCACATCAACATCAACATTATTCGTTTCACAGAATTCGTTGTTCATAGTTATTCTTTATTATTCTTTTGTAATCATTACTTGATAGTTAATGAAATACGTTTGAATAATTATTGAGTTCGCATTTATTGTGTTTCTGTGGTTATGTTCATCATTAATCATTAAAACAATTAAGCATCAATTAATGATAATTCCGCGATCATTGAATTGATTTATTTTAATACTGATAATTCCTGAATTGAGATCCTTGGATTCACAGGTGGTATCAGAGCTTGGTGCTCATTGATTTAGATCAATTGATCTATCAGTATTGAAATTGTTTAATTGATTTTCAAACAATTAAATCAATGACTTGTCATTCAGCAAGCATTCTCCCATTGCTTGTTTGATTTAGATCTATATTCAAATCAATTGAATACTAGATCTGAGTCTTCGATAGATTTGTCAATTTTAACATTTAAGTTTTGATTCATACTTTTGCATCAAACATGAGTACTTTTGGTGGAGGATCTTATCAACCGCCAAAGTTGGAAACCAAAGCTGATTTTAAATCCTGGAAGATCAAGTTCAGGAATCATGTGAACTACATAGATTCTGACTTGTGGGAGTCCATCACTCAGGGTCCTTATATTCCACCCACTCTTGTGCCGGATTATAATGACAAGAATCACCAATCAGCACGAAGAACTTGTCACCTGATGATGTCAAGAAGGTCAAAGTCGATATTAAAGCATACAGTTTGCTTAGTATGGCTTTGCCAGAAGAGATCTTAATCAGGTGCAAGAATTATAAAACAGCAAATTCCCTGTGGAAGATACTTCATACTCTCTGTGAAGGGAGTGATGAGATCCGAAGCATAAGGAAAGACACCCTTAGATCACAATATGAAACTTTTCATCATATTGAGGGTGAATCAATTCCTCAGCAACTCCATAGATTTATACAACTTGTTACTGAGATGAATATCTTGGAGTTAAAGTATACCACTGAGGAACTGAACAAGAAGATGCTCCACACTTTGCCTGAAAGTTGGAAGCAAATAGTGTCCATGTTCAAGAACACCATAGATCTCAAGACAACTGGTCTAGATACATTGGTTGCTAAGGTAGAAGCTCTTGAACTGGATGAACAATCAAGAAACAAGAGTGTGAGAACTCATGTCTCACCTTATCACTTCAAGGAAACCAAAAATGCTGGAAGTGCATTTATCTCAAATAATGAAGGTGATAACTCTTGTACTTTGAGTGATGACGAAGAGGAAGTCAGGTTTTATGCATCCAAACCCACTAAGAAATCATCTCAAAGTAAAAATCAAAAGGAAAAGGGAAGATCTGCAGAGAAAAGAGATACTTCAGCAACTGCAAACTCTTCTCAACAAAACAAACAGTCAGAACCAATAACTGTGATACTGGATTCTGAAGAACAAAAAGCAGCCTTTGCAGCTTTCAGTTCTAGCTTTAAAGCATATCTTGGAAGTTCACTTACATCAGCAAACATCTGTCAGCAAGACTTGGAGGAACTCCATCCTGATGTAGTAGAAGAGATGGATTTACAATGGCAGATGGCAATGATTGCTTACAGAGCTAAGCAATATCTGCGGAGAAATAAAAATCTGGCTGCAGCAAGCAAAACATCAAAGATTGGTGTTGATAAGTCTAAAGTCAGATGTTTCAAGTGTAATCTCTATGGTCACTTCTCTAGAGAATGCAACCAACAATCATCTCAGCAGTATCAACAGCAGCAACAACAACATCAGCAGCAATGCAATATCAGAATCAGCAATCAACCTCTCAAAGATCTCTGCATAGACAACCTCAGCTGATCTCCCCACCAGCCATAAATACATCAGCAGGACCAAGCAATTCTAAAGAGTCAGGGTTGATCATACTTCAAGATGGAACATGTGACTGGAGTATGTATGAGAAGGACATGTTAGAGGAGAATCAGGCATTAATGGCTCATATGGACAAGAAAGTTCCTCCTATGGCCAGAGAGGTAAAAGACAGGTTATGTTCATCATCATGTGTTGAGGAAGTTGAACGATATAGAGTCCATGCTCAACAATTGGCTGATAAAGTAAAGGAAACAATGATTTTGAATGAATCACACTTAAGAGAACATCAATTATATCAAATCAAATCAGTTCTTTACTAAAAGATTTAGAAAAATATGTTTCTGAAAACTACAGCCTCAAAGCCCAAGTTGAGCATCTGACCACTTCCTTAACAAAATCCATGGCTGATCATGCATCCACTGAAGTGAAACTTCAGAAGTTTCAATTATCATCTCAGCAATATGAGAAGTTGCTAAACTCTCATATTGAATCAAAGAACAGGTCTGGGTTGGGTTATAATGCTGTTGCACCACCTATTAATGATAACTACACACCTTTACCTGAAACAATGACTAACAATTTGTCAAATCATTTATGCCAAGCACCAAAATTGACATAAAAACCAGTAATATAAACAATGATGAAACTGAGATGAGTGAAACTGAATCTACTGAATCAGAATCACTTAAACATAATGAATTAGATTTTGATAAATATGATGACTTGGATGATTCTAATGAACATGATACTGTTCAACTGAACATTGGTAAGAATGTTCAAGTTGAAACTGGTCTTCCGTGAGTTCTTGAAGAATCAAAGCTGCAGTATCCTCCAAGGCAACGAAACATGCTGAAGACTATCTGCAAGAGGATTGCTGAATTGAATGAAGGACTTCAAGAACTGAACCATCACAAAGTTGATAGCTGCGGATCAAGTGCTGAGATACATTTGTCTTCTTCAGAGAAAGGTAAGAAACAACAAACTTCAACAAAGAAAAAGAAAAATTCGAGTGTTGAAGATCTACGAAAGCAGAAATCTGAAGCATCCATAGAACATCTGCGGAAAGCAAAAATTACCAAGTCCGTAGATCATCTGCGAAAGGCAAAAACTACTGAATCCGCAGAAAATCAACGGAAGAGAGAAACTGATTCTATGGACGAGGTAAAAAGGGATGCCAACAAACATGCACAGAAAAAGCTGAATATCAAGCAACAAAAGGCAGCCAAAGGCAAACAAGAAACAGCTGATGATGCTCCCAACAAAAACAAGAAGAAATCAAGTGATGCTTCAGCAAGTGAGAGAAAGAACTATAAAAAGAAGGCTGAATCTGAAGAAAATTCAGAAAAATATTGCAAATGGTGTGATATGAAGAATCACAATACTGATGAATGCTATTTCAGCAGCTATTGTTCCATTTGCAATATGAACAATCACATGACTGCTGATTGTTTCTTCAACAAACACTGTGCCATATGTGACAAAAATAACCATTCCACTCAGGAATGTTATTTTAATAAAAAGAACAAGAAAAAGAGCAAAAAGAAGTCACAAGATGCATCATCTGAATCAGATTCTCAATCCTCAGTAAGTGAAAAGGAGACAAAGATTCAGAAAGAACAACAAAAGTCAAAAAAAAGATCATCTGCTGCGGACAAGACTTTGAAGAAGAAAACACCAACACATCTAAGACACCTCACAAAAAGGTGGATTTGGCTGATAAACAGATTGAAGCAGTTGATGGTTTCTTTGATAACTTTGCAAAAGGAACTCCTGTGCCTCAATCAAAGCTGAAAGATGAAGAAACTTTCAAAACTACAGGATCCTCCTCAAAGTTAAAATATCAACCAAAACAAGCTACGTTGAAGAAAGACTCAGATAAGCATGAAGACATCCAAAAACCTGAATCATCTTCAACAGAATCATCCTCACCACCATCAAATCAAAAAGAAACACCTAATACTGAAAACTTCAAGATTAATTCATGAAGGAGTAACTATTGTTGACACATCTGGCAAACCCAAGACAATTAAGCCTTGGGTTGTCAATTCTAACTAATTTCTTTTTGTGTGCAGGAACAATCATGGAGAGCTGACAACAAGTGGTATGTTGACAGTGGTTGTTCCAGACATATGACAGGCAACTGTGCACTTCTCCATGACTTTAAACATAAACATGCCTCTTATGTGGTATTTGGTGGGGATAAGAAGGGAGGTAAAATTGTTGGTGAGGGAATGGTAACAAATGGTGTTTTAACATTTGAAAAAGTAAATTACTGTGAAAATTTGCAGTATAATCTACTTAGTGTTTCCCAAATTTGTGATCAAAATTACTTAGCACTATTTGATAACACTAACTGTTAAATTCTTAAGCCAGGTTTCCCAGTTCCAGCAGACTGGATCCTTCTTAAAGCAGCAAGAAAAGGCAACACATATGTCTTGGATATGAACAACATATCACTCACAAATCATGAGACATGCCTGCTGTCTAAATCTTCAGAAGATAAATCACAACTGTGGCATAAAAGGCTTGTCCATTCCAACATGAAGAACATGAATAAATTGGTGAAAAATGACTTAGTCATTGGATTACCAAAGAAAGAATTTCATTGTTCTAATCATTGTTCTTCATGCTATAAAGGAAAACAACACAGAGTGTCTCATAAATCCAAAACAATCAACACTAACACTACACCACTCAAATTGCTTCACATGGACCTCTTTGGTCCAACCAATGTGCTGAGCATTGGAAAAAGACAATATTGTTTGCTGATAGTAGATGATTTCACTAGATTCACATGGGTCTTTTTCTTAAAACATAAGAGTGAAACATCTGAAACATTAATGGACTTTGTGATCAAGATTGAGAATCAACTTGATCTAAAAGTTAAAATTTTTAGGAGTGATAATGGAACTGAATTTGTCAATCCTGATTTGGATTCTTTTTGCAGGAATAAAGGGATAGCTAGACAATTCAGTGCACCAAGAACTCCACAACAAAATGGAGTGGCTGAAAGAAGAAATAGAACACTCATAGAAGCAGCCAGAACAATGCTAGCTGATTCTCAGTTGCCCATTACCTTCTGGGCAGAAGCTGTGAATACAGCTTGCAATGTTCAAAATAGAACATTAATTGTCAAAGAACATAATAAAACCCCCTATGAGCTCTTATTTAAAAGAAAACCTTTTATAGGATATCTTAGAGCTTTTGGGTGTCATGTGTCTGTTTTGAATACTAAAGAACAATTGGGCAAATTTTCTGAAAAAGCCTATGATGGTTTCTTTGTTGGATATTCATCCACTTCTAAATCATATAGGGTCTATATTCCAGAACATAACATAGTTGAAGAGACTCCCAATGTTTCTTTTGATGAATCCATGTTTACTACAAATGTAAAAGGATCATCTTGGTTATTTGATATAGATGCATTAACTGAATCATTTAACACTGGCTATCTGATCAATGCAGGTGCTGTGGATACATGCTATCCATTTATGCCTCCAAGTTTGAATGAAGTGCCTCTGACCGCTGACCCACCACGGGCATAGCTTTCAACTGCACCTCAGCAAGAATCATGTCAGGAGCATGAAGTTACATCAGTAAATACATCCGCAGATGCATCAGTATCCGCAGATGTAAGTCCTGCCTCAGCCGCTGAACAAAGGGATAGAGAGGAGGTGTTGAATCAACAAACCATGCCTGCAACTCAACAATGTTCATCCGTGGATGGTGTTGTAACTCCTACAGAAGTACAAAATGCCTCCGTAGATGTTGCAGTTACTCCGACAGAACAAAATGCTTCCGTAGAACTTCCTGCGGAAGAAGACAACCCAGCAGCAACTGACACACAAGCTGATCCTACTGACCATGAGCCTTATGATTACTTCATAGACTCAACTTCTCAGCTGACTCCATCTGCTTCCATGGGTTTCTCAAACTTGCAATCCACTGTTCCAGTTGATGCTGTCTCAACAAGCAGAATCCACAAGTCTCATCCAACAGACAATATCATTGGAGACCTGAATGCAAGAACTACAAGGAGCAAAGGAGGCGTGGCAAACATTTTTTTGTTCACCTGCTTTTTTTCACAAATAGTTCCTGCAAACATTATAGCTGCTCTAAAGGACAATAGTTGGGTTAAGGCTATGCAAGAATAACTTCAACAATTCAGAAAACAGAAGGTGTGGAATCTTGTAGACCTGCCTCAAGGTCAAGATCCAATTGGAACAAGGTGGCTATTCAAAAACAAGCTGGATGACAGGGGTATAATCGTGAGAAACAAAGCTAGGCTTATTGCTCAAGGATATACTCAAGAAGAAGGGATAGTCTATGATGAAGTTTTTGCACCAGTTGCAAGAATTGAAGCTATAAGGGTTTTCCTAGCTTATGCCTCCTTCAAGAAATTCACAGTATCAAATGGATGTGAAGTGTGCTTTCCTTTATGGGAAAATTGATGAAGAAGTCTATGTGGCTCAACCCCCTAGATTTGAAGACCCTGATTATCCACATAGAGTATACAAGCTTGACAAAGCCTTGTATGATCTTCATCAAGCACCTAGAAAGTGGTATGACACATTGTCATCCTTCCTACTGAAGAATGGCTATAAGAGGGGAACAATTGATCAGACACTCTTCCTCAAACATGAACATCAAGATCTTTTGGTGGTTCAAATATATGTTGATGACATCATATTTGGATCAACCAACAAGAAACTGTGTCAAAGCTTTGAAGACTTAATGAAATCTGAATTTCAGACGAGCTCCATGGGAGAATTGACATTCTTCCTTGGCTTACAAGTTCATCAGAAAACAGATGACATTTTCATCAATCAAGAAAAGTACATTCATCAAATTCTGAAGAAGTACAATCTTGGTGATTCAACTTCATGCAAGACACCAGCCTCAACAATAGACAAGATTGTGCCTGACACTGCTGGAAAATCAGTAGATCAAAGATTGTATAGATCAATGATCGGTTCTTTAATGTACTTAACTGCCAGTAGACCTGACATAATGTTTGCTGTCTGTGTTTGTGCCAGGTATCAATCAGACCTAAAGGAGTCCATCTGAATGCTGTGAAGAGGATTTTCAGATATCTGAAAGGCAAACCTGGCTTAGGACTGTGGTATCCAAAAGATGGAGATTTCAGCCTCTACTCCTATTCAGATAGTGACTATGGAGGGTGCAACAACAACAGAAAATCCACAACTGGTGGATGTCAGTTTCTAGGACCAAGACTTGTTTCTTGGCAGTGCAAGAAGCAAACCAATGTATCCGTGTCCACAGCTGAAGCTGAGTACATAGCTGCTTCAGCTGGTTGCTCTCAAGTACTTTGGTTGCAGAACCAATTACTTGATTATGGTTACAATTTCCTTCAAACACCAATTCATATTGATAATTCAGCTGCTATGTTTATAACTGTTAACCCAGTTCAACATAGTAAAACAAAACACATTGAAATAAGATACCATTTTCTGAGAGACTGCTCAGAAAAGGGTCTAATCAAGTTAGTCAAAGTAGACACAACCAATCAGCTTGCTGATTTGTTCACTAAAGCATTTGATTCTGTTAGATTTAATTTTCTGATAGAATCTTTGGGGATGATTAACTTAGAGTAACTCAACAAAAGCATATGACTGACTTTGTGTAGAGTAATAGTTAGGGATATTTAAGTGTCTGATAGAACATCTGTGCATGCATTATATTTGGGACATGATAGTAGACTATGCTTGGTTTCTAAACAAACACTCAAACTGACTTGTATCATTCTGATATGTAAGTAGGTTCATCTTGAGTGGACACAAAGCTAAGAGCATGCAAAACTAAGAGCAATAGGTATCTGTCCGTGGGAACTCCATTTTGAGAGACAAAAGAATAAGTTATCTCTTGATGTGATCAAATCAACTACAAAAGCACACTATGTAAAATACTTTATAATCTTCTATCTTTGCAAAGTCATATTTCCTCTGTTTTGTGTGAACAAAGACCTGGGGATATGATCCAAGAGTATGATCTTCATTCTCCCTCTGTTTTGTGTAAACAAAGACCTGGGTTAAGTTCACCTCTGTTTTACGAAAGTAAAGACCTGGTGACTATGAAGATCATCTCTCAGCTTTTAAAAAATCACTTGTGATCAATTGTACATCAATTCAAAGAGCTTTAACATCAAAGCATTCATGAGACTGTCATTTGTCTCGAGATAGAACTTATAACTTAATGTACATAGTCATTAAGTGTGAAATGTAGTGATTTGCCTCACCTACGGAGGACATACTCTAATGACAATTGAATGAGGAACTCATGATAGTTACTGATTAACAAACTTCAAAACATGATAAATAGCATGCCTAGTTGATACATTACTCATGTATGAATTTCAGTGGATCTATATACTTAAATCAAGTGTGTATTGAATCAACTAATCAACATCAGCCATCATAGTATGATCCCTCTATGTATATATGCATGCATGTAATTGTTTAAGCCAGATGTTTAATTGTCCTCTTAACTGAATTTCTCTCACTTAGACTGTCATATGCTGTCATGCCTGTTTACAACTTAAATTTATGATGAATGCAACAGTTTACCATTAATCACAAATTTAGGGGGAGTAGTTCATGCATGAAAAACAATAAAAAGTTGTTAATTGATTTAATTTACTCTGAAGGAATTGGAACTTGAGCACTAACGTGAATGCAGGATACAGGACACTTGCTTTCTTGTACTTAATTGCCACGCAAATAAAGTCAACAATGTCTAACATCAACAATTGATTCTACTCAGTAGACATCATACATTTAAATTAAAGTTTTTTAACAGAACTTTAAGTTCCGCAGAAGTTTCAGTAATACTTCTCATCCGTAGAAGTAACAGTGAAATTTCTGCATCCGCAGAAGTTTCAGTAATACTTCTCATCCGTAGAAGTAACAGTGAAATTTCTGCATCAGCAGAAGTCTCAGTAATACCTCTCATCCGTAGAAGTATTATGATTTCTGATTCAGCAGCACATGCATTGTATGAGCTAAGGCATCCGCAGATGTCAAAACATCCGCAGATGTTAAGGTTCCGCAGATGTTCTGCGGAAGAAGAAATGCATTCGAAATAAACTTAGTATGGATAGATAAATGGAAAGTGGGCCCAACATAATTAATAAAAGAAATTAATATGTTCGGTTATAAATAAGGTGTCTGACTCAGAATTCATTAATCAATTTTTCAGAACACTTTTTCAGTTTTAACCTAGAAAATCGCCCACTTTCCCCCTCATTCAAACTTTCAAAAATTCGTTCCAAGAAAACATAATCAACATTATCCAGTAATTGATTACTGTTATTGCGAAGGTAAATCATGTTCTAAACATCAGTACGAACTGGTTAATCGGTTATTGCCATTAAAACGATTCAACTTCATGTATGCTAACTCGATTTTCGTTGTTGTTTACAGATGGCAAACAGATTCGCAAAGGAACACAATGTGTGCGCGTTTTTAAATGCTGATGATCCTGCGGCTGAAGGATGTCGAGATATCATAAGATATCTTCGTGATCCAGGCTCTTCTACGCCTTAACGGCAGAGCCTGTGATCCATCAGGCACACATAATCGACTTTTGGAACTCAGCACGGGTTGAACAACAAGGTGATGAGGAAGTGATTGCTGCTGAGATACTGAATGAGCGTATTCGAATCAATGAAAGCACAATCCGAAGATGTCTGGAATTGGGTGACAGAGAGATAGGGCACCCCGATGTATTCGAGAATGAATACATTGAGAAGGTGTTCAACCTTATGGGGTACGATGGAGATTATGAGAAAGGGGAGATAAAGAAGGGTAGGCTGTGCAAACCTTATCGATTCTTATGCCATACCTACCTGAAATGCATGTCCAACAGGAAGTCGGGGCTCGATAGATTTTCACGACACATATCATCTGGAATCATTGGTATATTCGAGGGAAGAACGTATAACTACTCCAAGTACATCTTTAACTGTCTAAGTGAACAAGTCAAACTTCAGCGGAATGATAAGATGTACATGTTCCCTAGATTTCTACAACTGGTGATCAACTCTGAACTTCCAAGGCTGGACAGAGTTGGAGAAGTGTTTGTGCAAGCACACTTGGGCAAATCTGTGTTGAACAAACTCAGTGGGAAGTACCAGGGCGAAGACATGCCAATGTTCGCACATGTGGTGGATGCTCAAGCAGACTTACCACAAGAATTGGTTTGGGTAGATGAAGCAGAGTCATCTGCTGAATCTGTTCAAGCTTCTCACTCACCAAGTCCAACACCACCACTCCAACATCTCTCACCACTCCAAACTCCACCACTCCAACAACAATCACCTAGCCAAACACCCCCTCATCAATCACAATCACAAGCCAGCATCAACACCCAACCAATATCACCAATTCATCACCATGAATCTCCACTGCTGATATCCTCATCTTCCACAAAACACTCAGCCAATCTCTCCAGTTCAACAACAATCACCATCACCTTCTCATTCATCCTCATATCACACTCAACCTTTCTCTCCACTACAAATCCAATCCCCTGTACAACCACCACCAGAATCACCAAAACATCCATCACCGGAAAGTGCTAGCACTGAACTTTTTGAGATAACTGAGTCTGTACACTCTGTACACTCAGGAGAACTAGATATTATCTCAAGCTAGCACTGTTCCCATCTCTCCCACACACACTGAAGAACAAGTGCCATCAGACAATACTGATCCCATATCTCTAATGAAAGAAATCAAACTGCTGATGAGCAAAGGGAATTACAACAAGGATTTGCTGAGGATGTCATTGCATATCATGAAGATGACTTAAGTGATAGTGACATTCCTGTCAACAAAAGCTTTTGGTTGCTGAGTACAACAAGTTAGTACTCAAATCAAATAAGCGAAAGCAAAGAATACAAGAACTAAAGGCATCATTCTAGAGAAAGATGAAGAACTGATGATGAAGGATGCAAGTCTGAAAAGACTGAGAGAAGATGCAAAATGCAACAATAAAGTGATTGATGCACTTTTGCAAAAAGAACAAGAGTTGTTGGCATCTTTGAAAATTTAGCAAAGTGATAAAGCTCAGCTGATAAACAAAAGGATGAAGAGATAGAGGAACTGAAAAGGAAGATATCTATTCTGAAAACAAAAGAGGGCCCAAGTGTTGAACAATCAAAACCTTCAGCTGAAGCTCAAAAGCAATTGATTCTTTATTCCCGGAAAAGAAAATACTTGGGTGCAAGCAAAAGAAATCTGAAGAAGAAGCCTCCCCTAAAAGGCAAAAACTTCCATCTCCTGAACCTACTCCTTCAGTAGATGTCTCTACTGTGAAGGTATCATCCGGAGATGATAATGATAGTGAGAAAGAATGGGAGGAGCTGACCAGTATGGAGTCCCCCACTGATAAAAAGGGAGGAAAGGCCGATGACCTTCTAACTACAGCAGACATTATGGAAGAGAGGCCTGATTCAAGCATGTTCATGACCCTCATCAACCATGGTTTTCCTTATGACATGGTTAGAGGATGAATTCTACTGAAATGAAGAATGTACTGAAAGAGTTCGAATTTGCAAGATTCATAATCCCAAACTGTGATTATGAAGCCTTCACTGTCTTTCAGTCATTAGAAAAGATCAAGAAAGACTTAGGCCACTGTGACACAGCCAAGCTTACCAAGTATAACATGACATGCTGGTTACAGGGCCACAACTACAAACCGCATGAGCTCAAAGGCAGATCTACTGGAGAACTACGGAGGATGATGGAGCATGTGATGAAAGTGGAACTAGAAACTGGGGTTAAGTTCAGAACCACTGCTCCACATCCAAAAGAACAAAGCAAACTTGCTGCTGATCCAGTAACTGTTGAACCAAAATATCAGCACAGGGAAAAAGAAAAACTGATCAGACAGCCAAGGGCTGTAATCCCTGGAAAGGTATGGCCTCTAGGAACAACAGTTCGAGAAATTACTGAGAAGAAATCAACTCTCATTGAACTGTATGATCATATCACAACTCCCAGTTCTGTGGAAGAACACAGGATTATGGCCTGGAAATATGATCCAGACTGGGATTGTGCAGTAATAAAGAGGACATCTAGAAGAATTCAATACTTCCATGATGTGGAAGCTCTGTTGAGTCTTCCGGAGCAAGACATCAGGGATTTACAAATCATCCCAATAACCAACTATCCAATCCATCTTAGGGGGAGAGACTTCTCTGCAGCTGTAAATGGTATGAAAACCAGATTTGCTGATGATGTGCTCATACAAGCAAAGAAAGATGATAAGGAGCACAAAAGAATCAAGCAAAGTAAGAAAAGAAGAACAGCTGAAGTCTCATCTCTTGTAGATGATGATATGCTAAAGAGAGTTGGATGTGACAAAAGCTCAGATACCATCAAAAGCTTCAAAGGAAATCAATTCACTTATCCCATCACAGAATGGGGATATGTTAAAAGAAATAAAGAGATGGTATTGCTGAGAAATGCTGATGGGAAGAAGGCTGAAAAGATAAGAATTTTCGATCCAGTAGAGATAAAGATGCTGCATCCAAGCTACACATCATATCTACACGACAAATTCTTCCCAAAGCTATCAGATGAAAAAGCTCAGAATGATCTCTGCCTGTATGTACACATGATACAAGTTGTAAATAAACTGCATGCAAAGGCACACAAGAGAAGAAAGCATGAAGCTGGGCTGTTGAAGGGAACAATAATAGAAGAGGTGTCTGAGCTCAGAATCTCAGAAGAAGATGAACTTGAAATTGTACATAACGATAGTGTAGTGGAAACACTCACTACTGAAGAAGATGTTTTGGGGCTGAGCTATGATACACTGAAGAAGATCAGTAGAATGAAGATCAAGTACAAGTACGATGATCAGAAGACTGTTGTATCTTTCTTCTACAATAAGATGATAGCAAGAGTAAAAGAGCTTGCAGTTTTGAAGGGCTGATTACAAGGAGCTAAGCCTAAGGGGAGTATTGTTGGATCTAGAGTGTATAGGTCTAGATCATTTTGTATAGGCTTAGTACTTGAGTCAAGTCTTGTAATTAATACTTGTAACAGTCAATATATATATGTGTGCATTGAATCTATAGGTTAACCCATATATGTGTGTGTTGATTTGTGATTGTTGACAGGGAGAAACAATATACTTGGAAGGATTCATGATATTGACCAAGTGTAAGAAACATCTACGGATGAACATTATTGTTAATCCGTAGATATGTTTCTTACAAGACCAAATGACCAAGTGAATATTCCTGCGGATGATCAAAGGACCATGAAGTAAAGACACCCACAGAAGAAGGATTTCCTACGGAAGAACAACACTTCTACGGAAGAGCAATTCATCTACGGAAGAACAAAAGTTCTGCGGACGACAAGACTCATGCGGAAGAACATTATACTTGTGCGATTGCAAATACCAAGAAGTCAAACAAGTCAACACAATCAATAACAAATCTCAAGAGATTCGATGTTTCCTTAGCCGACTCAAACCATATATAAATACGAGTCCTAGATTTCACATCTCAAAAACACAATCAATCAATATACGGCTGTCAAGAGTTACATCATTGTGCAACCCTAATCGCCATCACATCAACATCAACATTATTCGATTCACAGAATTCGTTGTTCATAGTTATTCTTTATTATTCTTTTGTAATCATTAATTGATAGTTAATGAAATACGTTTGAATAATTATTGAGTTCGCATTTATTGTGTTTCTGTGGTTGTGTTCATCATTAATCATTAAAACAATTAAGCATCAATTAATGATAATTCCGTGATCATTGAATTGATTTATTTTAATACTGATAATTCCTGAATTGAGATCCTTGGATTCACATATATACTGAATGAAACACAGGTTAACTGGAAACCCGATCTTTTGTGTTTACATTTACTTGTTGCTCTACACTCAAGGTGAGTCTTCACGGCCCCTATTTTACTTTCTTTCCTTTTGGGGGAGAAAACATGCAAACATATTTTATGAATGGTATTAGTATTATTGATATCGCCTGTTACGTTAGTGCAAACATACAAACAGTCCTGACACTCTCGAACCGTTAGTAATGGGATTAGCGAGGTAATTCTGAGTAGTACTACTGGGTTTGACAAACCCCGCCCGGGCTAGTCGTGCTAGCTTGATTGGAGGTCGAACGGGTGCTAAATTGACCTAACGATTACCACGGTCGGTTAAGACGTGGTGGAAAGGCACTAAACACACACAGTCAGCTTCGGTTTGAAACACTAAATAACTTGTTTATACGCTCGCTACCTATCGATATGCTTTATATATTAAACCATATGAAACGCTTTCTGACACTATTCTTGTTGATTAAACCTGTGAACTCACCAACTTTATGTTGACACATTTTAGCATGTTTTCTCAGGTCATAGAAACGCACAAGGTTAAGAACTCAGCTAGGATGCATTCATGGCATACATCACAACTCAACTGATTTATTTCATTAAACGTTATTGATTCTTATGGTTGAAACGCATGTTGAAACAATTTATTGTTGATTTCTGTTTTCGAAACGCTTCCGCAAGTTTGAAACACTTATGATTGATTTAAAAGTCTAAATACATAATGTGATGTTTTGTAATTACTGTGTCTGGTGTACTGGTGCTATCTGAGATCCTGGCATATCACACGCCTGACGGTAAAACCCCGTTAGCGGATTTTGAGGGTGTGACACCACTCTTCATTTGAAAAACTCGCCTTGCAATGTTTAGCAATATTCTCCGAAATATGCCATCTGCAAAGTAATCGAACAGCATTCGGAAAAACGTCTTCTGACGCTTTCATCAGAGCGAGGTCTCGGTCGGTTAGTATAACACGGGGCTCCATGCACTTTTCCTCCAACGTTTCTTTGAGTTTCTCTAACACCCATCTGAAGTTGACTTTACGCTCATAATCAATGAATGCGTGAGCAACAGAAAAAGATTTCAGGGTGGACGTCACACAAACCATTTAAACAAACAACATTTTATACAAGTTAGTTTTGTATGTATCTATCATCAACACATGTGGATAGGCACGCCATAATGTGTGAGATGTGGGATGTATAAAAAAACCCTGTCGACGGTATTTGTCGGTTCATATATGTGAGGAGTGTAAATATATTGATGTTGTTGTAGTATAGAAAAAACCTGCATTGGGGTTTCACCAATTCTGGTGGACTTTTTAATTTTTGTCCGAGCACTATATATGGTTCGTAACGCAGACACATTATTGGGATTTTGTTCCCTCAGCGTGCCTAGAATGTTTCGAGGGTTAATATTTTGCTCGGTCAGCTTCTTTACAGTAGAAAGATCATTTTCGGTGAGCCTCATTGCATATGCATGTCCTTCCAGGTGTTCAGCAGGTTCATGGTTATGAGTATCATCCACAATAACTACAATCCACCCATTTCTCTTCATCTCGTACTTACCCTGCAATTCAAATTGACAGTTTGTTCTTTTGGTGCCACTTTTTCTAATAGTGGGTGCTCCCGTATATACACCACTCCGATCACATTTCAACCATATTTTAACAACCACACCATTTGAGTTTCTTTTTGAACGTTTGGTGACAATAACAAACCCATTTTCTCACCCTAAGTTAGTTGCCCAATCAACTAATTCTTCACGAGATGAGAAAATCTAAAAATTTTAATATTTTTAATTAGTTATTAGTAAATGAAATTAAAATTAAATATGATATATCTTATAACCTGATTCGTGTCATATAAACCTCTTTTACCGGAACTAGAATCGTCATTATCACCGCTGCTATCGCCATCGTTATCACCCTCGTCATCGCCGTCGTCATCCCTGCCGTCATCCGGGCCGTAATTGGACGCAAACTGTCCTAAATAGTTTGAAGCACCCTTACCGTAATAACTGTAATCCTCATCAGGGTAATAGTTACATTCCGACCCGAATAAATAGTTGCTATCCCAGATCGAAATCGTAACGTTAAATATTTCAAATTTATCGTAAAAATAATTTTATGAAATGAATTTATAAACTAACATTTATATAGTATTTCAAATGGAAAATTGTATCCTGTCAAATAATTAACACGAATATCGAGAAATATTACGTCATATCAAATAATGTAATAAATACAAACTCACACGAAAAACGAGGAATAATATATCTCGTCAAATTATTAACGGTGAAAATAAAACCCGTGAAGGAGTTCACGGGCCGTGAGGAAAGTAAATAACGGGCCCGTGACTAGGCTAACGGACCGTTACATCTATTGATCGTGACCTCTTTAACAGGCCGTTAAAATTTTGAATGATTGATTTGATTAGCCTACAGTGTTTACGGCCCGTGAAGGCCCTTACGGGCCGTAAGCAGGGCGTCCAGATATCTTCTGGGCATCTCTTTAGTAGGCCCCATAAAAAAATATATATCTAAATGAAACATTATTTTGTCCCACTGCCACCACTTGCCACCGTCACTACCGACCACCAAATATTCTATATTAACCCCAATTAGCCACCACCATCAACCAATATCCCTAAGCCTCCGTTGATTTTTAAGAGTGTCACCAGTGAGATCCCACAACCAATGTACCTCCATCGAAACAATTTCACTACGATATTAGCCAACACCACCATGGATCTCTACCATATGTTTTTGTGTACCAACACCCTCGTTTGGTTAGCAGAATATTACTTATTAAATCTCTTAAGGAATTGAAAAATGGGATTGGAATTAATTCCAATGAAAAATTTCATTGTGTTTGGTTTGTACATTTGTGGAGTTGTAATAAATATAGAAAACCCATTTTATTTCACACCACTGGCCACTACACTTGACAGCATCAGCATTGATATCGCAACTCACACCATTGAGATCACTCCATGCTTTATGAAAATTGCATCGTCGATTTTAGCATCAATATTAATTTTTGTTGTCCGAGGTTTGATTTTCTATGATATCTTGTTCAAAGTACAGATATGATGAAAATCAATTTTTTATTGTTCAAAAGTTTGATTTATAAATTTGAAAAAACATTAATGGATGATAATGTGTGCGAGGATATTTTAGTAAAGATTAAGTAATTTAATGAAATTCAAAGATTCCAACCACTAAATGAAGTAAATTAGCATTCCATTAAATGATGGAAAAAATTTAATTCCAGTTACATTTTGCCAACCAAACATAATTTTCATTGGAAAACAATCTAATTTTAATTCAATTCTAAAGAATTCCACGAACCAAACAGTGATACTTTCAATATGTTATGATAGGAAACTCGATCAAATTATCATGTTTTGCATGAGATATGATAATAATCTCTATATTATATTAAATTTGATCAAGTTCTTACGTTTGATCAAGTTCTTACATTTGATCATGATATGTTAAGTGATTAACACAAGAGAAGATATCAAAACATGAATCACTCGATTGTATTATTCATGAACAAGATTACAGAGCGTTTTGAATGTGAAGACTATCCAATGAATTAAATAACTCTCCTTCCTAATCTCTACTTATTAACAACTAAACAAAGTAAATCTTTCCAAATATACAACTTAAGCCCGTGCAACTTTACTAACTATTTACTAACTATCAATTAGCTCCTAAGACTTATTACTTTGACTCTTAATAGGATAATAGATTTGACTTTTACATGTAACAATCTCCACCTTAAAATCAAATCAACCCAAACAATGTTTCAGCCAATACCAAGTGACTTCAAGTAGAAATCAAGCTTAGAACTTAGAAGACTTTGTGAACATATCAGCAGGGTTCTTACTAGTATCTACCTTTTCAACTCTAACCTCCTTTAAGTTGATCACATCCCTTATAAAGTGCAACTTTACATTAACGTGTTTAGTTCTCACATGAAAAACACTATTCTTGGATAACTGAATTGCTCCTTGATTATCACAATACATCATTGAGTCACATGACACTAATCCCAGGTCAACTACAAACACATTAAGCCATAAAGCTTCTTTAACAGCTTCAGTCAATACCACATACTCAGCCTTAGTAGAAGACAAGATAACAATGGGCTGCAACTACGATTTCCAACTAACTATATTACCTAGAACTTGAAAAGCATAGCCAGTTATAAATCTACCTTGATCTAAGTCCTTGGTATAATCAACATCAACAAAACTAGTTACCATAATGTTACTAACACAAGTGTCATCTCTGCATACTAGCCCAACATGTCTAGTACCACTCAAGTACCTCAGGATCCACTTACAGCTTCCCAATGATTCTTCCTTGGATTAGGAATGAACCTGCTAACAACACAGACAACATATCTAATATATGGTCTTGTACAAACCATTAGATATATGAGGCTACCTACCACAGTTGCATAAGGCACTTTATCCATATATGACAGCTCTTCCTCAGTTTTAGGAAAATCCATGTTGGATAACTTAAAATGAGTTGCAAGAGGAGTTTTCATAGTTTTACTTCCTAACATAGAGCACTTGTTTAACACCTCATCCACATATGAACTTTCAGATAAACTTTTGACTTCTGTCCCTTAAAATTTCCATTCTCAGAATCTTTCTAGCCTTACCCAACTCCTTCATATCAAATTCAAGCATTAATAGCCTCTTAATGTCTTTAATCTATTGCACATCTTTACATGCAACCAGCATGTCATCATACAACAACAGACAGACATAACAACCTCTACTATACTCCTTGCAGTAAACACAACTATCATAAGAACTCCTCATGAACCCATTAGTCACCGTATACTCATCGAATCTCTTATACCACTGCCTAGGGGACTGTTTTAAATGATACATGGATCCTTTTAATAAGCAAACCTTATACTCCTGACCTTTTCTCACAAACCCCTTAGGTTGCTCCATATAAATCTTCTCTTCAAGATTACCATGCAAAAATATTGTTTTAACATTTAACCACTCTAGTTCCATATCTAAACTAGTAGTTAAAGAGAGCATTACTCTTATAGAAGAGTGTTTAACAACTGGAGAAAAGATATTATTGTGATCCACACAAGCTTGCTGAGTAAACCCTTTGGCCACTAATCTAGCCTTAGACCTTGGTGTTTCAAAGTCAACCTCTCCTTCCTTTACCTTATACAACCGCTTGCAAGCCATAATCTTCTGATTAATAGGATCTACAAGCTCCCAAGTATTATTCTTATGTAATGAATCCATTTCTTATCTCATGGCCAACATCCCACTCTCACCGTCTTTAGAGTTTAGAGCGGCTTCATAACTCAAGGGTTATAACTATTCTCCTACTCAACTGCTAAAAAAATGGATGATATATCATCATTGTCTCTATACCTCAATGGTTTCACAATCTGCCTTCTTGGCCTATCTCTAGCCAGACTATAACCTTCAGACTCAAGTTTAGAGTCAATATTTGAAAGACCAGACTCCATATCAATTGACCCATTCTCCACCTCAATTAGATCATCAAGCCCCCTTATAGAATTACTACTCATTTTTCGTCCCTTATTAACTGAAATATCTTTATAGAAAACATCTTTTTGAAACATAACATTTATATAACATTTCTGCTAACAAATACTTTAGGCTTTCCATCACATAGCTTCTATAATCTGTATCCCTTTGCTCCTTTAGTGTACCCTAGGAATATACACTTAGTAGCTCTAGGATCTAATTTCCCGCATCTACATGGGCATAAGCTAATGACCTAAAGATCCTTAAACTACCATAGTCTTGCTTGACTCCAGTCCATACCTCCTTAGGTACTTTTATTCCTAATGCTGAAGAGGGAGGCTTGTTGACTATGTATGCAATGGTTGACACTGCCTCAGCCTAAAATTCCTTTGAAAGACTAGAGCTTGATAGCATACATATTACATTTTCAAGTAGTGTTCTATTCATCCGCTCTGCAAGCCCATTTTGCTGTCGAGTGCCAGACACAGTTAAGTGTATAGCTATGCGATGTTTCTTACAAAAATGATAAAACTTAAGATTACAGAATTCTAGACCATTATCAGCCTGTAATTTCTTCACCCTCTTTTCAGTTTGAGTTTCAACTAGTACTTTCCACTCCTGGAACTTGTTGAATGCATCACCCTTATGCTTTATCACATACACCCATACCCTTCTTGAGAAGTCATCAATCAAAGATAGAAAGTACCTGACCCCACCCAGTGATTCAGTTCTGGTAGGCCCTATAGATCAGCATGCAGATAATCCAAGATCCCTTTGGTTATATGCTTGCCTTTACTAAACCGCACTATCTTATGCTTCCCCATTGCACAGTCTTCACAGAACTTAATATGACAATCACTGATATCACCAATAACTTGTTGCTTTTTAATTCATTAAGTCCTTGATTGTTGATGTGAGCTAACCTCTTATGCCCCAACATAGTTAGATCATCTGATTTCTCAAAGAGTAGGGAGACTTTCTCTATGATTACCTCACCTTCTAATATAAACATATCATTATCCTTTCTTGTACCATCTAACACTACAAGAGATCACTTTATCACTTTGGCCTTGCCACCCTTCAAACTCACATGATACCCTTGTTTTTCAAACAAGCCTAAGGACAATAAGTTTCTTTTTAGACTAGGTATGTACCTTACATCATATAGGTCTATATTGATTCCACTCTTCATTCTGAAAATAACAATACCAATTCCAAGGACCTCACATGGCCTATATTCTCCTAGCTTTACTATGCAAATATTAACTTCTTTAAAGGATTTGAAGTAACTCTTAACAAGAGTCATATGAAAAGAACAACTAAAGTCCATTACCCAATTACCTTCCTTATTAGATCTTAACACACATAAGACATTAGCATTATCATATCCATCAGAGGTATCATCTTGTACTACATGACTGGTATGATTCTTTATCCTACATACCCTCCACTCTTCTTCCTCTATTCAGGGCAATCTCTTAGGTGCTTCTCAGACTGGCATACAAAGCACCTTCTTTTGAATTTTGACTTGGACCTTGACACATTCTTAGGTCTATGATTCCTCTATTCAGAACTGCCTCTTACAAATAGCCCATCTCCACCTTTTTCCTTAGGATCTGACCATTTTTAGTTCCTTTGAATTGAGAGCAGCTAACATATCTTCCATTGTGAGGGTCTCTCTCCCATACATAAAGGTATCCATGAAATGTTCATAGGTCTCAAGAAAAAGCGGCTAAAAGACGATGACCTGATCTTCTTCATCGAGCTTTATCTCAATATTTTCAAGATCCAATATCAGCTTGTTAATTCATAGGTGTGATCTTCAATGATTTTCGCGTTGCTATCTGAAAGGTGTATAACCTTTTCTTCAAATATAACCTATTTTCCAGTGATTTGGTCATGTAAAGCATTTCAAGTTTTGAACAAATTACTGCAACAATGGTTTCCTTGGTGACTTCACATAGAACTCTATCCCCAAGGCTTAACACAATCTCACTGTTAGCCGTTTCCATGATTTCTTTCTTCTTTTCTGCAGTCAAATGCGCAGGAAGATGATCTTCCCCTCTGAGTGCATCAACTACACCGTTGTGCACCAGTATTGCTCGCATTTTCACCCTCCACAAACCGAAATCATTTTTTCCATCGAATTTCTCCAATTCGAATTTCGTTGACACCATATTGTTCATGCAATCGACCTATCACCGAGTATTGATCTTGATTTTCTGATCTCCTTGGGAGATCCCCTTCTCTTACAATTGAGCACTTTCTCTCTTTGGCTATGATACCAATTGTTAAGCGATTAACACAAGAGGAGACATCAAAACAAGAATCACTCGATTGTATTATTTATGAACAAGATTATAGAGTGTTTTGAATATGAAGACTATTCAATGAATTAACTAACTTTCCCTCCTAATCTTTGCTTATTAATGACTAAACAAAGTAAATCTTTTCAAATATACAAGTTAAGCCCCTGCAATTTTACTAACTATCAATTAGCTCTCAAGAGTTATTACTTTGACTTTTAATAGGATAATATATTTGACTTTTACATGTAACATGATATATGATCAATTTTATATACATAATAACATCTACAAAATACTTAAAACTCAATACAATAAGACTCTTTACATACTAAACCCACCTTGGCTTTGTATTTATTGAAAATAAACTAGATACCATAACACAACTCTAATCTCCTTTGTTGAATTTAGGGTCTGTCATAGTGTAAACTTAGAGGGTTAAAAGTGCTCATGCGAATAAGGTTTGGGATTCGCTAGATAGAATTCAATAGTTAGAGTTCATCGGTAGCTGAATTTGACAGTCAGATTTTCGGTAGTCAGACTTGTTTAAAAGGGAGGTTTTGAGTGCGTAATTAGTTAGTTCGTTCAATTTCATTCTTTGTAATTTACAATTCATTTCTTTCTTGTAATCGTTTTCAATTGATTAATAAAGTTCTTGATTCTTGGTGTTTAAATTGGCTATGTAACTCAACACCCTTTAATCAATTAAACCAACTGTTAAATTTGAATTATTGGGTTGGCCCTATTCACCGACTTGTGAGGCCCATATTGGAAATTAGCCAACAATCACCCCTTTAAGTTCTAACTTCGGAGTAGAAAGTAGGAGGTATTCCTATTCTAAGTAACTTTTGCATTTCACCAAACTTGATCCTTTTGATTGTCTTAGTTAAGATGCCTGTTCTTTGTTCCTTGACATTAATATGTTCCACTGTTATTTTATTCCTTTTCGACACCTTCTCGTATGTAATGAAACTGAGACTTTATATATTTACTCCGGCTATGAAACACCAGACTCTTGGCCAAAGCTATTTCCGATGTGTTATGAATATTTAACACAACCTCTCCTAGTTTTGATTTGGTTAATTCTCCCAATAAATTACGTAACCATACGTCTTGATATGAAGCCTAGCTTGCCGCCATGCACTCTGCTTCACATGATGAGAGTGCTATTGTACCTTGTTTTTGGGAGCACCAAGTAATTATTAGGGAATTACCTAAGTAAAACACATGATCTGTAGTACTTCTCCTGTCATCATTATCGATATTATGGTTGTTGTCGCTATATCCCATCAATCACTGTGATCCTCCCCGGGTATACTTTCTTCCGTAGCTACTCTTGCCTTTTCAATTCACCTATAGCGGTGAAATATTGTCGTAATACAGTGACCTATATCAGCGATGGTCTATTGAAAAGAAAATGTCTTTTCAATGAAGAATCTATTATATTTATCCACATCGTGTTCGATAGAGCCGATGCATTCTTGATGGGGGTTGAAGTTGTGTGATATAGTATCTTTAAAAATCAGTTGATATAGTAGCATTATTTATTTTATTTTTCTTTTTACAATGTAAACTTATATACCCACTAATTCTATATTACTTGTTTACAATAAGACTTGAACCCTCACTAGTTAAATGAGACAGCACAACAACTTGGTAATATTTGTCTAAATGTCCATTGGTGGTCGTAGCTTTATCTACTACCAAATCTGAGCATATCACATCAATAGTTGTTGCTTTTAAGCAATACAGATTAGAAAATTGTTACAATATATGGGAGAGGAGCAAATAGAAGATATGAAAGGGACACAAACATCAACAATTTTTACAAGTACAAGTCTTGCTTTACATGGTTACTGAAAAGACATTATTATCAAATTACATTACATTAGAAGCTTGGGCAAAGGACACATGCCATTAATATGCCATACAAAAGGATCAGTTTGATATGATATTTTCACCAAGGCATTGGGTGTGAAACTATATAATTTGCTATCTACGTGCATGGTTGATCAGTCAATTTTGTCTCATATTTTTTTGTTATAGATCAGTTGTTTAATATTATATAATGCTGTATAAGCATATGGTGATCGAGTTATGAATAATCAATCAATCTCAGTCACAGTGTTTTGAACCAACAAATTCACAATCTGAGAGTGGTCCTTAAGGCTACAGACTTAATTTAGACTTTTTTAACGAGCTCTATGTTATGTTTGTAGCTCGAGTTCATATTTGAGAAGAAGAGAAAAAACTCTGATGGGTCGTCATACGAGTTGATGACGTTCTAACACTACACAACCCATTTTTGGTAAACATTGTTTGTAGCATGGCTAATTATGCATAGCATGTGAGTTCCACAAATAATTATGTATTAAGTACTCCGATGTCTTAAACTAATTAATCGCATTAATTGGTTTATATATATTTGAAACTAAAACTAGACAAGGCAACCATAAAACCAAACACGTTAGTTAGCCTTTTAGGCCTTGCTATCTTCTTGGGCTGCTAGTCGTTCTAGTGCGAAGACACCCACAAGTTGCCCAAAATTTATTTTAGACAACAAGTAATCAAGAATGACATACACCAAACTTAGAGTTGAGAATTTGATGTTTACAAAATTGAACTAAACCCCTATTTATACATATTGTTTCCTTCTAGGGTTGCATCGATTCAACTTACTGATTCTAAACATACATATGTGGACACTTGTATTTTGTTGGTCACCAAGCTTATTTCTTGCCACTCCTATGCTTTACATATACAATAAATACATACTAAAACATGTTTCTAGTAATTACACTATGACATCTAAACTTTAATATTAGACAATGAATGGTATTAACTCCACATACACCCTCGTAATCATGATCATTGCTTTGTAGTAGATCTTGAACTTCGAGCATTTGCCTCATATAATAAAATCGATTCTTGGAAGTGCCTTTGTCAATATATATGCCCTTTGTAATTCACCACCGATATGTTCCGCGTTGATATGTTCCGTGTTGATATGTTCATATTCCATATATGCATTCTCTTATAAAATGGTAGCATGTGTTGATGAGCTTACTCCATCCATCTAACACTAGATTCTTCATGGTGTCCCAATTCTTACAGAACCAACACATGAAAACCCTGAACATCACATGTATGATCTTCTTTTTGTTCTAAACTTGTATCAAAGCTATTATTGGCTCTGATACCAGTATGGGCTCAATCGCATCATCAAGATTTAACTTTGATAGATTAGAATGTATTCAACTAAGCGTTCAAACCACATGTTTAGATACATTCAAACAACATGACGCTTTGATATAATCATTGGTTGTTTGATAACTGCAAATGTCGTTAGCAATGTAGAAGACTAATCAAGGCTCGGCAAAACATCTGAAGATTGAACGAAGTCAAGATCTGATAACAGCCTATGCGAAGAAGTTTTCCACGCGAAAAGCAGATCTCACGCGAGAAAGACTCCACGCGAGAGATTGAAGCCGCGCGAGAGATTGATCCGCGCGAAATGCCTGTCGCGCGAGAACTGATGTTTTAGTATAAATAGTTTCGTTTTTGTTTTGTAATTAAGCTTTTGTTCATTTTATCATATCTGTGCTGTGCGAAATCGCACAAAACCTGTTCTAGGTTGTGTTATTCAATCAAAGAATCATTTTGTGATCAATTCAATCTTCTTTCACTCCAATCTTGTTTACATTCCGCATTCACAAGATTGAGATCGTGTGTTTATTGTTCTTTCTGGGAGATTTCAAGGTTTTACAATCAAGGCTCGGCAAAACATCTGAAGATTGAACGAAGTCAAGATCTGATAACAGCCTATGCGAAGAAGTTTTCCACGTGAAAAGCAGATCTCACGGGAGAAAGACTCCACGCGAGAGATTGAAGCCGCGCGACAGATTGATCCGCGCGAAATGCCTGTCGCGCGAGAACTGATGTTTTAGTATAAATAGTTTCGTTTTTGTTTTGTAATTAAGTTTTTGTTCATTTATCATATCTGTACTGTGCGAAATCGCACAAGACCTGTTCTAGGTTGTGTTATTCAATCAAAGAATCATTTTGTGATCAATTCAATCTTCTTTCACTCCAATCTTGTTTACATTCCGCATTCACAAGATTGAGATCGTGTGTTTATTGTTCTTTCTGGGAGATTTCAAGGTTTTACAATTGGTATCAGAGCATTAGGCTCTAGAACCACGATTTGGAGAAGATTTGGATTGTTTTCTACTCATTTTTGAAGACATTCATCATTGATCACGTGAGATTCAGATATGGTGATGTTATGCTGCTCGAATTGTGAGAATTTGGACTGATTTGGACTGAATTAGTGGACTTTAGTTGAATTTTAATCATAAATAAGCTTAAAATTAAACTAAATTCATTAAAATGAGTAGAATCAGACATATTCAGTGATTTGGAGGTAATTCTCGCTTGAACAAACTGTTGGAGATTTGATTCTGCACAAAATTGGAAGATTTTCGCTTGAACTGTGAGTTTTCGCGTGCGAAAAAGTGTGTTTTCGCTCAGATAGTTATTTCACCTTTTTATGCAATTTCGCGTGAAAAGGTAAATAGGAAATTTCGCACGAATCAACATTCTCGCGCGAAAAGGTTGGCCGCGCGAACGCAGGTTTCGCACAATTGTTTCTGTCGCACGAAAATTCTGATTCTGACTTTCTGATCAACATGGCTTCAACAACTCCAAATTTAAAGCATCTTACTGCTTCACTTCATCTAGACACGGAAATTGGTACTGGTAACAAGCCACCGAGACTTCTCTGTGAAGACGATTATGCTGATTGGGCTTTCCGATTTGAGAAACATGTTATCTACACGAAACCTAAGATGTGGAGGTCTATTCAGTATGGTCCTTACATTCCGTTGTACAAAAATGATAAAGGAGAAATGGTACAGAAACCTGAACACTTGTGGGATGAAGATGACATTAAGAGGTTGGAACTGGATGATAAAGCTTATGCTGCCATCACTATGGCATTGACTACTGAGATTTCACAAAAGTTTCAAGAGTTCAGAGGTGCAAAGGTGTTATGGGATGCTCTTGAAACTCAGATCATGGGCAACAAAGATATGAGGGAAAGCAAAACGGATATGTTGAATCAAGAATTCAACATGTTCAATCATATAGTTGGTGAAGAGTTGGAAGCTCAGATTGCCAGGTTTGTTAGACTGGTAACGAAAATGAAGAGTGCGGGTATTACTCTGGAACACATCACTGTGAACAAGAAGCTGCTAAATTCACTTCCATACAGTTGGAATAACAACTGTACATTGATCAAGAGAACCAAAGACTTGTATACTCTTCAGTTGACTGATCTCATTTCAACTATCAAGTCTTATGCAATGGATGATAAGCAGCGAGCTGCTAATCATCTCAGTTCTCTGGGTGCTGAAGGAACTGCTCTCTATGCAAAGATGGCTAGTAATCCGAATTACTATGTCAGTTATACACAAATGTGTCAGCAACAACAATCTGGAGGTGCAGCATCTTCTTATATGCAACCAGCAGTAAACCATCAAGTTCATGTTCCAGCTTCTCAACACTATTCCCCCTTCATCCATCAACAAGTCCCTCAATCTCAAGATTCTCATAGTGGTCAACATGCTTATGTTGCTACTACTAATCCATCAAAGCAGACTGTCCAGATTGCTGAGGAGCATCTTGCCCTTTTCACCACTTTCATGTCGAGTTATGAAGCTTTTATGGCTGGAAGACTCACTGCTCCTAATGTCTTGGTTGATGATCTTCAACAAGTCAATCCTGATAATGTTGAAGAGAATGACATCAAGTATCAAATGGCCATGGTAGTTTACAGGGTGAAGAATTTTGCTAGACGAACTGGGAGAAAAATGTTTGGTGTTAACAACTCTAGCAAAATCGGTTTCGACAAGTCTAACCTGAGGTGTTACAACTGTGACAAACCAGGTCATTTCGCCAGAGAATGTACTGAACCAAAGACTGGTCAAACTGAAGGCCCTAAGAAGATGGTGACTGTGGAGATTGAGCCAAAGAAAGACAAAGCTAGCACTTCGGGTGGTTCTAAAGCATTGGTTTCTCAAACTAATGCTGAATCTGATTCGTCAGATCAAATGGAAGCCCTTGATCTAACATTGTCTACTGCATTCATTGAAAAGATTGTTCATGAACCAGAAGAAGAAGAAAATCTGTTTGCTGAGTTTGTGTCTGATGATTTGTTGGAAGGTTTGTTTGCTGAAGTTGAAGAAGAAAAGGAGAAAGTTGAAGTAAAGAAAGTGAAAGTTGAACAAGAGAATGAGAAAGTTGAAGAAGTGAAGGAGATGTTGAAAAAGAGAAAGAGAAAGTTGTGAAGAATGATCTAGTTGAGAAGGTTGCTGAGGAGAGGATTATGATTGAAGAGTACACTGTCGAGCCTCCAGTCAAATGCCAATGTATTGATCCAAAGACTGTTGACGTTGCTCCAGTGGAAGAAAAAGCTGCTGCTATTAAAGCTTTTATGGTCAAGAAGGTTGAGGAAACGAAAGGAGAATGTTCTGAACCCAAGGTATATGATAGTTTATGCACAAATTTATGTGTTGAGAAAGTTCAAAGATATAGAGTTCATAATGAGAACTTGATAATGGAAGTTGAAAAACTTCAGTATCAAGCTCGAAAATACAAGTCAAATAAAAATTTTTAAAGAAAAACTTGAAGGTTTAAATAAAACAATATATAATTTACAACTAAATCTTCATGATAAAGAATGTACAAATAATGATTTGACAAATAGAAGCAATGAACTCGCTTTAGAAATTAATAGACTCAACAGTGAACTAGCCACGGCTAAATTGACTGTTGAGAAATTTGAACTTTCATCAACAATGGTTGAAGGAATAATCAAGTCACAAATGACACAGAAGATTAAAGGAGGAAAATGCGGTGTTGGATTTTCAAACATTGCTCCTCCAATTAATCATGATTATTCATGTTTACCTTCATCTGCTGTCATTTATGATTCTGATATGGTCTATGGGATTGGTTTCTCTCCATCTCAAGACTTAAAACCTTCAGTCAAAGTAAATCTATCTGTTGATCCTATTATAATAACAAAACCTAAACAATCAACTGAAAATTTTGTGCGGATAAATTGAAGGAGGATGGGTTGGTTGAAGAATGGGAGAGTGATAGTGAGGGAGAAAATGAGAGTGAAAGTTTGAAAAATAAGAATGTAAATGATTTACGATCTGCTTGTAAACAAACTTTGTCTGGAAATGAAAGGTGGTTGATTTGAATGAGATTAAATCAAATAGTAAATGTAATTTGAATGCAAATCAAAGGGCAAATCAGAAAGAAAAAATTGAAAAAGATTTTAAAAGTATATTTGTTTCTAAAGGTTTAATTGAAAATGAAGAGCATATTTTTAAAGAAACGAATTCTCGATTCTTTAAAAATAAACTTCATTATAATGCTAACCTTGTGAATCAAGATATTTGTAGCCCAGATTTGCAAGTGAATGATTCTTCTGCATTCAATCTGAAAATTCAAAAGCCTGGTCCTTCTCCAGCACCAATCTGAATATCCAAGCCTAGTCCTTCTCCAGCACCAATCCGAATATCCAAGCCTAGTCCTTCTCCAGCACCAATTCGTATATCTAAGCCTGGTCCACCTCCATCAAATTCAAAGTCTGGTCCTACTCCAGCAGAATCTAAGACTGGTCCTATTCCAGCATCACCAATTCCAAAAGTCACAATTGCCAAATCTCAAATCAAAAGTGGTGATAATTCATTTATTTCCTTGAATCTGCAAAAGATGAACTTGCAATTATCAAATGAGGCAAAGATTCGAGAGACTGTGAAGAATTTTAAACCAAAGAGTCAATCTGACTTTGGTTTTTATGACAATTTTTATAATTGTCATCCACAGTTTGTTTTCCACACACAACAAAAGAGATGTTATCAGTGTGGAAACACAAATCATTTGGCAAACAATTGTCCTTTTCGACAAAAATCATTAAGCAAATAACGATTTCATAATTCTATTGATCATAAAAGAAAATTGTTTTTCACTCATGGAAAATTTTCAAATAATATGAAATCAAAGGTTGTTAATGAGTTTAATGTCAAACAGGATAAGAATTTGACTAATGATGTAAAAGAAAACAACAAGTTGAAAAGCGTAAATGAAAAGACTGATGTGCGAACCAAATATAATAATATCAAATCATTTTGTCTTGCTGCAACTCATAATGTGCTCAAGTCATGTTTGACTTGGGTACCAAAAGCTAACTAATTTTGTTACTAATGCAGGGACAACCGCAAAAGGCTATTGAAAGTCTATGGCATGTAGATAGCGGTTGTTCAAGACATATGACTGGGAATTTATCATTACTACAAGATGTTCAGTCATATAATGGAGGAAGAGTGATTTTCGCGGGAGACAAAGGAGGACGTATAACCAAGCGTGGTACAGTTACAAATGGTGTCCTTAGCTTTGAAAATGTTAATTTTGTTGAGGAATTAAAACATAACCTGTTAAGTGTGTCTTAAATCTGTGACAAACAATATTCTACACACTTTACTAACAAAGAATGCTTAATCTTAAAACCGGGTTTTGTTGTTCCAGATGAATGGATTTTGATGAGGACTCCGAGAGACAATGACACATATCTTCTTGATATGCATTGTTCTAATTCTTTGGTAACAGCTTCTTGCTTACTATCCAAAGCCTCGGAGAATGATTCCATGTTATGGCATCGTCGATTAGGACATGTCAATCTTAAAAACATGAATAAACTTGTACGTGGAAATCATGTTATTGGTTTACCTGAAAAGAATTTCAATTAAATGAACATTGTTTGTCATGTTCAAAAGGTAAACAACATAAACTTCCTCACAAACCAATTGCACACAACTCAATCGAATCAATCTTACAACTCTTACACATGGATCTTTTTGGTCCAGTAAGTGTTTTAAGTTTGGGTCGAAGATCTTACTGTCTGGTTGTTACTGATGACTTTTCTAGATTTACTTGGGTGTTTTTCTTAGCATCTAAGGATGAAACTCCACACCTTTTGATCAAGTTCATTACTTTGGTGGAGAATCAGACCGAGAAAAAGGTAAAATGCATCCGAAGTGACAATGGAACAGAGTTTTGCAATCAAACTCTGAATGAGTTTTGTGAATCAAAGGGAATTGCTAGACAATTTAGTGCTGCTGGCACACCACAACAGAATGGAGTTGCAGAAAGAAGGAATAGAACAATGAAGAAGAAATTTGAGATGAGTTCCCTTGGAGAAATTTCATTTTTCCTGGGTATTCAAGTTACTCAATCTGAGACTGGTATTCTCATCCATCAAGAAAAGTATGTTCAGACTATTCTTGAGAAATACAAGTTTCAAGATTCCAAAGTAGCTTCAACTCCAATGGCTTCTCATCCTACTCTTACTCCAGATCCATTAGGAGAATCAGTTGATCAACATCTTTACAGATCGATGATTGGTTCTCTTATGTATCTCACTGCAAGCAGGCCGGATGTCATGTTCCCTGTTTGTCAGTGTGCCCGCTATCAAAGTGATCCAAAGGAATCACACATGAAAGCTGTCAAGAGGATTTTCAAGTATCTCAAGGGTCAACCCAAACTTGGTCTTTGGTATCCTCGAAATTCCGATTTCAATTTATTTGCTTATACTGACAGTGATTATGGTGGTTGTAATTTAGACAGGAAATCGACCACAGGAGGATGTCAATTCTTAGGCAACCGACTCATTTCTTGGTAGTGTAAAAAGCAGAACACTGTATCCACATCCACTGCCGAAGCTGAATATGTGGCTGCATCGAGCTGTTGTTCCCAGCTTGTCTGGATTCAACAACAACTTCTCGATTATGGCCTCAACATCTATGACACACCCATTTGGCGTGACAATACGGCAGTTCTGAACATCATGAAAAATCCCATTTAACGCTCCAAAACTAAACACATTGACATCCGCATCCATTTTATTCGCGACTGTTTTGATCGAAAACTTATTCATTTAAAACAAGTGCCGTCAACTGAAAATATTGCTGATTTATTTACCAAGGCATTTGATCATTCTCGATTTGATTTCCTTGTGCAATCATTAGGAATGATTAACTTTGGATAAATTGGTTTAATGAATCTTCACAAAAAGATTTTTCATTTTTAATAAAGGATAAAATTGCAGTTGTTTCCTTTTTTTAAAAGGACACTCACAATTTTAGGGGGAGAAAATTAGAAAACATGTTCTGAAAAATATTTTTGGTCTTAGGGGGAGTCAAGATCAAAGGATTAAAAACAAAAAAAGAGAAGAAGAAATTTTCATACTGAAATGAGAAATGATATTACAAAGTTCTAAACGAGTCTAAGTACTTTCAAAGGCTTAAATACGAATAGACTTGGATTATGTTTGATGTGTCGATAGGCTTTGCTTTCAGAAATGAAAAAATCATAATTGAGTGATTACACTTGAATTAAAGAAATATGAATTAGTGGGGAACATTATGGATTCTGTGCCAAATATGTTCTAATACAGACTGAGAGATATAATCTTGTCATACTCAAGCCTGTATGTGATTGATTCAGTAATTATCATAACTATATATATAAAGATAAAAATACAAAAAGGGACAAAAAGAGAAAAACACAAAAAGAAAATAATTGAGCAAAAAGATGCCAAAAAGGCCATATAGGATATAAGATGCCAAGAAGCACAACAAATCAAAAGATATGTCTAAAAGACATACATACTATATGGTATATATTTTCTATTTTGAGAATATTTTCTGACCATGGAAGGCAAAATCGAAAGATGGGGCATGTAAGTCCGGATGGCTTGTAAGTCCTAAACATCTTGAGAGGCCAGACATAAGTCCGGATGGCTGTCAATAAGTCCTTAAACTTGTTAATATTCCGGGTTAAGAAATATTTCGCAGGCTAGTTATGCTCAAATAGTTATATTTAGGAATACAATAAATGATATCACTGATCAACAATGCATGGTTTAAGTCAAATTGGGGTGACTTGAAATCTCGATAGTGTCTTGAAGGATAATAATTACTTTACAGAAGTTCTGATTGTGGGATCCACTGACTTATATTAAATCAACACGAAACATGATATATATCACTCATTATGTTTCTGAGTAAAACCTGAAGTATAAGTTTAAAAGGATAAAATATATTGACAATCAACTTAACCAGTTATTTTAAATAAAGCCGGACAGAGTCTTAACTTGATAAAGAACTATATGATCTCATTATGATAATTCTTACAAAACAAACAAATCCGATCTTGATTCTTTAATTGTTTTCATTATTTTGTTATTTTGCGGATAAAAGTTTTTCAATTTACTTTTGTGTTGTATTATTTTTAAGACAAATAAATCACAAAGATAAATTTTAAAAAATTGAAGATTCATTAAATTAATTGATCACTTGGAAATAAAAATTATGTTGACATAAATAATCGAAAATGAAAGGTTTGAAAGTTTTGAAAGACAAGAAAAATTTTGAAAGTTAAAAAATTTTTTTGAAAAGTTTATTCTCATGCGAAATGGGATGTCACGCGAAAAATAAGTACTGCGAA
Organism: Flaveria linearis; assembly: GCA_024085815.1. NCBI lineage: Eukaryota > Viridiplantae > Streptophyta > Magnoliopsida > Asterales > Asteraceae > Flaveria > Flaveria linearis. Next base: position 25,179,116 of record CM044010.1, read on the forward strand.
AGGTTCTGTCGCGTGAATCATCAGAGGTATAAATATCACAGTGTTCTAGACAAACCCACTTTTCGCTCAAACCACCTGAAAACTTCTCTCGCTTCGCATCCGAAAACCATTGTCGCTTTCCTCTGAAAATCAAACTCTGAAATCATCACTTTCTTGCTTAAGATTTTGATTCTTATTTCGTTTTCATTACATTCATTGTGTGATTTTAAAGGTATAAAATGTTCGATTTGGTTACTGTAGATATGCAATACTAAGTGGAACTTAACATCTTGAACTAAAATCTTAAAAAATTGGGCTTTAAAGTTGAAATTGACAAATGGAATAGATCTAATGGACTTAGGCGACAGGAATGGAATGGATTTCATGGATTAAAAATGATTTTTGAACTGTTAATTTGAAAATTGAGTTGTGTGAATCGCACAGAAAAGGAACAGACGCGATAGGGGGTTTCGCGATATAACTGTTTTCGCATGAGTTTAGTTTTCGCTTGAAACACAATTTGTCGCGTGAACTAGTTTTCGCGAAATATCTTTGATTTTCACATGAAATGGAATTTCGCATGACTTATATTTTTCTCACTAATAGAGTACTCGCACGAAGTTAATTTTCGCATAACTTAGGATTTCGCATGAACAGAAATTTTTTTTAAAAAAAATTGTCTAAGTGTTGATGGTTTTGTATCTCAAATGGACTTATCACTTGCAACTTGTTTTCACATTATAAACCTTTTGTTGCTAATATTTTAATTGTTGTATAGGTATTCTCATGTGAATAAGTTTTTAAAATGTTGAATTGTTTCAAATTAATAAACTTTCTAAGTGTAAAAACTCGGAAATTAAAATGTTCTAAGTGTTCAAATTAGTATGCCTAATTAAGTTATATTCAAAGTGTTCTAATCTTGAGTTTGTTTGACAATACAGATGGCACAAATGATTTTTAATAAAAATCATAATTGTGTTGCTTACTTAGACGAGGTTCCGGAAGGGAAGGAACTGTTTTCATCTATGATCGAAGGATTGAAGGATTCCCGTATTGTCTATGCTATATCTGCTGACCCCGCTATTTATTCTGAGCTAATAGATTCTTTCTGGAGCACTGCTGCTCTGGAAAAGGACCAAGCGGGAAACCAGATTATAACTGCTACTGTCAAGGACAAACGAGTGACAGTTTCTCAGTCCATTCTGAACCAAGTTCTTCTATTTGATGATCAAGAGGGTGCACCAACTCGACTTGATGATGATACAGTGATTGATTGTCTGGCTCGTATCGGATATGAGTACAGATATCCAAGTTTAGAAAAGAAATGGCTACCACCGTACTGGAAGTACTTATTTCATGTGGTGATTCATTGTCTGAGCAACCTCAAAGCTGGGATGGATAGCTTGAGTGCAGTTTTTGGCTCCTTATTGGTTTCATTGGTTGATGATATTCCTTTCAGTATATCTGGAGTTATCTTCCAGGAAATGATAAAGAACGCCACAGCCAATCCTGGAAAGAAGTTCATCATGTACCCGAGATTTATCCAGTTGGTGATAAATGATGCTTATCCTGAGCTTGCTACTCAGAGATCTCCTAAGTATGTTGTACAGACTATAAGAAGGAGATTTTCACACATCTAACTGGAGCCAGAGGCAACAAATGCTCTGGTGAAAGTTTTGCCAAGATTGGTAGATTTTCAGAAGTTGATGACAATGTTGAAGATTTGGAAGGAGATGTACCCATTGATGAGGCACAGAATGGTGCTTCTACTTCTGGTGCTAGAGATGATATAGATCAGGAGATTGAGAGAATGTTTGGGGATGAACCATCCAATGAAGAAAGAAGGGAAGGTGTTGTTCATTCAGCTTCCAGTTCTGAAACCCCAAGTGATCAGATAGGTAATGTTCCATATGAGATCCAAACTGATCAGACTCCTTCTACACCAACTTCTACCAGGAAAAGTACTGATGAGAGAGACACTGATTACATTCCTGTGGAATCCCCAAGTACTTCTTTGAGACGCAAACGAATGGCAAAAGAAAAGACTTCCCTGCAAGAAGAAGAGGGAGAAGTGTTATTCCAAAACGTCCACGAACTCAAGTGATTATTACAGATGCTGAACAGATTACTTCTTCTGATATTCAGAGATCACCTGAAAACGTGATCACTAAGGAAGAAACACATGTTGATACTACAACCACTGTTACCGAGACAGAAACTGTTCCTGTTTCGGGCTCTGGTTTTTCTACACCTCCACGGCAAGAAAACTTAGAGTTTGATGTTGATTCATTTTTGAATACTCCTCCAGAGTTTCAAAGGAGAGAGGAATCATCTAGCACTCCTCATTCTATAACTCTAGAAGAAAGAGTTAAGAACTTGGAGAAAGAAAGTTTTGAAAATGTAAATTAATTGCTGAACTGAAGAAAGAGAATGAAGATAAGTCAAATATGATTAACATGATTCATCTGGATTCAGCAATTAAAGATACAAGGATAGTTTCTCTAGAACAACAGATGAAGAGCATGTTTGATTATACTTCAGGGTTGGAGAGACAACTGAATAAGCTCAGAGAATTTATATCTCAGACTTATTTTCATCAGCCACCAGTCATAAGATCTACTACTGTGATTGGTGAATCTAGTAGACGCTCTCCTAGCCCACCTCCCACTGAAATTGTTTCAGAAAAGGAAGTGGTCAACGAAGATCAAACTTCTACTGAACAGCCAAGTGTTAGCACTACTAAGGATGTTCCAATTTCATCTGAAGTACCTATCACCGAAGCTTTCACATCTATAGCTTTCGTTGAACCTGAGCATATGATTACTTTGCCTATTGTTCATGAAGAGGAGGATGAAAAGTTGATTGATTATGCTGATTCAGATGATGAGGATGATGATGATGAGGATGATGATGATGAGGATGATGATGGCAATGATGATGATGATGGTAGAGACAATGGTGGAAATGATGATGGTAATGATGATGGAGGCAATAATGATGATGGAGGTGATGCTACTGGATTATCATCGAGTCCAACTGGTGAAACTACCACTGATAATGTCGATCGACCAAGTGGTAGTGATCCGGAAGGATATGATCCTATTGACACTGATACTGAGAGTTTGTATGAAAAAGAATTGTATTCTTTTCAACAATCTTCATCAGGTGCTGTCGAAGAAGAATTTGATGATTTGGAGGAACAGAATGAATATACTGACATATTTGGGAACAATCTTCAAGAGTTATTTAAAGACATTAATCTTGAAGAAGGAGAATTCCCTACTGAGACTGTGAGTGGTGAAACTCCTGCTGTTTCTACAAAGAAAGATTCTACTGGTCAGATTGCTTTATTCATTAGAGGAGGATTAATGTTCAAAGCACCACCACCACCTACTGAAGCTCATTTTCTATTCATTTCTAAGCCTAAGCAGAAGTACGGTGAAATGTCTCATGTGATCAGTTGGGGATATGATGGAGAGAAAAGATTATATGTGATAAAAAGAAGGAATGGAGAAATAGATTATTTGAAGAGCACACAAGATTTTCATACTTTACGTGCTACAGATCTTTACACTATGGGAAAAGCTCCGTTTTTCAACGAAAGTAATCATAGTGAAGCTGAATTGATAAGATCTAAGATAAGAAGGGAGATGCGCACAAACTTCAAGGATTTAAGACTGCCAAATCAAAGGTGATTGATGACTCAACAAGAATAGATGAAAAGACTAAAGCTCCAATGAAAATACGAGTCTATCAACATCCTAAATTTATCAGGAAAGTCTCCGTGCATGCTCCAGTTCCTCCCAACACTTTAAAGCAATTACACTCATGGAGATGTGAGAAGGATTCCGGTCACGCTGTGATCAGATGTATTGACAGGTCATTTCGAACCATTGATCCAACAGACTTGATGAAGTTTGGCAAAGACGACTTACTCAAGCTTTTACACTGCCCCATTTCAGCTGATGAGTCCGTTTATTTTCTATCTTGCCAGTATGTGTGGATGATTGACCGGATCCTTAGGAATAAATGGTATGCATATGCAGGCTCGTACAAGATGGCAAATGTTGATTTTGATTGATTATGTTTCACCGAGCCTAGGGGGAGATTGTAGAAGACTAATCAAGGCTTGGCAAAACATCTGAAGATTGAACGAAGTCAAGATCTGATAACAGCCTATGCGAAGAAGTTTTCCACGCGAAAAGCAGATCTCACGCGAGAAAGACTCCACGCGAGAGATTGAAGCCGCGCGACAGATTGATCCGCGCGAAATGCCTGTCGCGCGAGAACTGATGTTTTAGTATAAATAGTTTCGTTTTTGTTTTGTAATTAAGTTTTTGTTCATTTATCATATCTGTACTGTGCGAAATCGCACAAGACCTGTTCTAGGTTGTGTTATTCAATCAAAGAATCATTTTGTGATCAATTCAATCTTCTTTCACTCCAATCTTGTTTACATTCCGCATTCACAAGATTGAGATCGTGTGTTTATTGTTCTTTCTGGAAGATTTCAAGGTTTTACAAGCAATAACTCTTTAACTACTTTCTAGTTAGTAGTTATCATGTGTTTAGTTAATAACCACACTTATTTGAATGACCTTCGAGTACTACACACTTCGACACATGTTAATATAAATTTTTTAATGTCTTAGACCCAAATAACGTGACACATAATAATAAAACTTAAACATAACGGCCCGGCCCATTATCGTTATTGAAATTAGAACCGGCGGGCTACACACGTTACATTGCTTTGCAAGCACAAGAGCTAATCACTTCTTTTCTAGCATTCATTTGCACCTTTGGCTTGTTATTTTTGCATCGCTACCATAATACAAGTGAATTTCTACCCGAACCCAAATCATTCTTAAGAATTTAAAGAGAAAATGAGTTCGATCACGCATGCTCAGTTTTCGTCTACAAACAACTAACACATTTTAACAAACTGGATAAAAATGGACATGATGTCATTTTGCTCATTATCATCCTCACAATCCTCCTCATTATCATGCTAAGTATTAGGGGGTTTATGGTATCCAATGCCAAGTTCAAAGGAAATAGACCCATAATGAATATAACTATGTCTTAAACAGAAATGAGAACACATTAGAAAAGAATTCAAATTTAATCTTGTCAACATTGTTGCTCTTCCGTAGAGGATCTTCAATTGTTGACGAGAATAAATTCGAAGTCACATTTGATAATAAAAAGAAGTTAACTATTTGGAGAATCTGCCTCTCGTTATAGAGGGAGATTCTCCGTTTGTTCATCAGAGTTTAACCCATTGAATTTATTCCCAATGGAGTCAACTAACTATAGGAACGCCATTGGCGTATTCAAGGATCAAACCAGCATAACCCTAGCCAAAGTTGCCTCCTTTTCTAATCTTCGAGTCGCGATTGTTAAGGCCACCGGTCACAAAGCATGCCCTATGAAGGTGCATCACATCCAAGAAATCATAACCCTCACGTCACATTCGCGTTATCATGCAGCCTCTTGTGTTGCAACCATCTCTCAACGCCTAAACAAGACCAAAGATTGGGTTGTGGCAATAAAAGCACTCATCTTGATTCAACATCTTATGCAAGAAAGTAGCCCTGTGTTTTTACAAGAGCTTTTCTTTACAACAGATTGTAATGGCACCCACATATTAGACATGTCAAACTTTCAAGATGCCTCTTGGGCTAACTCAAGGAATTTTTCGGCTTTCGTGCGAGGGTATGCTTTGTATCTCCGCGAGCAACTTGATTCTCGTGTCCACGAAAGCGAAGGAAGGTATGGCATGTTTAGGTATACCGAGGATGAGGATGAACATCTAAGCACTGGAGCCATTGTTCTTAGAACAACTCCGGTCCTTGAAGTACCGGACAAGAAAACTTTTGCACGAGTTCAACGTTTAATAAAACAACTTGATTCCTTTCTTGCTTGCCATCCTACAGGTATCATCAACCCTATGATAGAGGTGGCAAAAACAATGGGTTAGTTAACGTGTCAAAACTCTTTTTAAAGGCTAAAATCGTTCAAGATGGGTCGGGCCAGAAACACAATTCAATATACGTCGGTTTCTTAAAAGTTTTTATAAAAAACACTTCAATCCTTTAGCTTAATCCATATATACACATTTAGTTATGTAGTGTCAAAGTATTCTTTTATTTTTCATGTAATTTTTATATAAGCACCTTAAATGATGCTTTTAATCTTCTTTGCTAATGATGATTCAGGTGCTGCAAAGGATAACAGGCTCATTGCACAAGCTTTACATCCACTTGTAAAACAAAGCATCCAGCTTTACTATGACATAACAGAGATCGTGGTGATATTGCTAGATCGCTTTGAAGAACTCGATGTAGTAGACTCTTTGAAGGCTTTTGAGATATTCTGTCAAGTGAAAAAGCAGTATGAAGAACTTGAAATCTTTTACAATTGGTGCAATGATGCCAACATTGCTAGGACTTCTGATTATCTGGTCATAAACAAGATTTCACAAACAAAACTAAATGAAATGGATGAGTTTATCTTACAAAAAACAGTTATAAAGCAGCAGGAGCTGATTCATGAACCTGTGCTTCAGCTAGAGCTTGAGCCCGAGCCTGAGCCTGAGCCTGAGCCTGAGCCAGAACCAAAATGTGAACCAGAACCACAGACTGCACCACATCTTATTACAGTTGAGCCATGTACAACAACCGAAGGATTTAACGAAGAGAAGAAAGAGACAAAGGCTCAAGATATAGGTGATCTGTTATGTTTAGAATATGATGCTCCAACAACACATCAAAATTCAGACCAATTGGCTTTAGCATTATTTGGCAATGGTTTTGTGGCTGATACTTTAGAGAAAAGTGAAAGTCAAGCGTGGGATGCCTTCAATGAGTCTAGTGACTGGGAAACAACTCTTGTTCAAACCGCGAGCCAATTGTCAAAACAACAACCATCTCTTCCAGGTGGATTTGATACACAACTTCTTGATGGGATGTACCAGCAAGGAGCAACACAAGTTGCTGCTAATTCGGGCATGATGACCGTCGGAAGTGCAAGTAGTGTTGCCAATGGTGGCACCTCACCAGGCGACGACCCTTTTGCCTCCTCATATGCAGTGCCACCGCCTTCATATGTGCAGTTGTCTGATATTGAGAAGAAGCATAGGTTACTAATTGAAGAGCAAATTATGTGGCAACAATATCAAGGACAAGTAGGAATGGATAATATGCATATGAAGCAGCCTGTATATACTATATAACATAGTTGGTTACATATACCAGTACTATATAACACATGAACTAGAGCCTTGGCTCTTAATTGAATTCAAAACAAAGAAAGTAGACAAAACACAAAAGTGTGTATAAGTGAATTGTAATAACCTCACAGCTTCATCATATTACTATATCTTCTTCTTTATTCTATCTACTTTAATCTTAATTAATTTAGTAACTTTTGAGTAGAAATTTTGGTGAAATGACTTTCTCCCAAAATAGAAAAATGATTTTTTTTCCTAACATTGGAAAACATGGTTATATGTAACTGGTGTTTGATATAATTATTATTTATTAGGTTTATCTTCTACAATGTAAGAGATCTGCAACCATTCAAATTGTGTTCAGAACAAAGTTAAGCTAAATAAGTTAATAGGATATTAATGTTCGAAGTTAGGTATTTGAAACTATTATAGGTGTGAAATAAATAATAGAGTGAGCGGAATATGTGGAAACTTGTCCCTCATCGGAGGAACAAATTTTGGGCGGTGTAGAAGTAGAAAGCATCACTTGACTGTTGTTTTTGTTACAAGACACCAAAGGGGACCCTAAGGATGCGTAACATCGTTGACAGTCAATGTGGCTGATGTGAACAAGTACTGAACGAGTCTGTGTAGAGCGTTGGTTTAGACATGTTTGAGCAGCACGACCATCAAGTGCAGATGTGACCTAGTGCCCCCTGTGGTGTGCAAAGTGCAAACCAACTGCAACAGGTATGCGGCATGACCAGAGTGAACCATGTGACACAGTTGCTACATGCCATGACCAATATAACCACACAAACCAACAAAAAATGATAGTAACAGACACATATACTCGTTTTAACTGAATCAAACCTTATCAAAATTAATCTAAATGTAGATTATTATAATAATTAATCTAAAAGTTAAGCTAATAATAATTAAACATAGCAAACTTGGATTTAAACATGTTCAGAGCTCAAAAGGATGATAAAGTAATGTCGAACCGGCCAATTAATGTGTTATGAAGTTTGCGTCAACTTTTCTAACAGTTTGACATCTCCTTAGCAACCGTCCTTAATTTGATCTATTAGTTTCCTTAAGTATCCTTCAACTCATTAATTAATACGTAGGAAATTAGTATTGTTATCATGAAATTTGCAGCAAAACAAGTTAACATACTGTTTAGTTTGTATAATATAGATGTGTAATGTTAAGACATCAACTCCTCGTTCGTTCATCTCACAAAACTAGTGGTGAAAGAAGAGTTGAGAGGTTTTGTCTTTTTTAAAGATACAGGGTTTAAATCTTGACATTTCAAAATAAATATATATTTATTATCACTAAATTCATATAAGTGCCAAACTATTCGGTTCCTTGTGTGGAATCCATATAATTACTTGAAACCATTGTACTTGATAAAATGCATGAAACATTTAATAGTTATTAATGTAAAATTAAGGATAATAAAATGATATTTAAAATAAAATATGATTGAAATTACGGATTGGTAAATGATTCATGTGATAAAATAATAATATTTTTTAATTAAACTTCCGCATCTATATATTTCATATTTAATATTGGCTATTAAAATGGTACTGAATTTTTTTATAAAAATCATATTTATTTATCTTCGTTGTTTTTATTTTAAATTTATAAAAAAATTAAAAAAATCTATTAGAATTATTTTGTTTTAAAAAAGTTAAATGGTTTTGAAAATTTCATATTTTATATAAACTATCTCTTTTAAAAGAAAGATGTGGTTTTTAAGATCCTAAATTTTTTTTTAAAAAATCTCGAATTTAGAAAATTTAAATGAGAGAGAAATGAAAGATATGTATAATAATTAATTATATTAAATATTGATAAGTGAGAGAAAATTATGTAGATACTCCAATGACTATATTACCAAAAAGGTTTAGAAAAATGACACGTGACATCCCCAAACCTTTCTTTTTATTATTATATAGTATGTATTAAAAAAATAAATAAATAAGTATACGACATAAAATGTACTTATAGTTTAACTTAACTAAGTAGTTTAGAATATATGCATTCTAGTTTTGAATTAAAACTTTAAAATCCTGAACATCTAAAATAGGTAGAATTATACTATATGTTAATAACAAAGGGAAATGAACAGTATAAACAGTGCGAGGGTAGTTTTGGAATTTTCTTACTTCATGCATGCTTAAATTAAGCCACCAAAATGAGATACCAGAGTTTTTTGTTCTCTCACCTACTGAACCCCTTCTCTCTGTACACGCCTCACTTCATCTCTCTCGTCCGGCCGGGATGTAGCCGGCGATGGCGATGGCGATGGCGATGGCGATGGTGATGGCGATGGCGATGGGTGGTGATGGTGGTGTTTGGTGGGCCGCTTGACGCCGTCGCTACGAAGGGGTGAGGCGGTATCTGACATGCATGTTGACGGTCGGATCCATCGCCTTTGGCGGCCGCCGTGGCTTTGTCGGTGGTTCTGTTCCGGGGGCGCGCCTCAGTGTTAAGGCGGTGGTCGATCGTTGTTGATGTCTCTGATTGTCTTCTCTTGGCATAGTTTGACCATTCAGGGCTTATGCTGGTGGTGTTTGCCGGAGGGATGGAACGTCGCTACAACAACCGTCCCGGCAGCCTGCGGTGGCGGCGAGGCTGCTATGCATGTCGTTAGTTTCTCCATTCTCCCTATTTTGGGTTCTGATTTATTTGTTTGTGTTGATTTTGTACTTTTGTGATAAACCCTAATTTTTTGTGGTTGTTGCTTGTAATAATAATAAAGAACTGTCATGGCCACAAACGTCATAAGACGTCGTTTTGGCTCGGAGCCAGAAAATTTAGAATTGCCATTAGTGTTCTTCATCCTACGAGGGTTTGATTTCGTTTCCACTATTATCAACCGCGATCATGGCGATGCAAACAGGAATCGGCTTTTCAAAGATCATCATATTAGTTGGAGCAGGTTTTTTCTTATCGTACAATTATACTCCCTCTGCTTCATACCTACATTTGATCTTCAATTGCATATATGTTTAGCAATTTGATCGTAACACGTACGCTTCATGCCCTAATACGCCTTCCTATACACCTATGTTTTTCTTCAATTGTACTAACATGCGTGCATGCCTGATGTTTGTTTTCGTTTCTATGAGAGATGTTGAATTGATGCTAACATTGACGTTTCGTTGCAGGGTACACTAGCACACTGCTGCTTAACAATGGCAAGCTTTCTGAGTTAATAGGAGAGCTTCAGGTATAATATGCTATCGATTTTCCCTTTTTTCCTTTGTAAAAAGTTAATCTTCATCTGATGCAGTGAGGTTTTGATTGTTTGGCAGGTTTGAATTGGTTTGGAATTTTACTAGAATTTGAAGTTTTACTTGGGGTTTAGTTTTGATTTTAGTTTGAATTGGTTAGGCTTTAGTGAAAGGAGATGAAAGTGATAGTGATTATGCAGATGCCATTGCTGGCCAGGTACTGCTTTGTTTGTAAGTTGTTTATGTGCGGTTTTTGGTGTTACCATCATTGTTATTATTCTTTTTCTGTACATGCCCGTTTAATTTATTGATGTTCATGCTAACAAAAGAACAGGTCCGTCGGTTGGCAATGGAAGTTCGCCAGCTGGCATCGGCACGCCAGATTACTGTTTTAAATGGAGGTTCTGGTGGTATATCATCTAAACTTTTGTGTGATTTTCTAACTTATTCAAGTGGCTTCGTTTATGATTCACATTATAAGATGGTTTTTAGTTGAATTTCATATCTCATCAGTTTTGATTTCTCTTAATCTTTTATTGATGCAGTTGATGTAGCATCTGTAGTGGTACCAGCTGCTGCATTGGGCACTCTGGGCTATGGATACATGCGGTGGAAGGTCTCGTTTTAATTTTTTTGTTGAGTTTAGATACGTTGAATAAGCTTTTAAATGCTGGATTTCTCTCACACAAATGGTCATTTAGGGTCTTTCATTTTCAGACCTCATGTATGTGACAAAGAATCACATCAACAATGCTGTTTCAAACTTGAAAAATAATCTAGAGCAAGTTTCAGATGCTATCGCTGTAAGTTTGTATTCAATTTTTATTGTTATTTTTATCTTCACATGTAATGTTCAATTTTTTACACCTTTTCTTTTTGTTGTTTCATTTAATCAGGCAGCAAAGAGGCATTTAACTCAGAGGATTGAGAACTTGGATGGGAAACTGGATGACCAAGTGGAGACATCAAAATCAATAAAAAACGAGGTGCATTTGTTAGGCAATATTATTGCGTGATGGGCTTAGATTTTAATTCTGCCATTTCTTAGCGTAAACTCGGACCAAAGAGATATAACAGATTCGGTGAACTTGTTAATCAAGTGACTGATGTTCATGATAATCTTTCCTAACTTGGCTGTAACTTGGATTCACTGAAAGGGATGGTTGCTGGCATGGCAAGTTTAAAGTTTCTCGATGGTTTTTTAACGCCTTATTTTCGGATTTTATGTTTTGTAATTTATTTATTGGACTGCAGGATGGAAAGATAATAACTTTAGAAGATAAACAGGCGAGTCAACTACCATATATTACATGATCTAGAAAGAAAACATTATTTATCACTATATTGATATTTTTTTCTTTGAGGATGTGCTTGTGATCATTTTGTTCAAACAGGAATTTGCTAGGCGTGGAGTGCAGTATCTATGCAACAAGTTTGATGGAAATATGATCTCTGGCAAGACACAGGTTGCACCTCTAGAACCTGTTAGCATGCACCTCAGTTGCATTTTGATTTCTGTATCTTAATGTTATATGAAACTCTTCATACATACAATTGAACTTATGTTTCTTGATAGACTATCTATCAGTATTTTAAAAATATTTGATGTTAGTTTCCTGCTATAATTGGACATACGATCTATTTAAGCTTGCTGTCAAGTCATTTGGTGGTCATACTTTATCTGGAGGAACACTCGCTCTAGAGGCCTGTCTGACTCCTAATATCTTTTTAATTAAAATGAAAAGATATGCAGTTTAGCTAAAAGAATAAAATGCTCAAGGGACATACTTCATTTGACTTTAGCTTTCAAAAACATCATTGTGGTATTGTAATACTTTTCTTGTTTCTACTTCATAAGCCCAAATTTCTGATGCATATGGTCTTATGGGTGCATAATGTTGAATGCTCAAGTACAAAAATGTTTTTTCCATATGGTTTTAAATTCACAGGGCGCCAAGGAAATTCCTGACATTTTGGATCCAGTGGATGTTAAGAACTCGCCAGCAAACAGTGTTCCAGAAATTTTTACACCCGGATCAAAAACTCAATCGAGAATGCTGACCAGGTAACAAGTGAATGAGTGATAAAAAGTTAAAAACATTCTTTCAATCATCTATTTTGTCAATCTATTTGTTTTCTAAAAAGAAATCATCATAATTATTGGTGTGGAACAGGAGAAATACGGTCAAGGTCAATGTTTGAAAGCTGTGGACTTTAACAGACAGTTTTTGGAACACCTCTTGAGCTTCTTAAGGGTAACGTTTATTATTCATTTGTAGTTTTGTACAGGCTTACGTTAGTAAAATTTATCTTTAGTAGTCCTTTTGAAGATTTATAACGAATTGATCAAGAACCAAGTTGGTTCTTGAAAGTTTTATTCATAATGTGTACATTCTCGTATATTTAAAAAGCAATGGGAATGAACAGTATGAACAGTGCCCAAGGTTATATTAGGTATTTTGGCTTCTCGCCACCCTCCTCCGCTCCTCCGTCCGGCGATCTCCGCCCAGATCCGCCCTCACTCCGACCTCCAGATCCGCCGCCCGCCCCCACCCTTCCCCCGTCGGCAAACCCTCATAAAATCTTGAGAAATCTGTTGTATTTTCAAGAACCCACATGGAATCTTGAAGAATCTGTTGATCTTAAGGGCTTAAGTTGGTAAAGAAGATAGAAAATAGCAATAACAGTGGCGGCGGTAGTGGTGAGAAAGAGAGCCATCGTGTGCCGCTGTCGGATGAGGTGTCTGATTGCTTGAAGAGGTGGTTTCAAGATACCCTCAAAGAGGCGAAAGCAGGGGATCTGTCTATGCAGGTGTTGGTTGCTCAGATGTACTTTAATGGCTATGGGATTCTAAAAGATCATCAGAAGGTTAGATTTCGACCTCTTAAAGATTGTTTTTGACTTTGATTTTGAGTTTTCAACATGCATGGTTATTGGGGAATATGATGAATTGGGATTTTCGGGCTTATTTGTCATTTGTAACAAATCCTCTTTGATGTTTTGGCTTTTGAGGTTGATTAAAGGTCAAATTGATCGGTGTAGAAGTAGTTTTGACTTTTATATCGATTCTGGAACCACTTCTTGGATGAAAAACGTGTGTTACAATCTGCAAGTCAATGCTATTACAGAATTTGAAAATATTTTTTTGTTGATTTTGCTTGAATCGGTTTCGGTGGCTTAAAGTATGCAAATGAGCATTGACAAAGTTGGTTATCAAGAATCACTTAATCAAGAACTATAATATTTCTATATTTGGGAAGTTTTCAAGTTGCATTACCTATTTGCCCTTTGATTGTACTATTACTTTTGTCAATCTTATGCCCTACAACATTGTTTCTCCAACATTATGTTGCTATGATTTTTAAAATGTTGTTTGATGTATTCTTGAGGGATATGATACTGAACTTTGAGGATAGTTTGTTATGTTAAGAAAGTAGCTTCACTGTTAGATAATTGAAGATTGATCAAAGGGCTTGTAGCCTAGCTATATTATGGTGTGTAGTAAAGATGTTTCTCACTTTCTCCCCAAATAGTTGAGTGTTCTATTCTTATAGTGAATACTGGTGTAGATTTAGGAGTAAGTTCGCAGAGTGTTATGAGTTAGTTGCTCTAAAAATAGACAGCTGAAGATTGAATAAACCGAGTAATTTTGGCTCATTTAGGGTGGTTTTGGATTTGCATTTCTTGATTTGATTATCTAATTATCGTAATATCAGTATTTGGTGTTAGATAAAGAGATTTACTTCTGTTATCTTATTACTTAGGGTAATATATTTGTTCTGGATGACCAGTTTCATACTAGCTAATAAAGTGTAACACCCGGAAGCTTGACCTTTTGAGTGATATGCGACTGAGTCTCAGCCGCATGGAATTCATGCAACTGGAGGCCCAATCGCATGATGCAGGGACGAATGAAGGACCAATCGCATGGAACTCATGCGACTGGAGGTCCAGTCGCATGGTGTTCGTGCTACTGAAAGTCCAGTCGCCAGGACCTCGGGCGACTGAGCTGTAACTATAAAAGAGGGGCAGCCCTCTTCTCCCCCACACTTGCACGTTTTTAGTCGGGAAAAAAGGGGCAGAAAGAGAGAGAGCAGAGAAAGAAGAGAAAGAAAGAGAGAGTGGTGATTCGGGCTCAAGATTTTTCAAGCAGCTAGCCAAATCGAAGCTCTTCATCTTCTCCTTGATAATGTGAGTTCTAGAACCCCACATTTTCATGTTTTCTTAAGATTTTGGGGCTGATCACATATAAACCCTATTTTTGTAAACTATGTGTTTAACCCGTTTGGGTGAAATCGGGTTCAGTAAGTTTAACGTATGAATTTGGACTTGTATAAGCTTATATGATGTTCTAGTATGAATCGCTGAGATTTAGGAGGGCTAATTTAGGCTGGAAGTGAGTTTAGAAGGGTTAGATCGCGGCTGCTGTTCGTGATGAACTCCAGTCGCTGCCCAGTTAGGGCTAGGCGACTGAAGGGCCAGTCGCACGACTGAGGGAAGACTGATGTTCAACCGTACGATTGAGGCTCAGTCGTACGGATGGGGCTCGATCGCCCGATGGGCCATGCGATTGAGGGATTCGGTCACATAGGTCCATTTGCATGATAGTTCAATCGCACGTATGAGGGTTAATCGCCTAATAGTCCATTCGTATAGTGTTCACTCGTACGATAGGAGGTCCATTCGCATGAATGTAAGCCCAGTCGCCCGATTGCCCAATCGCACGACCCAGTCGCATGGAGGCCATGCGACTGCAGTATGTTCAATCGCCCAAAAGGTCTGATGTGAATGAGGAGACAGGTGTATGTAGGACGTAAATATGATAAGTATGATGTTGCCTTAATATGATGGTAATGGCTAATGATTTGCAAATATTTATGTTCCTTATGATTATGCATGTTTATCTTTCCGAAAACTTTACGAATTATGGAGATGAATGAATGAAGTATTATGTAACGTAAAGCGAAAGATAATGAAAGAGGAACATGATGATGAATGCATGTATTAACGAATGAATGAAAAGAAATATGATGATGAATACATGCATTAATGAATGAACGAATTAAGCCTTGCAAACATTGAATAAGTCAATTGGTCTTTCTTGGTGATTGACCATTGTCATGGTACCTCTACCGCTTACATACTAGTACTGTGGCATACGCTTAGATTCATGGCCCAGTAGCCAAGGTTACTGTGGCATACGCTCTATTGATTCACGGCCCAGTAGCTAAGACTGATCGGGGTATAGCATATGGTATTGGTACAAAAGAATTCAATGTGCAAGTAAGGATGAAATGGGACCCTTATCATTCGACCACAGTAATCATAGCCGAGTGCTATGAAGTGGGTAAAGCCTGACAGGATCCATATGAGAACTTAAAGATAATGATGTATAACGAATGATGAAGATAATAATGAATATTATCTCTGTGTACGTATGAATGAACGCAAAGAATGTATGCACGAACGCGAATGAGAACGATGAATGGTACACGAATGCAAGCTAATGAACGAATGATGATAATAATAACAATATTATCTAAGTGTACGTATGTTGTATGATCGCCTGTATGTAAGGACAGTTTTAACAAACGAAAATATGTTTTATTATAAAACTAGGACTCACTCAGCAACGCTGACTTTTTATGTGTTTCCAGTTGGCAGGTAGTGTTGCTGGGGATGGCACGAGGCGGCTACTCAGTTCTTTTGGGATGGCATTCTCCATTTGATAATGCTGCCACACAATGGGGTGTGGACGCACAACGCATGCAACAACTTATGTTGCATGCAAGTGTCAAGTGTTCCTTGAGGATCCACATAAACGGGATTACTTAAGGAACCTTCTTTATGATGAAAATTTTAATGTTTTTATACCAGAGGTCACTGTATATGACCCTTTTGTAATTAGAAATGATGAAGTCTTTTGTATAATGCTTTTGTGATGTAATGCAACATTAGATGTTTTGTAATTGACGTACGTTGTATTAAATGGCAAAAGTATTTATAGAAAAAGGAAAGTTTGTTTCAGAAATTCCGCTGTAATGTTTATTTAAGATGCTTATAAATGTATGTTTTATGTGCGATGAACGACCAACTGTGAGGTGCCCGGGAAGGGGCCTTACAAGTTGGTATCAGAGCCAAAGTTTAAGCGAAACGGGTAAATTTTCAAAATAAACCTAAACTTGAACTGAAAATGGGACAGAAAGGAAGAGAACGCCATCTGATTAGTTGCGTGCCATCAGGTATTTTTATTAAAGTTAACTAGTATTACGTGCGCATGTTATGTGATGTATGTGTTACTATTAGAGTTAGATACTAACGTAGTCAGGACAGGTAATGCTCGGGGTGTGAAAAGTAAAGTAAGTGGCTAATCACAACTGGCCACTGTAATTAGGAACTTACTATACTTGACATAAACTGAGCTATTCCCTTGAATGACCATGTTGGTGTTTGAATCTTTTAGTGTGGTAGAGAATGGCTGGTGGTAGATCTTCTAAAGCTTCCCGGGGTGGAGGCGGTGGCGGACGTGGTGCTGAACCACGAGCCACATGAGGAAGACCTAGGGTGGAGAAAGTGGTTCATGAAGAACCCGATACTCCTCGTCAGGAGGGGGTAGATGAGAGCGCTAACTTGAGAGCCTCAGTAAAAGAGGCAGTGGTGGAAGAGGTACATCAGGTCATACAGACGATCTTACCGTCTGTGGTGACCGAAGTGATTAAGGCTGTCAGGGAAGGTGAAAGAAAAGAGAGGAATAGGTCCTCAGGAAGACAGGAGCAACAAGAGCCGGAAACGGTTCTATCTGATAATGAAGAGGAAGAGGAGGAGGAGCCGGTACGGGAGACAACACGGGGTTGTAATTACGGGGAATTCCTGAGGTGCAAGCCCCCTACTTTTGACGGTTCTGGCACTGCTGCTGATGCTCACCAATGGGTGAGAGAAATGGAGGTTGTCCTCGATATTAGTGATTGCCAGGAGGACAAGAAGGTGAAGTTTGCTACCCACTCTTTTACGGGGTCGGCCTTATGCTGGTGGGACAACATAGTCCAGGCCGAGGGTAGCAGGGCCATCGGAAGAATGAAGTGGTCCGAGTTAAAAAGGATGGTGATCGAGGAGTTCAGTCCTCGTCGGGAAATGGACAAAGTTGAGAGAGAGTTCCTGCAGTTGGAGGCGGGGACAATGACCCACCAACAGTACACCACCAAATTCAATGAGATGGCGAGAATGGTGCCGGATCAGGTGACGCCGGTGTCTCGAAAGATCAACCGGTATATTCAGGTGCTGCCAGCTGACATCCGCAGGCATTTGATTACTGCTCGACCGAGCACCTTCAGGTCAGCAGTGGATTTGGCTGGGAGATTATATGATGAACGGGCTATGGTGGTGAAGACTGAGATTAGTAAGAAGGGAGGTGGTGAGAGAAGCTGGCAGGGGAAGAGGTTTGGTCGAGGTGCTGCTTCGACGAGTAATAAGAAGACAAGGGTGGATGACCGCCGTGTGATCATGTCAGGAGCGGGGTTGAGGAAGTGTGGCCAGTGTGGAAAGGAGCACTCGGGGGAGTGCAAGTGGGGATCCAACATCTGTTTCAGATGTGGGAAGGCAGGGCATATGTCGAAGGATTGCCGGATGGGTAAGTGTTTTAACTGTGGGGAAAGTGGTCATATGAGCAGAGACTGTAAGAAACCTAGGGCTGAGGGGTCAAGGGCGAAGAAGGCGGGAGATGAAGAACCGAGAGAAAAGGCCAGGGCATTCACGATGACGTAGGAGGAGGCCAGGACGGACCCAGATGTTGTGTCTGGTACGTTTCTGGTGAACCAAACTTTAGCCTCCGTATTATTTGATTCGGGTGCCAGTAGGAGTTTTATTTCTGCTGCCTTCTGTACTAAGCTTCCTGTTAGTAGTAGACGTGTTGACGTGCCCTTTGATGTAGAAACTGCCATAGGTAAGTCTACTAGGATCTCTGAGGTGATAGAGGGTTGTGATGTTGAATTGGAGGGCCACAAATTTCCGGTTAGACCGTTTGTGATGACTTTGGGTGGTTTTGATTTGGTGCTTGGGATGGATTGGTTGGTGGACTTTGAGGTGAACATCGTATGTCGCAAGAAGATGATTCAATTGACAGCTCCCAGCGGTAGTTCAGTGACAGTTTATGGTGATCGGGTTACTACGATTCCGAAGGTGATCTCAATGGCTGTGGCGGGAAAATGTTTGAGGCGTGGGTGCAACGCCTACTTATGTTATGTGAAAGACGTGGAAACGCCAACACCACAACTATCTGATGTTCCGGTTGTGCGTGATTTTCCAGACGTGTTCCCGAAAGACTTATCGGGATTGCCACCTGACAGAGAGATCGAGTTCCAGATTGACCTGATACCGGGTGCTCAACTTATCGCCAAGGCACCGTATCGATTGGACCCGACGGAAATGAAAGAGTTGATGGAGCAGTTGCAAGAGCTGTTGGATAAGGGGTTCATTAGACCGAGTATCTCACCTTGGGGTTCTCCGGTTCTATTCGTAAAGAAGAAAGATGGTAGTATGAGGATGTGCATCGACTACCGCGAGCTGAATAAGTTGACGGTGAAGAACAGATACCCCTTGCCGAGGATCGATGACTTGTTTGATCAACTTCAGGGTGCAAGTTGGTTTTCAAGGATAGATCTTCGATCGGGCTACCATCAACTGAGGGCGAAAGAGCAGGATGTCCCTAAAACAGCTTTTCGTACGCACTATGGTCACTACGAGTTCCTTGTCATGTCCTTTGGTTTGACCAATGCGCCAGCTGCTTTTATGGATTTGATAAACCGAGTGTGTCGGCCGATGCTGGATAAATCAGTGATTGTATTTATTGACGATATCCTGATTTATTCGAGGAGCGAAACGGAGCATGCCGGTCACATTCGAGAAGTACTAGAGACGTTGAGAAGGGAGAAATTGTACGCTAAGTTCTCCAAGTGCGCATTTTGGTTGCGTGAAGTTCAGTTCTTGGGTCACGTGGTTAATCCGGAGGGAATTATGGTCGATCCGGCAACGGTGGAAGCAGTAATGCAATGGAAGTCTCCAAAGACGCCAACCGAGATCCGTAGCTTCTTGGGTCTGGCGGGCTATTACAGAAGATTCATTCAAGACTTCTCCAAGATTGCTTCTCCACTGACCAAGTTGACTCGGAAGGATGTGAAGTTTGTATGGGGTCAAGCTCAAGAGAAGGCGTTTGAAGAATTAAAGACGAGGTTGACCCAAGCTCCTGTTCTGTCATTGCCCGAAGGAAGTGAAGATCTGGTGGTTTATTCTGATGCTTCCTATTCGGGGTTCGGGTGCGTGTTAATGCAGAGGGGAAAGGTTATAGCCTATGCATCCCGACAGCTGAAAGTTCATGAGGTTAATTACCCTACTCATGACTGGGAGCTAGCAGCCGTGGTCTTTGCATTGAAGATTTGGAGGCACTATCTCTACGGGACAAAGTGCACCATCTTTACCGACCACAAGAGCTTGAAGTACTTCTTCGAGCAAAAAGATTTAAATATGAGGCAGAGGCGATGGTTGGAGCTGATAAAAGACTATGATTGTGAGATCCATTACCATCCGGGCAAAGCCAACGTGATGGCAGACGCCCTTAGCCGAAAAGAGAGGCCCGAGCCGATTCGGGTGAAGACGTACCAGCTGATCATGACCTCTGACGTGATGAAGTAAGTTAAAGAGTTCCAAGATGAGGCACTGAAAGAAGATCATCTTAACTCTGAGAGAATGAGGGGTCTGGTCGCGGAGTTGGGTGAAAACACGATTGGTGTTAGAACCCGGTTTGGGCGTATGTGGATTCCTCGTCTTGGGGATCTACGGATAAAGATCATGGATGAAGCTCACAAGACTCGGTATTCCATTCATCCCGGTGCTACCAAGATGTACCAAGACATGAAGAAAGATTATTGGTGCCCGGGTATGAAACGCGATATGGTGGAGTATGTGAGTAAGTGCCTTACTTGTCTGCAAGTGAAGGCCGAGCATCAGAAGCCGTATGGAAAGATTAAACCTTTGGATATACCGGAATGGAAGTGGGAGCACATCACCATGGATTTTATTACAAAGCTGCCACGTACCCCGAAAGGGTATGATACTATATGGGTTATTGTGGATCGTCTGACGAAGAGTGCTCACTTCCTACCGATGCGCGAGACATATTCATCCGAAAGGTTGGCCGATCTTTTCATCAAAGAGATTGTGACTCGTCATGGTGTACCGGTGTCGATTGTGTCAGATCGTGACACCCGGTTTACATCCAAATTCTGGAAGAAATTCCACGACGCCATGGGGACGAGGTTGCATATTAGCACGGCATACCATCCTCAAACTGATGGTCAGTCGGAAAGAACCATTCAGACTTTGGAGGACATGCTTCGTGCATGTGTTATTGACTTTGGAGGGAGTTGGAATGACCACTTGCCGTTAGCTTAATTCTCATAAAATAACAGCTATCATGCCAGTATTGGCATGCCACCCTATGAGATGCTATACGGCAGAAGATGCAGGACACCTGTTTGTTGGGGTGATATTGGCCAAAAGGAGTTGGGAAGCGTCGAAGTGATCGAGGCTACGACTGAAAAGCTTGAAAGGATCAAGGCCTACATGAAGGCAGCCAAAGACAGACAGAAGTCGTATGCTGACAAACGACGCAGGCCGATTGAGTTCCAGGTGGGAGATCGGGTTATGTTGAAGGTCTCACCTTGGAAAGGAATCATTCGGTTCCGAAATTAGGGCAAACTTAGCCCGCGGTATATAGGCCCTTTCCGAATTATTGCCCGAGTAGGAGAGGTGGCCTATAGATTGGAGTTGCCGGATGAGCTAAGTGGAATTCACCCGACCTTCCACGTATCTCATCTGAGAAAATGTTTGGCCGATGAAGATCTGATCGTTCCACTGGGAGATATTGAAGTAGACGAATGGCTCAACTATGTAGAGCAACCAGTGGCGATCATCGATCGCAAAGAGAAGAGGTTAAGAAATAAAGTGGTTCCTCTTGTGCGTGTACAGTGGCGGCACAGGAAGGGATCCGAGTCCACGTGGGAAACCGAAGAAGAAATAAGGCAGCATTACCCACGATTGTTCGAGGAATAACAGGTTTCGGGGACGAAACCTAAATAAGGGGTGGACTTGTAACACCCGGAAGTTTGACCTTTTGAGTGATATGCGACTGAGTCTCAGCCGCATGGAATTCATGCGACTGGAGGCCCAATCGCATGATGCAGGGACGAATGAAGGACCAATCGCATGGAACTCATGCGACTGGAGGTCCAGTCGCATGGTGTCTGTGCTACTGAAAGTCCAGTCGCCTAGACCTCGGGCGACTGAGCTGTTACTATAAAAGAGGGGCAGCCCTCTTCTCCCCCACACTTGCACGTTTCCAGTCGGGAAAAAAGGGGCAGAAAGAGAGAGAGCAGAGAAAGAAGAGAAAGAAAGAGAGAGTGGTGATTCGGGCTCAAGATTTTTCAAGCGGCTAGCCAAATCGAAGCTCTTCATCTTCTCCTTGATAATGTTAGTTCTAGAACCCCACATTTTCATATTTTCTTATGATTTTGGGGCTGGATCACATATAAACCCTATTTTTGTAAAGTATGTGTTTAACCCGTTTGGGTGAAATCGGGTTTAGTAAGTTTGACATATGAATTTGGACTTGTATAACCTTGTATGATGTTCTAGTATGAATCCCTAAGATTTAGGAGGGCTAATTTGGGCTGGAAATGAGTTTAGAAGGGTTAGATCGCGGCTGCTGTTCGTGATGAACTCCAGTCGCTGCCCAGTTAGGGCCAGGCAACTGAAGGGCCAGTCGCACGATTGAGGGAAGACTGATGTTCAACCGTACGATTGAGGCTCAGTCATACGAATGGGGCTCGATCGCCTGACGGGCCATGCGATTGAGGGATTCGGTCGCATAGGTCCATTCGCATGACAGTTCAGTCGCACGTATGAGGGTTAATCGCCTAATAGTCCATTCGTATAGTGTTCACTCGTACGATAGGAGGTCCATTCGCACGAATGTAAGCCCATTCGCCCGATTGCCCAATCGCACGACCCAGTCGCATGGAGGCCATGCGACTGCAGTATGTTCAATCGCCCAAACAGGTCTGATGTGAATGAGGAGACAGGTGTATGTAGGACGTAAATATGATAAGTATGATGTTGCCTTAATATGATGGTAATGGCTGATGATTTGCAAATATTTATGTTCCTTATGGTTATGCATGTTTATCTTTCCGAAAACTTTACGAATTATGGAGATGAATGAATGAAGTATTATGTAACGTAAAGTGAAAGATAATGAAAGAGGAACATGATGATGAATGAATGTATTAACGAATGAATGAAAAGAAATATGATGATGAATACATGCATTAATGAATGAACGAATTAAGCCTTGCAAACATTGAATAAGTCGATTGGTCTTTCTTGGTGATTGACCATGGTCATGGTACCTCTACCGCTTACCTACTAGTACTGTGGCATACGCTTAGATTCACGGCCCAGTAGCTAAGGCTACTATGGCATACGCTCTATTGATTCACGGCCCAGTAGCTAAGACTGATCGGGGTATAGCATATGGTATTGGTACAAAAGAATTCAATGTGCAAGTAAGGATGAAATGGGACCCTTGTCATTCGACCACAGTAATCATAGCCGAGTGCTATGAAGTGGGTAAAGCCTGACAGGATCCATATGAGAACTTAAAGATAATGATGTATAACGAATGATGAAGATAATAATGAATATTATCTATGTGTACGTATGAATGAAAGCAAAGAATGTATGCACGAACGCGAATGAGAACGATGAATGGTACACGAATGCAAGCTAATGAACGAATGATGATAATAATAACAATATTATCTAAGTGTACGTATGTTGTATGATCGCCTGTATGTAAGGACAGTTTTAAAAAACGAAAATATGTTTTATTATAAAACTAGGACTCACTCAACAACGCTGACTTTTTATGTGTTTCCAGTTGGCAGGTAGTGTTGTTGGGGATGGCACGAGGCGGCTACTCAGCTCTTTTGGGATGGCATTCTCCTTTTGATAATGCTGCCACACAATGGGTTGTGGACGCACAACGCATGCAACAACTTATGTTGCATGCAAGTGTCAAGTGTTCCTTGAGGATCCACATAAACGGGATTACTTAAGGAACCTTCTTTATGATGAAAATTTTAATGTTTTTATACTAGAGGTCACTGTATATGACCCTTTTGTAATTAGAAATGATGAAGTCTTTTGTATAATGCTTTTGTGATGTAATGCAACATTAGATGTTTTGTAATTGACGTACGTTGTATTAAATGGCAAAAATATTTATAGAAAAAGGAAAGTTTGTTTCAGAAATTCCGCTGTAATGTTTATTTAAGATGCTTATAAATGTATGTTTTATGTGCGATGAACGACCAACTGTGAGGTGCCCGAGAAGGGGCCTTACATAAAGAAACTGATCATCTTACCTATTTACCCCTTCTTTCACAGATGTCTCTGCCTTTTACATTAGAATATGCTTTACAGTCCTTCCGTTCGTTAACTTCTTAAACAATCAGACATTGCTAAACACTCAAACATATGATTATCTAATTATTACAACTTTATATGCATACACTTTACAGCTGGTTATCTTGATCTAATTATTCGTTTCACATAATCACCTTCAAAATGCAAATATTGACTATGTTTCCTTAAGCATATATCTTGCCATAGGCTTATTTCAGTTTTGTCCAAGTATTGTACGTTTTACTTCTCTTTTAGAGTTGGTCTGAGCCAAAGCAGTATTACGTCATGCACTTATATGAACCTACATGTTTAAAAAGCTGATGTAATGAGTAGTTGGTTTTGTGGTTTGGTCTGATTTTTCTGGTTTGAGTATATAATAGGATGGCTGTGATGATTTCAAAAAAAAATTCATTGTTTTGGCGTGGCAACCACGTTTGGTTTGCAGCCATAATGAGAAACCGGATCTGAGCCAAGGGTTGAAACTAGGGTTGTACCGGTGATTATCGGTTTTAAAATACTCGCGCAGCGCGCGAGGTAGAGTTCAACTAGTTACATATATTCCCTTCTGTATAAAAATAAAATATTTTTTTAAAACACAAGTTTCAATGCATAAAATACAATGTTTTTCAAACATGCTTTGAGTAAATATATAATTTTATAAGTTTATATAAAAAATATAAAATTGCCTCAAAATATTCATACTTAGGTTTGTCAAATGTCTTTTAACATGTATGTGTTCATGCTTTATATGCGTTTAAGTGTTCAATTATGCATTATTATCACATTATTAGTATCGAACGGAATCACTTTGTTCGGCTTATGAAACGCAGGTACATGAAGCTAAAAGGAAGGAAATCGAGCATTAGAGAAAGACGGATGAGATCAGGAACGCGGGAAGACAACAAAAGAAAGATCGAAAGCGAAAATATGCATGGGACGTAGCTTACGTCCTATAGGACGTAGCTTACCTCCCTATGTTTTCTCCCTTCTTTGTGGACGTAAGACAGTAGCTCAGGACGTACATAAGTGAAGAGGACGTAGCTTACGTTCTTAAGGACGTAGCTTACGTCGTTTTCCCGGGTTGACCAAAATCTTCGGAATTTGACCACATTTAAGGAAGAGAATTAATTCTAAAAACCCTAATTCGCATTAGAGGCAAAAAGGGACGAACTTTGGTGATTCTTGAGGTTTTCTTTACTTCTCTAACTCATTTCAATCCATCCAATCATGTTCCAATCCGATTTTGTTTGTGAATTCATGAAGATGCAAGGCTAAACTCCGCGTGATCTACCTCGGGTAATATGTTTCGTGTTATTAGGTTTTTGTTCGTGTTCAATTGGTGTTGGGATTAAACGTTAGAACCCGTTAAGTTCTTTATTCAGTTTAACTTGTGTTTTGATTGTTTAAACAATTGTTTTAGTGAATATTGATTTGAATGTCATACAATTGTGCGCAAGTTGTGTGATTGCAAGGTTTTGTTTGTTAATCCAATTGGTATTGTGTACTAAGACCCGTTAAGTCTTGGTTATCATTATCACTTAATCATTACACATATAGAATCCCCATTAAGGATTTTCCACTCAATTGAGCTAAACAATGACTGAGAACCGAACCTGAATCCCGGGATGGATTACCCCTTTTCATAATTGTCTTCTTAATCAAGTTTAATCATTTACAATTTGTTTTCTTAGTTAATTTCTCAATCATTCCAAAATCCAATTTTTACAGCCAAGAGGCAATAGTTTAAGTAATTTGATAATTTGGGTAATCGTTTCTTATAAATCAATTTACAACACACCGACCACTAATTCCACGAGGTTCGACAACCCTACTTACCCTAACTAGTTAAGGTGAATAGGAACACACATTTTATATCTTATTTGATTGATACTTCGACATCGATTAAATTTTGGCGCCGTTGCCGGGGAATCGGTGCGCTTGGTGTTCTGTTATTTGATTTGTTTCGTTATTTAGTTTGTGTTTATTTGTTTTATTTCTTTGTTACGCTTGGTGTTTTTCAGTGTGCAGGTGACAGATTGCATGCATACTCGATACTCGGGTAGGAAATCACCTCTAGTATTCGATCCAGAGATAGAGAAATCAGCAAGGTATAATCGTGTTCTGCATCGATCAGGGCTACCAACTACATCAATTTCACAAGCTATTGATCAAGCAGCTAACAGTTTGTCTGATTCAACCGAAATGGAAAACCCAAATAACCAACCACCTCAAAATCCAAACCCTCCTCCCAATAACCAAAATCAAAACCCAATTCCACCCCCTCCACCTAATAACAACCGTCATAACAACCTGAATCAACCACCACCCAACAATAATATGAATCCAAATAACCCTAATCAAGGAGAGGATTTTGATCATGTAAGCATGCATAGTGTTCACACGGGTGATGAAGATTATGAAGATGAATGGAACAACAATGAAGAACCCTATAATGATGCAAATTATAATGCTTGGGATGGAAATCTTGGTGGAGGTGATGGATACAATGGAAATAACAATTGGGGAAATGATCAACATGGATGGAATGCACCACCCATCAATCAACAGCGGGGCAGGGTCAATAATAATGTCAATCACCCAAGAAGGTCTCGAAGAGCTCATGTACAAGGTGTGGATAGCCATTTTAGACCGGCTATTTCTGAAAATCCAAACCCTATTGCACCTCCAAATCGTAGAGGAAGAGCTTTTGATGTACGCCCTCATTATCTCACCATTCTTCCTGCGTTTAGAGGCACTGCCACAGAAGAACCATATGTGCATCTTGCTGAATTTGATGCCATATGCAGCACTATTGGTGGGAATCATTTTACACAAGATGAAGTAAGGCTTCGACTGTTCCAATTTACTTTGAAAGATAGAGCTAAACAATGGTTCCTCACGTTGCCCGATAATAGTATTCACACATGGCAAGAAATGCAACAAATCTTTCTGGATGAATACTACTCTATGGGTAAAACCAGTGATGCAAGAGATGCTATTCACTCTTTTCAACAACAAGCCGGAGAACAATTTCATGAGGCATTCACAAGGTTTAAAGAATTGATCCGTATGTGCCCACATCATGGAATTGCACGCTGGGAATTGATAAAGGCTTTTTCGGATGGATTGACCAATGAGGAGAGAAAGTATTTGTATTCTACAAGCAATGGCACATTTCTTTCTAACCATAAAGATGCAGATTGGGAATTTTTAGAGAGGATGTGTAGAAACTCCAAAGCACAAGCTTCTGCTAGTAGGCGGTCAAAATCTACTTCAGTGAGGTCAACCAGTTGATTATGAGACTAAAGAGAGAATTGTGTCATTGGAGAAACAATTAGCAAAGCTAGGAAGAACAGGTCTGAAGGAGGTTGCAAATGTAGGATATGATGTGTGCGAAGAATATGGTGAAATGGGTCATAATGGTGACTCATGTCCCGTGGTAATGGGAAGAAGTGAGGAAGTCAATCAAGTCTATGGAGATAGAAAGCAATTCGACATGAGTTCCAACACCTATCATCCAGGACTGAGGAATCATCCAAATTTTAAGTATGGTAATGCTTCAAATCAAATGAATCCTAACTTTCAAGGCAATAATCAAGGCGGTCAAGCATATCAAAACCGAACACAAGGGAATTACAATCCAAGTGGTTATCAAAGAACCTCATATTCTCAAGGAACCAATCAAGGGAACTACCATCATGGGGGTCAACAAGGGAGTTCATCAAGAAGCTATCAAGGGAATCCTTCATCAGGACAAGTCGGTAATAAGGATTCTACAAATGCAAAGTTGGATGCTTTAATGAACATGATGAAGGAGAATATGCAAGAGAATAAGAGGGAAAATAAAATCAGAATAAGGCTTATGAAGCCTTAAACAAGCAAGTGGGTCAATTAGCTGAGGATGTGGCTCAAATCAAGCGGAACCCCGAAAAGTTACCAAGTGATACCACCATCAATCCTCAACATCAGGGAGCTAACACGAAGAACGTGAGGAATGTGCAAATCAACCAGGTAAGTACTCTTCGTAGTGGTAAGATATATGACAACAAGGTTGTCCCTCCACCACCATTTGTAGAGGGGGTAGTGGAGGATGTCAATAGTGATAGTGAAAATGAACAGGAACTTGTTTTACCAAAATCAACAAAAAGGTAACCTTTCAAGAGATAACTAAACCACTTTTAAAAGATAATGTGCAAAAAGGCAAGGACAAAGGAATGGAGGGTAATACCATTCCTTATCCTTCAGCTTTGATTGAACCCAAGAAAGTAGTAAACAAAAAGACCCACAACAAGAGGAGATGTGGGAGATTTTTAAACAAGTTAAAGTGAACTTACCTCTTTTGGATGCAATAAAACAAGTTCCTGCTTATGCCAAATATCTGAAAGATATGTGCACTCAAAAACGAACTCACAAGTTTCCTAAGAAACTCGATGTTCCGGCCAATGTGAGTGCTATCTTGTCAGGTGCTCTTCCACCTAAGCTTCGAGATCCAGGAGCGCCCATTATTTCTATTCAAGTAGGTGAATTTAAAGTCGCACGGGCGCTACTTGATCTTGGAGCTAGTGTTAGTATTCTACCATGGAGTTTATATGACCAATATGACTTTGGTCCTTTACAAAAAGCCAATACCACGGTGGTGTTAGCCGATCTCACATTAAAACTCCCTCGTGGCATAGTAACAGATGTCATAGTCAAGGTGGATGATTTTTACTATCCAGTTGATTTCTTAGTTCTTGATTATACTTCATTTGACAAAACCAAACAATCTAATGTCATACTTGGTAGACCATTTTTAGCAACTGCTAATGCACAAATTAATTATCGAGATGAACAGTTGACATGACTTTTGGTAACCATAAACTAAGTGTCAATGTATATGACAAAGTAACTAACTCCTCTGTTGATAATGAATGCTTTATGGCGGACATTATGGACGGGTGTAAGCCTTATGACAATAAGGAGAACATCGAGGAGCCGTGTGTTTTTTATGACAGGTTGGATGTTGAGCATGCATATGATCTGAATAAGAGGAACGGAAACTTGACGTATCGGTTGTGCATGAAGGAAGACCGCCATGGACACATCAAGTGGAATCTTTACCTGATCACATTGATTCTCAGTTAAAGCCATCATTAGAGAGTCCGCCGAAAGTGGAACTGAAAGAGCTCCCAAAACATCTGAAATATGTGTTTTTGGGGGAAAATCAAACTCTCCCGGTCATCATTGCATCAGATTTGGAAAGCGATCAGGAAGAGTTGTTGCTGAACGTATTGAAAGAGCATAAAGCAGCCATTGGATGGACAATTGCAGATCTCAAAGGTATCAGCCCATCTATCGTGATGCATAAAATCATTACCGATGCTGATGTCAAACCTGTGAAAGACACCCAAAGACGACTAAACCCAAACATGCGAGAAGTGGTAAAGAAGGAAGTTCTCAAATGGTTGGACGCAGGAATTGTGTATCCAATTTCTGATAGCATGTGGGTTAGTCCGACACAAACAGTACCGAAGAAATCCGGTATCCAAATTGTAAGAGGTGAAGATGGTGAACATGTAGCTACACGGCCAGTAACCGGATGGCGAGTATGTATTGATTATAGGAAGTTGAATGCCACCACTTCAAAAGATCATTTTCACTTCCCTTCATTGATCAAATCATCGAGAAGCTATCAGGTCAAAATTTTATTGTTTTTTAGACGGGTATTCAGGATACAATCACATTGCAATTCATCCAGATGATCAGCAAAAGACTACCTTTACTTGTCCTTATGGTACTTTCGCATTTAGACGGATGCCATTTGGACTTTGTAATGCCCCAGCCACCTTCCAACGGTGCATGATGAGTATCTTTTCGGATATGATTGGGGAGTCTTTAGAAATCTTCATGGATGACTTTTCCATTTTTGGTCCCTCTTTTGATAATTGTCTTGTTCAACTAACAAAGGTTTTAAAAAGATGTGTTGAAACAAATTTGGTATTGAGTTGGGAGAAAAGCCATTTTATGGTAAAAGAAGGAATTGTTTTGGGACATGTGGTATCAAAATGTGGGATAGAGGTTGATCATGCAAAAATTAAAGTTATTTCAACATTACCCCCTCCCACAAATGTAAAAGGTATTAGATCATTCTTAGGGCACGCTGGGTTTTATAGGCGATTTATAAAAGGATTTAGTACCATTACTAAACCACTTTGTAATTTGCTGTTAAAAGATGTGTCATTTGTATTTGATGAAGAGTGTCTTAAATCTTTTACAACTTTAAAACAAAAACTAGTTGAAGCCCCAATATTGCAAGCACCCGATTGGTCACTCCCTTTTGAAATAATGTGTGATGCGAGTGACTTTGCAATCGGGGCTGTTTTGGGACAACGGGTAGACAAGAAACCTGTCGCAATTTATTATGCTAGTAAAACTCTCGATGGTGCTCAAATGAATTATACTACCACTGAGAAAGAGTTACTTGCAGTTGTTTATGCCCTTGATAAGTTCAGGTCCTACATTTTGGGAAGCAAGGTCATTGTTTATTCAGATCATAGTGCCGTGCGTTACTTAATGGAGAAAAAGGATGCCAAACCCAGGTTGATTAGGTGGATCCTCCTGTTGTAAGAGTTTGATCTAGAAATTCGAGATAAAAAGGGGAGTGACAATGTGGTTGCTGATCATCTATCCCGTATTATGCATCATGATTCCGATCAAACTGTGGAGATAAATGAAACGTTCCCAGATGAGCAATTTTTACTGTTTCTGAATTGCCCTGGTTTGCTGACATTGTTAATTATTATGTTGCAGGTGCTATTCTAGAACATTGGCAGAAATGGAAAAAACAAAAGTTTATGTTTCAGGTTAAGCAGTATATATGGGATGAACCAGATCTTTCAAAGTAGGCCCCGATCAGGTTATCAGGCGATGTATTCCGGATTCTGAAATCAAGGATGTGTTAGGGCTTGTACACGCATCTGCATGTGGCGGTCACTTTAGTGGCCATAAAACAGGACATAAAGTGTTATCTGCAGGGTTATTCTGGCCTAATCTATTCCGGGATGCGTATGAGTTCGCTAAGAATTGTGTAAATTGCCAGAAAATGGGTAGCATTTCTAACCGAAACGAAATGCCCATGCAGCCTATTTTAGTTGTTGATATTTTTGATGTATGGGGAATTGATTTCATGGGCCCATTTCCTAATTCTTTGGTAATTTATACATTTTAGTGGCAGTCGACTATGTATCTAAATGGATCGAAGCGATTGCCACTAAAACAAATGATCACAAGGTTGTTTGTAAGTTTGTTCAGAGTCACATTTTCTCCAGATTTGGTATCCCCCGTGTGATCATAAGTGATGGAGGATCACATTTCAAAAACTTCAATTTTAGAAAACTTCTTAAACAATATGGTGTCAATCATCGTGTGGCAACACCATATCATCCACAAACAAGTGGACAAGTGGAAGTATCAAATAGGCAAATCAAAGAGATTCTACAAAAAACAGTACGAACCGATCGCAAGGATTGGTCTACAAAACTCGACAATGCCTTGTGGGCGTATCGTACTGCATATAAAACGCCTATTGGTACTACCCCCTATCGGTTGGTTTACGGAAAGGGGTGTCACTTGCCTGTTGAGTTGGTCCATAGTGCGTTATGGGCAGTGAAAGAAGTTAATGTTAATTATGATGTTGCAGGTAAACAACGGAAGTTGAGCTTGACTGAATTGGAAGAATTACGAGACGAGGCGTACGAGTCCGCTAGCTCATATAAGGCACGGATGAAACGGGTCCATGATGCCAAACTGAAACGTGTGACATTTGAGGTAGGCCAGAAAGTTTGGTTATTTAACTCACGTTTAAAATTTTTTTCCAGGGAAGCTTAAAAGCAAATGGACAGGACCTTATTTGATTAAGCGCATTAGGCATTATGGTGGTATCGAAATAGAAGATTTTGACGATCATCTGAGGCAGGTGGTGAATGGTCATCGGTTGAAACCATACCTAGAAGACAAGGAGTTAAATCCAATGTCAGAAGAATCGGTGAAATTGCTACTAATTTCACCAAGCTTTGAGTTCAATGTTTGATACCACCACGCAGTCCAGCTAAAGACTTGTAAAAATTTAGCGCTTACGGGAGGCAACCCGTGTGTCGTTTTTCTTTTTCATTTTTACTTTGATGTACTTTTAATTTGGTGGTGGTCTGTTAAAGTCGAGGACGACTTTATCTTTTTCGAGGGGGTGACGTCAAAAAAAACAAAAAAAAAAAAAAACAAAAAAAATGCAAAATGAAAAAAATTGCAAAATGGACGTAACTTACGTCCTAAGGGCGTAAGCTTACGTCCCAAAGGCCCCTTACGCCCGACCCTACTGTCTTACATTCATATAGTCGAAAGAATCCCATCTTCGAAGAGGACGTAAGCTACATCCAGGAGAACGTAACTTACGTCGGGTCTGCGCAGGGTGCAGTGGCACCGGTTTTCACCACTTATTTTGGGGTAATTCTCAACCACATTTTCAAAACCGACACTTTTAACTAAAACCCCTCACCACATTTGTTTTTCACACATTTTCTTCATCTTTTTCACTTCATCTTCTCTACCACTACAAAACCCTAACTTCCATTAACCCTAACTTCCTCAATTCTTAACCAAATCTCGCATATTATGTGTGCAAATGGCTTAATTTTTCGAGAGGAACAAAACCCATGTGGTGATTTTATGTGAATCGCAGTGGTTTGGGTGATTTCGAAGGGTTAGGGTTCCGAAAAAGTGTGGGGATTTTGGGGTTTTAGAGTCAAGTTTGCATCTTTCTTCATCTCACACACTTTCAAGCATCAAGGTACGTGTATTCCCTTCTTTCATCAGATGTTATGAGACTGATTATGCATAGGAACATCTTGAAGGTAATGTAGGTAGATGGTGATATTGTGTGTGTGATTATGGATGGAAATGGTAAAGTTAGAGAGTTTAGAAGAAGAGAGTTGTGAGGAATAGACATAAACGCAGATTCTTTCATGAATTGAAAGTAGTTTGGATATTGGGTGCTAATGGATCTAGTTTGCCTATAACTAGTTCATGACTATAGAAGTAGTGACTGATAATTGAATGTTGTTGCAATGTGTTGAAATAGATGTTGATCGTGTGATGGTGTCCCACTAACTTTGGTCATGTAAATGTAGGTAAATGGTGAGAACTAAGACTACAGCAGGAGCATCAAAAGGAAAGGAGGTTGCTTCGTCCTCCCGGGCAAAAAGGGGAAGAGTGATCTATAATGAAGAGTCTGAGGACGAGGAAGTTGAAATGCAAGATGTTGAATCTGAAAACGAATCTGACAATGATTCTACACAAGCAGTCGATTCAGAAGAGGAGGACTATGGGGATGATGGACTTCCTATTTGGAGAAAAATAGACGTCTATCATCTTTTAAGGGTGCAGATGTGCAAGCAGAGATGTATTTGAAAAAGATGAAGGCAAGTCAAGTATCTACGGACAAACTGATGATTTGTGAAAGACAGATTTACCGGTCGGATTTTGAGAGGTTTGGAGTAGTTGAATGCTTTACCAGATTGGGTTGGGAACAACATTTAAGCTTCAATAATGATGGCGTTGAGGATATTTATGTGAATGCAATATTGGAATGGATGTCTACCCTGAAGAAGGAACCAGGAGATAATCCCCCCGTCACAACACAACTCACGGGAAAGGTGAATGGTAAGACAGTGAGTCTATCCTTCTTTAACTTAAATAGGATTGCTCACTTTGACACAGGAACAGCAGATGGAACCCCATATACATACCCCACTGATGCAATGCTAGCATGCAAGGTTGCAAAGGAAGACGTGTGGCGAAGTATGATATACGAGATGTTCCAAGTACCTGAAGGAACTAATGTGGCACGATAGTCTCTTGATCGTGCAAATCTGAAACCATTGCCCAAACTGTTGTTGATTTTCTTGAATCAGAATGTGCTTCCCAGAATGGGTGACAAAGCAAAGGTAAGGTTATATGAGGTGATGGTTTTACATGCATTAGTTACAGGAAAACCAGCTCTGTCTGCTCGGCATCTTATCTTGTGGAGTATTTAGGAATCTCGGGAGAAATCAGACAGAAAATCAATCCCACATTGCCGACTGTTGTCAAAATTTTTCAGGAAACAAAATGTTTTACCAAGCAGGGCTCAGAAGAAGAAAGTAACCCATGTGCTATTCAAAATTAGCAATTTACCCTCGGGGTGGTCTTATGAGAGGTCTGCGGGTGTTCACAAGTTAGTAGATAAGAGGAGTGGTCGATATTTAGAAGTGCAAGACGGGATCTCTGGCATTCGAGAAGGGGATTCTTTTGTGGAGGAAGGGAGAAGACGCGATAGCCCAGTGAGAGATGATGTGGCAGATGATGATGATCCGTATCATAGAATGATAAGGGTTGCAGTGGCTCAAGCTCATCCTGTGGGATTTACACATTGGTCAGAGCCAGAACAACGGATGTTTGATCGACAATCTGAGGAAATAGAGAGAAATAGGATGTACATGCAACATATGATGCATTCCCAGGAATTTTATCACAACCAGGATTACATGTATAGGGAGAACCTTCATCATCGCGAGGATTACATGCAAGGATTGCCTTATACAACCACACCACCTTCCACCGATTGGCAGTCACCCGATCTTCATCCCTACAGTCAGACGCAACAAGCCCCATACTACCCACAATCTACACCATCTGTTTGGCTCCCCACTACCACCGCACCATCAGACGAGCCAAGTGGATCTCATGCAACTCAAACTGATGTTTTCAACATGGGAGATGTGAGGCGGGGCTTCTTTGAGAGTATCTTCGGGCAGCCATATCCAGGACCACCATCTGGTGGTTATTGACGCATTCGCTGATCCTATGATCAGGTCCACGTGCTCCACCCTATCTATGTTGAACTATGCTTTATGTTTCTGTGTGTCCTTTGTTTTCTTTTCTTTCCTTTTCTGTTGCTTTAGGCTAGTTGTTTCATGACGGTCAAGACAATTATTTTCTTTTGTGTGTTTGGTGGTGTATTAAGTGTTATGTGATGGGAATGAGTTAAACTGATGTTGTTGGGGGGTAATTCTTGGGAAGCATGATCTATGACTTAGGTAGGGGGAAGTTGTTTTAATTCCCATATACAAGCTCTAAAACTTACATTAAGGACAATGTATGACTTAAGTGTGGGGATGAGGGACAGTAAAAATAAATAAATAAATAAATAAAAAGCTGGTACATGAAAGTGTCATTGTGTAATGTAAAATAGAGGTCCTGACTCATGCTCAACATAAGGGCAAAAGGAAATTTTTAAGATTGATAAGTGATAGCTAACTAAGTGTAACGAGCTAGATAATAGACCTTTTATGCATGTTTTCTGTGAGAGTTGAGCCTATATATGAGCTTAGAACAACAGTAGGTTATTTGCTCACTTTCCTTTCATGTGTGTTTACCAAAACAATTGCTTAATTCTAGAACTTGCACAATTGATACATTTTGAGATCATGAACCAAACTGTTGCACACATGTGATTAAGGCATTAGGATAACCTTTGTTTGATTAGCCTGTTTCAATTGTATTACCCTACCCTAAAATGATCCTATAGTCACCAGTTTGAGCCCCTAACCTCTTTAATTGTTTAAACCCGAATCAACCCATTAGTCTTCTCAAACGTTTTTACTTTTTAAACCCATGTGATGAAATCTGATAAGGATTGTTTGAAGTTTTGATATAATATTGTTAGAAGCAGTGAATTGTTTAGATATAATCATCAATCAAAAAAATGAGAGAAAGAAAAAAAAATGAGTCAATAATGGGTCAAAATGACCACAATATCAATGTCATAATTCAGTGGTAATAAATTGCGAAAATGGGTCAAGTTTACCCAAGTCCATTGTGTAGTGCTGCTTTATTGGTTAGTACGCTTCAACATTTTTATTTGGATTTCATCACCTTTAGCCACTTTAAATTCTATATCCTCACCCAGAACCTAAGCCTTACATTACAACCCTTCAAAGACCTTTTGATGTGTGCACGGTTTGTGTTAATTGGTGGAGTTGCGATCATTGTGCAAGCCTATGGTAATTATGAGTTGTTTTTGGTTGAGAGTATTACATTGACATACTAGCACACCTTTTGCTAGACTAAATATTAAACCGAGAGGAATGAAAATTGTGAGAGGTGTGATTACATGCATAGGGAAAATTGGGCAGCTCGTTAGGCTAGGATAGAAGAATCTTGATCTGAAAATTAATGTTGTTTAAGGGAATTATGAGTTGATCATGACGAGGGACCTTAACGAACATTACAGAGAAATATCATGTGATCATGGGTACACAATAGGA
The DNA here is from genome assembly GCA_024085815.1 of Flaveria linearis. NCBI lineage: Eukaryota > Viridiplantae > Streptophyta > Magnoliopsida > Asterales > Asteraceae > Flaveria > Flaveria linearis. Next base: position 25,215,412 of record CM044010.1, read on the forward strand.
GCTAATTGTATCAGTGATTTGCTTGAGGGCAAGCAAATGATAAGTGTGGGGATGTGATGCGTTCATGCTTTATATGCGTTTAAGTGTTCAATTATGCATTATTATCACATTATTACTATCGAACAGAATCACTTTGTTCGGCTTATGAAACGCAGGTACATGAAGCTAAAAGGAAGGAAATCGAGCATTAGAGAAAGACGGATGAGATCTGGAACGCGGGAAGACAATAAAAGAAAGATCGAAGGCGAAAATATGCATGGGACGTAGCTTACGTCCTATAGGACGTAGCTTACCTCCCTATGTTTTCTCCCCTTCTTTGTGGACGTAAGACAGTAGCTCAGGACGTACATAGTGAAGAGGACGTAGCTTACGTCCTTAAGGACGTAGCTTACGTCGTTTTCCCGGGTTTGACCAAAATCTTCGGAATTTGACCACATTTAAGGAAGATAATTAATTCTAAAAACCCTAATTCGCATTAGAGGCAAAAAGGGACGAACTTTGGTGATTCTTGAGGTTTTCTTTACTTCTCTAACTCATTTCAATCCATCCAATCATGTTCCAATCCGATTTTGTTTGTGAATTCATGAAGATGCAAGGCTAAACTCCACGTGATCTACCTCGGGTAATAGGTTTCGTGTTATTAGGTTTTTGTTCATGTTCAATTGGTGTTGGGATTAAACGTTAGAACCCGTTAAGTTCTTTATTCAGTTTAACTTGTGTTTTGATTGTTTAAACAATTGTTTTAGTGAATATTGATTTGAATGTCATACAATTGTGCGCAAGTTGTGTGATTGCAAGGTTTTATTTGTTAATCCAATTGGTATTGTGTACTAAGACCCGTTAAGTCTTGGTTATCATTATCACTTAATCATTACACATATAGAATCCCCATTAAGGATTTTCCACTCAATTGAGCTAAACAATGACTGAGAACCGAACCTGAATCCCGGGGTGGATTACCCCTTTTCATAATTGTCTTCTTAATCAAGTTTAGTCATTTACAATTTGTTTTCTTAGTTAATTTCTCAATCATTCCAAAATCCAATTTTTACAGCCAAGAGGCAATAGTTTAAGTAATTTGATAATTTGGGTAATCGTTTCTTATAAATCAATTTACAACACACCGACCACTAATTCCACGAGGTTCGACAACCCTACTTACCCTAACTAGTTAAGGTGAATAGGAACACACATTTTACATCTTATTTGATTGATACTTCGACATCGATTAACATGCAGTAGATTTCTAGGCTCTAGCCACCTCACAAGTCGCAATTGTTCTAATGGGTTATCGTGATTAAAGCTCATCTATTCATTTAATAGTCTTTCAGGGCTTCAGGCTGCCTTTGTGTGTACAAAGATTGCAGCCCACCATTGTTTTAATAATTTTGTAATTTGTTTTGTAGTACACCAATGACCAATTGGATTATTATTGCCTATCTATTTGGATCGACCAGCCCAATAAAATAGCAAACGCAGCCAAATCTGTATGCATTCGTAACATTAACCATTGTTTGAACCACTGGCCGAACAACATTAGCCCTATTTCAAATTTTCAATAGCCGTTAGATGTTTCGGTTTATGTCCAACACAGTAATTCATATTTCACGAATGCTACGGATCGAATACAGTAGGAAGCACAACGATCTGGTTCTACTTTTATTGAAGGTCATGTTCTTACTTGCTTAATGCGGTACAAGGCACATGAACAACCCTACAATGGTGTGGCTAACCTTAAAATTTTGTTAATTGTTGTAAGGAGTTAAAATGCAAATGTTTATAGTTGTATGTCATTTCCGTTATATAAGAGTGCAACTATGGATCTCTTCACTGTTGTATGATAAGTTACACCATACATGTTTGTAGTATACTATAAGTATATAACAATGTTATTTCGTAGTTATAACAAGTTACACCTTTTATATAATGACATTGTACTCGTTTAAAAGATTTAAAAACACTCTTTTTTATGTTCTAATTTATAAAAAAATAATGTTGTATATAAAAGTTATAAACATTTAAAAAAAGTTAGAGAACTTAAAAAAATTTAACAGAAGTGATCATGCCTAAAACACCACTCTAACAAACTTCTTTTCAACAATTTGATCTCAATTATTAATTAAAAAGATTGACTGTTGAGATTACTTATTATACTTTTTAAATTTAAAACTATTTTTATTTAAACCATTACCATGTTAATATACGAGCTGCTATGCATATTCGAAGATAAATTTATTAGTAATCAAATATTATAAACATGTACACAGGTGTAGGTTTATATAATATATATATATATATATATATATATATATATTTTTTTTATCTAACTTGCGTTTGGGAATGTTATAAGACAAAGGAGGGAGAGTAAGAAAAAATAATTAATTAGATAAATAAAAAAAAAAAGTTGAATTAACAAGAATCTAATATAGTTTTAGTACTAGGGTGGAGAGAGAGGGTGTCGGGCATCCCGCTCTTGCTGCTGGTACCGAAGCTAGGAATAGTGTTTCAGCTACACGTCATGCTTCTATATCCTTTTCCATCCTGATGTTGCTTTTCCGTCGCTGTTGTTTTGACTCTAATTCAAGAAAACTCCGGTTGTTGCTTTCTTTAGTCAAAACGAGACCTCCTCCAATACCAGAAACTCCAAATCAGCAGCCGCTTCCTCATATCTCGCTCGCCGCTTCCACTCCGTCCTCTTATAATTATTACGGGTGTTTAAAAAAGTGTATCTAGAGATAAAGGTTTTCATGGATTGGTCTTTCACCAAACTAATGATAATCCGATAGACCACCAATCATGACATTTTTGGGTGCCTGAATGTACGCATAGTTGCTACGTTTAATGATCAAAATAAGAAATTAGTTACAATACGTGGAGTCTGCTCAGCATTTACAAATAATTAAGCCAATGTAATATCCATATATTCACAATAGTTTTCTTTATTTAGTTTAAAATTATGATTCGATAACTCATTATTGTCAATTATGGCGCCTTTTATTCATAAAAATAAGTGAAAAAAGTTTGCATTTTAATTTCTTTTCGGAATTATATATATATATTTTTTCATATAATCAAGCTTTTGCTCGTTGGTTATTAAACGAGTATCAATAGAATCGTGGTACCACACAAATGTATCAAATTTCTAGGTTGTGATATAAATATTCGTCGATTTTCTCGTTTTTTGTATTTATTGCAATTAGTTTACCCTTTATAGAAAAATTTAATATTGTTAAATAAAATATTCACCATACTTATTTTGTTTGTTACTTTACGAAAAATATCACAGTTAAATCCGAAATAAAGATACTTGGATTTAATTTTTAGGGGTTGTTTGATAAAACTGAATCAGTAATATCTGATTGCATCAGCAGCTGACCCAGTCAGAATTTCTGACTGAGTATACATCTGCCTGAAACTTGACTGTTTGTTTCAGTATCTGACTGGCTTTACTGAATGATAATAACTTTTTTTATAAATTATTTCAACACACAAAAAACCATCAAAAAGACAAAATCCACTACCATCACCATCTTACATCCCCTCCAAACCACCACCGGCCTCCACCACCACAACCACCACCACCGGCAGGGGAGGAATCGCGAAGGGGAGACGCTCGGCGGTGCTCGCGCAGGGAGGAATTGCAGGGGGGGCTGTCGCGTGGGGGGGGGGGGGGGGGCTCGCGCAGGGGGGTCGTCACGCAGGGGGGTCGTCGCGCAGGGGGGGTCGTCGCGCAGGGGGGTCGTCGCGCAGGGGGGGTCGTCGCGCAGGGGGGGTCGTCGCGCAGGGGGGTCTGCTGTCGGTGGAAGCGGCGGCGAGGGGTGGGGTGGCCGTCGGTGGTGGCGGTTAGCTGAAATGGATGGGTCAGTCTTTTCCGAAATCAGGTTTGGGGTCAGCTACTTTGGACCCGGTCAGCTGTAGCTTCTTGCATATCAAACGGACTGACCCGCTGACCCGGGTCAGACAAAAAACAAACGGTCCCTTAGTTTTCTTGGTAAATTAGTAGGAGCTCATGTTGTTAATGTGACATCATTATATATTATAGATCCGAGCAATGAATCTATTGAAGTCTATAAGAGATGGGTATCAATTTCGCTTAGTGTATATGTAGTGAATCTTTCTTTATTCAATTGTGAAAATAGGCCAACATATTATTGGAAATCAGGTGTTTCTATGTCTACGTCTTAGTACAACTGAATTGAAAGAATCAAAAGAAAAGAAAGAATGTAAATTAATAAATATTGTTCTTAAACCAAATGAAAAGGTTCACGAATCAAATTCTATATCATATGATTAGATTACACTTTCACACCATAACATTTTACACGCAAAAAAATAATTTAGCAAAGTTCGGATCATCTTTCAATTAATTTTCGACGACTATGGAAAACTTAAATATACATTGAGTAACGAGTCAAACAATAAGTTTTCTAATACAAGTTCACAAGTTTGAGCAACGAGTCAAACAATAAGGTTTCTAATACAAGTCAACACAAGTTGATGTTAATCGTCATCGTCTTTTTCTTTCTCCAATAGATCACTAATCTATCAATATTGATTTGAAAATATACACTATGGATATAGTAATATGAGTTTTTCCCACCAATTCTGACTTCTTTTGTTTTTGTTAATTTATCAAGTTTAATCATTTGAGATCCTATATATTCTAAATCTATCAAACTTTAGTTAGTTTTTTTTAATATGTGTATTGTAAACGTACACAAATTAAAGCGCCTTTTATTCCCTCAGCAATGCATCACATTGATGTAGAAATCCTAAAAAAGTAAAGAAAAAAGAAAAAGAAAAATATTGAAAGAGGGCCCACAAGAAGTGTTTGATATTGGGGCATAAGTGGTAGCTCCACTTAGACTCAACTATCCTCTATTAAGGCAAAGCATTTGAATTGAAGGCAGCAACATGCCATGCACTTTACAAGCCAAACAAGTGGTGTTGACTTAGATTGGGCTTTTCCTTTGACCTTTTTCTTGATGTGGATGCACAATGGAATGAATGTTAAATATTAATAGCTAGCTTCACTCAAAAGTTACATGCTTGCCCCAACAATCATTTATTTTTCTTTGTTTCTTTCTCTTTACCAACATTATTTTTATAATCTTGCAACACAAATGGTTTCAAAGTGGTTAAAGCTACTTCCCATTTCTTGAAACTTGAATCCTACAATGATTCACCTCCACCTATATGTATTATTATATCCTTGTGATAGGAGTCGAGTACTAGTACTACAAGTGACAACAATACAATAACATAAAATGAGTGTACACATTTCAGTATTTCATCTCTTTCAAGACAAATGATTCCGTATATATCAAGTATGAATCCCAACTCTAAGCATAATTACCCCGAAACAATAATTACTGATCAAGTTTTCTTGAAGACGCGATTATATTTGCTTGAAGCACGATTCTTTATCTAGTTTAAGTAAAGAATCATGCTTGTACCCGCATCATTCCACTATCATAATCGTATATATACATGTGATCTTTCTTTACATTAGTGTTTATATCTATATATACGTATGAATGTATCAACATGATGTCATCATAAAGGGGATCGAAAGAATTGAAGAAACTTTATGAACAAGCTGGGATTGGGCCATAAGATTGAGGGGGCATGTCTTATGTAATGATAATAGATGCCTAGTTGATGTGGAGATTCTAAGCAAAAGTCCAAATCAAACACCATAAACATTTTATAAAAAGAGGGTTACTTTAGACACAATTAAGATTGGTCAGAGTGATCTTTCTCTCTCTATTATTCAAATGCATGTTCTATAGTTTGCATATGCAAGTAATTGTTGCACATGTAGAGTGTGGTTTTGAGATGATTATGACACTTGGTGCTTACGACCTAACTAAGCAATCAAACTATATTACTTATCCACATGTAGTTTGGTGAAGCTTTCTTTCACTTCCCCTTTTCGATTTTATTGTTTTTGCTTTTAATTAATATATATGATCTACAAAAACATCTAAACCTAAACTATATATAGGGATAGACAATGGGTTTGAGTCGTGACAAGTTTTAATAGTTATCTAGCTTCATATCTACTTTTGATCGTATGATCTTATACCCCTTTGTTCCTTATTACTCAATACCATTTAAGTTTTGTTGCTTTCCCTACGGGTACTGGTGTTCTTTTTTAATCATCTTAATTAGGTGATTAAAAATGTAACTCGTCAAGATTCCCGTCGCACAAAACTTGATCTCAAATCATCCTAAAAACTAACATGAAATAGCAAATACTGAATTATAATAATGAGAATTACTACTATTTTTATTTTAAAGATTCTAACCCTTCAAAAAAAATCAAGGTACTATTTATTATTTTCTATACTAAATGTTCTATGTTTGTAGGTACACTTGAACCCTTAAAATTTTGTAATTAATACGGTGTATACATAGCTATGCAATCAAATATTGTTTTATTATATATTCCTAATGTTTAAGTTTTAATTTTTCCCATCGATTCGAGTTTTTTTCCTCCTAAATTATATACATTAGTATTCTCTTTCACCTTTTTATTGTCTTTCTTTTCTTTTAATTTTTTTTTAATTTTATATCTTGTTAATTTTTTCTTGATCTTTGTTTTTTCAAGAAAGTATAAACGTGAGGTAAATGATTCTTTCAGAAGTTTATGTTTCAAAAAATAAATCAAATGTTGATGATTTCTTCTCTGTTTTCTTTTAATACGTATTAAACAAAAACCCAAAAGTAATATCTGTAACAATTTGTATTCTTATGACAAACTTTCCAGTCATATCTTGCATTAAGAAATAAAAACTTTATACTTTTAATTCTTAGTATAGTTCTATTTCCTTTATTATAGTTTGTGATACAAGAGATGAAGGAAATAAAAACCAAATATGCGTTTTGTCACCTTTAGTGGAGGAAAAAAATAACAAAATACTGGGAAAACTACAAAACACAACAAACAACCCGACCCTAACAACTAACAAGTAACACCTAAAAAGTAGGAAAAGGAAAAAGAAACCGGTCATCTAATCCACGAGGGTTTATTTCTGGTAGGGTATTTTTTTATCCATCTCTTTTTTTATATTTTTTAGACGGTTAAAGAATCGTATCACTGACAAGTGATTACTCACCCAATGATTTTCATTATTCGAGGACAGAATTCAACACTACAATCAAGGTAAACTCACATTAGATAAGAAAACATACCCCCATAACCCAACCTAAAACCTTCTTTTCTTGTCACATGTGACTTGAATCCTAAGAGCTACCCTTTTTCCGATAAAGTAATAAACTAACTCACCTCAACCACACATGGGTTGTGAGTCAATTTGTTTTTAATGATTTTTAATTGGGGGTTTATAATATCTATAATATATATTGAAAAAATATATTTGATAAGACAGGGATGGTCCATTTATATTAAAATTTAAAAGTTTAAGGAAATAAAATTATCTTTTCTAAATTTTACTATTTTAGTTATGTTTAACACACATGTATTTATATGATTACAATTATAAATTCTTAAATGAATTTTTCTCACCATTTTTAAAATATTTTAACTTTTTCATATGTTAATGTATATTTTTTAAAGAGTAAACTAACATTTGTATCCTTAAGGTTTGTTGATTTTAACCATTTGCATCCCTACAGTTTAAAAATCCTCATATACCCCCTAATATTTCATTTTTGTTCCCATTTGAATCCAAAACACTAACACCGTTAACTTATTCTGTTAACTTTTTGTAAAAAGACTAAATTACCCATAAAATTAAAGAAACAAAAAACGTGGGACCCACCCACACCTCCACCCAAAACGTGGTCGCCGTGAAAAAGCCATGCACCACCACAACCACCGCCTCTCCGCCGTCTCCATCGTGCCGGACAATGAAGTCGAGAACGAAATCGACATCCTTTCCAAAATCTACAGCCCCCATCTCTTCAATCTCGTCGAATTCACCAACAACCCTCATCAAAATCTCTTCATTCGTCTGCAATGATAGGAGGTTTGAACTCAGGGTTGATATCACGTTCGATAGGAGGTTTCGTGGCTCTAACAAGAACCGTTTGAACTCAGGGATGATATCACGTTCGATAGCTTCATTCGTCGGTGCGAAAACGGTGATGTTGTGGTTGACGACGGTGGATTCTAGGGTTTGTAGCAGTAGGGCTTTTTCTACGAGCTTTGATAGCTCGGTGTAACGTGAGTCATGGTCCGACGAGTGCGTCAGGCGTTTGCGGCGGCGGCGTTCGGTGGCGGCTTCTTCGGCGGAGGAGAAGGCGAAGGATCGGAAGGGGGTTAGGGAGGTAGGGTTTGGGGTTTGGGGGTGGAGAGATAGGGTTTGGAGGTTGACAGTGGTGGTTGTGACGGAGGTGCAGCGGAGGGTGCGGAGGAGTAGGCGAGCTAGCGTCATGGCGGTGGTGGTGGATGACAGTGGTGACGGCGGTGGAAGTGGTGACGGTGGTTGTGGTGGTGGAGTGGGTGGGGTTGTGGGTTAAGGGTTAAGAGATAGAGAGAGAAATAGATAAAGAGAGAAATGACAATTTAGTCTTTTTACAAAAATTAACAGAATAAGTTAACGGTGTAGTGTTTGGATTCAAATTGGAACAAAAATAAAACATTAGGGGATATATGAGGATTTTTAAACTGTAGGGATGCAAATGGTCAAAATCACCAAACTCAGGTATGCAAATGGTAATTTACTCTTTTTTAAATTATAACATACCAGGAGCATTTTTTTAACTCAAGTATTGTACTGCTATGACTTTGTTTAATTAAAAAAAATTAAATGTTGTTTTCTCGACCACATCGTACACGCATCTCTATTGTACACAATATATATAATAAATAAACAATTCAACGAAATGTGATACATTTCTAAGAGCCTAAAAATATGTCTCTCTCTCTCTCTCTCTCTCTCTCTCTCTGTCTCTCTCTCTTTCAATGAGTTTTAAATCAAATGGTTTAGTAGGGGGCATCGTATTACTTTTAAAGTGGAGGTCATGAGTTGAAATCTCACTAGCTGTAATATGCTTTAAGTGGGTCAAGAGTTTTATCACAGTGGGTCTTTGGGTGGTGGGCTTCCATTAGAATGGTGAGCGCGCCGGGTCACCAACGCTGTCTGTGTTTGCGGACGTGGGTGGTCTTTCGCCAATGAATTTATTCGGATGACTGTGCTTAAAATTATTTATTGGCCGTTAAAAAAAGGTTAGACTTTTCTTTTCACTAAACAACATTCCTTTTTTATTTAAATTGAATTATTTTAAGTTTCTAAGTATTTTAATAAAAATTAAATGCACAATTAAAGTGAATATGACATAATAGAATAAGGGAGATGATATACTACAAATGCTATATTTCCTAAAAAGGGTGAGAAGTAATTCTGGCCATTGGATCAACTCATTAAAATTGATCAATGGTTCAAAAAAACGCGGTGGCAAACATGTAAATAAGTGAAAACTGCTAACAGGCGGAGGGGCAAAAAAGTAATTTGACACAATGGTTGTTTGACACAATGGTTGTTTGACACAATGGTTATTTGACACAATGGTTGTTTGACACAATAGTTGTTTGACACAATGGTTGTTTGAAACAATGGTAATTTAACACAATCGTAGTTTGACACAATGGTAGTTTGACACAATGGTAATTTGAAACAATAGTAATTTGGTATGTTGGCATGTTATTATTTTTGCTATGTGTTGGCATGTTAATATTTTTTGCTATATGTTGCTTTACATTACACAATAGTATTTTGGTAACTTGTTTTTATCGTTAAAATCAAACGTAAACAAAACTCTTCAAATATGACACAATGAGTCTTATGACACAATGAATATAATGACACAATGAATATAATGACACAATGAGTATATGACATAATAAATCTTATGACATAATGAATCCTATTATTGAATAGGCATAAAATCAACTGTTGAGCTGTTTGAAACTTGTTTATCCTTAATGCTTTAAAGATATAAACTGCAATTGCGTATAATATGACCAGGTTGTTTGCAAAACCCACAATTTCTTAATTTTTTTCCTGCTTGTTCGATGGCCAACTCACGAGCTGACTTCAGTCTTTTCGGCCTACCTTTTGTCTTTTGCTTAACAGGTACACTGAATTTTGCTTCATTTTGTTCGCTCCCTCCCGGTAACTCTGCAAACCTATCTCTCCTGCTTTGAGGTGGGGCGACCATTTGAACTTTATCAGCCTTAGACTTGTAATTATTTAAATAATCAAGATAAAAACACAACTCGTATTTATTCGTAACCAATTGATTAATAATAATTGTTTTATTCAGACACAATGACAATGCAAAAGACACAATGACGAACAAAAAGACACAATGATAATACCTAAGACACAATGTTGATGTCAACCAAATACTATTATCATATAACAAACACAACAACATAAAAGACACAACATATAGAGACTCACCTAATATTTGTAAAATATGTTCAACAATATATTGATAATGTCTAGAGTAATCTAACAGTATAGACACAATAACTGTTTTATTCAGACACAATGACAATACAAAAGACACAATGACGAACAAAAAGACACAATGATGATACCTAAGACACAATGATGATGTCAATCAATAACAAAATTCACAGAAATCTGACAGTATAGACACAAATGATGATCCAAACGACACAATTACGGTGCGAAAAGTAACATACTATTTCAATTACAGTATATAATCGTCTTCATACGTACCAAACGGATGTTCAATCGTCGACATCGGCGAATAGAAATCAAATAGATCAACATAACTCAACGATCTTCAACAGAAACAACATAAAGCAATCTTCAACAGATTTGAATTCGATCGTTTGAATCTTCAACGATTGAAATTGATGTAAGATGACACGTCAACCGTTGAATCGATAAATTGAGAATTTTTTAAGACTTGTGTTCAAATAAGTTAGATGTAAGCAATCTTCAACAGAATTTTGTTGAAGGCTTCAAATAATTTTGTTGAATCTTCAACGATAGAAATTGGTGTAAGCAATCTTCAACAGATGAATTTTGTTGAATCGATAAATTGAAGAATTGATGTAAGCCCACACCTTCATCTCAATAAATTAGACTTCCTAAAATACCCCTCGTTTTTTAAAAATATGCCACATGTCACTCACCGATTGCTTCTCACACTTTTTACATAATGTTCACTTTGTATTTGAACCCAAGCTATAAAAGAAAATGTGACATAGAAGCTACTATATGAGAAAAGAATTGACACAGTAGATGAGTTTGCAAATCTTAATTACTAACAGTTTATTTTATCTATGTTCAACCTGTATAACATGTAAATTTCTATTAGCTGATAATGATTTTGCTTAATTAAACTAAACATTTAAATATATAAAAGTTAAATCTTCTTATTCTAATAGTTTATTATAACTTACTATATCATAAGCTTTCAATTATATGTTATTTTAAAATACAAGTTTATAATTCTTAATTTTTATTTGTTATTTCTAATTTCTAATTATTTATTACTTTTTATTCACTGATTACAATTAACATACAAAAATCTTCATAAATTTAATGATTTTAACATATTAGAATTTTATTTAACACTTCAATATATGAGTATCTAGCCTGCTATTACAATACAAAACTTAAAATGCGTTGGTTTTTGTCACCTCTAGTGAGGAATAAATAATTCTCTAGAACTACAAAAAAGAAAAAAGAAAAAAAAAAAAAAACAAAAAACCCACCATCAACACATAAAAAGTTAATTTTTAAAAACATTTTTAACTAAATGTCATCTAATTTCACACTTTTGAACCCACACCATATTCATGATAAATACATCACTGCCACACTGGTAAAAAAAACTATGGACACAAAAGTTAATTAAAAACATAAGTAGATTATTATTTTATTAGAAGATAAAAAAATATCATGAAAAACGAGAACGCTTTAAGTTATTAATTAATCTTTACATTTTCTTCCGTGTCATATGTTTTTGTTAAACTTTTTCATTTGAAGCAGTAATATGGTATTCGTGAAAGCAAATTATAACAAAGTCATTCGAATTGTTTTGGTTTTTTTATAATTACATAATAGTTTAGTTTTACTTTAAGACTTTAAAAACATGCAGTCGACTGTTTAGTTCATAGTTTACTTCAAAACGATGAAAAACCATACTATAAGAACCCCACATTACTAACTTTTTCAATAACGAGTGATGTATCAATGTCACCATTCTAATTAGAAAATTTCTTAGCCTCAAAATCAATGTCCTTTTCTTTAAACATGTAGTATGCATGAAAATGACACTTTACTTGATAATCATTATTTATTAATGTTAGTTATATATATATATATATGTCATTTAGTGACAAATTATGATACCATCTGTAAGAGACAAGGTTTTCTCTATTAATGTGCTTAAAAAGTTACATCAAATGCTCATTAATAAATTTCATTTAACAACATGTAGGACATTCATTTTTAATATCGACATGAAACAACCTAAGAACACTTGGACTTATAGTTAGTGGTTACATGTGTATACTCAATGCTTGCATCATATGTGACTCATGCTACCATAAGCAATGAACCAAATAAAATAAAGCGAACTTTTATTGTAGCATAAGGTGTCTAGGATTAAACTTAAAACAACAAGAAAGTTTGAAGTTGGGAAAAAGGGCAAAAGTTATAGCACAATAATTGGCCTTTTATATGAAGCATTTCCAAGTTCCAACAACAATATTATGGACTCAATTCCTTCCAAAAACATTTTTTATAGCACTCCTTTTTAAGGAATGGATTAAAAGACGTGTATGTACGGTTATGTGGTTGAGAAACAGCGTAGGTTATACTTCGTGGGGTACAAAGTTGGTCAATTGAAAGAAATAAGACAATCACTTAAACAAATTTATATTGATCTATTAAAGAGTAACTAAAAAATAATTTGAATTTGTTATAATCTTGTAACTATTAAAAGTTTGAAATTATTAACATTGTATTCGATTATCAAATACATCAAGTTAATTTTTGAGAATAATTTAAGATCGTTTTTTAGGTCATTATTAATGGTTTATTCACAATTTCACTAAACGGTAGTACTGATGTGGTTGCATTGTACTATAAGAGACATGTATGTATTATTTTTCATGTATTTAATAATTTTTGCCATCTATTCATTCAAATATGGCCATAAATTTTACATTTAAAAACAATTAATTATCTGATATTTATGTGTTCAATTCTATTGAACCCCAATTATAATAACATGCATTCTTCACAATCATTACGCTTCAGTTGTATAATATTAGGTACATCAAGTAAAAGGAATGTACAAGCAAGGGTGTCCAGTAAAGCCATCAATTTCAGGGCTTTGGTGGGTTCCTTGCATGGGGGGATCTTATTCTTTTAAATTTTATTTTCATGTATTCAGTTATATATTAATGAAACTTCTTCAGAAAGTGTAAATAGGATTTCTAGAATAAATGCCTCTCCTCTTTAATTTTATTTTTATTCTTTTAAGGATGAGATATGTAATACAAATTTTATAACTAAAACAATTTGAAATTGACGTTAACAATTCTGAATATACCCTTAAGTTATACTTATTTTTTATTAAACTTCAATATGAGTTTGATTTAAAACTGAACCGTATCAACATTCACTAGGTGCACACGATAAATATTACACATCTGTCTAAAAAACACTTTTTACCAACAACGTTATAGGATTTTCTGTTCATATAGGTCTAATACTGTTTTGCGCACGTACATATATACATGATTCTCACCGCACTGGGCAAATAATTCTATTAGTATTTATTGTTTTTATCGTTCTTCTTTCTCACCTAGAAATAGTCTCCCTTGGTTATTTTTGATGAGTTTTCTTACCAACATAATAGATTCATACATCAACAATTTCATCATATCTTTTTCTAGGCAAGAGTCAGTACTTGTTATTTGCAACGGGGCGTTGAATCGTTAAGAATACTAACATAGAAATCTTAATAAATGAGAAATATGGAAAAATAGGTCGAAAGAAAACAGAAAAAGAAATATTAACAATTTAAAAAGATAAAAGCAAAATATATGCTTACATAATAAAAGAACTATTATCTTTATGTATTCACAATATATGAATAGCAAGGATTCAATACGTAGTGATATCCTGATATAAAAATATTTAAAATGTGTCATATATTAAGATGTAATTCAATCATCATGGTATTTTATTTTTGTATAAGTTTGTTATTTGTGTGAGTTTATTTTAATTAATCAAGGATTACACTAAAGTAGGGGAGAAATGTTATACGTTTTAGTGTAATTAAATTAACTAATTAATAATCAATATGATCATAACTTTTATCAAACAAATCAGGTGTTGTAAAGTGCACACTTGTTTGAATTTATTATGATATTTGATATTAGAAACCTCCTAAGCAATAGGTGCTTCAAGGGGGTGACACCTCCTTAGCATGGGTCCAGGGGCACGACCCTTGGAATTGGGGTTCAAGGGGTGGCAACCACTGATGGTGTCCAAGTGATAGAGCCATTAACTAGGCTTGAGTGGAAAAAGACTCATTAAAAATGCATTAATTTTTTATATTAATTTCACATGTGAATTTCGAATAGAAAAAAGGTGCATTTTTTAATATTTTTTAATTGAAATGAAAACCACCAAATGATAGTTTTTAATATCTTTTGATATCAAATCGCTTTCTCAGTTTTGGTCGCTCTGGAATTTCTTCTTCTAGTTCACTAAACATGCATAAGATTCATACTTTGATATTGATCAATATCTAAGTTTTATACAATTGAGGTATTCGAATGAATCTTTCAATAACTTCGATCTGAAAGTGTTCACACGATTTATCTAGGCTTTTATTTCAAGCTCACTACGCAATATATGTGATTTTTACTTGCATGTACACCTATGCTAGATGTATATTACACTAGCAGATTAAACCTTTAAAGTCGAACGTGCATTATAATGAGTTGTCGATCGCATAGTTATGTACATATGCATAATGCATTTAGTAACTCGGAATCGAACATAAGAAGTTGTTTAGAAGCACCAATGTAACGGGTAAATCTAACCTCATATACACGAAATCCAATTGTTTTACAAGCACGCAGGTCAGTGACTTTAAAGCAATAGCTAGTATAGTAGTATACATGTGAAAATTAAAAACATCATAGCTTTGAACTATACAATAAAATTAATGGGGTTAGTTAATATTCTAAATGCTATTAAACTCAGTTGAAAATATATTCTATATTTGAACTTCAAATTCTTACTGCAAGTCATTTCTTGATAACACGAGTATTGTCCTGGATAAATACAATATAAAAGTGGACATTGATTGAGCAAAATACATAAGGTCCTCTAGCTCCTTGTGGACCCCTTGATTAGTATCTTTCTTAATCCGTTTTTTCCTTAATTTGGAAACTAATATCATCCAAATCGTCCAACGATAAGAAAACTTCGTCCAAACATGAAAGCTCTGTCCCATCATCATCGTCGTTATTGTCACAACTATGCTCGAATACTCGACATATGACCCACTTGCTATAATCCTATAAAATGGAAATAAAAACGTTAAAAACACATAAAAAGAGCACACAATCAAATATCATAGTTATTCATTATATGTCAACGACGTCTTGGTGTCACTCTCCTTTTATGCCTACCAAATTTGTGTGGTTTCTCACAAAGCAAAACATAGATTTTAGAAGTAGATTTCGGGAGTGTGTGATTTTACTTTTCAAAATAAAAATAAAATTCACTATATATTGTGTATACCATAAAATTATTTTACCCATTTGGAGATTAATCCTGAAAATTTTCATTTCATTTTTTAAAAACATGTAGAAATTATTTAAAACCAAAATAACACATATTATTTAATTAATTATTAATCAAATGCTTTGTAGTGTAGTGCTATCAAAATATGTAGTAATGTGTCCCTACTCAAGTAATAAGGTTTGTATTCTAGTAACAATCATTATTAGTGTAGATTTAATCGCAATAAA
Organism: Flaveria linearis; assembly: GCA_024085815.1. Taxonomy (NCBI): domain Eukaryota; kingdom Viridiplantae; phylum Streptophyta; class Magnoliopsida; order Asterales; family Asteraceae; genus Flaveria; species Flaveria linearis. The sequence continues at coordinate 25,231,424 of CM044010.1, forward strand.
TATTATGACTTACTACTTTGGAGTGGCTCTTCTTTTCGATCTACCATTGCTGCTGCTACTACTAGAAGCTGAACTAGCATATTAGAGAGTTTAAATTCCTCCATTATCCAATTTGTTTTAACACCTTCAGGAGCTTCACCAACATGAAACACATAATATTTCTTCACACCACTCGTTTACCACTAGAACTCATATTTGTTCATCACATGCCCATGATTTCCAATACCCGCTTGGTTATTCGAGTTTGTGTCCTCCTGCCTAATAATAACCTTTTTCCTTCTGCCATTGCTTTACCTACAACAAAGCAAAACCATAAATACTTAAACTATACCTAAATAATTAAATGCAAGCAAGTTTTAAAAAGAGTCTAAAGTCTAGTACCATCTAAGTCCAAGGATCATAAGGGTATAGATCAAGATCAGGTATGACGTCGGGATGGTAAGGTAAGAGCGAGGCCTTGCGCTGAAGGAAGTGAACGACGAGCTCTTCGTCGGTAGGACAAAATCGAAGCCTGGTGGGAGATTGACATTGTTATTGTCACTCATGTTAAGAAGATCAACAAAGAACGATATAGCGGATAAGTAGATGGAATCTTTAGAATAATAATCAACAAGAACAGGATTGAGGTGTTGAAGTTGTGTGTGATGTGGGGTTGGAAATGGAGTAATGGAAGGCTTTGATGTGGGCATTATAATATATATAGTCTTAGAGAGAGAGAGAGTGTGTGTTGTGTGACGTGATATGTAAGTATTGTGATCAGCACCATGAGGGAGTTAGCTAGGGGTGTGTGGTTGATGAGGTTTCATTGAGAAGGTTGCTGTGTACCCTACTTGAAGTGTTAAATGGAACGGTCGGGTACTAAACAAGCCACGGGATGATCTGTTATATGCAATGTTCTCAGAACCGGATCGGACGTCGAACGGACGTTACTGGTTTGGTGGTCGGACGGTCGGACCGGTCGGAACGGAGGACCGGATTTAACTATATTTTAATATATTTATATATGTAATTAAATATAAGTAATTTATATATGATATACAATATTTTATAGTATATATAAAAAATAACTATATTGTATTACAAAGTACTAATTATGGTTTAAACCCGTTTTTACCCACTAAAATCAAAAAAAAAAAAAAAAAAAAAAATTCAAATCGGTAGGAAACCGGCCCGGTTCGCCGGTCAACCGGCGTCTCGGTTCGAACCGGAGGTTCAATGCACAAAAACGATTACTATGGACCGGACCGGACAGAGGGCCGAATCGCGGTCGACCGGTCGGACCGGCCGTCCGATCCGGTCCTAACAACATGGTTATATGAAACAGATTATTTTACAACTTAAAGAAATGTCAAACTTATTCATGAATTTTTATGGGAACTAAATATATCTAGATTACATTATATATATAATAGATGAGTTAACATGTTATTACTACTTAAACTATGTTAGAGCTCATGTATTACATGAGCTGAATAAAAAAAATGTCAAAACTATTAGTTTTATAAACATTTTATGTATAGATGTTGTTAGCTATTGATGAAATAAATATATAATGTATCTAAAAATTATAACAAATAATAATAAAATTAAAAATATTACTCTGTATTTAAAAAATAAAATATGTCTGAAATCATATAATTAGTATTATTATAAGTTATTAAAATAAGAATATTATATTTGAGATTTGATAGTTAATTATTTATTTAAAATAATTATTATTTAATATGTGAGAGACAAGAAACAAACTATATATATGTTGTTTTAACATCTTTCTACTCTAATAAAAGGGTAACTGGGATGACACGTGTCAACACTACAATCACTCTCACGAAAATTTTCCGTCTCTCTCCTATTAAATAATTACCTTAATTACTAATAATAATTTTAACACTTTTTTGATAATAAATTAATAAAGAGATCTATTTAATGTTATTTCTAATAAATAATTTTTTATAAAATAATAAATTATTTAAAGCATAAGACTTTTTTAAAATACGAATATTTAAAATTGGTATTTTAAAAAGTTATTTTTTAAAACCAATAATAATTAATTTAAGAGTTATAATAGAAAATTTTAAAAAGACAATTTTATACGGTTGTTTAGAACAAATGTTATTTTTGAAAAAAAATTTAAAAAGTTGATAGCACTATTTTATAACTTACAGTCATTTTAATAATAATTTCAGATATTATATCTTAAAATATAATTTATAATTAATAAACTTTGTTTATATTTTTTATTTATTCAACCGTGTAACACACGGGTTTCTATATAGTATTTTAATAAAAAAATATAAAATCACAATTGATTGTTGTTATATTTCCATATTTATTATGAAAGAGAGACGAGAAATAATTTTTGATATGCTAAAATGAATACATGTCATTGATATGCTAAAATAAAAACATATGTAGTTTTAAAAACTTCACTACAAGAAAAAGAAGCTTACGCAACCCCGGTAAAATGTTGCATTAGGCCATAAAAAGTTGCATTAGACCTAATGCAAATTTTATCGGGGGTTGCATTAGAAACAGTTGCATTAGACTAATGCACATTTTTGTTAGATAATGCAACATTTCTGAAAGCGTTGCATTACTATTAAAATGCAACTTTTTAGTATGAAAAATTTTTACTTATATTGCAACCTTTCAATATGAAGTGCACCTTTTATTAAAGCTTCGTTATAAAAATACAACCATTATATGTCATTCTAATAGAATAAAAATGCAACCTTTTTATAGTAAATATAACAATATTACGCTATTATTTGTAACAAATACAACCTTAACACAACTTTGTAACATAAAATCAATTATTATTAATTAATGCATTCATAGTAATTAGACACATAATAATAAATGGATAGCATTGATAGTCAAATGATGTACTTTAACATAGTTGTCCAAACTAAAAAAAATATATTGTCAACACAAAGTGCCAATTACAATATTAAGGATAAAAAACATTCACTCGTCTCAATCTTCAACTGGTAGTGTTTCATAATTTAGCATCATAGCTTCAAATTTTGTCGTTGCTTGTCAATATCTTCTCGCATAGCTTCAAGCTCGGATTTTTTTCTTTCATATCCTCTTCAATTTCTTTGCGCATTTATAGTAGCTGATTTTTCTCAACTTCAATGTTTGTTTAATGATTCCATTAGCCCTTCTGGAATCATATATGATTTGCTACCATCGTCAACTTTTTTTATTAATGTATTTGTAACGCCTCTACCGTAAAGTCGACGATATCCATTGTTCTCTTTGTTCATTACAACCAGAAAAGGATCTACCGTAATGTTGTCATCCTTTATAGGCACATAGTTCTTCATTGTTCCTATAATAATGTCCAAAAATCATTATGAAGAGATTATCAACACAATATTATATACATAAATTAGCTATAGTGAATGTTTCAAATTAAAAATACAACTGATAGTGGAGAGATTGTTCAAATACAACTATTTTCTATAAGATTGGTTTTCATATTATTTCACTAAAAAGCAAGTGAATTATACATACATATATATACATACATATATATACATACATATATATATATATGAAAGAATGTATGTATGTATGTGAGCAAAAGACTCCAAAGGGCATGGAATACTAAATGGAACTTATTTGTAGAAAACAATAATTCATGAATAAGAGGCAACACACATACTAGACATATATCACCTAAATTATAAAAAGAAAATGGTAGAAAAAACTTACTATTTTCTTGCCATGTCATCATATGTATCAACATATGCACGTCCTTCCGCCCTTTTGCGTGTACGTTCAAAAAACTGAGTTAAAGTTGGTAATTCTTGGTTTGGATCATCATTTTTCTGTATTGATAAAAACATAAATATCTAAAATATTTGCATATTTAATAAAAAAGACACAAATCACAAGCAAGGAAAAACCATATTACCATCTCCTCACGAATCTTGCAAAACTTATTGGACCAGCTGTATGCATATTTTTTTGAGACATGCGTGATTCCTTTGCTTTTAAACAACGTTTCTGTACATACATCAATATATGCAACTAAGCTAATAACAACATTAAATAGCAAATAAAATTAATAAAAAATTGTCAAGAAAAATACCATCACATCTTTATTATTCCATAAACGCAACAGTTGTGAGAAATCATCTTCTGGAATGTTTTTAGGTCGGTTCCTCCAACTTGTTTTGTTATCCCTAAATTGATAGAAGTGTTTTTTCTTAAACCGATATTTGCGTACCTTATACGACTCTCCAATACTCTTTAAAACCCATTTCTTAGCAGCATCAGGCCACATCATATTTTTCCTTTAAAAAGTTAGCATTTAGTTGAAAAATAAAATCTTACAAATAAAAGCAATAACACTACTAAAAATCTTACCAAGACGTATTCCATATCTTGTCTTTATGTGGCACCTTCTGCCATGAACTATGGATCAATGGTGCGTAACTATGATTACGAGCTATTGTACCTAAAAATCGAGAGAAATGTCCGACTACATCCTTCTTCTCCTTTACCGGTCCAATGGGTTGTCCAAATTCATTACATATGATGGGTTCGCGCTCGTCGATTTTTCTTGTGTGCACAACATGCAGCATTGTGGTCCTCTTTATTAGTTTTAGATATTTCTAAACGCCATGATACAATAAAAGAATTATATGAATAAAGTTGATCAATAACACACTAAACACATGGTATAAGTAGTTAGATCAAACCTTTGGCTTTATGAAATTACCTTGTAGTTGTACATCATCCTCGTTTTCCAAATCATCATTGGTATCCTCCATTTGTATCTTATTTTCGTTATTGTAATTGTTATATCATCAAGATCTTCATACTCTTCATCTTGATCAACATCATCTTAGCATTTAAAATAATATATCATTGATATGTAAATAGCAATAACAATAATATAGTAGAAACAACAAAAATCTAATTAAATCACTAACCACACGTACCTTGAGATCTCATAACATCCTCTTCATTGTCATTAGTTACCAAGTCATCTATATTCATATTAATCCATTAACATCTAAAAACATAAAGTGTAAATTTATATGAAAAATAGTCTTATTAATAAT